>OX463843.1:42793038-43422585 GCA_949825065.1 Odontocerum albicorne | reverse complement strand
AATATGTTATACATTTAAGCAATTTGCATGCTAAGATACGCTTTGATAGTATTTAAAAGTTCAAATAAAATTACTCATAGCAGATTAACTTTCCGGGACAATAATTCTAAAGCTTTAATTTTAGACTAGATATTTTAGATGAAAGATTTTTTTAATTTTGTCTTCATGAAACGTTCTTCGTCATGATTGTAAATAATTAAAGGCGCCATGCTTAAATCGCAATTAAAAAGCAAATTACTATTGATACTGAATAACAAAATTAAATTAGTTGTATTTCGAGTTTGAATTTGAGTAACAACATTTCCTTTCTTTGAGTTTTGTACTCCAGTGACTTTTTTTAAAGAAACGATATTTTTGATGACATTTTTTACAACCCAAATAGTAAATAAATAAAAAAGTGTTTTTCATTCTTCGCAAAATGTTCTCTGGTTTTGCGTGCTTACAATTTTTAAAATAAACATTTAGGGACTCCGTCCCTAACCGCTGGGAGTGCAAGTCGACCTCCAATGAATTGGTTAAAATTATAATTTACGTTAAATAAACATAACATAGAATATTGGTTAGCACCGCTTAAAATATTACTCGTTCGCACTACTCGTTCGTAATGAAACATATAATAACTCAATCACGAATATTGAAACGTCAAAAATAATAAAATACTGTCAAATACAAAAAACTTATCACCTGACATACCAAATAATGTTGTATTATTAGACATACGAGGAATATATGTAAGATGGAATATACTCGTATAACGGTTTATTAAGAATCAACAGTATGTAGATAATTACATAGAAACAATATTAGTTTATTTAAAATATTCAAATACAAAGAACCCAAATAAATATTATATTTATATTTTTATTCTGGCAATGGCAACAACATTCAGCCAAATCTACAAACAATAATATGTGTATTTTTTTTAATGTTAATTCCTGAAAAAAAATGTTAATTTCTAAAAATAATATCAGGCATATCACCGCCCCAGGTCGTTATGCAAAACTAGACATTCTTTGACATTTCGAATGTTGTCATTGAGCTATCCCCGAGTCCGCGGCTTGTAAATATTTACTTTACTTTTTAAAAAACTCGTTGAAAGCATCTGAGGTTAGTTTTGCACTTCTCTGCTACACGATTGTTTGTTACAAAATAACATGTGACGCTTAGAGAAAATAGGGACATCTTTTATTAGTGTCAACATTACGTACCATTTTCTATTTAGTGTCAACGTATTTTAGGAACTTATTGGATGTTCTCGAAACAGTCGTTTGGTAAAATATTTAAGGTTAATAATTTATTGGTTAACATATTTCGATGAATTTTTTTTTTCGGTTTCCATTTATTGTATCATATTTTAGATATTACTTACTTACTTACTGTATATTCCATACCTTCAATTAGATTTTCCCATTATATCTAATGATAAGCATGCCCAAATTTTGACTTTTTAAATTAAATATGGACAAATAAATGCTAAATGGTTTTAAGGATATATTTTTGGAACGGATTGATTGATATGTATTTTTTTTTCAGATGGATTAAACCAAAAGGCTTTTAATTTATAAAGTGAAGTTCAGTGAAATGTTCAAAAATCGTGATTCATAAAAAAAGTGTTGTGTTGTTGAATTAATTTTGATAGTGTTTTTTGTAGATTTAAAAAATAACATTATAATAGTATTCCAAGGAGCAATATCCTTGAGGAGGTGGATGAGGGTGTGTTACGCAATCAATTTTCAATTTTCAAATCAATTTTCAAACGTGATGTAATTTGAATATAGCGGCGTGTGTCCGGGATGGAGTATTAGGAGCACAGAGCTCTTGAGAAGGCTACGGTATCACCAAGAAGTTATGCCACGCGGCACGGCCAGGTAGGATGAGAGGTGAGGAGCCATGATGTGGCGCGGCCTGTCGCTGCTGCTGATCTCCTGGTTGGCTGTCCCAACTGCCACACAAATTGCCTGGACACCAATCTACGTTGACGGAAGCAGTGAGTATAGATTATTCTTATACATCGTTGTCTTATTTATTGACAGTTAAAAATCAACAGTATGAATTAAACTCATTTACTCCTATTATGCTATCATAAACTATAAAAATTTTTCAAGTGTTTGACTTTTGAATTTGGTTTGTATTGAGCATGTAAGAGTATTTACTCGTATCATTACAGGAGCTCCACAATGCGATACCTAATACTCTTTGAGTGATGAGAAATGTATCTCTAATGCAATAACAATTGAGCGAAGTCTAATGCAGAAAAGCAAGTACAATACAGTACAACAAGTGAGAGAGCAATCTTTATAGCAAAACCATTTGTCGTTAGCAAATTATATTATAATGTTTAAAAAGTATATTGTTTATATATATCATTTAAAATCGGCATTTCAAATTCTTTATCAAGTTCCAACCACTTTACATCAAACGATATTTCGTTATATTTGTCTTTTTGAGAACATTCCATACCCTTTTCTACACATGTATATTTTAATACGGATTTTTACTTTGTTCGTAACCTTTTTTATTTACTCGGTTTAACCTTTTTTCATGCATTGCAAAAGATGACCAGAATATCAATATGGAGTTTTAACCGTAACAAAAAATACTTTCATTTTCGATCGCAATAATCGTGGCCATCCCCAAAAAGTCTATATCGATACATGATAAAACTACAAAAGTGTAATAATAAAGGTGGATATATGTTTTTATACTTAAAACAAATTTTGGTTTACCCTTCGGAAGGCATTTGTCTACATTTTTAATGTAAAATCGGAAAGGGTCGATTTTTCCTACTATTTATTATCATTGAGGTTTGCTAGGTTAGAATCAAAACTTGCCACTTTTTTGTTCAGCAATAGGGTCTTCCATAACAAATTATTAATGCATCGAAATAAATAACCTCAACAAAACAACTAGAGAGCAATGAAGAAGACCAGTACTTTAAACTTTCAGCAACCGATTAATACCTGAAATGATGTGAGAACCGGTTCAAAATGTAATTTTGTTTATAAAGTCTCGCATTTTATGGACGCAAAAGATTCGTATAACCTTTATTTTCCACAAAACTATCCCTAATGGCATAAACATGAAGACAAACTATTTGGTATAAAGTAAATAAATGGTATCCAATCATCAATGTATTAACGCTTTCCTATCCAATCATCAATGTATTAACGCTTTCCTATCCAATCATCAATGTATTAACGCTTTCCTGTCCAATCATAAATGTACGAGTATTAACGCTTTCCTGTCCAATCATCAATGTATTAGCGCTTTCCTATCCAATCATCAATGTATTAACGCTTTCCTATTACGAGTGTAAAAAACTTCGAGATTTTTCTCTCTCCGAAATTAATATGCATAACTAAAACTTAATAAAGACGTATTAATACACATTCCAGGGTTTTAATGTTATTGATTTTATCGATATTGAAATATGAATCCACAATTTTAAATTCAACACATATAATTTGATATCATTTTGTTATATGAAACCATTGATATAAGCATTTAGGATGAAGCCAGGTCAATTTAAATGTATCTTAAAAGAATCTGTGATAAATTTAGTGGAAAAAAGCAACGTAAAAGGTTTGAGTCAAAAGTTAAGTTAAAGTCTAAAAATGTGTTAAGAATAATACCATATTTCTTAATTTTTAATGTTGATTTGAAAAGATAACATTAAAAATATTCGGCTCATTGAAATTTTCTCATAACGGAAATTATTTGTTGAATCAAATTTATATTGTGATTTTTTGTGATATTACGTTAATGTGTAGAAAAAGTTGGTGACATAATTTGATGTCTGTCGATAGAACTTCTGAAATGGTTTTATCCGAATAGTTGCTTCAGTACTAAAATGAATAATATATCTAGATCAATAATATCTGTAGATGCCGTCGGTAATGTGACCTTACAAAAAAATTAGAGCACCTATCATTTATATCTACCAACCTCCGTGGCGTTACAGACCATATAGGTACATGCAGGTTGCAACCGACTTAACTCTACATCTAACGTAATCCTGGGCTGTCTCCTTTCAGTTGGCCATAACAACTCTAAACTAAACTCTTTTATTATACGATCAACCAATGCAATTGCAACTGTCTAAAAATTATGGCATTGATTCTAATCTCACTTAGGTTGCCGTATAACAAAATGATAATGACAAAGCTGCACGTACTAAAAAATAAACCTTTTTCACTTTTAAGATTCCCAGATATTTATAAATACAAAAAAAAAAACAAATAACCCGTGCAGGTTTTGATAAACATATAATAATGAACGATAAGTGAGAATAGAGAAACCAAACAATCAGTTTCAACGATAAACAATATTTTTTTCTCTAGGTTTCATGGCTAGTGAATATCAAAATTTGTGGCATCCATAGTCCTCATCCCTAAAAGAAAGGAAGATAGAGGAGATAGTAGAAAAAGAGACGGGAGGAAGAGATAGAAAGTTGTAGGCTTTGATACAAGCAAAGATCCTTGCTTGACGAAAACAATTTTTTTGGCGTCCATGTTGTATGATAAAAAAAAATTCAACTGATTCATATCTTAGTGCTTTTAGTTTATATGTTAATATAAGGGAATTGATAACCACATAGATAGGCGATTAAAAAAATATGCTAAGATGATTGATTTATGATATTTTCAGGCCAGGTTGATCTGTGGACGCAGTCGGCGACGGGATGCGCGTGCTCATGGGACAGCTCGCGGCGCGACTGCGCGTGCTGCGTGAAGGACGGCGCGTGCGCGTGCGGCAAGGAAGCCCCCACCCGCTGCGCGCAGTGTGGTCTGGAGCCTTATTGCGCTAGCAGTGAGTACTACATTAAATTTTTTTACACATGTTGAAAAGCGTGGCTGGAAGACAAAACTTTCTTTGTGACCCCGTTAATCTAGTCTTAGGAATAATCGCACTAGAGCAGACACGTAACTTGTAATTCCTCATTATATGGTGGCAAATCAGTGCAACGTGTAGATGCATTAAGATTCCCTCACGTCTAGCGCATATATTTATTGTTACTCTAGAACCAGGCTGAAATATTTTTTTTCTTTTTCGTTGATACTCAATGATACAGGTTAGCGGAGATGATCCTTTAACATTTTTTTGAGATTTCTCGAAAAAAACATGAGATACATTTTTTAACGTCGTCAGATATCTATGATCTTTTTTTAACATCATCAGATATCCATGTAAACTTGTTCGTAAGACACCTACACCTACTTCCAGCTCGACTGGCGGTGGGCGTTTCGAGTTCAAGGCAAAAGTTTATTTGTACGCTTATAAGCGTTTTCAGCACTGAAAGTGCAAATAATTCTAGTGGATGTTTAATGAATGATTACATAAAATTACTTCAATTCATCCACTCCTATGACATCGTTATTCCTCCGTCGTCGGATCGTCGTCATCATTATTCATCGTCGTTATTCATTCATTCGTATGATACCCTTGAACTTATTCAAATAGGATATGAGGGCATGTTGAAGAGCGCGGCCAGGAGGCATCATTATCATAGGCCCCATTAATCGTGCTTTCGGATTGGAGCAGACCCGACGCTCGTAGTTCATCATCATATGTAATGGAATATTATCGCAAGTAGAGTAGTGCCATTTCCAGATGAACTCTTAAACGATCAGGAATTGAACTCGAAACCTGCAGGTGAAAGACATACTCCTTATCAACTAGGATACGGATATCGTCTGTGCAAAATAGTATTTTTTTATTTGATAACATAATCTATGATACACACATTCACCAAAGGCTTTAATTTCTGTATTATATGTTAACTATAAGCTAACTTTATTTTAACTTCCTACATAACATTTCTATTTATAATCATCAAAAAATTTTATCTTTTAGAAATAGTAAATACCTACATATTCACTTATTACTAGATAACAATTCTTACAATTAATTATTTAATACATCCATGTCCACTCGTTCAGACTACTTGCATTTCATCACATTACTCGTAACTCAGGTCTTCGTCCTTCTTGCTAATATGTGAGGTGTCCTGGAGCATGTACTTATAACGGAAAGGTAGGTCGGACTTACTCTCGTAAGTTCCCAGTGCAGCGGTTAGAGGATTCATGTGGAAAACTAGCTAATATAATCTATTTTATTCTCATAAGCAGAATTCGATATATTATTTTAATGTATGGTATTAAATATGTTTGATCTGTTATATCTGGTGGCCTTGTGCACTTATTAACAATGTTTACAAAACTGTTCCTTTACGAGTACAGTGGTAAGAAAATTACCAAGATACAAAAAAAGAGAGCCAAAAAATATGTTCTCTCTTAAGAGATTGTGTGTTCAAGTTTTGATGTAATTTCAATTTTATGTTTTGTTTTTTTTTTAGAAAAGATATGACCGAAGTCATAGGAATCCTTATACCACCGAAAACTAGGTGGAAAAAATACATGTGTCATTCAAGGGGAGTAGCACAGCGCGGGGTTCGAACTGCCAACCTTCCGCACGGAATTCCAGTGCATTACCGCGCGGCCACGCACTTCTGTTTTTTTTTTATTCAACTTTTTAATTGTTGATATTTATTATCGTTTAAAGTTAATTTATTGCTGTTTTCATTTGATTTTTGTTTACGTTTTGAAGAATTGTAATTGACGTTATTTTTGTGAAGGCGGCGACCATTATAAATAATTAAATATGCCGGATTTTACACGAACTTTTCCAATTTTGAAATATATGATAAATAAATACATGCGAGACAAATGTTAAATGTTACAATGTTTTAAAAATTGAATTTAACGTTTATGAATAAAATCACGAGATACTTAACGATGCAAAACATTTCTTGTTTTATTTAGTGGTGAATTTTAATAGAGTTGTGTTTTGCATAAGAATTATGCAAAACACAACTCTCTTATCATTCAGCAGGAAGGATGAGATATGTGATGATACATAAAATGTGTTAAAATACTTTGACATGATTCAGGCGATAAAATGGATTCTTCTTCTTCACGTGTCCTGCCGGGTCCCCCCGACGTTGACGACCATCTGAGAGAAAGCTTCCCTGTCCTGGGCGGCGCGAAACAGCTCCCCCACAGTTCTGACGCCGGTCCATTGTCGGATGTTTCGAAGCCAGGAGAGCTGTCTTCTGCCGACCCCTCTGCGGCCCTCGATCTTCCCCTTCATGACGAGCTGAAGTACGGTGTATTTGTCACCTCTCATTACATGGCCAAAATATGATGTTTTACGGAGCTTAACAGTGGTGAATAGTTCTCTATTTGCATTGGCTCTACGTAGTACATCAGTGTTTGTTATCATATCGGTCCAAGATATTCTTAACATTCTACGGTGGATCCACATTTCAAACGCTTCAAGGCGGTTTATTATGTTAACTTTAAGAGTCCACGCCTCTACGCCTACTTCTCTTCACTAAAATGGATAATAACATATTTTTATTCACAAACAAAATGATTTAAAAACAAATAGCTGTTTTCCCATCGGCATTTTTCCGCGGGCAAATGAAAATGTCCAATTTTCGAGATGCGCAAATACATACAAGTGATGAATTCTCGGTATTTCACAAAAGAGCAATATCGTAATTAGCGCATGCATCGTTTTACCAGTATCCAGCCATCCGACTATTTTGCAAAATGTCAATTCAGTGTATGGGGTATTACATAATGACCGGCTTTTACCAGATTGCCATTTCCCGCGGAGGACATGGCTGACTGTGCTATTAACTTTTTATCGACTGAACAACATTAACTCTTGTACCGTGAGCGTGTTGTACATGACGTGAATATGACGAGGATAACAAGGGAAACTGTTTTATTTTTTTACTATACATTCCGCTTTTATGTTTTCATCAATGTTGCTTTATGCGAGATGGCAACATAAAACTTTGAATAAGGCCAAGTTCTGGTTTTCACAGATTGCTTTGTTCCCTCCGTTTTATGAGAATTCACAATTATACAGGGGTAATATTTTTTTTAGAAAACAAACATGAAGAGTCCATAATATTTATTGCTTCGAATAAAAAAACCGTTTTAAATAAAATAACTAGCAAAGGATAATACTTCTCAAGTAATTTCCTACATTAAACAACAAAAATGTTATTAAATTTTTGTTGTATACAGTATAGCTTGGCGAATTTATTGCCATATGGCATATATTCCTATCAATCAGATTTTTTTTAAAGAGGCCTTTAGTGAGACCAGATGGAAACCCTTAACCTTAACCCCCGGGTCAAAAGGTAGTTGTCTTATCAACTAGACCATGGAGGTCAAGGGAAAAAATTATTCATTTCTATTTCTTGTATTAATTCGTATGATACCTTTCAAGAAATCTGAATTGATAAATAAGACATATTGAATAACGTGGCTGGGAGACATTATTGTTTTTCGACTTATTTATCAAGCACTCGGGTCTAGAACAACTTAAATATACCCGGAACTTGTAGTTCTTCATCGCACGTATTGGCAATACTACTCGACACGTAAAAAGCCTATAACACTCGCATACATCTAGCGCTTCTGAGCATTGTTACTAAGCGAACCTTTTTTTCACCTTTGAAATCTCCGAGTGCAAATCAAGCGTCTTACCAATTAGGTTATGAACTTATAGTAAGCATTTACGATTAGCAAGCGGGCGTACCAGATTCGATTCCTGGCAAGTCTCTTCCGGACTGGTTTTTTGGCCATTTAACATCTGAATTTATGTTTTTCTATAGCTTATATGCTGTTTGTCATTAATTACAGATAGATACAAAAAATATCGCCCTACAATAAAACTATGCCTTATGAAAGGTGGCAGCCGATTGAAGTTTGGTCTCTTTGCCATTGAAACTTTGGGTTGAATCTGTCAAGAATGTATGCTTGCATCCAATAAACCAATTGATACTGAGGCGTTTTCTATTCACCGAGTGACTGACGATCACGAAGAAATGCTTATCATATCATATCACCAATTAGACCAAGGAATTTATTCTCATGATACCCGCCCGCACTGATGGCGATGACATTTTTAATAACATGTCAGGAATACACGTTTGTCTATAACCTCATTAACCGAGCCTTTGGGCGGTGAACTAATGGAAAAGACAAGATACTTGCATTTCGTCGCCATACTAAATAGCAATACTAAAAATGTAACAATAAATTCGTCGATAAACTGATTCAGATTAGAATTAATTTGTTTTTAAAATAGCACGTTGCCTGAATCATGTTAGTGTTTTAATATTTATATATTTTATTGCAAAAACAGTTTGAAAGGTAAATTTTATGATAGATGCAAAGAGATCTAAGAATTAATGTTGCACAATCCAAAGTCAAGAAATATAAAGAATGAAATTAAATGCGATGTGTGGGTGAATAATAAAAAATTAAAGCAAGCTGAGGAATTCTGCTATTTGGGTAGTATTTTTGTAAATAATAGAAGAGTTAAGAGATATATCAAACGGTGTGTAGCGATAGGAAACAAAGTCAGTAGAGTACTACAAACAGTATATCCAAGTCCGCTAAAATGACAGTACACAACAGTGTTTTAGTAACAACTTTGATGTATGTGTATGAGACGTGCATGTGAACAAGGAGCCCAATAAATGTTTTGAAAATACGTGCACTGAGAAGAAAACATGGGGTGACAAATCATGATAAAATACGAAGCTAAGTGATTAGGAATGAATGTAAACTTAAAGCTGATGGGTTGAGTAAGGTGAAGAAGAACAGTTTGGGCTGGTTTGTGCATGTAAAAAAATATTTAGTGCAAATTTGAGTGAAAGGCGTTGTAGAATAAGATCAAGCACAATATAGACGAATCAAGTGAATCATATTTTAAAATAATGAAATGTACAAAATCAGAAAAATCGTAGGAATTGTACGAGAAGGTCTATGGGTGTGGTGGAAGCGAAATATGTACGTCGAGATAGAAATTCTGGCGTTGTCCTCTCTGTCTACTGTCTGAAATTTTATAATAAATTTTATATTATAACATCTTGTATTGATTCGCACTCTAAATTGTAATTGTATTTTTTTAAATAATCAATGGTCAAAATCGGTAAAGTAAATAAATTTTTGTTATGCGATGAAAATTTTAAAAAATCCTTTGATTTACTTTATATAAATCAATATATAATATTTTCATGAATAATTAATAAAATGTTTTTGGAAATTCTTGCCTTCAATTTAATAAGATGAAATATTAGTGCACGCCTACACATATAGTACGTCCAAAAACAACAATAATAATTACTTTTTTACGAAACAGCTTTTTAAGCGAAACTTTTCCCATATCGTTTTTATTTAATAGATATGTCATAAATTCAATCCATCTTGAATCAATTATTTAAAAAGAAAATTAAAATAACACTCAATGATATTTACTGTTCGTTTGATGTCCTGTGTGAATTGGCGATGTGGATATATTGAAAGTGCAAACGACAGACAACATTATCTTCAGCCCCATTAATCGAGCCTTCAGGTTTACTACCACAGGAGTAGGCACGTAACTCACAGTTTTTCATCACACATTTTGACAATACTACTACAAGTTAAAAGACAAACACGACTGGTCATTTTTTTCGAATACTTTGAAAACTACGAAATGAATAGAAATCAAAGAAAAGGTAAATCGAGAATAGAGTGGAAGGAGTTAGTTGGACAAATTTTCACTGAAAGAAAGGTGTGAGAGGAAGAAGAGCATATATGAATGTGGAAGAGGGGAGAACTGTACACATGGGCAAAGAGGCGTCAGGACCATTCGTCATTTTTTTACCCCGAAAAGGGACGTGTTGTGATGGAATGTTATGTATGTACAATATAAGATTATAAGATCCCGTTGAGATGGGAAAATGCGAGTCTCCAAAATATAATCTTAATTCTCACACAATTTATAATTCCAATTTAAATTATTTCAGTAATACATAAATCTTGAAGAAGCAGAACTTTGTAAATTCAAATAGTCGTCTGAAGTGAAATGAAAGTCATTAAGACATACACATTAACATGCCTTTAAGGCAATTTAGTTACAATTGCAGCAAAGCCTTTGACACATCTTGTGATAGAAGTCATTATTCTGATCTGTAGAGCGACTGTCGTTCTCAAAGGGAACTTTTCACCCCGACTTATAATGAAAGCATTTAGCTCAGGCAAATTGGAAGTAAAGATGATGGCTTCCGGGCCCCGCTTAAGGGTTGCATAAAGATAAACCTCGTACGAGCTTGATTACGATGATACACTTTAATACGTGACATTTAAAAAAACCTTTTTGCTTTGCTCTTTCACACTATTTTTCTTAAAGGTATTAGAAATGTGGTAACGTAAGGTTGAATTCTTAAAAACATCGATAATGAAGATTTATCATACGTGGTACATACTCGTAAAAAGTCTTCTTAAAAGTATTAACCTATTATTCCATATTCATATTTCTTTAGTAAGATGCAAGTAATAGAAGAGTAGGTTACAAAGGTCACAACGAATAACAGAAAAACAACCCAGATAAATATAATTTGAGACTACTTGGAATAACTTGTTTTTATCTTTCTTATTTTTATCATTTCTATTTTGTATATTTATAATATAGACACTTGCTATCTAAAATAAATTATTATTTACAAGTATGCTTGATCAATAATGTAATCTTCTTAAAAACCTCCTCCAAAGCCTTCCAGCCCGAGGATTTGGCTTTAATTCTGGTTGGTTCCCATTTTTTTCTTAAATGGTTATCGTCTTGATTTCTATTCAAGTCGCATTCTTATATTTCTGGTTGGTTGAAATAAATTACCACATATCAACAATCCCATCAAGGTGCGTTGTATACAACAAAAGTGTGATACAATACGAAACAAAAATTTAATTTCTTCGACTCACAATTCATTAAACAATTAATTAATATCACGGGTTATATTTGTACAGGTATTATTGACGAATCAAAAAATTAATAGTTTTTAACTATTTATTTAAGATTTAAATTTACGAAGAATTTTTCTACAAAGTATTATTGTACGAATCAGAAACAACAAAGAGCAAGGCAATGGAAACTCAAAGAACTAATGCGTTTAAAATGTTGGTACCAACTGGTGATAGATGCTCTGTATTTAATAGACTCGAAAACGTACGAATGTATATATTGTTGAAAATTTTAAGATACTAGTGACTACTAACATTGAAATTTGGAAAATAAAGGAAGATCTCCAATACAATGGATGGGTCAAGTGACGACTGCCACAAGCATACCAAACGATCGCCTTTCGTTTAGCAAAATACCATGAAGAATAGAAATCATTAATAAATCTGGTAACGGGGCATTTTAAGCGAGTCGCGATCGTCAGCACTAAGATACTACAAAAAAAGAAAGAACTATTCAGAAGTAATGCAAATTTATGGAATTAAATAATAAATACTCGCATTTTTTAACAATTGAAAAATTTCTCAGGAAAAAACGCAGAATGATTTATTTTGTTATAAATAACACCCATTTCCCAACGTCCAAAATTGATTATATTTTTGACAGTTTCACTGTAGAAAGAATTAAAATATCGGTTTAATCAGCTGATAGAAACCGATTTGTTTATAAATTATGAAAATATCAAAAAAGTTATATTTCCGGGGGGCTCTTATCTTGAAAGGTGGAGGCTGTGAAGCAAAGATTCGGAGTAGAATTGGTATGGCAAAATTTGCAAGAGTCAAACTTATAAAGATATAGAATGATTCACATGAACTGCAAGACGCCAACGTATTCGTCTTCCAGAAATAAATAAAGGCTATTAATGTAATACAGAAAATACATGTCGCCACAAGAGATGAATATAGTCTGGGGAAACTGGTATTGACTGGAATTGTTGAGGAAACATGAGGAAGAAGCCGATCTCCAGAAAGGTGGATAAAACTTAACCAGAGAGATGACCAAAGAGTTCCTCATTGAACGCTACTCACCGTGACCCAGGACCGGGAAGAGTGGAGGTGAATCATCTTTGTTCCAAATTTATTAGAGAACTACAACGCTTAACCATAAGCAAGGTATAGAAGAAAAATATTCTGTGAATTAATTTTCAAATTTTTTAACTCACATTAAATTCATATAATATATTTACTTTCCTACCAATTGTACTTATTAAAAAACATTAAGTATTTCTCCAGGATAACAATTTATTCCATTATCCATTTCTATTACGGTGGACCTTAGAAATAATTCTGTTAAAGTAAAACCTGCTTCCTGGTTTTGCTCTGGCAACCGCTCTCAAACTTGTGGATTAGGGCACGAGAAATAAATTAACTTTTGCTCTTAACAAAACACGTCGTCTCATTCTGAAAGCTGTTCCCGTTAAAATACCACAATTGTTAATTGTTTCCTTTTGGATTTTATGAAAAATACAACTTTAATAAACATCCTTTATAAAAGAAAGAAAACAAGTTTTCATGGGGGTTAATTCAAAATATTTTAAAAATCTGAATGATCAATATCTGCATTATTTGCTAAATATTTATGTATTTATTGATAACAGGTAACTAGGTAACATATCTATCAACCAAATAAACAAAAGTAAATAAAAGAATATGCAATATTTAAGAAAAAACCAAATTCGTTTGATTGACAGGAGTCAAAGAAATATATTTTTACAAAAATGCAATCAAAATTATTTTTAAAGAAAGTTAGCTTATAATTTATATACGAGTAACAAGCTCCAGAGATTCAAAAACTTTTAATTTATTTAAAATGTATTAACATTTTTAAATAAAAATACTGTTTTACAAAAATTATTGAAATAAAATTGGTTTAAATGCAGTTTGTTATTTAAATAACAAGCTTCAAAGATTCAATAACTACATTTTTATTTTATTTTGTGAAACATAATTTTAATGAGTATTTTATCCCACTTACTTGGTTGACAACTAACAAACATCGCCATATTTATACATACACATAGATAAAAAATAGTATATAATACATTATTTATAGATAAGGCATTAACATTGTGGAGGTTTAAAGGCATTGTAATTTGTTTTATTAAACACTTTAGAATAAACACTTAATAAAACTGAGCTGCAAGATTTGATACATTTCATGATAACAATAATAAAAGGAAAATTCGTATAGCGCCATTTACATATCAGACTGCCCTTAAAATATTTATCATCAATGCACTAATTATACTAGTTCACAAATTTTAACTTTTGGTCTGTAACAGAGATTAAATTAGCTGATTCTTATTAAATCGACCCTGCTGATTACGAAAATCGCAATGAAAATTTTGTAACACGTAAAATTTTTGTGTAACAGAAAGGGGAGTGTTTTAATAAAATAAGTACGTTTTTACGCATTTCAAAAGTCGTAATTACAACAATGAAAATAAATAAATTCCTGAAATACTAAATTTGGACACTGAATACAATATTGTTAAATAGGAAAATAAAAAGACCAGAATAAAAAATAATTACCATAAAAAATTTACCATATACTCGTATACCAATTTTTTGTTAAAAAATAGCCTTTTTTTATAAAGTTGATCGAATCAACTTTTTTTAGAGATTATGTATTAAATTGAATGAAAACTCAAATTAGATAACTAAGAAGCTCCTACATTACAGTAAACAGCCATAAATAGATTACTAGCAACATTTTTGGGAAAGTGTATTTTCAGTGACATTCGACATTCTAGATTCTGATAACTGCAAGAGTTCTTGTACAAGCTGTGCGTAATTGTCAGCTTTATTATTACCTAGGAAACCACTAACAACTCTTCCAAAGGCTTTCCAAGTTTCTATTTCTTCAACACTTAATTTTTTTTCGAACTTTGCATCTTTCAAAAGTTTCAATTTCAGTCAAAAACTAATTTCAGGTTTTTCTCTTAAAAGGTACGTGATTGAACATTTTCAAGTTCATATTCGTTATCAGCACACAAAAATTTACCTAAAATGGTTTTTTTCACCCTTGTTACAAAAACCTTGTTAACTAGTGTTATTATTAATACACAAATAAAGTTAAATAAAATGAAATTTTTAATTCTTACACCAAATGTCGCAAAGTAATGAGTTTTGTGTGATCCATAAACCACCAATAAAATTTATAAAAATTTTTATTTAAGTAAATAAAACACATTTTTTTGTATTTCGTGTCACCACTGTTTTATTTGTGTGAGTTCACTGCCGGTTTCAAAGACCTCCGTTTTCCTCGTCAGGTGAAGATGATTGGAAGAGATTTCCACATGGCAATAAGCTCGCCAGGTAAAAAAATTAACCTAGTAAAAAAATATGTGTTGCATTTATTTTAATAAAAGTTACTAAACGTGATACCACAAAGTGAAACAACCATCTTTTATTAAGATTCAAGCCATAAAAAAATTTTACCAAATCAAAATAGAAAATTATATTTGTGGCGTACCATAGAAGACCCGCTGAAAATGTTCGTGGTATTAATAAAGAGCACTCAGGAAGTTTCACATAGATCACACTACTTGAGTCAACAATTATGCAAGAGCAGAAGATGTACATTGCAAGCTAATTATTAATGTATTCAGGTTTCAACAACTCTAAAGGACATGAAGTCTCCACAACATAACGATAAACAAATTTCATATCCTTACATCAATATTATCTTCGTAATAATATTCAATACTTAGCCAGGATTATTATTTTAAAAGTTATATTTTAAATATTTTTCAACGAAATCACATGGGTATCCTCTTGAATTCATTCATAAATGTTATTGATCCGTTATGGTAATGTATTAAATATGAAAAAAAAATAATTAAACGCCTTGCACTACTAACAAAAAAAAATCAAATCGAAAACATCAAAATTTAACAGTGGTTGATAATTAGTAAGATTCTAAAGTTTCCTGCGAAAGATATACAATAAAAAAGTGATAAAATGTAGTTACTATGTACTCGTAGTTCGATACATTTTTAGAAAGATCAATATTGTTTTTAATACCACTGCAAAAATATTCTTAAAGTAGGTTCTCAAAATAATGTAACACTGTGGAGATCACTTCTTCAAAAAAAAAATCCTCGTGAATTGGATTTTTGCTTTGAAAACAAAAAAATATCCCTGTGAATAATGTCGGAACTATAGGGTGGGTAATTAAATTTTTGGAAACCAATGTTAAATGGCAGCCTTTGCAGCAACACAAGTGTGCACTGGAGAATTGTCGCTCAAAAATATCACGCCGCGCCACAGCTCAAATATTAGTCGACTCCAAAAATGTTACTGAAATCATTTTTTGGGCTTCTGTCACTTTGGATTTTTGGACCGTGGTGATCCTGGACGGTGCCAATCTATCGAGTTCCTTTACGACAAACGATTATGGTACAATACCATAATTTCATTGCCCGTGACAAAAGGCTAAAATACTTATTTTTTCCCATTGCAATACATTGAAAGTTCATTGCAACATTCAACACGTCCGTTGCCTTTGGACAGCACTTAAAAGTTTTGCCACCTATCTTGTGCTCACCTTATCCATACCAAGATGATCGTATAGATTTTAAAACAATGTGGTTTTGGAAATTCTATAGCTTACTGTTTTTAATTTTCTCTAGATTTTGTCTTCTATCTTATAACAATTACTCTTCACTAACGCAACTGTTTCTGGAATGAGTGTTTCTGCTGGCCTACTTTGACGAAGGTATTTAATTGATTTTCTACCTAAGCAAAAAATTGAAGTCCAATTTTTCACTTTGAAATATGACAGAGAAAATTTTTTATTGACAGCATCATTTAATTTATGCCGGGGTTTTCCTTTTTTTTGAAAGAATTTTTTTAACCGTGCGATATTCATTTATAACATTTCAAAAACAAAATACAATGTCCAAAATTTATGATTTTATTAAAATACAGGAACCTTGACAATCATACAGAGTCGCGATAGTTTTTTTTAATTTTTTCCTTACTCGTGTCTCATAAGTCAAAATGTGTATCATGCTATTATTCACTCCATTAAGAAACTACGCTTCGCAATATTCTGTCACCATACATATTGTTTGTTTAAGCGAGCGAGATAATAAAAAAAACTGACAAAAGACACAATTTAATTGGGCTTCTCGATTGGACCTTAAGTCTAACTGGGCCACTGTGAAATGTGTTTCAGTGGTTAAAAACTAAGTATCGGAAATTTTATATGTTGAGAAGTTCTTTTAGTGTGACACATGACTAATCCAATCTTCGTTATTGACCATAATCCATGATTAACCGTTTATTATTTTATAACGAATATAGTTACATATATCATATATTTTAAAAAACCTAACAGCATATCAGTATTTTTTTGCTTTCGGATAATCTGAAAGTTGTGTACAGCTTATAATTCACTCATTTATATAGTAACTCTTTAAGGCAATAAAGATTGCGATCCGAAGATAACATTATCTCCAGTTTCATTAATCAAGAATATCAGTATTTTGTTGTTTTCAGATAATCTGAAAGTTGTATACAGCTTGTCATTGAATCATTTATATAATAACTCTTAAATACAGTGAAGATTGCGACCCGAATGTAACATTATCTTCGACCTCATTGATCGAGCGTCCCGGTTTTAAACCACTGGAGCAGGCACGAAACTCATGGTTTATCATCGCGCGTGTTTGGAATACTATTCTGTACGTGGAGAGGCAACAACACTCGCACATATCTAGTGTGTTCGAATATTATTACGAGATGATTTCTTTCATCTGACTGGAATTATTTCATTTTTTTGGGACCATTGGAAATATGGGAAAGGAATAATGGTAATGAAAAATAAATAATGGTAATGGGAAAAATATCTTAATATTTATCAGTAAAAAAATTTCAAAATAAAATGTTATTTTTCTAACATTTATATACGGCTATATAATAACCAAAAAACACTCTTGATAGTTGAATGGTAAAAAAAACTAGAAAGAGGAAGAAGAAAAAATAAGTAAAGAGAATAAATACTTGGTACCACAGCTACATTTTTGCTGAAATTTGGCAACCGCGGCATTATACCACTAGAATCCTAATTTATTTTCCACGATATATTAATTCCACGCATAACATACAACCACCCCAGGAAAACTCTTTAGATAGTCGGTTACTCGCATATGAAACTTGGTCTATTTCCCTTCTAAAAACTGCGTAACCTAAAATAAATAATACATTTAAGTTATTGTGTACTTTATCGTAGAGCACTTTTGTTAATGGAACATACTTGTAGAAAAAGCACTTAAATATTGTATATTTGTGAAATTAAAAAGTTCAAGTACATTGGAATGACTTTTTTTTATCAAAATAGTTGAAAATTAAGGGAAGGGAAGATACATTTTATCGGCCGTAAAACTAATCTAGAAGAATTTCACACGTATCAAAATTTAAAAATCTGAATAAAAATGACATTTTTACATATGGGGCAATGTTTTGTATTTCATTTTAAAAATAATATAAAACAAATGTATTCCAATTAATCCAGATCTATCATTTTACATATGAGAACTTGGATTTTTATAAAAGTTAAATAATTTTTATTATAAACTAGCTGTACCCGGCCACGCGTTTGCTGTGGCTCAGTCTGGTTAAATGGAAAATAAAGAAAAGAGAAAGCACACGTTTCTAATATGTTTAATTTCACAATGCTTGTGGGTATACAATATTTTTTATGTCTTTCAGCCACTCTCAGTCTGTCGCGTTTATTGCCGTGCTCGCAAATGATCGCATCACTCCAAGAGGTCAATTCACGATATGATTTGAATTCAAATGAAAGATCGATTGCACTGAAAAAGAAGAAAGAAAGTTGTAACAAAAACATATAAAATTGCGAAACATTAAAAAAGGAACTGAATAATATTGTTAAGTTCGTAAACGTCTTTGTTCTTGGCGGCAACAATAGCTCGTTCACTCAGCCAATCGTGATTTTTATAATTGATTTGAATATTGGTAAATACTTTTTCAACCAATTCTTCTTTTGATGTCACAATCACTGATACAGCAGTATTTTCGCAAACGCGTCATTTTGACATAACGTGAAGAAAGCATTTAACGTTGTAGCCGGTGGATTCAGGGCTATTTGTTGCACATTTGCAGCTGTGAAATAAACGCGTTGTCCATTTTCTAGATGTACTGCTAAGTGAACAACAGCTGGACTTCGTTCATGTATGGGAAATGAAAGATTTCGCCATACAGCTTCATTGCTGCTTATGTATCTTCCAGCCTGATACTGTGCGATTTCATCGATATGTATGACCGCATTCCCATCCCGCATTCTGGTTGCACGCCAAAAACTACCATGTAGCTGCCTTTATTCACGTATTGTACTTACAAATGTATTTGATCGATTTAACGGGGTTACAGTATTCCACGTTTATGTGCGCTTTGTATGCTTTTGATAGCAAAAGCGAATATGCAATAACCCAATGGTTGTCTACTTTGATGTCACCATTTCACATTTGTATGGTTGCTAATTTCCCGCCATCTTCTGTTGATCTTCTTCTTTATAAAGAATATCCATCGTTTCCTGTAACCGTGTTGGATACTAATGCTCGAGGATATCGCTTAGATCATTTTCCGTCTATCATGCATGGTGAATTTGGATTCAGTGTACCGCAAGGTCCATGTATCATATATTTCGTCACAACTTCATGCAAATCCTTATCGACGTCGGCATCGGGTATTTCAGCGCACATTACATTGTCGATTTCGTTTGAAGTGATTTTGTTATAGAGCCAGATTAGTACTATATATGTGCATGTGGCCATCCTCTCTTTTGCTATTCCACTGAGTATATCCAGCAGCGCACAGACCGAAACACTTCATGTTTTACCATGAGCTGTTGTATATCGTCCCAAGCTGGATTGCATGTGAATGTAGTGAATACATCTGGACACCCGTAGTGACGAACATACGCAATTGCATCTTGAGCGTACTCATGCATATGACGTGGACTGCCTGTATATGAAGATGGCCAAATCGTTAGTCTTCAAACGTTAGTTGTATTACCGTCATTTACAACTGCATCTCGCAAATGAACGTATTCTTCAGAGCGAAGCTTGGTCTGATTCAAACGAATGAATATCAAACATATTAAAAAATCTCCATTTCTATATACGATTTGATATATTTTGAAATATAAACGTAGAGATAAAATTAAATTCTATATAAAAAAGATACTTTTGATATTCCTAATGACCTATTTCAGCCACTATCAGCCTGTCGCGTACATTCTGTTGAGAACGAACCAGTTCTGAATCTGCAGAACGCGATCGCCGTGCTCGCAACCGTGCATCCTCAAGTCCGGCTACACGTCGTTCTGCTGCTTCCTCGAAATTGTGAAACATTAAGTTATGAGACAGTGAAATTCATCCTGGGGTCATATCAACCTGCACCTTTCCGTTCCCAATTTCCAGCAATTGATGTGAGAATATCTCAGCTGATCGATCGTTTTGCAGCTGGACACGCATTTGTCAAATATTTGTCCAATAGGAGTATTGTTAAGGAAATACAGAGATAATTGGAACGAATTAAATGTTAAGCAAAGAGAGAGATTATTGGAATTCATTAAATGTTAAGGAAAGACATTGCAAACTACGCACGAATTAAATTTGGATGTGACATGTTTGGACGCGTCATTAATGAACAATAAATATCTATTCTAATAAATAGCAAGTTATTTAGGTAAATACATTACAAAAAACAACAATGATGACAAATTAATACATCTTGTTACAAATAAGCAAAAATTTGTCAGTTCGTTTAAAATAAATATGACGTTTGTCAAAAATGTACATACCAGCATCACGTTGTCTCTGTGAAGCAAATAATCGCGTCACTCCAAGAGATCAATTCACGATATGATTTGAATTTAAACGAAAATCAATCAACACAATTAAATTTTATCGCTAATTGAACAGAAAAATAAAAAAATAAGTTAAAAAAACTAAGTGAAAAAGATAATCTTAGAGGTAGGTTTGTTAACAACGCACATTATGAAATGAAAATGGCGGATAAATTAGCGCAGATGGTACTATACAAAAAAAATTATATAATAAAATAACATTTCTAATAATACATTATTTAATAATATAATTAAAATAATTAAATAATTATTTTAAAATAATTCATTGAATAATTAATAATGATATAAAAATATTAATATATTTAACATTAAAAAAATATAAATTTTCTTGTATTAAGTGTATTATATTATTATTAAAATTATTATTTATTATTGTTTATTATAAAAAATAAAAAAAAATAGTTTTTTCATCGAATTAAAAGAGACTTTCTTGAATTAAATTCCACAGAACCATTTCCTAATCCTAAAAAAAATCGTTAACAAATCGAAAAAAATCAATGCATAAAATCAACTTTTCCTAGGAGCTAAGAAGTTTCACTTCTACCACGCGAGAGTATCACGCATCTGTTTTTTTATACATATAAGTTATATTTATTTTAGCAATCCTCGATCTTTTTATACATGTAAGTTATATTTATTTTAGATCTCTTTATACATATGAGCTATATTTGTTTTAGCGATTATATTTATTTTAACGATACTCAAAATATTTCCAAACAAATAAAATTATAGTTGGATATTTTTTACAAATTTAGTATTAGTTCTGCCAAATATATTTCCTGCGCTTGCGCTATAAAGTCTAGACTCAGCCATATTAAGATTTTCTCAAGCTGCTATGACACAATGGAACTTATCCTTAATATGGAACTTATCCTTATTAACACAAATTTTATTTTGACGTATCTTGGATTCTAACCTATTTTTCGTCTGTAATTACGAAATTATTATTCAACAGGAAATATTTATTATCAAACATAAAATTATTTTATATTTTATGGTTATAGACTAAATCATTGAATATCAAATATTAATTACTAAACCTCGAAAATGCAATATGCTCAACTGTCAAATTTGACAGTTGATATTCAATATTTGATATCCTTGTCCCCGACAGGTTCGCGTAAATATTCATCTCTTAATTAAAAATTTTATTATATACACTGATATATATATAAAAATAAAAATTAAAAAACATTTCCGTTGACGAATATTAACTTTACTCAAAATTTCAAAGCGATCGGTAGAGAACTTCCGGAGATTAGCTACAAATAATTAACGAACATTTACATTTTTATTTATATAGATAGATAGATAGATGTTTAGATTTACTTTCATATTACTTGAGGACTTGAATACCTTAATTCAGGGACCTGCGAGCTTGAACCCAAAAGAGTTGTTTTAAAAAATAAATTTCAAATGTCTACCCCACAAGCCTGGGGAAAAGCCTGAAGGACGACTCATATTAATAACTTCATTCAGTTTATTTAACTTCATTTTACAGATTCTAAAAGTAGTGTTATATTTTCATTGCCACCCAACCCCACTGTTTAAAAAAACATTATTAAATAACTTGAAATTGCAAAACTAAATGACATTAAAAATGAATCTTAAACTGTTCCCCTTTTTTTGTTTCATATTTCGATTTGATCATCTTGTATTTTAACGTGCACATTATTTATCCACATTGTAACCTCTTCTCGAAACTTTTATAAAGAAGCCTCTCGCAATTTCTCTCATCTTATCTTATTAGTGTTTTCGCCAATCATATTGGACGTACTGAAAATATACCAATATGTTGAAAATTGTTCATGGCTATTGATCATTAGTTGGAAATAACTTTAGTACGTATTGCTATTATGGCTAACTTCCAATCTTAACAAACACATCTGAAGATCATTCCCATCGAATGTAATACTTCTTATGAGAATCATACTTATTGGATATTTTTACCACTTCTGTATAATTTATCTATACATATGTTGAGGAATTTTATATTGATTTCTTTTTAGAATATTCATATTTTCTTCAATGTTTTACAAGAAAAACATTTAAAGATAAAACAGCATACATTTTATCAACTAAAAATTTCCCATATAACGTGTTCTAGAGTATTGATACGGTAGTTGAGACTTTTAAAAACAATATTCCTTTAAAAAAATAAATTTGTACATTAATTATGTTTCCCCTCCCTCCTCCGGAATCAATAACTAAAAAGTCTTCAATATTTGCACCAAAAATTATGTCATAACACGCTCTACAAATAAAAGGAAAAAATGTCTATATCATTACGTCTGGTGGGCACCAACGACAAATTCATGATGACAGTAAATACGAAAATTTATTAAAATTATTAGCGTTATATCTTCTTTTGTGGATAAACTGCTAACTTAAAAGTATATAAAAAAAAAGAATCAAACAATTATATATAATGGTATAAAAAAAGTGTTAAATGGGATGTGCAAACAATTTTTTTTCCTAGAACATTATTTCCCCAAGTGGGCGTTATCGCCCACCTGTTGGCGCTGATGTGATCTGGGGGGCATTGATGGTCCCAAAGGCAGTATGGGGGCGTTGATGAGTGGACAGTTAGAATACTAAATATGATTTGTCCTCATAATATGTTTTAAGCAAACACATAACTATACAGATACACTTAGAGTCATGCATCGTCAGAAGAATCATACTTTTCAACCGTTCATACATGTTGGTCCAACGGTCGTGTAAATATAAGGGTTGCTTTATTTTCCAAGGAAACGTACATGTTCAAATGCAGATTAAAACCGAGGAGTTTAAAAAACGAGACGACAAGTATTTTATGTACTCAAATTTTGAAAATGAATTGGTTTGACGCAATTTTGTTCAAGTTATAAAACACATATAAACAAGTTCTTCATGGCAAGTTGAAACGCTTGGTTTTCGATTACTAGTCTAGTAAATCCAAAGCGATATTTTTTCCAAATATATAAATAAAACTCAAAGATCTGTATAACAGTAATTAAACATGTTTATAGGTTAAACCATAGTGGAACCAAAGAAAACTATTAGAAGCATGGCGTTATTCAATCAGCCACAAACAAAACATTACCAATGTGCCTGATTTGCCAAAAAGTTTTGTTAGTCGAACCTATGAAATCTTTAAGATAAGAAGGATACTCGAAAAAAGTTCATGCTGATAAAAAAGATAAAGATTTATCCTATTTTCAAGCACCCAGCGATCAATTATTGAAATGACCAACGTTGACAGGTGTGCTTTCAGACACACTCGAACTAGATAATGATGTGTTACGCACCTCTTACATTTCTTTTCTTATATCGGGAAAACCGCATACTTTTGGAGAAGAACTGATCCTATCAGCTTTCAGTGAGGTCCTGCGTATTGTACTGCAAAATTCAGCGATATAATCAAAATTAAAAAAATCAATTATAGAGTGCAACTATGAATTGACGAAATTGCCGAGAATGTGGAAGTCTCAGTATGTGATTTTTTTCTACAATAAATTCAACAAAATTTTCTGTACTGTAAGTCTACATTACCAGGGAATAAAGTTAAGTTTTTTTTTGGCATACGTTCTATTTATAATATAAGACAAAGTTCGCCAAGAATGATCATTGGCTAAAAAAATTATAACTGATTAGAAGAGTTTTTTTTTAGATTAGGACATTTCTTTGAGTAATTTCACGTTAGTTACTACCGACGAGGCTCCAGGAACATTATAGGGTACTAGTGCTGGTTGATTTTATTTTTTTAACCCTCCTATCATGTGATGTGTAACTAGTACACATTGCCTCTAAAAACTTTAATATCTCTATAAATAAAATAAGTACTGGGTTCATAATTTAGGTATTACTCCGTAATACATTTACTCATTGAATGAAAAAAATAATATTAATAATAATAATTAGCACTTATCACATATACTCTGAAAAAAACGCTATGGGTGAGGAAGCGACGCTATTCACGTCTCACTCTCAGTCTACTTCGGTATATGGGAACGCAATAAATATAATCTTAGTTCGCTCGCTTTTCTCGCTTCAGTAGCTTGCAAACTTTCGTTTGAGGGGGTCACTTTGCCCGTTTTGTGAACGTCGGCCGATGTTTTTTTCATGTTTTATAGAGGAGGAACTTATTTTTGGGTGAAAGGAAGCTGAACTGATAGCCCCTATGCCCTTGTGACCCTTCTGTCTGATGGTATTCAGATGGGGTTTCCACGTCAGTCACCGGTCGAGGTGCAGGCCGAGGTATTTAACCACGTCCTGCCACTCAACCAGGCAACCATCGATGAAGAAGGGCAACGATGGCACTTTTTCCTTGATTTTACGGGAGAACAAGATGGTCTCAGTTTTGGCGTCATTGATTTTGAGCCTCCAATCCTGGTAGTATGTTATTTCTCAAGGATCTCAAGAGCAATCTGAAGGCGGCGACCAGCTCGATCCACCTTGAGTGACGATGCGTAGCATGCCGCATCGTCAGCAACCTAATATAGACAAATTGGTGGCACAACACCAGCCTCATCCTTCTCATTAGTGATTATTTTTAATTTAACTGATTCAATTGACACGCATAAATATAAGTAATAATTGTCAGCAATCTAGTTTGTTTATGTGTAATTTCATTTCAATATATAGCTTTAGAATTTGAATTCCTAGTAGTTTTACTTACAGCTTTTTGAAATTCAAAAATTACACAAAGCTAAAAAAATATAATATTGTATTTTGATGCAATTAAAAAATTACATACACGTTTACACTTAAATGTAATATTTAGTTGAGATTTAAATACTTTTTCCCAAGGGGACTAAAAAATTATATTTAAAAAGGGCGCAGTGAGCTAAAAAAGTTTAGAATACACTGTTTTAGGAGAATTGTCTCTTAGTAGAGTTCGCTGTTATCGTAGTAGTCCTTACTTTGGTAAATGGAATATTCTTATGCATATTAAGTAGTACAGTTGTGGGTGTCTTTCACTAATTAAGGCACCTTATTAACAAATTGATCATTAACTCTATTCATCTATGAAAAAACAAAACTTAAGCAGTGAAAAATAATGCAAAATTATAAACTAAAATTGACAAATACCTACGTAATAAATAGGCCACTTTAAATTCCAGTTTTGGTTTCTACACTCAAAATGACATTGAGAATGATATACTCGTACTATATGCCAGATACAAATTAATGTCGAGTAATGTAATTGGATTTGGTGCGCAGCTCTTTATGTGATGATGTGTGTTGGTTTTCTAATAATACTCGTATATTGCAAATTTTTATATATTCATTAATTTTAAACTTTATTTATAATTTAATTGTTTAACATTCTGTTTTTAGGAATATTTATTTAGAAAATTTAAGTCCATTGAAAATATGTATTTAGAAAATTTAATTATAATCGTATATTTCAAATTGCTATATTTCTTGCTAATTATTGATGTTTTACGAAAATGTATTGAAAATTATAATAAACGATGATAATTTGCTTCTTATCTGTGATATTTGACATATATTTTATCGACATTTTCATATATGAAGGCAATATTCTTCCAATATTCAATGTTTAATTCCGTATAAATATTAAACATATATTATATGAACCACTGCGTAATGTTAACTTTCAAAATCATTAAAAAAATAAAATTTCAAGATATCGTTAAATTGTATTGCATGTTTGCTTTCTATCTGGAGTCCAGAAATTAATGTCCAGTGAGTTTCACTTCCAGGCTATTTTGGCTTTCAGATGGTACGTCTTCTAAATGTATAATTTATTTATCTTATGAACTATCCTACGAAAAATTCTTATATCGCTACTAAGTGGGAAAAAAACGCTTTAAATCTGTTGCATCAAAATTGGTCCTTAGTTGGATTTCTTGCAATTTTAACCTTTTTATGAGTCCAACTGTTCTAACAACCAATCTTCAAAACCCAGGAATGAATATTTTTTTCAGTCATCCGGAATTATCATATTTTTGTATTGGATAACATTTTCGTAGTATGCACGTTTTTTACCTAGCGCCATACTTTTTTGCTAGAAAAATGTAAAATAATCCTTAAGTGAATACCAGACTAGACCTTTTTTTTAAATATCGGTGTGCTAACGGGAATTGCAATCGCAACGCGGATGAAGATCAACAAGCCCACCGAGGTCGTAATTATTTTTTTTCAAGAAATATGGTTATTAAATTATTAAATAACCTCTAACAATTGTTGGGATTGACAAGGCTAATGCCTTGGCGGACGCTTATGAGAATACGTACTCAATCACTTGCGACCTTGGAAATGTTGATGTCAACAAAGCTGTCGAGGACACTCTCACCAGCTTTGCTTACTCCCCGACCAACCAAAACGAGGTGCAACTTTGCACCCCGTCCGAAATTGGTCGTATCCTAGACAGACTTTAAACACGAAAAGCACCCGGTCCCAACAATATAGTATACACAATAGCCTTCTTAAACAGTTACCACTCAAAGCGAGGATTTTTTTTACTAAAATAATAAATGCCTCACTCCTTAATAGCTATTTTCCGAGTATTTGGAAAGTAGCCAATATTGTTCCTATCTACAAGCCAAATAAACCTACCGAAAATCCAACTAGCTACAGGCCCATCAGCCTTCTTCCAGGTCTTGGCAAGATCCTTGAGAGAGTGGTTGCCTCAAGGCTAGTGTTCCATCACGAATCCAATAATACATTCCCTCATGAGCAATTTGGATTTAGAACAAGACACAACACGGTCCAGCAACTTACCCGTGTCGTGGAAGACGTGTCGATGGGCTTCAATAGGAACAGAAGTACTGACATGGTACTGCTGGACCTCGAAAAGGCTTTTGATACTGTCTGGCATGATCGCCTTCTTCACAAACTTCTCCTTACTGGCACTCCACTATATCTCGTGAAACTTCTTCAATCCTACCTTTCCAATAGAAGTTTCACAGTCACCACTCATCATTCTACGTCATCCGCCAGGCCCATCTCCATGGGTGTCCCCCAAGGCAGTATACTTGGATCATGTCTATTTAACATTTACACACACGACATTCCTTCTCCCCCAAACTGTAAGCTCGCACTCTTTGCTGACGATGCGGCATGCTACACATCGTCACTCAAGGTGGATCGAGATGGTCGCCATCTTCAGATTGCTCTTGAGATCCTTGAGAAATACTACCAGGACTGGAGGCTTAAAATCAATGACGCCAAATTAGAGGCCATCATGTTCTCCCGAAAAATCAAGGAAAGAGTGCCGTCGATGCCCTTATTCATCGGTGGTTGCCTGGTTGAGTAACAGAACGTGGTTTAATACCTTGGCCTGCACCTTGACCAGCGACTGGCGTGAAAAACCCATTTGAATTCCATCAGACAGAATGGTCACAAGGGCATAGGAGCTATCAGTTCGATATTTCATCGACGCAGCTTCCTTTCACCCAAAAATAAGCTCCTCCTTTATAAAACCCTTATTCGTCCTATCTTGACCTATGCTGCACCCGTTTGGGGTAGTGTGAGCAACACGGATCACCTGAAACTCCAGAGAGTGCAGAACAAGGCATTCAAGATATCTTTTAACACCCATCCCAGAACAAACCTTACCCGACTTCACGCCGAACAGCGAGAAGAAACCCTACAACACCACATCCTCGCTTGAACCGTGAAGTTCTATAAAAGCCAACAAAATCACAGCAATCCCTGGGGGCTTGCGAGAGTAAATCCGACCTACACTTCCGTTATAAGCATAATCTCCCGAAGCATTATCTGTTGCCTGACTAGTCCACCTACAGTATTAGCTGGGACGACCAAGGTCTGAGTGAATGTGATGGAATACAAGTAGCCTGAACGAGTGGACTTGTTTTTGCTAAATAATAAGTTTAAGAATTGTTATCTAGTTATAAGTAGTATGTAGGTGTTAATTATTTCTAAGCTCTCATATATTAATATTGAATAAATAAAATAAAATGGTATGTAGGAAAATAAGATTAAGTAAGTTCATAAATTATAGCATTCAATTAAGATTAGTTAAGTCATAAATTTGTATATAGGTATAGCCTTGACAAATGTTTGTACAATAATTTACTTTATTTAATAATAAAAAAAATCAAAACAATTGTTTATCATGACTTTAGTAATGCCTCAGCTTCCACAATCAGTGATTTCTTTGTGCGCCTTTTATTTTATGTAACGTTAAATTGTTTTGTGTCCAATCGCTTGCATTTATATGCAGATTTTTCCTGAGTGATTATTTTCCTGAGCAAGCATAATTAAAAAAAAACTAAATTGACTAAATTGTCCTGAGAAAAGAGGTGAAATGACGAACAATAAATTATTGTGACATTAAATTATGTGGAAAACATCTGATAACTTATCCGAAATACTGATTACTTCTTCGAAAGCTTATTTGTTCTTCTTTACTTATAGCGTTTTGAAGTTTTATTTTACCTATTGAAAAAATGCTTCGCTCCATCTCTGAATGACACTGAAAACAAGGACTCACATCCCATCCAATAAGAATTTAGAGGAAAATGTATTGGTTAACCTTCTACAATACGATTATAATAGTATTGTAGAAGGATTGAGTATTGCAATAATTTCAATACTACAAGTCTAATGTTTGCAAAGACTAGTATTAAAACAGTTACTTGACGAAAACAAAACTCACGGTTTGATAAATAATGTGCTGAATCAGTGTAAAAGATAGTCAGACTAGTATATCTAGAATGAAGACTTCTACAAAAAGACAAGCGTACGAGCACACAAGAATAGAGGTTAGTAATACAATGAAAAAGAAAAAACGAACTCACGTGAGCCAAGCTTTGGCATACAACAATATTTTATTGAAAACTACCCTTGATATGCACAAAAAAGCGTAAATATTTTCAAAAAGATATTTCAACAAAACACGACACAAAGCAAGATGAGAATGAAAAATTCACATAAGATATGTCTGGATAACAGACGGTATACCTTAAAATTTCAAAGAGTGAAATATGACGTAAAAATCATAAGAAAATATCTCTACAAATCCCTACGTAATTGACTAGATCTAAGATCTGTTTCGGTTTTTAGACCTACAATTAAATTGAAAATCATAGAACATACAATACGCCAGAGTTAAAATCAGTCACTATTTATGTTATTTGAACTTTCGTATATTGTAGAATAATTTCACAGCCACCCGAAATTTTTCTTTGGGTTCTTTTGTAATATTATTTTACTCGGTTTGGTGAGGGAAATCCCTGAACACACAAACCATCTGACAATTTGTGTGTTCTTAGTATTTGAAGTGTATCCCCCTTTTGTTATTCTAGATAAATAAATTAAAAAAACATTGCAAATACGTGTATGCCGACAGACAGTAATTTTTTTAGCAGTCTTCGGCTCAGTCATTCAAATGCATCTCACTATCGACAAATTGTCTGAGGTAAAGATAATTAATGAGTTAACTACATTCTAGATTTTTTCACAACAAAATACAGACGGCTGTCAAAACGAATATCCAAGAACTATACATTTTCAGAAAGATAATGGTATCTCCCACCTTTTCATGTACGGAAAAAAGGCAACCCAAAAAAAATTTGGTCAATAATTGAAACATTTTACAAAATACAATAGGCATGGTGGAATCTCCTTATTCGTATGAGCTGTATAACATGTTTATATTTCTAATTCCTAAGGATTTTTTTCAGTATTACACCTGGTCTCATTGATAAAAGTACCTCACCTCTTTCTTGGTACGTTACGAGTGATACCCACCTAGCGGTCCTTCTTTTAAAATAATCTGACTGAATTATACATAATTTTATAATTGTTCCTAATACACTTTTATAATTGTGTATCTTATTGAAGGTTTCAGTGTTTACTACAGAACTTCGTATAAGAATATTTAATGATAAATTGTTTTGTTATTCTACTCATAATATTAATCCTTACAACACGTATTTCTACTTCTTAGCTTGAATTATTTTTAGGTGAACTGATCTCTCTTGATACGAGAGCAATGTCAATATCTGACAGGTCTCATGTTTCATTTAGAGGGGAGAAATATATTAAACTCTTTAGTTATTTACAACTTTTTATTTTTGTTTATATCTTTATGTTTCTCCATGGTTTCTTAATTCTTTGTTTTGTATAACTTTAAAAAGTTACATTAAGCAAATAACTGAAATGGGGAACGATCTCGGTTTGTTACGAGAGCAATGCTTACACGTACATCAGAGAGCTCTAATATGTCGTCAGAAGAATGTGTGGTCTATGGTATTCACTTACACGTGCATCAAAGAGCTCTCATGTGCCACCAGAAGTATGTGTGGTCTATTCACTTACACGTAACATACATCAGAGAGCTCTCATATGTCGTCAGACGTATGTGTGGTCTGTTTACTTACACGTACATCAGAGAGCTCTCATATGTCGTCAGAAGTATGTATGGTCTATTCGCTCAAAGATTTTTTTAAAGAAAGGTGAAACCTTTGGAATTCTTTGGTTGTTATTTAATTTAAAGAACCAAAATTTTACTTTTATTTTCCTTGAAATTATGATATTTCTCTATTATATGGTCAAGGTTTTATACTATTCTCGGCCTACATGGTCTATTGAATCAAAGTATTTTTTTTAATTAGGGGTGAATTTTTCATTGTTTGGTAATACTATATAATATTTTTCATTGTTTGGTAATATTATATAGTTTGGTAATACTATATATTTTTGCTTGTGAATTTATATATGTCACCTCTAATATTTCCAAATTAATTATTTTGTAAAACTTTTGTGACAATTTTTATAAATGTATATTGAAATTATTCATTTCGAAAGAAATTTATTTGGTTTGAATGACATTATATATTTCAAAAGAAATCTATTTGGTTTGAATAGTAATAATTAGTAATACATTTACGTAATGTTTTATATTTTAATTTTATGTGTATAATAAAACCACTTCTTAATTTGTGTAATTGAAGTGTTAAATAATACATTAATCAATTTAAGTTTATATGAACATATAATCAATTTCATCACTGCGTTGAATTATACAGTATAATAGATAAAAACTATTTTGGAAAACCACCGTTTGATATCGAACCAGTTAACTCGAGAGGTCACCTCACCACAAGCGGAATATAGTACAAGTAGCAAAGCAATGATACCAAGTACGTTGTGGGGAGAATTATTCGCTTCTGCACAACTTGTCCTCGATGTGATTTCCCGTCAAGACACTTATAAGCTAAGTATTTTTCAGTGGGACGTTCCACCATATAAGGTTTACCGGTAAACTGAAAATTTTTAAAATATTTTTGTAAATAATATTAAAGTATGTTTTTGACACGATGGGTCGAAAGTCACTAAAAGGTTTTATGTTTTGTTAACATTTATATGATACTAAAAATAATTTAATATTTTACCTAAAATATTACGGTAAAATACATTACCCAAATGTATGAAAATAAGCGGAAATAAAAATATTCCTTTGTTACAATATTATTTAACATGAAATACCAAGTTATTTCAACATTCATTATTGATAAAAAAATAAGTCTCTCAGTTACGGAATAAATCACTCAGTTACAGTTTATATAAATTTGATTATTTATTTTGAATGGTGTTGTGTAAGTGTTGAAGCTCCTTTGCATGAGATCTTTTGTGTTTGTGTGTTGTGTCTTTTATTAAACGAAATAAATTTACTCTTTTTATTCTTAAATAACTTTAATAGAGATAAGAATTACATTTTGAGAAAAAAAAAAAAAACTGAATAAATTTACGTGAAATGAAACTCACCTAAATATTTTTACTGTTCTCCAAATAGCCTTTGACATATATACATAAATACAAACATATCATCAAGCCATGCCCCTTTTGGGCTAACAGAGATGACAGATCTTCAAGCCTTTCTATCCATGTGCAGTGCTCACGCCTTGTCAACATCCACAGATCCTGTCATACATTTTTCCTGTTTCTAATACTTCTTACCTTTCCCTCAGTTAAATTAATTACCATGTACACAAAATAATGAAAATATAAATCAAAGAAAAAAAACAAAACTTAGCGCAAACGCACCACTTGATGTATTCACAGAGAAGTTTTCATTGCTTAATTGAAATCTGGAATTTTGAAAAAAGATAACAAATCCAATATTAACATTTGGCACAAGTCATGGTTTTTGAAGATGAACATAAATGACAGATATTTAAATGATGACACCGTGATCAACTGAAGGCAGGCTCTACATAGTGGATGCGTGAGCAAATTTGACTATAAATTGGTTAACTAGTAGTTTTGTTTAGTATCTATATATGGACGTTTAGTACATATGCGTGATGTCTCTGGTGGTGACGATCTGAGGAGGATGGAGTCAAGAGTAGGTGTGTGAAATATTTGGGGAGGAATTAATGGACTGTAAGATATAATGAAAAATAATGTGTAAATAAAGTGTGCTTGAGTGAGACAAAGAGGTAAGGATATGATTCTGAAAAGGCGTGAGGAATGTTAGGCATATGGTTTGGTGTGAAGGATAATGATAGAGCTAACCAGGGTGTGGAATTAACATATTGATATCCAAGCGGTTAAGGAAATGTATGGAATAATATGAGTTTCTTAAACCTAGAGTGATATCAAATCAGATTTAAAGTAGACATACCGCGTATTTTACTTCTGATAGCGTATGTTCCGGTCAACAGTGAAACTGATGAAAGTATGGAAGATTTTTGGAATTGTATAACGGACGTTTTAGAAAAAATAATAATAATGACAAGATTTTATCGGCATGCATGAATGCATGGGTTGGCATCAAAAGGAATGGGTCTGAATCGGTGTTAGGCAAGTTTGGTGATATACGAACAAATTGTAATGCTAGAAGTATGCTTGGACAATGCTCTAGCGGTATCAAATGAGGACAATGCTCTAGCGGTATCGGTTGATACAAGAGTCTCTTCACCGCAAAAGAGCACTCTTGATACAAGAGTGTTTAAAGGAACCGATATCGGCTCAGACCACTATGTAGTGGTGAGCAGAATAAATAAAGCATTGCAGTTAACACTGCATGAAATTGAAAATAAAAATTAGGCTAAAATTGACATATTTACTCGTACAATAAAAGAAGCGGTGATTATTTAGAGGCGAGTTTTCCCGAGTGAAATCTTCTCTTGGTATGCGCCGAGATGCGCCCCGTTATGAATATTACCACAAGCCCGCCTCCATGATTAATGGACCAGCTTGAAATTTGAACCCGCACGCGTGATGTTTAATATCAACGGACAATGGTTGAGACAATGGGACTAAGGCCTGCAGACAGGAAGAAAAATAACACCAAAGCCATTTGGTCCTTTGAAATAGACGTTTGAAACATACTTTTTGGAATAATACCGTGTCATTTTGACAAATATTTCGACAACATGATAAAAAACGAAGCTGTTTAATTTTATTTTTATTCATTTATTTCAATTGATATATTTGTTTGAGATAAAGTTTAATACATTTTTTAATATTTATTTTATGATACTTTCCTTACCTTGTACGAGTATGAAGACTGAAACTCTTAATGTTTTTTATTTTATTGTGAAAATTAATTTATTGTAAAATTTTAACTTAAATTAATTTGTCGAAATGCCTGAGTTTCTTAAAAAACATATTTTATCATATATTTGAAATGATTGTGTTCATTGGGATTCTCTCGCCAAACCAAATTAAAATAACATTTCAAAAGAACACAAGGAAGAATACTAGGCAGCTGTATAGGTAAAACCATTACACCCAATCCATTATAACATACTCGTAAATTATCTTACGGTGTCATTTTTCGTCTCTGTAATATCAAGATTTAAACTCTATCGCGCTGTTCTTAATACAAATCAATCTGAAAGTGCCCTCACAATTTATGCTAGACAGGTACTAAGCACCTATAAAAAATAATTTCGGTTGAACAATAGTCTGAAAATAAAAAAAAATCTGTACCAGATGAACGCATGACACCTGAATGCCAAGCAATCGTTTAACCCTTAGACCTCGTCACCGCCAATTACTACGTTTTTCTATGTTAAATATATAACAGTGATTATATTTGCATACGCACAACTATTTTCAGTAACATCTCATATTTTACAGATTGGTACTCGTATTCTGTGTTAAATATTTAACAATGATTATATTTGCATACGCACACCTATTTTCAGTAACATCTCATATTTTACAGATTGGTACTCGTATTCTATGTTAAATATTACCCAATGATTATATTTGCATACGCACAACTATTTTCAGTAACATCTCATATTTTACAGATTGGTACTCGTATTCTGTGTTAAATATTTAACAATGATTATATAATATTTGCATACGCACACCTATTTTCAGTAACATCTCATATTTTACAGATTGGTACTCGTATTCTATGTTTAATATTACCCAAGGATTATATTTGCATACGCACAACTATTTTCAGTAACATCTCATATTTTACAGATTGGTACTCGTATTCTGTGTTAAATATTTAACAATGATTATATTTGCATACGCACACCTATTTTCAGTAACATCTCATATTTTACAGATTGGTACTCGTATTCTATGTTAAATATTACCCAATGATTATATTTGCATACGCACAACTATTTTCAGTAACATCTCATATTTTACAGATTGGTACTCGTATTCTGTGTTAAATATTTAACAATGATTATATTTGCATACGCACACCTATTTTCAGTAACATCTCATATTTTACAGATTGGTACTCGTATTCTATGTTAAATACTACCCAATGATTATATTTGCATACGCACACCTATTTTCAGTAACATCTCATATTTTAGTTAAATGTAAAAACAAAATTAACTTTTTTTTTCTCCCGGTCACCATTGTCATGTTTTTATAATCGTGAGTTATTGAGTGAGTGTTCTTCTATATTTTTACCTTAATCGCTTTGACTTTTCTCTGTTTTATTATGTTTCAAGTGTTTTAATATTTTTTATTCGTAACGTGTTTTAATTTAAACAACTTCATAGTGAACAATTTACTGTGTTTAAGTGTCAATGTTATACGTTAAAAATCTCAAATGAACTTATGACGTAGGCTTTCATCTTCTTCCTTTTCATATTCGTTATGTTCTTTACATAGCAGTCGTGTTCATATAAACCTAATACAAATGATTTCACTGTCTGAATAAAACCTGTATTAAAACATTTATTTTTGTTTTTCGAGTATACATATGTGTGTGTACCTACAAGTTCAAGCGTCTTAAGAAACTTTAAGTACAATACTAATTCCCAGTAACAATATTGAAACCAGAATCACACTTAATAACACTTTATTAAAATAAACGTTTCTTTGTATTGTAATATTGTCCACTGACATATAAATAGATCATTTCATATAATAAATCAAAAGGTGAGATGCGCTTCATTAAACCTAAATGTATCTATAGTACAATTTTGTCTACTTAAATAGAAAATGTACATCAAAAGTGGGAATTTAATAATAATTTGTATCTCCGAGATTCATTTTGAGACCCTTTGAACATATTTACAAGGAAAAGAGGTAAACACCCTCTGTTACCCGATTTAATCCTTTAGGATTTTATCACCGGGTCCTGCCACAGCTTTTAGCTGAAATATAGGTTTTACGCTACAGTGACTACTCAAGGACTGTGTCATTGACTCTGTTGCTCAACTGATCGCTAACATCAGCGGTTCATTGTTCAATCTTACCGTTCGGTTTGCATTTTACACATCAGTGGATTTAAACCATAGGGGTTCTCTTCGTAATTTAATTTAATATACTGTTTAATATTATTTAATACAAGTAAGGTCCTTATTAGAGATGTAATATTAATTTTGATTTGATAATATTGTTGCTGTTCATAAAGCAGTTAAAGAACTTTTAATTAACATTTAGACTCAATAAGTTAATGTTACAATTATTATGATATTGAGGTTGTTTAGGTTTCAGCAGTCCAGGATTCCAGATTTATTGGTCTTACGATACATACTTCTGGTCAGAAATTTATAATTACAATTTTATTTTTTATGTCTATCATAAGTATCAATTGGTCATTTTTATCATTTTTATTTGCAGTCATTTGCTTGATTATGAATAGACATACACATAACATATACAGGGTGCGTTTTATGTTCCAGGCCGATGTTTTTTTTAATAACTTTTAAATGAAACGCAATTTCATAATTTATATTAAATTGATTGATTATATGGTCTTTACCACTATGTATGGAATATGTCGGTCAAGTGGCCGCCTCTGGCCGTGGTGCAAACGCGAGATCTTTCAAGCATATTTTTCATAACATTCTCGAAGACTTCTGGTATTATTTCAGCAATTTCTTTTCGAATGTTGTCCTTAAGCATCGGAATTATGGTTGGTTTATTGGTGTACACCATTCCCTTTAAGTATCATCATAGGAAATAATCGGGGGTGGTCAAATCAGGGGATCGTGGGGGCCAGTCGATATCACCACTTTTTGACATTATTCAGCCGGGAGAAGTTTCTCTTGAAAATTTGCATCGTAGCACGAGCTGTGTGTGATGTGGCACCGTTGGAACCACATGTGATGAAGGCCCGATTGATCCGATTCGGGCACAAGAAAGTTTACCAACATGTCACGATAGCGATCACCAGTAACTGTTACAGCATTGCCTCTAGCATCCTCAAATAAATATGACCCAATGATGCCGCCGGCCCAAATGGCGCACCATGCAGTCACTCTGCGAGGGTGTAATAGTCGTTGGTGTATCAATTGAATATTTTCAGTGCCCCAATAGTGGCTTTTCTGTTTATTAACAAAGCCAGCCAAGTCGAAATGTGCCTCATCGCTCATGAGGATTTTTAGCCAAAAATGGGGATCGTCTATACCAAGGCTTGGCAGTTTGTCAAATGAGAAGAGCCAAATTGTCATGGAAACAGGATAACAAAGGTACCAGGGAGCCGCATATATGTAATATACATAACATGTGTACTTATATGAATATCCACGCAGTGGAACGTGAGAATTTCGTGGTCAATTTTTCTCCTTAAAATTGAAACTACTTTGTTTACGCCTGCCATACTTTCAACTCCATCAGTAGCAATGGAAATTATTTTATTTAGGTCAATTCCAGTGTTTTCCAGATATGTCTATATACAATAGCATTCGCAATTTCTTCTCCGGGTTATTGTCCCTTGATTGGCAGCAGTTCAAGGAGTTCTTCTTTGGGACCTTGTGCCGACATATATCGCACAAAGAGGGTAACTTGTGCTGTATCACTAATATCACACGACTCATCAGTTGCAATTGATTTTGCAGAAGCCAGCTTAATATCTTCGACTTGCTGCTCTGTTACATTCGAAGACATTTTGGCAATTCTGTCTGGCACTGTTTTCGCAGATAAAGGCAATTCTTTTATTATTTTCATGATTGCTTCTTTATTTTTAAAGTCGTAAAAAATCTCTTCGGATGCTTTCACAAAGCATTCTTTAATGTTATCACCATCTGTGACCGGTTTTTCTCTTTTAGAGATTTCCAGAGAGACCGCAAAGCTAGCATGAGCATGATTGACGATATTATACGAGTATTGCACTATGTGTCCAGTTGTCAAATACGGAATTCGACTTTTGATTTTGACACTGAAATTCTGTAACAGCTCTCTTCCGTGCGTCACCGTCACCTGCCGGATATTTGCTCGCGAATGTACTATGTTTTGTAGAGAAATGTCTCTCTAAGTTTGATTTCATATTATTTGCGATCTTTTCGTGACAGATGAGACAAATGTACGGACGTTCACCAACACTCTGCTTCACTGTATCAAAATTTTCTGGCGTACTTTAGCTACGTTATCGTCCAGACTTTGCTTTATCTCCCAGTGTATGCCAATTTTTGATTTATCACCAAACACTGTAGTTTGTCGTAGCACCTCCTAGTTATTATGACGGCTCTCTTTCAACCCGGTGATCGAGAGTGAGATAATCGTTGACACCGAGATTTAAAAAAAAATCCAGTTTTGTTTTCACCTAAAACTGGTATAACACTTTTTTGGTTGGTTGTAAAAGATTACCACACGCCAATAAAATCAGGTCTTATTGTATACAATCAAAATATTATATGATAAAAAAAACATAAAATTTCCTTATAAAGAGGTGCAGCAATTTGAACTTGCCAAACGTAAAGAGACAGTGATCTGATATCGAAAATTCAGGTTTGATTTGTCAGGACTGTGTTTGATAAAGTACAACCGATTGCACTAAATAAATCAATACATGCATAAGCATTAACTGTTGGTACAGTAGAAACTGTTTATCTTTCTCCTTTGCAAAATATCGTCATTTCCATATTTTACCTACAGCATATTTAACCGGTGTGGGGATACAAAAAGAAATATTTTAGACTAGCATACATTAAAAGTAATTTAAGGTACATATGTGGATAACCATTCATTATGTCCGGATGAAAGCCGCGATTGTTCGCAACTCTATGCATGTTTATTGCAACAATCTTTTGAATTAATTTAAAGCTTGTAAATCCAAACTAGCGTTCCATTTTAATATTGGCAAGCGGTGGGTGGACACAGTGGACCGTCACATTAGGCCGGCGCTGCGGTTCTGGTATTTGCAAGAATTGAATTATAAATCGCACCCGCGGCCAACAAAACGGGAAGCGATCCCGGGCACAAGTCCAAAAAACACTGAACCAGAAACTAGTCATAACTGATCATAGCACCGCGTACAGGGTTGCTCCTAAAGAAGGCTGCTTATCGTCATAATACGGCCAAATTGGAGACCAGACATGCTCTTTACTAGCCCACTCTTATGAGTATTGCACTATCTAATGCTCGAGTGTGTTTTTCTACTTAAAAATACAAAAGCGTGATTATGTTTGGGTTACCAGTAGGATGAGCAGATGTGTATCTTTATTAAACATGATTTAATCTTTATGTTTATAAGTCATTTGATTGCTAAATATATGATTAATTAACACTTTCATACAGCTGGCGGATTTTTTGCTTTTAATCAATTTCTTCCAATCAACCATCGTATGTTTCGCAATAATTATTGGTTTCCATAACCATGTTTTTAATGAACTTATTGTATGAAAACTAAATTGGAGAAAACTAACTAAATTGAATTTAAAGCTCAAAAAAAATAGGGATTAGGCTACAAATTGTGTGAGATTTAAGAAATTTATCTTTAAATATTTAAATGGATGAAATATGTCTGATTGATCCAGTAAGATCGTTCCAAAGTCGAACCGAGTGAACCTCAAAAGACTATGTGTGATGCGTTGGAACGAGTATATAGTACAAACGATTCTGCCATCATCAGATCGGAAGAACTGTTCATCCTCAAAAAAATAATTTACTTATTCACGCTGATACTGAGGACAGTTTGAATTATTCAACATTTCAACGAAGGTTGACAAAACGTGGGGATATTTCTGGTGTCTTGTTTTAAGCCATTGAAGTTTTGCACAATATTCGGGTCTGATTATATCTTTTAGATTTAAATTAAATCTAATATATTAGGGATTATGTCTAGTATAGTCACTAGCATTGACATTACAAACATCCCTTAAGTTAATTTAGCGTAAAGTTAGACGTTCTACCAGCGAGATTCTGTTTTGGTTAGGGAGAAAAATGTGTAATCTATTGAGTGAACGGAGACTTGCAAAGGTTTTGTGGCTAAACTCAGATATGGTATATGATTGAACCAACTCGAAAATCTAAGACAAAGGACAATACTCTTGACATATCGGGAACACGGAATCATACAACAAACAATTTTAATACACGAAAGATTCGATTGATTGGTCCTTGAAAGAAAACGGTGTGCTCCTATTATTAAATTTCCCGATTTTATAGAATTGACGAGCGAACCATTTTCCCTAAACGGCTATGTGATATCGCTAATATCGCGATTCGTGAGATCTGTAGCAACATACTCGTATATACCTCATGGGCTGAACCTAGTATAAACTTGTAGGTCCCACAAATATAAGTGATACTAACATTTAATATACATATATACAATATTTAATAAAGTTTCATACAACTAAACAGATTTTTATTGTATTTTTTAGTTGAGTCAATCAATAAATATTTGTTCAAATAAAATATGTAAAGAAAGGCGGGACACATGATATGAACCTAACTTTAAATTGACGTATTTCTTAACCATAATACATAATTAAACTACCACTTGCTATTTCCAATCCTAGAACATATTTTATTGAAATTGCTTACCTTCCCGTTAAGTATGAATCTAATTTTATTGAAACTTGTGTAAAGAGATGAAAGAAACTCATGAAAAACTGAGTTAATCATACATCATTAGGATATGTATGTGACAATTTTAAAATTACTAATTTTAACAAATTGTACAAACGAAATAACTAGTTTAATCAAAATTAAACTTATTATTACTGTCACGTTCACTTTTTACTCACTATTCATGTGCTTATACACGTATTTATAAACCATCAAAATACCCTATGGAACTATTCCTGTTTTTATAGGATCGAAACAATGTTACTTAAACACGATATATCAATATTTTACTGCTTTTTTACAGCGTTTGAACCAAATTCATTTCCATAATTAGCTCTTTGAATCACGCATAATCCATCATGCTCACTATAATCATCAATTCGATACTTTGTGTCATGCATAATCCATCATGCTCACTGTAATCATCAATTCGATACTTGTGAAAATCAGAAGTATTTATCGAAAAATGGAAAACATACGTTCATTTCTTTTCGTATCACTTTTTACTTAGAATATCATCATAACGTGTGTTTATGAAGGCTGTTTAACAAATTTGCCTGTATTTAAAAAATAAAATAATTTTAATTTTTTTTCTATTTTGAAATCAAATTTTTGTTATGAAACCATTAACATACTATTGAAATAATCAAACAAATATATTTTCAAAAAAATAAAATCAACGTTTTAATAAAAAAACATTATTTTCTTGTTGAAGTGTTAGAATATGTATTGTAAATGACACCCGAAATAGAAATATTCTTAAAACTTTTGAAGAATCTATTAATGTTTCTATAATACAACAAAAGTTTTTAAAAATATTAAGTTTCCTCAGGGAAGAAAGGCATTTTGTTCTTATCTAGCGATAACGTCTTCATTATTTTCAGTAAAGTAAAATAAGACTCCATTTGCTAGAAGCGAAACTTCAAAAGCTTATTCCAAAACTAGTTACAACAGATTATATGAACTATTATTATACCCGTTCATCCTCCCAATTTATATAAAATATTTCTCAGCATGTTGTGGCAAAACTTCGTGTGTCGGTCATTATCCAAACAAAAGATATATTGTTTGGAAAAACTTAAAAAATACTTATTTGTACTGATTTTGACAGCTTATCAAAGTTAATATTGCTTCTCCTGTAAACTAAGGTAAAACGGACATACAAACTTCTGCCATAACGCCACAGAAATATAATTTATATGATACATTTTTTTAAAAAGAAGAAGTATTTCAATTTTGAAATAAACATTATATTTTTACTTTTCATATCAGTATAGGTTACTTTATTTCAAAGAAAGTCCTTACCATACATAGCTTCTTGCTTAACAATATATGGCGCCAAGAAAATAATGTCTTATTTCTCAATATTTTTAATATATTTGGTTTTTTAGTTTTCAATATTATTTAAGCAAGGATCATATTAGTACAATTAAATAATAATAAGTTACGGAATTTGATCGAGATATAAATATAAAATGACAAAAAACGGACATATCAACTTCTGCCATAACGCCACAGATTTCATACTAACCTCAATAAGCCAATTTTAAATTTCTTTAAACTGGTAGATCATTACAAATGTGTTGAAGATGTGTGTATTTGTAGTTTATAATTTTTTTTCTTTAAAAATCATGTTCAGTAAGAAACAATTGATTTGCATTTATTGAACTGTTAGAGGTAAAAATTAATCGAAATCAGAAATAGAGAGCCATCATAGAAGCTACTAAGCTTTTTAATTAATTCGTATCCATCGAAATTAAGACACGACATTTAAGAGATCACGTCTTCTCTGACAAGAAAAAAATATCATAATTAAATTATAACTAAAGACAAATATTTATATTAAATTATTCAATACGAAACCTACAATACAAATGTTTTACTAAACTGCTGTACTCAGAGGCAGTATATTTGAAAGAGACAAAGGCAGATAATATCTTTAACCGCAGATGAAGCGTGCATGTTCTTCACGCAATATTACATATTTGAATACGCCGAGAGAGACATTAAACCAAACTTCATTTTAATTTCAAGTGGAAAAACTTCCGGGAACAGCGGCGGCTGTCTCGGAAGATAAATTATGAAAGAGGGAGTCAGCTGATAACCTTGGTGTTGCACTCTTTCTGGGTACATTATTTTGCACTCTTGTTATTTATTATCTGTAATGATATTTTAGCACTTTGAGAATGAACATGGATGTATGTATGAACGTTTCAATGGAAAAAATAGCCAACTTATAAATTTTATTTTATAATTTACGACAGAGGGTTGGGGATTATGCCTGTCTAGCTTATTCATGAGTATCATGATAAGAAAAAATAGAAGGTTAGGTCTCAATATTATACATGCACAGATCAATTTACGACAGAGGGTTGGGGATTACACCTGTTTAGCTTATTCATAAGTATCATGATAAGAAAATATATAAGATTTGGTCTCAATATTATACATGCACATATCAATTTACGATGGAGGGTTGAGGATTATACCTGTTTAGCTTATTCATAAGTATCATGATAAGAAAATATATAAGATTAGGTCTCAATATTATACATGCACATATCAATTTACGATGGAGGGTTGAGGATTATACCTGTTTAGCTTATTCATAAGTATCATGATAAGAAAATATATAAGATTAGGTCTCAATATTATACATGCACATATCAATTTACGATGGAGGGTTGAGGATTATACCTGTTTAGCTTATTCATAAGTATCATGATAAGAAAAAACATAAGATTAGGTCTCAATATTATATATACACAGATACAATTTAAGTCAGAATCCTGTTTTCAACTTATTTTCATTTCTCTTTTCAACTTATTTTTAAATACACCTCCGTACTAGTCACTAGCTATTTCTTTTATTAGCAGTGAACACTTACAAATATATTTCAAATATTTAATGTAGTTTCTCATCACCTGACAAAAAAAAATACGTCTTTTAAACTGACAAGGACCAGTGAAAACGTGAAAACAAAGAAAATAATGTTAAATTTATTTCATCAAAATACAATTGACGTGATGCCATGAAATGCAAATAGAGTTTTCAAGTTTTAGATATTTAAAATTTCTTTTGAATATCAAACAAATGTTCATATTTATATGCAAACAAATCAAAAACGACACATCTCTGATGAAAATCTATTGAAGATGTGATAAATATGATTTTGAAAACATTAACCCTTCGCACTCGAAAGCTTTTTGTTATGTGCCACTACCGCCAACTCGAAGCATTTTTTAAGAAGAAAAAAAAAACATTTATGTTGAAATATAATTAAATTTATAAAAATTAAAAAAAACTTTTTTTTATTTTTTTGACTTTGTTTTGGTAAAATATGTATGTAAGGAATAGAGTGAACATGAAAATTGATTATTTGAAGTTTCTCATTGTATAGTATTTTACATAACAATCCCCAACGTGAAGTCCAGGTTTACTTTCGCAGATTTTGCAATATAATCGTGTTTCTTTTTTTCCACCCGGAACTTTTCTATTGGAACATACTGCGCAGTCCTTCTTAGTCCCAAAACGTAGAATATGTCATTTATTTATAAGTCAGTCTTCTGTAGGGAGAGTAGCAGAGCGTCGTCGAAATCGAGTATCTCCTCGATAGTCTCCTACTAATTGACCAACCAATAATTTTATAAATTTCAATTGTGTCATCGGTTTTTCACTGTTTTCTTAATTGGAAACTTTATAAAGTATATACGAGTTTATGACACACACCACCATCCCCCAAAAAAAGAGTTACCTCCACCATTTTAGGGACTCTTATAGTTATTGAAATGTGACCGCAACATGCCAGTGCAGTACGCATTGATTTATGATATTTCTCGGCATAGTTAGCTTATACGGTAATAATATACCAGGAAAGTCCACGTGTCGCCCATGGGACTTGTTTTTCTCCGAACAAAAGATTCCATTGTGTTTTGATAGTGGTATTTTGTGTTGTTATCTCACCTCCTCAAGTGCCAGGAATAATATCGTTATCTTCAGAACTAACCTATTTTACTCGATCAAATTCCGTAACTTATTATTATTTAATTGTACTAATATGATCCTTGGTTAAATAATATTGAAAACTGAAAAACCCAATATATTAAAAATATTGAGAAATAAGACTTTATTTTCTTGGCGATACTCGAGTAATACGGCATACCATGCATGCCGCCTCTATGGTGGCATTCGAGTGCAAAGGGTTGATTGCTAGTTTTTTAGTAAAAATATATTTAATGCAATTGGGTCGATCAACCCAATATAGCTATCGAGATAACAAGGTATGTTTTCCAACTCAACAAATACTCTAAAACTGATCTTAATTTGCCACTTTTAAGAGAAAGTTTATTCATTAACACATTTCAGTCATGTTGTGTGTCGCAGAATAAGATTTAACCAAATACAAAATCGATATTTGTATGCCTGAATCATCTGAATCGCTCACTGAATATATATTTATACAAAAATACGCTAGGAGTACATCACAATATTTCAGATTTTTTATGTTTAACAAGACCAAGGAAAGTATGGTTGTATCAATCAAATGATATTTTGAAAAAAATAAACGTAGAAAGTAAAATAAATCGTAGGTGTTTGTTATGACCAAATTTTATGGCTCAAAAGTGAATGTATGTTTTTCCTCATTTGTTCCGTGACTAGATGGGAGCCAACGAGATATCCATTTAAGTGTACAGTATTAGGGCTACTCTAGCATTCTCGGTGTATAAGCAGAGCGGATCCTCAGAAAGTCCAATAAACCAGGGACCAGTGTCCGATCTTAATCCTGGGTAACATCCCGGGTCCAGGTACAATATCGTAAAAACACTGTAGGATAAAAACTGTCGAGCTATTTGGAAAGCGTGTTTTAAGAGTCGGGCAGTCTCTTTTTCAGATGTACGCATTATAACCTTGCAGTCAATCGGTGAAATTACGTTCAAATTACGATGGAGGGTTGAGGATTATACCTGTTTAGCTTATTCATACCTGTTTAGCTTATTCATCCGGTGCTTGCACTTCCTGCACAACTGTTTAGCTTATTCATCCTGTTCTCAATCCCCACTCACTGATTTGAGCCAAGCAGATCACTGGAAGGCTCATGATCAAGTCAGGAACCAGGCCGGATATGGGGACAGAAAAGTTTTTAATATTTGTAGGTGGTCCACGAGAACGATCCAGATTAATTGACCTAATATACTGCCCTGGAGAAAACTGACATTGACCTGCCTATCTTAAAACTCAGATCCGCAGTCAACCCCTAAACCTGTGACTTTTGAAAGAGTCCTGAATTAACAGATACATATTTAAGAGTTTTAATGTATTTAAAATCATAGACCACCAGTCATTACAGGAGCTTGAAATATCGAGAGAAATTAAGTGCTTGTATTTGTCTCTCGAGTTCGTCACACATTGTTGTAAGTATCAAATGGCATCCTAGCAGGAGACTCCTCTTCTAAAGTCACATTGCTTAGAATACAATGGACAATTCTATGATATACAAAATAAGAATTAACAATGAGTTTTTCCAAGATCTTACCCAAATTTTCCTTTATCTTAGACAGAGCGACATTACTCTAAATAATAAGTCAAAGCAGCATTCTGCATAAAGCTTATATAATTGTTCGTGTTCAATTATACACAGACAAATATATAATATTAGCTTCATGCAGAATGCTGTTGTTTCAAACAATTAATCGAAACTTCTTTGAATGTCAAATAGTTCGAGATAAACAATATGTAAGCAAGCTATGCGAAGTAGTATGAGAATTGAAACTATGGCGTCATTTATAAGGAATGAAGCGTATTTTCTTAGAAAAGGGTTAAGAAAATACAAAATATATCAGCTACTTGATTAAAGTATTTTTTTACTATTTTGTTGATTTTTTACTAGATAAAAGCTCAATGTGGATTGTAAAATCGTTAATGAAGAAGTTGAAGATACTTTCCATAAATATAATTAATGTTTTGTAACAGCATATATTGGAGCCGATGCAAATTATGATTAAAGGTATACTATATTTGTGTTTTTCCCTATTTATCTAGCCTTCGAGTCACTGGAGTAGGCACATAACAAGCTTGGCTTTAGATGTTGGCATTATAACTACGAGGGGGGATCAAATATAAACGAGACTTCTGCTTTAGAAATGCATTTTTACCAGCGGATCGGTAGTTTCTTTTTTATCCCGTCAACTTAAAAAAAAGTGGGTTATTTCAGCAACCAATTGTGCACTAACTCCTCTACTCCACCGTCGTCGTTGAATTGCTGGCCTCCCAGAGCTTCTTACAGTGGCCCAAAGAGACAAAAGTCGCAGAGCGATAGATCAGGGCTGTAAGGAGGGTGTTCCAGTCGTGTCCAACTCATTTCATCTATTGTTCGCATATTACAGCTGCAGTAGGGGGCTCGCGTTGTCATGTAGAATAATCACTTCTCATATCGGTTTGTCACGTATTTTGCATTAATAAGCAAGTTTAACTTCACTTAAAAGCTCGCAATAGTACGTACCATTGATGGTGCAACGATTGTGAAAAAAAATCGATGTCCAAAAGGCCGCGCCGTAGCAAAAAAAACGGTACCAAACACCTTATCAGCTGAAAGCCGAGTCTTGGCTTTCACAGGAGCTGCTTCATCCTTCTTTCTCCACTCCGTGCTGGCTTGTTTCGACTCGGGTGTGTAGGGGTGTACCCAAATTTTATTTAAGGTAACGATGCAACTCAAAAATACGTTTCCTCTTGTGCCAACCACGCCAAGAGCCGCTCACAGTCGTGCAAACTTGCCAACTTGTGTTCTGCAGTCAAAAGACGTGGGATCCAACGAACAGACACTTTAAGGAATCTCAGGTCCTTTGTGACTATGGATTGAGTACTCCCATGACTTATTCCTTTCGGAAACCGTCAAACGTCGGTCGCCTTCCAGAAGATCACGAATGGCGTTAATGTTCTGTTCGGTAGTTCTCGTCTGTGAGCGACGATTACGGTTCTCATTTTTGACGCCTTCACGGCCTTTCATGAACACTTTATGCCAGACAAATACACGGGGCTTTGAAAGTGTTTAATTTCCAAACTGTGCCGTCAGTCTCCGCAGAATTTCGGCCGGTTTTACGTCTTCACGAGCGAGAATCTTGATAATTATGCGTTGCGACAGGCAAACCTCTTTCTCAGACATCGTGGGCCATACTCATGACAGAATCTGCCGAGGCCGGCCCACCGCTTTCTCCACTCTTGATATCCCTACACAACACTCCTCTAGGCGGTCGCGCGACCCGTTTAAAATTACGCACTCTAAAACAAAAGTTACGTTTATATTTGGTCCACTCTCGTACTAGTGAAGAGATAATAAGAATCACACTTCTAGACGGTGATAGCATTACTGATAAGAACCCAGATTGTGAAAGGTTGACCAATTAGACAGACTGCGGTTCTGTTTTTTTTTAAGTGTTAATCAGCGATATTCTAACTAAAACATTCAGGTAGAAAACAGACATAGTCATCACTAGACTACGGAGGTTACTGTTATAATAACAAGTCCACGAATGTTGATAATTGTAAAGTTATCACTTATTTTCATCAAGTCGAGAAAAGTGGTTTAAAAAAATGAGTTCTAGGAAACCTATATATTTTTAGGCGTTTACTTGAACTTGTTCTGGACGCATGACACTTAGATTTCTCTGTTTTTATTTCGTTGACTGTAGAGGAATAAAATCAGTAAATAGATACCTCTCCCGGCTTAACTATTGCATTATTTAGTGTTTTGGTTTGGCTCAGACAAACTTGACGGATTTAGACAGTTTTCAAGAAGAATATCTGAATTGACAGTTAAGTCGTAAAAATGCTGTTTAAAAAATTGTTCAGGGTTAATTAATGAAACTGGCATTTATTTTTATTATTTCTGTTCGTAAACAGATTAACTTTGAGAATTTCTCATATAAAAATTCGACATCACACTTTCAAACCTTCCTGTGTTGGAGGGAATGCGTGAGTTGAGAAAGTTTTCTGAATAAGCTAATCCACTAAGATGTAACTGCGTATGTTCAATACGAAGAATCCTTCAATGTTGGAGTGTCAACAAGGCTACTGTAATTTTGAAGAGAGGAAGATTATTCTCATTTATTTGATTACTAAAAAGCTTGTTTTGAGGATTTCATTTTATGACATAACCTGTTTTTCAAATAAAAGGCTATTATCATAATTCTACTCGGTTCGAAGAAAACTATTATCTCCTAGGATGATATATGTATTATAAAAATGAGTTTAAGATTCGGAAAAAACAAAGTCTCGAACAAAAAAAATCAATGAATTAATTCCTAGTCAAAACTAAAACGAACGACCTAGTTGAGCGAACGCGTCAAGTGTTAGTCAGAAATCGATGGATGAAATTTATAAATGAATGAGCTTAATTAAATTTGGGCAAATTAAGCTTTCGTTCTACTTACTCTTCTGGGAAAGTGGTCCCATAATTAAATGTATGTAAATTGGCTGTTTTTTTTTAAAAGAATTCTATGATTAAATTAGTTTGTCAATTCAAATATATATTTTTAATGACATGAGAATATTAAATATCAATACGAAGATTACAATCAAATAAAAATAATAACGAGTAAACCAAAACCTGAACCCGACGTATTCGTGAATTCAACTACTGAGGCCACTATTACATGTACTAACCATTCACTCTTTCCAGCATTTTATTATCACACCAATTGTACCTATATGGTTAAAATTGAAGCATTCTATGTTGAGAGAAAATCACTAGGTGTCCTCCAAAGCTGTACGGCAGACAGAAAACGGAGGTAGCCAATACCCTTATATGACAAAACTTGCAAGGTTTTACCAATACACTAGGTGAACAAATGTGAAAACCTAAACATGTTTTTTTTTTATTTTCATATTACCTTGAGTTCTGAACAAAATATAACTCAATAAATTTTCATCGTTTTTATTTTTGACTAATACCTGTCACCATTTTTAAAAATAACCTTTATTTTTCCTTACAGAATATAATTTGTAATGAATATTATTTCATTTTTTTAATCTTCGAAAAGACTATAGTTTCACTTTATGGTGCCATTTTTTACATAAAAGGTAAAATAAAAAACTTACTTTATATTTTTGTGTTCACCAAGGTTTATTTTAGGTTCACAACTAATTTCGATGACCACCGTCTTCATCGTTAGGTGAAGATAAACTAAGTTGTTAAAATATATTCTGTACAAGTGTAAATAATATAATATAAGAGAGGTTGTGGTTAGGGGAGAGATGTGATACAATGGTGAATGGGACGGGGGAAAAAACATGTGAAAGTGAATGTGAATCTTTAAGACTTGTGTTAAGAATGTGAATCTTTAAGTCTTCGAAACTAGTTATGAACCTAAAATAAACCTGTGGTGAACACAAAAATTAAAATAAGTTTTTTTATTTTAGTTATTTTTCCTTTTATGTAATATTATTTCAGTTTAAAAACATAATTCATCCAAATCCACCACGTTGTACATAGCTTAACTGCCCTTTTCCTTTAAAATACACCTTGTTATTTGATGTTTTCCTCAGACCATTATCAGAAAGACCATTGTACCAACAAGTAGTTTAACATGGTCCCACACGACTCTTGTTCTGACAAAGGTGATATTTATTGCTGAAGTAGTTGAGTCAAGTTAAATGTTAGTGGCTTTCACTTGAGGTTGAATCGACGCGAAGGAATAAAGGTTCAATACACATGGTGCCAAGAGCCGTCTTCTTACACATTACCCCGATTAATGTAAAATTTAACTGAGATTCGATGGATGTTTATATTGTTTGTTTACTTATGAGTTTTGTAAAAGAGAAAACATTTATGGTAGAATCGAATGGTAGAATTTTAGGAGACAAGAGTTGACGAAGTTTTCAATTACTACCCGGTTTATTCGGAGTTGTTATTTTTTTGTCTACATATACAAATAAAATATAGAACTTTATTACAGATTTTTTTAGTTACTCTATTTTGGAATCAAAGAAAAAATGTAGACATTATAATATCAAGTTTTTGAAGTATGGCATTATTCAATCACCCTAAAACCAGCCTGATGTGCCAAAAAGTTTTTTTCAATAAATCTATGTAACTTACGAGATGAGAAGATTGCTTGAAAAGAATTCGTGCTGAATAAAGAGATAAAGACATGTCTTGTTCTCAAGCCCTCAAACATCAAGTTTTGGAACGACCAACGTTATCAGTAATGTTTTTAACCGCATCCAAACATAATAATGACGAGTTATGCACCAAGAAAAAAATTACCAAGAATTATTATTTGCTAAAAATTGATAACTGACACTAAAGGATGCTCGATATTTTAAGTATCGGAAGAGTTTTTATTTAATAAAAGATAATTCATCTGACCAATACTGACAGTGCTCTAGCGATGGAATCATCTACACCGCTAATTATAGTACGTAATTGCATCACTTAGAAAGCATACATCTAATGATAGATTGTTTGGATAGCTTTCCATTGAAAACGGCAAGAACTTCGAAGAAACATTTGCTACTTCACAAAGAACATACTTTGGTGGTTGAGGGGTTCCTGGTTAAGTCGATTGTATAGTCTCTTTGACTCAGTTGTGGATTTTTTTAAAACAAAGATAATTCATTTAGGGAGTATTTAATGAAGTTCAAAAAAAATCGCTTACTTGACAGATTTGTATCATAAATTTAATGAAATTAATTTACAGGTGCAAGATGAGCTGAATATGATCAAAACTGTGATGTCTGCGTTGGTTCAAAAACTTGTCTTGTACAAACGCAGTTTTAAACGGGAAAGATTTTGCCAGTTACAGTTTTTCACTTCATTTCGTATTCTTTCATACATCGTCCTTATGTGTTATTTTCAGTTCACGCATTTTTACAGCATTTGATGAGCTCTTCTCTTTTCCCCGTCCATGTTTCACTTCCACATATCAAAGTTGGTACTAGAAAACTATTGTGGACTGAGTAGGTTTTGATGATGCTCAGTTTGAGTGTAAATATTTTAGCTTAATTAGCTTTTTTCCTATTGCTTCCTAGTAACTCCTCAATCACGTAAGAAAAAACTCCTTCATCACGTATGAAAACAGTATTTCTTAACTTGCTCTAGTGTCTCATTTTTTACTTATATATTGATTGCATTTACTTTTCCTTTCACACTTTTTTATCACCATGACTTCATATGGTATTGTTCAAATATAATGCTTATAATGAAGTAGTAAAGACTAACTCACTTTAAGAAGAGACATTTTGGATTTGCTGAATATCTTAGTAGTTTATACTAAAGAGATTAATTTTAGGTTAATGAATGTGCTGGAGAACTGCCTTCGCAGGAAACTTTGATCACTTGAGTGACAAGTGTACGAATATGAGCAGCATCTGGAGTAATCAGTTTTCGGGTCGCTAGCCTCTTAGCTAATACACACTCGGTGTGAAGGTACTTGACACAATTTAAATTGTTCAATTATAATTCCCTCTAACTGAAGACACAGATGTTGAAAAATTTCAAGTTTTCCTAAATTAGCCCCATCGAACTTAGCCTGCGTCACTTTGAGATTATGATGATTTCAGTTTTTTTAGCTCAAATATCGAATTCGGAATTGTCGTACTATAACCGACGGTAGAATTTTTAAAACGAGTAATACTATTGTATTATTTTGTGGTGTTTGTAAGCTGTTTTAATTTTCAATTCATAAATAAAATGCTTTAGAGATATTTTATTTCGCATTAACAATTAACATTCAATCCATTTTAATATTGCTAGCATAAAAAATGACAACATACAAAATATATATTTTTTAAATCATCAGCTGATTTATTCACCATTATCATCTTTTTGCTGCTTTTCCCTATTCAGGTCGAACGAGAGAGAACTGATCTGGCGTACATTTTTCACTTCTAAATATTTCAATTTAAAATTTTCATTCGTTTGATATCACTCGACACATCAGATTTGATAATGCCACATATTAAATAACGTGGCTGGGAGACAGTATTGCCTTGGGCCTTAGTTATCAATCGGAAAGATTGATAACTACCAGAACAAGCAAGTAATTTTTAGTCCACTAACAAATGTGATGGAAACTCTACCCGAATTTTTTTAACAAGTGTTCATTTCAATGTAAAACAATAGTTGGCCTGTTTCAATTAGAAACAATCTCACAAAAAATACTAGCTTTTTTTTCAAGGTACTTATTACTTTTACGAAATGAATAACGAACCAGTGTATACTAGATAAAATAACGTGGCTGTTAGTAGTATTCAGATTTTGATTTTTGGAATTGAAAATATTACACCATCATTATTAGATAGAATGGATTTTTCCTTTTTTGGCAGTATTTAATGCTGATTGGTCAAATACTTTAAAATGAACGAACGTATTAAATTTAACTCATATAAACCTTAAATTAACGATTTTGTAAGAAAACTACCATAAACTTTTATTTATTTCATATTGTGAACTATTTTATAAAGATTAAACCACTTAACTGAAATATCAAAAATCTCCATGTGGTGATTGTGAAACACTTTTATTTAAAAAAAATTGTGCGAATCAGAATATCCTTTGCTTGAAAACAAGTAAATAATTCATTAAGGTCATCGTTATTCAACTTTTTTGTTTCACGTTCTCCCAAAAAACCTAGTTCAAAACCTAGTTTAAAAGTAAACTCACTCAAGTGCTTTGAGTGAGTTTACTTTTTTATGTTTATTGTGTTGCGTGACAAATTTTCTCGAGTTTTGTAAATCACTGGGAAAAAATCGGAAAAATCATCGCTTCGAATGAATTTATAACTTAGCACAATTATGGTCGTATTGTTATTACTAAAGAGTGACGTTGTTTCAAAATATTTTTGTTTCTTATTAATCTCTTGCATACTCCTTGGGTAGCTCCCGCGCACCCCCTATGAGACGTGTGCCCTCGGTTGAATAATGCTTATTTAGATCTATAAATTATATTTTGTTTCTTATTAATCTCTTGCATACTCCTTGGGTAGCTCCCGCGCACCCCCTATGAGACGTGTGCCCTCGGTTGAATAATGCTTATTTAGATCTATAAATTATATTTTGCATAAAAATATAATCAATAACTATAAAAATTATATATATTTATCAGTGGACTGAATTATGCCATGTTAAATCAGTGGAATGAATTATGAATAAATGCCACGTTAATTAAATTAATACTTCATTTCTAGGGTTTTTAGAATAAGCTTGATATTTTCGACCGATTTCCAGTTCTTAAGTACACATGAAAAAATAACTATTTTTCAGAATTCAAACTTTTCAGAACTAATTCACACATCAAATGTAAATTAGTAAATTTTACTCAATAAAAATATCAACCTTTATTTTAGGGTGTTTTGCTAAGAAGATAAAATTAGACATGAATTTCTCACTGACCAGATCATTTATTACAGAATTAATGTACCTTTAACATTAAATAAAGGGTAAGTGTAAAATACTGAAGAAGATTCTGTCTAAGGAGCAAAACGAAAAGTACGTGTAGTTTCTTGAGAATGCCAATAGCTAGTGAAATATTGCTCTTAGCTTTTCCGCTTCACGATTAGTAGTAGGTACGTAGTATGTAGATACCCGCTGGATGTTTGTTGATAACCGGGGTAAAATATAGGGAATTTATTTGAGCTGCTCGACCCGCGGCCCGGCGGGGGAACAAAGTGCTCAGCTAACCGTGATGAGAAATTGAAAAGTTATGTCAAGGGATTCCCCCCTTACTTGTATTTATAATATAAATCTTGACAGTTTCCTAAAATATAATTCAGTATGTAATCCCTATTTGTTTTACTATCTTTTCTCTCGCAATAATGATTTAGACGACTAAATAAATGGTTTGTGTCAATGTCATCTTATAATGGCGAGTATTTTGGCTTAGAAATTTCAATTCTATTGACTGTTAATTATTTTCCAAATTGTTTAACTTCCATTACTTCAGATAATTTCATGTTCGATTTGTTTTTCATAACAGCTTGCCAACAAGAAAACCAAATATGGATATATTATTGTTTGGTTTATCTAGAAATGTCTAAATATTAAGAATTTTTAATTTCGCTACTTCAGTTTTTTTATTAGAAAGTAATTTATGACATTTGATTTTACGTTTATAAAAAATGTCACAACACTGTTAATTGATTCCAAAGCATCTTGTACACAGATTTGTTTTCAATTTACAAGTTAAAAACATGTTAATCTAAACAATCTATTTTTCCACTAAAAATGTTCTTATTTGAATGAAAGTTGATGATATGATCAACGAATATTCAACATGTATATTTCTCACATAATTACAAAAAAGTCACTGCATAATCCCATTTCTTAGATATGTATTTAATTGTTTTCATTCTTTCATTTATGAATCACATATGTTCTAGAAGTATAACTATATTAAACCTAAATTAAAAAGGTAAAGAAAAGAATTTATATACGAGTAATGCAATATAAGTTTGTTATGAACAAACCCTAGAAACACTTCAAACGAATAGAATATTTGAACACCATATGCTCGTATAGATACGATAATTTTTCACTGCTTTTGTCCATAAGCTGAAAATAATTAACGGTGTTTTGGCGTGTTTGGTTGATTAAAACGATGGCTAACGTTTTGAAATTTTTACACACTTCTTCTTCAAGCTAATTTCTAGAGTACAATTTGGTAAGGGTTTTAAACTTTAATTTGGAAGATGAAGCTGCAACTGTGACATATAGGCCATACATAATACGAATCTAAGGCAACGTAATACGACAATACATTCAAAATATAATTTAAATTAATTAAAAATGTGGATTCTACTCATATATTATTTCTTGAAGAATGTAATTTACGTTTAATTTATTTGAAACACAGTTTCTATTATGTAAATCAACCGTTGTTAGTGTTGAAAACAATTTAGGGACAGTATAAATATACGAGAGGTAGACCTCTAACGTTCAACAGGAAAAGCGTTCCGTTCTGTTCCGGTACCTTACTAGTTATTGCAGTGATCTATGGGTGTGGCATCGATTTATTACCAAGACAAAGGAAATATTGACAAAAGTTATTTATAAAGTAATAATCCTTTATCTTTTGTACTAGTAGGTATATCATACTGCCTTATTCGAGTTATATGTGAAACCAAAATTTATTTAAGCGTCGCGCATATCTGCCTTTCTTATGCAAATAGTACAAGCAAGCAGCTTAATAATTGCGTGCTTGTATTATTTGCCTCATCAACTCTTAGTATAGTACAATGACTCATCAGTACAAATTATCAACAGGTGAAAGAAAATGTATTATAAAGATGAATATAATATACGTTCTATATGTTTTTCATATATATTCTGTTGTTCCCATTTGTCTCCCCGAAGAAAGCTTTATAATTACTGGAGGTTTAAATGTTATTCTTGAAAAAATTAATCAACTTATTTCCCTTCTAAATTTCTAAGACTTTAAATATTTAAAAACAGTTAACTCTTTTTTTATTCACCCTGATAATGATTTATACTTAAACATTATAAAATTATTATAATTTTTCCACATATTTCCAAAAATAGTTATTTGTGTATAAATTTGGCATTGTGGACTGCCTGGAAATAAAAACGTGGATAGATTTGTTAAATTATCTTCAGAATCTGGAACTCCTTCAGGTAACTCAATTCCTTCAAACGATGTTTTTTTCCTCTTCAGAAAAAAACATCATGTTTTCCAACTGGTTCAACGAATGGCAGACAACTTAAATATTCAAAGGAAAATTTTATAAATTTAAAAATATCCTTCGAGTTATTATTTTACTCTGAAAAGAATTTCAATATGTTTGCTATGTCATATTTGTCATGATTGGTTATGTACTAAATCTCATCCAAAATTCCCATATTGAGTTCATATTTATGTTAATGTAATCTAGATCAGAAAAATTTGCATCACATTTCTTCACTGGAGAAAATTAATGATGAATGAATGACTGTGTGGAGTATACAAGTTAAAAGTGCAAGGTGGGTATATATTATTATACTTCTGTATATGTAAGCAAGTATGGACTATTCTCAGTTATCTACCTATATCCTTGCTGGATCCATTCGAATGCCCGGATCCGTTCATCAATCTTAAGCGATGGGGACCCAGGGGTTTCCTGGTGCTTGTCACAATTAAAATTATTATTCAAAATTTGCATCACATTTCTTCACTGGAGAAAATTAATGATGAATGAATGACTGTGTGGAGTATACAAGTTAAAAGTGCAAGGTGGGTATATATTATGTATAATACCTCTGTATATGTAAGCAAGTATCGACTATTCTCAGTTATCTACCTATATCCTTGCTGGATCCATTCGAATGCCCGGATCCGTTCATCAATCTTAAGCGAACGGGACCCAGGGTTTTCCTGGTGCTTGTCACAATTAAAATTATTATTCAAAATTTGCATCACATTTCTTCACTGGAGAAAATTTATGATAAATGAATGACTGTGTGGAGTATACAAGTTAAAAGTGCAAGGTGGGTATATATTATTATACTTCTGTATATGTTAGCAAGTATGGACTATTCTCAGTTATCTACCTATATCCTTGCTGGATCCATTCGAATGCCCGGATCCGTTCATCAATCTTAAGCGATGGGGACCCAGGGGTTTCCTGGTGCTTGTCACAATTAAAATTATTATTCAAAATTTGCATCACATTTCTTCACTGGAGAAAATTAATGATGAATGAATGACTGTGTGGAGTATAAAAGTTAAAAGTGCAAGGTGGGTATATATTATAATACCTCTGTATATGTTAGCAAGTATCGACTATTCTCAGTTATCTACCTCTTTCCTTGCTGGATCCATTCGAATGCCCGGATCCGTTCATCAATCTTAAGCGATGGGGACCCAGGAGTTTCCTGGTGCTTGTCACAATTAAAATTATTATTCAAAATTTGCATCACATTTCTTCACTGGAGAAAATTAATGATGAATGAATGACTGTGTGGAGTATACAAGTTAAAAGTGCAAGGTGGGTATATATTATAATACCTCTGTATATGTTAGCAATTATCGACTATTCTCAGTTATCTACCTCTATCCTTGCTGGATCCATTCGAATGCCCGGATCCGTTCATCAATCTTAAGCGAACGGGACCCAGGGCTTTCCTGGTGCTTGTCACAATTAAACTTATTATTAAAAATTTGAAAATAAATGTAAATAACCCTATTTTATTATCATTAATCTACTACACATTAATGTTTTATGTAACATGCAGCATTTATTTCCATATATTCTTGACTTTATACGTATTTATAATTAAATAAAAATATGGAAATAACACGACTAGTACTCGTAATAAAATAAAATAAATATTTTGCAAATTTCCTATTAGAATAAGATTGAGCTTTAAGCCAAAATACTCGTATTTTACATAAAGGTCTTTTTAGAAATAAGTAAAACTGAAATAAGAGCTTATTGGAAATTTTAATTCTATAATATTTTAGTATTTCTTTGTATAAGAGATGGCAATAAACAAGTCGCATATCATATACTCGTATACAGACCTTTTAGTTATTACGGACGTTGGAAGCAATAACCACATAAAAATAAGGTAGTCATTTTTTTTATGATTCTAGTGTCACATTACAATACAAGTTTACCTGAGGCACTTATGTGACATATTTTCAAATCATGGAGAATATAGAAATGACCTTTGTTTTATTGGTCATTATCTGGAATCAAAACCAAAAACAGGGTTTTAACAATACGTAATCTTGTAATGTTTACCTACATTTAAGCAAAATAAACAATATTATTCTTTTAATATCTAAATCTTTGAAATATTCTCAATATTAGCAAGTTATCTTGATCGATTTTTCGGAGTGACTGGCCATAAATTGTGGAATACACTTCACCAAAAGTAGGTAAGCTGAAACCTTACGGGTTTTCAAATAGCTTCTCGGCTTCATTTTTTATAAATATTACATTTTAATTTAAGGCGTCCTTGAAGTGATTTTTTACAGTTGACAATGTCAGAGAATTTTTTTTATCATAATAGATTAAAATCGTATATTTTTTATAATATTTCGTTAATATGTATTCTAAGATTAGCATTTGAATTTGATTTCTTTTGCGATATTTTAAAATCTTTTACTTTTCTTTTGCAATATTTTAAATTCTAATACTTTTCTTCCAGCAAAGTGGAGGGTGCGATGTAAAAATGACAACCCTATCTCCTCCACCCCAGCCCACCTGCGGCAAGCGTGACTTTAATAATAATTAGCGCCTGCTACTCGGGGTACTCTTCAACTGGAACCTCTAACACTGAAAACATGATCCTCACCACTCAAATGAAGAATACGAGGAAAAATACAATTACACATTTTTCGTTTTTTGATTTACTAGTGGATTAAAATATGAGTGCGAGTATGTTTAAATCTAATGTATTTTTTTTACTTATCAGAGGAGTTCTTAGGTAAATGCCATGTCACATAAAGTGCTCCATATTTTTTTTACATATTATCATAACTTTTGACAGTGGAATTCTAAATATTTAAATTTAAACAAATTTATTTCGGATTACAGTTGTCTACATGAATACGAGTATAACTACACCATTACATATACCAAAGAATTCCGCTTTCTGAAATGCTTGATTAATTTAACAAACGAATTAATAACTAATATTACCTATGTAGAAAACTGCCCTTAAGCAAACCACAAGTCTTCTTTGGTGACCTTCAAAGCCTAGTAGGCGAAACAATAGAATTTCACCCATTTCCGATTCCAACCGAAAAAAAGCGGCCCAGTTTGGTAAAAGAGGTCGTCTGGTAACAATATTCGTGTGCGCTAGACGTGTGCGAGTATTTCTAGTGCACTAGTTGGGAATATATTTACTTGTTTACACATGTTTTCTTTAAATGTCCTCTGTGCACCATATACAACCTTTATTCAATTGTAAATATCTCCCTCCATTCAAGATGTCCCGTCCCGGCTACACGCACTCGGTTCTCCATTCGTTTATAGTCACATATCTGAATTTATTGACATAAACTCTTAAAACAGTAGTTTTTACATATTCTTATACTGCCTTCTTTCCTTCAAATTGTTGTTGGCATAAATCATCCTCTATATAGAAAGGAATGCCTAATTGACTTATAACAATAAAATATGGAAATATGTGAAAGGGTACCCCACAAATGAATAGAAACCTAGTCTTCTCCAAACTCTTTGACATCTCCTAACTGTACGATGAATTATTCGATGCAGGAACAGTTTTTTTCGATATCGATTAGATTATTTAAATGATTATTTAATGTATGGTATTAGTATCTAGTCATTTTGCATCTGTCATTTTTCCAAAAATCCACATTACCAAATGCTTCGAATATGAATATAAATTATGGAATAGGCATCATCAAGAATATAGGCAGGCTGAAACCACATAATAATAAATGAAGCGCGTAATATGAACAAATAACGCAACAGTACATTTTTAATATAACCATTGTAGCAGAATACGTTGTTTGAAAATTTAACAAAAATACAATATGGAATAAAAAAATATGTTAAAGGTGATTTAATTTCAACCTTTTATTCCTGAGAATATTGCGAAACAAAATTAAAACTGAATTTCTTATTGCATTGAAATACCAAATTCATAGCTTTTGTTTATAAACAATAACTATTCATCCATTAAAATGCATGAGGTTTGTTATCAAAATAAATTCTTTCTCGTTTTGATTTTCGTAAAATTTAAAATTTTATCCATAATGAAATAAGTGATTGAAACCATACTCAACCACTTCTATTTGTTTTTGGTTTTCTAAGTGTTAGAATTACGAGTATATACGAGTATGTATGTCCAATTGGTCTTGAGTTGCCTTTAAATAAGTTCCGGCCATAATGACTCGTGTTATAGTAGATTATTTATTTACGTAAAGCAGCAGCGACTTAAGCAAATAAACTTTAGTATCACAGTAAATAAAATGAACAAAAAAATAAAATGTCAAAAATTTCATATGACATTTTAAGACATTAAATTAATTTCCTTGATTTCTTAAGAAAATAAGTTAGCGAATGTTGTAACTTACTTTATTAAACTGGGAAACATAAAATAAAATGTATTTTCTTGAGACTTCAATGACAATCACTCGTGTAGTTTTCTAAAACAATGCTGTGTTTTTTCAATATCCTTCAAAAGTTATAAAATCTTGTTTAAAATCAATTAAAAAATGTAAATAATTAGACCATGTACATAGCACACACCCACGAAAGTGAATTAACCCTTCACACCGTCCTATTTCCATTACAATAGATCGCTCGATTAGGTTATATTTTTGGATCGTTTTGGTCTCACCTCTCGAAGCTTTCTCGTTCATGGTTACCACTAGGAGGTGAATATTAATTCTAACTTTTGAATTAAGTGCCCCCACTTGCTATGGGCCACACGTACGCTCAGTAATTACAGCGGGATTACACAGTCAATTCTCGGCATTATTATTGAGGTATTAATAATATTATGCTATATCTGCTCTTCAGAACCGAATTTAACAGTCGCTTTTAAATGTTATAGTATCTGCCTCTGCCCTCGGCTAATTATTAAACAAGGGTTAAGTAAATGCGCTATTGTCTGTTCTTGAATACATGGAAATTATAAAGTTGATGAATCTAAGTACAATATTTACAATTTTCTTTTTCAAGCAAACATAACATCACAATTTTATCCTTGTCGATAATTTTTTTTATAAACATTAGTTACCTAAAAGTAAGATGGACTATATTTAATTCTCAACTACGAAATATTCAAGTAGTGAATCGGAGCATGGTTGTTATTGCGACAGGAGTTCGAGTAATTGAGCTTGCAGGAGGGGTAAGTTGTATTAAGAATTTGTGTAAACTCTTATATGTTATGTGGCGTGTCTGTAAAGATTTTATGCGGAACATTGCAAGATAGACTATTGATTTATCTGAAAAAATGAAGTGCCTATACTAGGGATTGACTCGCGTGGTATATACATATAAGCCCACAAAATACCAATTAAAATAGATACCGTCTCATGTACATCCAAAACAGAGAACTATGTTACTAAAGAGTCATCCAGGCCAAAAAAAAAAAAAATGCTGTAATGAAGCTGCTGAGGGATCTCCAGGTAGATCTGATGTCAGAATCCAATATTTACAGTTCGCGAAGTAACTGAAAACCTAAAATAAACATATATAACCCTTCGCTAAAACCAAACAAAAAATCACATATTAACCTCAACAGAAGAGTAATGGGCTTTGTCAAAAGCCAAAGAATATCCGGCTTGTATAACAAACAATGATGAGGTATTGACAGAATAAAGAGGTTTCCTCAACATCTGTTAAAAAATCTTACTATTGTTTGTCAACAAATGGCATAAAGACTAAAAACCATCTTGTCTGCACTAAGAATAAAAACATTTAAATGATGTAAAGAGATGAATCTATGGTATAATGAGGAATGTTGCCTAGGCATAAACTGAGCACTTAACTCAGCCTTCAAAGGTGGTCATAAGCCCACAAAATACCAATTAAAATAGATACCGTCTCATGTACATCCAAAACAGAGAACTATGTTACTAAAGAGTCATCCAGGCCAAAAAAAAAAAAAAATGCTGTAAGGAAGCTGCTGAGGGATCTCCAGGTAGATCTGATGTCAGAATCCAATATTTACAGTTCGCGAAGTAACTGAAAACCTAAAATAAACATATATAACCCTTCGCTAAAACCAAACAAAAAATCACATATTAACCTCAACAGAAGAGTAATGGGCTTTGTCAAAAGCCAAAGAATATCCGGCTTGTATAACAAACAATGATGAGGTATTGACAGAATAAAGAGGTTTCCTCAACATCTGTTAAAAAATCTTACTATTGTTTGTCAACAAATGGCATAAAGACTAAAAACCATCTTGTCTGCACTAAGAATAAAAACATTTAAATGATGTAAAGAGATGAATCTATGGTATAATGAGGAATGTTGCCTAGGCATAAACTGAGCACTTAACTCAGCCTTCAAAGGTGGTCATAAGCCCACAAAATACCAATTAAAATAGATACCGTCTCATGTACATCCAAAACAGAGAACTATGTTACTAAAGAGTCATCCAGGCCAAAAAAAAAAAAAAATGCTGTAAGGAAGCTGCTGAGGGATCTCCAGGTAGATCTGATGTCAGAATCCAATATTTACAGTTCGCGAAGTAACTGAAAACCTAAAATAAACATATATAACCCTTCGCTAAAACCAAACAAAAAATCACATATTAACCTCAACAGAAGAGTAATGGGCTTTGTCAAAAGCCAAAGAATATCCGGCTTGTATAACAAACAATGATGAGGTATTGACAGAATAAAGAGGTTTCCTCAACATCTGTTAATAAAAAATCTTACTATTGTTTGTCAACAAATGGCATAAAGACTAAAAAACCATCTTGTCTGCACTAAGAATAAAACCATTTAAATGATGTAAAGAGATGAATCTATGGTATAATGAGGAATGTTGCCTAGGCATAAACTGAGCACTTAACTCAGCCTTCAAAGGTGGTCATAAGCCCACAAAATACCAATTAAAATAGATACCGTCTCATGTACATCCAAAACAGAGAACTATGTTACTAAAGAGTCATCCAGGCCAAAAAAAAAAAAAATGCTGTAAGGAAGCTGCTGAGGGATCTCCAGGTAGATCTGATGTCAGAATCCAATATTTACAGTTCGCGAAGTAACTGAAAACCTAAAATAAACATATATAACCCTTCGCTAAAACCAAACAAAAAATCACATATTAACCTCAACAGAAGAGTAATGGGCTTTGTCAAAAGCCAAAGAATATCCGGCTTGTATAACAAACAATGATGAGGTATTGACAGAATAAAGAGGTTTCCTCAACATCTGTTAAAAAATCTTACTATTGTTTGTCAACAAATGGCATAAAGACTAAAAACCATCTTGTCTGCACTAAGAATAAAACATTTAAATGATGTAAAGAGATGAATCTATGGTATAATGAGGAATGTTGCCTAGGCATAAACTGAGCACTTAACTCAGCCTTCAAAGGTGGTCATAAGCCCACAAAATACCAATTAAAATAGATACCGTCTCATGTACATCCAAAAACAGAGAACTATGTTACTAAAGAGTCATCCAGGCCAAAAAAAAAAAAAATGCTGTAAGGAAGCTGCTGAGGGATCTCCAGGTAGATCTGATGTCAGAATCCAATATTTACAGTTCGCGAAGTAACTGAAAACCTAAAATAAACATATATAACCCTTCGCTAAAACCAAACAAAAAATCACATATTAACCTCAACAGAAGAGTAATGGGCTTTGTCAAAAGCCAAAGAATATCCGGCTTGTATAACAAACAATGATGAGGTATTGACAGAATAAAGAGGTTTCCTCAACATCTGTTAATAAAAAATCTTACTATTGTTTGTCAACAAATGGCATAAAGACTAAAAACCATCTTGTCTGCACTAAGAATAAAACCATTTAAATGATGTAAAGAGATGAATCTATGGTATAATGAGGAATGTTGCCTAGGCATAAACTGAGCACTTAACTCAGCCTTCAAAGGTGGTCATAAGCCCACAAAATACCAATTAAAATAGATACCGTCTCCTGTATATCCAAAACAGAGAACTATGTTACTAAAGAGTCATCCAGGCCAAAATATAAAAAATGCTGTAAGGAAGCTGCTGAGGGATCTCCAGGTAGATCTGATGTCAGAATCCAATATTTACAGTTCGTGAAGTAACTGAAAACCTAAAATAAACATATATAACCCTTCGCTAAAACCAAACAAAAAATCACATATTAACCTCTACAGAAGAGTAATGGGCTTTGTCAAAAGCCAAAAAATATCCGGCTTGTATAGCAAACAATGATGAGGTATTGACAGAATAAAGAGGTTTCCTCAACATCTGTTAATAAAAAATCTTACCATTGTTCGTCAACAAATGGCATAAAGACTAAAAAGCATCTTGTCTGCACTAAGAATAAAAACATTTAAATGATGTATAGAGATGAATCTATGGTATAATGAGGAATGTTGCCTAGGCATAAAGTGAGCACTTAACTCAGCCTTCAAAGGTGGTCATAAGCCCACAAAATACCAATTAAAATAGATACCGTCTCCTGTACATCCTAAACAGAGAACTATGTTAATAAAGAGTCATCCAGGCCAAAAAATAAAAATGCTGTAAGGAAGCTGCTGAGGGATCTCCAGGTAGATCTGATGTCAGAATCCAATATTTACAGTTCGTGAAGTAACTGAAAACCTAAAATAAACATATATAACCCTTCGCTAAAACCAAACAAAAAATCACATATTAACCTCTACAGAAGAGTAATGGGCTTTGTCAAAAGCTAAAAAATATCCGGCTTGTATAGCAAACAATGATGAGGTATTGACAGAATAAAGAGGTTTCCTCAACATCTGTTAATAAAAAATCTTACCATTGTTCGTCAACAAATGGCATAAAGACTAAAAAGCATCTTGTCTGCACTAAGAATAAAAACATTTAAATGATGTATAGAGATGAATCTATGGTATAATGAGGAATGTTGCCTAGGCATAAAGTGAGCACTTAACTCAGCCTTCAAAGGTGGTCATAAGCCCACAAAATACCAATTAAAATAGATACCGTCTCCTGTACATCCAAAACAGAGAACTATGTTAATAAAGAGTCATCCAGGCCAAAAAATAAAAATGCTGTAAGGAAGCTGCTGAGGGATCTCCAGGTAGATCTGATGTCAGAATCCAATATTTACAGTTCGTGAAGTAACTGAAAACCTAAAATAAACATATATAACCCTTCGCTAAAACCAAACAAAAAATCACATATTAACCTCTACAGAAGAGTAATGGGCTTTGTCAAAAGCCAAAAAATATCCGGCTTGTATAGCAAACAATGATGAGGTATTGACAGAATAAAGAGGTTTCCTCAACATCTGTTAATAAAAAATCTTACCATTGTTCGTCAACAAATGGCATAAAGACTAAAAAGCATCTTGTCTGCACTAAGAATAAAAACATTAAATGATGTATAGAGATGAATCTATGGTATAATGAGGAATGTTGCCTAGGCTAAAGTGAGCACTTAACTCAGCCTTCAAAGGTGGTCATAAGCCCACAAAATACCAATTAAAATAGATACCGTCTCCTGTACATCCAAAACAGAGAACTATGTTAATAAAGAGTCATCCAGGCCAAAAAATAAAAAAATGCTGTAAGGAAGCTGCTGAGGGATCTCCAGGTAGATCTGATGTCAGAATCCAATATTTACAGTTCGCGAAGTAACTGAAAACCTAAAATAAACATATATAACCCTTCGCTAAAACCAAACAAAAAATCACATATTAACCTCTACAGAAGAGTAATGGGCTTTGTCAAAAGCCAAAAAATATCCGGCTTGTATAGCAAACAATGATGAGGTATTGACAGAATAAAGAGGTTTCCTCAACATCTGTTAATAAAAAATCTTACCATTGTTCGTCAACAAATGGCATAAAGACTAAAAAGCATCTTGTCTGCACTAAGAATAAAAACATTTAAATGATGTATAGAGATGAATCTATGGTATAATGAGGAATGTTGCCTAGGCATAAAGTGAGCACTTAACTCAGCCTTCAAAGGTGGTCATAAGCCCACAAAATACCAATTAAAATAGATACCGTCTCCTGTACATCCAAAACAGAGAACTATGTTAATAAAGAGTCATCCAGGCCAAAAAATAAAAAATGCTGTAAGGAAGCTGCTGAGGGATCTCCAGGTAGATCTGATGTCAGAATCCAATATTTACAGTTCGCGAAGTAACTGAAAACCTAAAATAAACATATATATATATATATATATATATATATATATATATATATATATATATATATATATATTATATATATATATATATATATATATATATATATATATATATATATATATATATATATATATATATCTATATATATATATATATATATATATATATATATATATATATATATATATATATATATATATATATATATATATATATATATATATATATATATATATATATATATATATATATATATATATATTATATATATATATATATATATAAATATATATATATATATATATATATATATATATATATATATATATATATATATATATATATATATATATATATATATATATATATATATATAAATATATATATATATATATATATATATATATATATATATATATATATATATATATATATATATATATATATATATATATATATATATATATATATATATATATATATATATATATATATATATATATATATATATATATATATATATATATATATTATATATATATATATATATATATATATATATATATATATATATATATATATATATATATATATATGTATATATATATATATATATATATATATATATATATATATATATATATATATATATATATATATATATATATATATATATATATATATATATATATATATATATATATATATATATATATATATATATATATATATATATATATATATATATATATATATATATATATATATATATATATATAATATATATATATATATATATATATATATATATATATATATATATATATATATATATATATATATATATATTGCAATAGGAAAGTCTCTCTTTTGTGCCTTTCCCGATAGGGAGACGGAATGTACAAAGTATTTAAAACTTTTCATTATCATGTTTCAAATTTCCTTTTCGGCTTACTTATTTTAATTTTCTTTATCTTTTCAACAGGGGTTTATAAACAGTCAACAAATAATCATTGTATATACAAGAAGTTCCCAAACTTATTTGCCCTACCGCCTTCTTTTCAGAAATGAAATTCTCAACGCCCCTCTCGAAATCTACTTTCTTTAAGCAAACAAACATTAAGACGCAATGACAAATTAGTGTTATTTTATGTATCGTTATTTCTACCTACGTCATAATATCATATATAGTAAAAAAAAGATGATGTCGATGCATACTGGACTTCCAGACAACGCGCAACACGCTCGCCTGCCAACACTTCCTTGTTAAGATCTGTTGGCGGACTTGACCATTGATCTGTTATAACTCGCATTAAGTGTGTTTATTAGAAAAATAAAATCATCACTACGACTTGAATTCTATGTTATGTAATAAATGAAACATATGCGGACGGTTTAAAAAAACTTATCTTCTCTTTTTTCTTTTTGCTTCCACCGTCCCCTTATTTTTATTCAACATCCCCCAATTACACCCAAAGTTACTACCACCCCCTGTATCGTTCTGGCGTCCCCAGAGTGCGTTATCGCCCATTTTGGGAAGCACTGGTGTATACCAATGGTGTACAGCCTGGTGGTCGTATAAATTACTTTTAAATAAAAAGTAACAACCATGAACTGTGATGAATGAATGCTGCTTTTTTTTTCAGAAAAGCTGTGTAAACATTACATTCATTCGCCTCTGTTTATTTATGCAAAACTGCAATTTCGGCTTTAACTGTAATAAAAACCAAGTATCGTTCCAGATTCAATGCGGATACAGTTACAAGAGTACCCGTTATTTAAACGATGGAACCATATATGGAATTGGTTATTTTAAGATTCATCTTCAAATTTAATACTTATTGTAATAATATTGCAAATGTTTTATTTAACTCTTACCTATATATATACGAGTATATAAACCAAGTTTTTTTTTATCTGTTCTTAATTTACATGGGGATCGAATTAGAATTGAACTATAAATAGGAAGTCGAAAGTGAAAAACGGTTGCGCACGATAGGTGTTGACGATATCAAAGGTCTGAACTATTATTTTCCTGAAAATTTATTGAATATACGTTCATACATGCATACATACCATACGCTATTTCGCTGTCGGAGGAGGCAAAGAGGATAAAGCGTCCTACGACATATCTGGTTGTTTTCTTTTATTTCAAAATATAGTTTACTTGAACCAACTATACTTTCCTCAGTCTTCCGCTAACACGCCTTTCGCTCACATTTATATTTTTTTTTGTACCCTTTTCAACCGCGTGTTTCCTCAAGTAGACGTATTTTGTCTCTGAATTTCTTCAAGAGCAAATTGTTAGTCTTAATGTAAATTTGAAATAAGTGTTTAAGATATATACCTATGCTAGGTCTGCAAGTGGACAAAGGCACGCTTGGTGGACGAAATATATAAGCAAATAGCGATTACGTGCAAGCAGTGCGCTAGGGACAAGATTTCTTGGAAATAACTTGTCCTATATCCTGCAGTGATGAATGTAGGCTGATGATGATGATACATATATATTTTTTCCATATTTTCAAAAATAATTTCTTATATCTTAATATTTTTAATTGTTTTTAAATACACTGTTGTTACAGTTGTCACCTCTAATGAAGCTAAGTTTTAATTTTATTATATTTACAATTTAAAAATATATATTTAAATTTTTTTCTCACTATTATATTTTTTATGAAACTGAACTTTACTTTATATAATTTTCTTGCACTGTACGAATCAGAAAACCTATAAGAAAAAAAATTGTTCATGAATTAAAATGGATTTAAAAAAATTTAATTCCGTTTTCCTTATAATTTAATTCTACTGATCTACTAGGCGTATCCAGAAAGTAAGTGTACTGAGGCTCTCACGACCGGATGGATTTTATTTTTGACATGTTGGCTACACTTCCGTGTAGCCTGACCCTTCCCCTCCGCAACGAGACCGGTTCGAGGTCAGTACGTTGAGAAGTGTCGACGCGACAACACGTTTCGTGAAAAATGTCAATCCGATCTCCCGCCAAGTGCGAAATAAATAATGCCGGGCTAGAGTTTTTGCAGGTGCTGCAAACTCCATGGAGATGAATTTCTCCGCTTCATCGTTACTGGAGATGAAACTTGGGTTGCACACTACACGCCTGAAACCAAAAGACAGTCTCAACAGTGGCGTCGCCCCTCTTCACCCTCCGCCAAAAAGTTCAAAACCACAATTTCAGCCAAGAAAATCATGGCATCCGTGTTTTGGGACTGTCAAGGCATAATTTTAATTGAATATATGCCTCAAGGGGAGACCATCAACTCTGCAGGATACTGTGAGACCCTAAAAAATTGCGGAGGGCGATTCAGAACAAGAGGAGAGGCATGCTGACAAAAGGAGTCTGCCTGCTGCATGACAATGCCAGACCACACACGGCCAACGCCACGAAAGAACTGCTCGCCTCGTTTAAATGGGATGTCCTGAACCATCCCGCGCATTCCCCTGACCTAGCACCTTCAGATTACTATCTCTTTACCTCCCTGAAGCTGCACATGGGTGGAAAAAGGTTTTCAACCAACGAGGAGGTAAAGGAGGAGGTAAAGGAGGAGGTGGAGAAGTGGACGGAGGGGTTGGCGGGAAACTACTTCGAGGAAGGCATCAAAAAGTTGATACCCCCGCTTCACTACCTGCGTTGAGAGGAATGGCGACTATGTCGAAAAATAGCTTACATATGTACTACGGTAACCACGTAATTTTTTTGTTTAAATAAAAAAAATTATAACCTACAAAAATTCAGTACACTTTCTTTCTGGATATGCCTCGTATTATGTTTTATCAAAGTATTAAAAATCATTTTCATTATCATGTTTAAGCTTTTCTTTCTGACTCTAGTATTTTGATTTTCTTTTCCTTTTCAACAAGAAACCTTTTTAACAGGGGTCGGTATGGATTCATCGCGTAGACGATGGGAAAGGTGTGCACAATCTTGTTCCTTAAGCTTTTGTTGATTTACGCTCATTTTACTTGTTAATTAATCCTTCTAATCTAACTTTATGTTTGGACTCGTAATATAATTTAAGAACAAAATACCGAAGACTATCATGATTATCTTATTTAAGATATCATCCCTGACTTACTATTTTATTTGAAATATGATCTTTTATAATTCGTGGGCAAAACAAACATCAATTCCAAACAAAACAGATTTACAAAACAAACGTCAATGCTGGACAAGTATTGAAAAATATTTTTATTTATAAAAATTCACATTCATTATTTAGGCTTTTTACGTAAAGTTAATTCCTGTTTTGTTTTTGTGTAAAATGTGAAGTTGATTTTGTTTTTTTTATATTTTTCTAAGTTACTATTTTAAATGTTCAATTTGCCGATCCTCGCTTTACATGTATGACAAAGTCAACGTGCCCGATGGATCCCAAGATACTGAGTGTAGAGCAGCATTAAGGTGCCGCTCGATTATTTGGTTAGGAAAATGTTTGTATGGGCATTGGCTTCATTGAATTAATGTTGCTTATTTTGAGTATAAAATCGATGTTTTATTCGTGTTTTTTATAATATGATTTTTTTAGAGTTAGAATAGAGTAGAACACTTTGATTAAGTGGATATCAGTATTCAAACTGTCTATTGGAATGAGTTGAGGGGATCAGGTAAATGTACATATTTATCTCGATAGGTTAATTAGAGTCGCTTACCTTATCACATAAAACACCGATAGACTATCCCTCATGATCGAGTATGATTGTCAGTCATCCTGTGGATCAAAAATACATGTGCGTGTATTGGTTAATTTTGTCAAAGCTGCTGCACTAAAGCAAGTAAAGGGTCTTTCAAATCGAGCATTTTTTTTAAATTCTTGGTTAAAACACAGAAGAACTCGCGAACTTGCCTGGGTCTTGTGACATTTGAGAAGTGTAATGTATGACATTTATAAAAGTGGAGTCATATATACAATACAACAACGCAGTCAAATTGTTGAGTTAATTTATGTACTTATTGTAATCTCCGAAAACGGTGATGTTAATTGGCCACCAACATTATGTGATCTGAAACCGTTGGACTATTTTCTCTGGGGTTATGTGAAAAGTCAGGTCTATAAGAATGACCCCCAATCAATTCCTGAGCTGAAGGACGAAATTATTCACGTTATTGGTGAACTAGAACCGCAGTTATGCCAAAATGACATCGAAAATTTTGACAAAAGAGTGGACATCTGTGGATCTGCAAAAGGTGGACATTTGACGGATATTGTGTTTTGTGTTTAAATGTCATACTTCAATGACCAATAAAAAGTTTTTGAAATCAAGGCAAATTGTGTGTTTTATTCAAGAATTAAAAAAACCGCTCCATTTGAAATACCCTTTACATAGTCTTGACAAATCAAAACCATGCGCAAGGATATTAAACTTCCAAGATGATCGGTAGATTTAATCTAATCCAGCCTTTCATGAGATAGAGATTTATAAAGCGCCTTTTTTGTGTTGTTTTATAGTGCTATACAGATGTATAGCACTATAAATGTTATGTTATGAAACATATATAAACTAGAAAAATATACATAAAAAAGGCCTGACAGTAAAACCAGTTTGGAAGCAAATCCGACACGAATCAAACGTGAGGCACTCGCTTGCTTAGCGTTAATTCTAACCGTTAAAACACGATTGCAGACAATGGAATATTACTTTTGTGTAAAAAAAATGCACTGAAATTTTGATAGCAGAACCCTAATGAGACCACTCCGTCTGATGGGTGCCAGTCAATGCAATCTGGCACATTTGAAGGTGCTATATGAAATACATTTTCTCGGAATCACCTGGGTCTTTCAGCACATATGTGTATCATTTAAATATTTTAAATAATATTTTGGAATTTAACGGTTCGGAATTTGGAATTTCTCGATTTGCATGGCACATTGGGATCGTTGATTTTAGCAGTGCTGTTAAACAGTGCAGTAAAAATAACATAATTAATCCAAGATTAGCTGGAAAGTGGCGTTGTTTTACTTGGAATACTTAAGTACCATCCTTTTTATTTTAAAAAGTAAATTTACCAGTCATATTTCATCAAAGCAGTTTTAACAAAACTGGTTTCAAATATATTTGAATTATATTTTTCATGATAAAAATCGTGTATATAAATCATGTGAAACCATAACTTCTTGACCCCAAGCTATTACTTTAAAATTGTTTAAATCAAAGCGATGAAAATATTTAGCTGACCGTCGTATATGATAAACGTTAAAAAAATCATAATTCAGAATGATAAGAACTGGAAAAAGAGGTAATTGTGTTGAACAAATTTTTACTGATAAGAGAGGGTAAAAATATGTGGACGAGTCCGGTTTGAGATTGTGAGTGCAAAAAAGCTTGATAAAAATCAAATTTAACTTTCAGGTAAGTAAGTTTTTTTAAATTCTCATAAAAAAAGTGTCTAATTCAGTCATATCATTGTGTATCTGAATTTGACATGAAAATATAGTGTATTTTTTTATTAATTTAGTTTAAATCGCCAAATTTTGTATTTTTTTCAAATATATTTGAATCTTATTGCCTTATACTTTTGTAGCATACAATATAACCTAACAGATTTATTGCCGTATGATAAAACCTTCTTTTTAACCGTTAGAGTGTAGAGGGTCTATATATAGACGTTTTATAGCATTGAAAAAAATGTCCAGCAGTAAAACGGTTAAAGATGATGAATGGATCTTATTCTATTGGATATTGTATTACACTTCCGTTCTATACAGTACAATCTGGCGGACTTATTGCCACGTGGCAATATCTTCGAATCAACCAGAAACATGTTGAAGAGGCCTCAAGTGCAAACCGCCCTGGAATCCTTTTTTTATCTGGGTTCCAACGGGAATTTCACCCGCAACCTTCGGAAACGTCTTACCAACTATGCCACGGAGATCATCTTCCGTGCAAATCGGACTATACTAACGGAAATCGAAGCCATAATTCGTAAGACATTCATAGTAATAATAATAATAGGCAAATTTAAAATGGTCGTTTATAGAGCAGTATCTTCTCAAGAGCACTCTACTTTGAGAGTCGAACCCACTATTATTGACAGAATAAAAATAAATATATATAAGTGCAGTATTAGGATAAGAAGCTGCGACTATTAGATACTTTCCTGCGTCTGCGTATGTTTAGAAAACATATTTGGTAAGAAAATCGCGGAAAACTTAATAAATGACGGCGAATTGCAAAGACACCTTTAGTAGATCCTCGATGTGGATAATAACACAATCTGCTTTAAGTGGAGTATAGTATATAACATATGTGTTTTGTTCATACATTATCATGAATTTCGATAAGATTTTACAATAAGGATTGTCTTTAAGTGCTTCCTAAAGCTTCACATTTCATTCTACCAATTTGGTCACGGTAATCGTCTTAATAACAAAATCACCTGATCGTGCCTTTTTTAAAGTTTTAATTCCCAACCCTTAAAAATGCATAATAAGCTTAAATAATGATAAGAAAAAAAGTAAATGCAAATTTTACATTTTTCTTATTGAATAAGGACAACTCACCCTTCATCCCCTTTAAGTCATACCACTGTACTTAAATCTTCAAATAACAGAGGCAGTATCAATATGGACAGTAGAGCTTCTTATAAGTTTTGATAATCAAGACTTGGTAGTACTTTTACATTTCATTCTATCAAAAGTTACAACACAAAATGATACACATTTTTTTAATTCAAAAGAATTGCTCTCATAAGACGAGTTTTTTACATGCAACACTGATTTAAACATTATTTATTTATTGTGAATTTAGTTTAGACACTGTTGCTAGCACACCATTTTTTTAATATTGTTTTATCCTTATAATTAATAAAACATTGATATATTTTGTTGCATCAATGGCCGACATTCTTAATAGTATTTTTCCATACCACATTTAAGTTATTGTTATCAACAAATAATAATAAAAAAACGTGCAATACCTAACACTTCACTAACCCATATTAAAATGTTTTGATATTTAATTATACGAGTATGTGATAGTCATTTCACTAATTACACAAGTCCCCGTTACACCTGTTAAATAACTTGAAAAAAAAAACTTTTTATCTTTGAACAAATGCTCGTAAATAATTAGCTTGATATAAAATATCTATTTTATCAAAAGTGTGGCCTTAATTTCTATAGAATTTCATATCAGAATAATTAATAATAAATAACTTTTTATTCCACTAATTTCATTAATCCTTGCGACACGTGTTACTACCTCTATCTCGAGGGTCTCTTCAGGCCGAGTGATCATAGTTTGTTACAAGGGCAATGCTAAGAAGCAATAAAAACCGGGATCATTTCACCTGAAATGAGCATAGAGTAGTGCCGTGAGATTAATGAAATTAGTGAGAAAAAAATGTATAAATTATTAAATTCTCTTAAACAATATTTCAGAAAATTAAACTCAAATATTTGAGAAAATAAATATTTAACATCAAGGTAATTAATTGTTTTCTAATAAGATACAGGCAAACACCTAGTTGACTGGAGACACGACAAATAAAATGTTAGAAAGTCAGGACCGTATATCATACATACGAGGGTTGCTACTTAAGTTTTGAGACAGACAAGTAAAAACAAATATTTATCATCGAAAATGGCTTTATTGTTTTTCAAAATACTCTCCATGAAGATCAATATACTTTTGAATGCGTTTGAACCAATTTTTGAAGCAATTTTTCCACTCCGAATGAAGTAACTTCAAAACATGCGTTTTGAGCGCATCAACCGCTTCTTCAGGCGTCGAAAAACGTTGATCTCGCGATTTATTTTTGATGTTCGAGAATAAAAAGAATTCATTGGGTGCCAAATCAGGGATGTACGGCGGATGACCCATCAATTCGATGTTTTGATTACTCAAAAAGTCACTTGTTTGAGCCGATGTGTGAGAGCTCGCATTGTCGTGGTGGAAAATGATCCGTCTTCGGCGGTTGGTTTTCCTCATTTCTCCGAACACTTCTGGCAAACAAATGGTAACGTACCATTCAGAATTGACCGTACAACGTTCCACTAAAGACACTGTTGCGACATGACCATTTAAACCGAAGAAACAAGACACCATTTGTTACGAAGTGCTTCGTGCGCGAACAGCTTTTGTTGGATTTGGCTCGTCTTGAAAGACCCATACAGTCGACTGCTGTTTAGTTTCTGGCTCATATGCATAAATCCATGATTCGTCGCCTGTTACAATCTTATAGACGTTTTTTGAAGCACCGCGATCGAATTTTTTCACATTTCTTTGGACCAATCGACACGAGTCTTTTTTGAGCGATTGCCAAATTATGCGGTATCCAACGTGAACAAATCTTTTTGGCGGCCAAATGTTCATGCAATATTGAATGTATGTAAGTGGAACTAATGTCCATACATGCCTCAATCTCACAATAAGTCACATGACGATCTTGCAATATCATTTCACGCACAGCATCGATATTTTCTGGCACAACAACCGATTTTGGACGACCTTCACGAAATTCGTCCTGGAGCGAACTACGACCACGATTGAATTCGGAAAACCAGCAAAACACAGTGGCCCGGGATGGTGCTTCATCACCAAAAGTCAAAACGAGTTGATCGGCACACTGTTGTTGAGTTAGTCCACGTCGAAAATCATAAAAAATCATCGCACGAAAATGTTCACGATTTAATAAAATTTTTGGCCGAGATGAATTTTTCAAGTCACTGTAAACAACACAAATAGTTAAAACTTGAAGACTTACAAAATAAATATATACATATTTGTCTTGAATGAATTATCTAGGAGGGAGGGGTAGGCAGAGAAATAATGAAAAATTGCATTTTGACTAAAGGACGACATTCTTGACGAGACGTACGAATGTGAATGAAATAAAAACTGTTTTCGATAGAAAGATGTAGATGTGGATTATATTCTCTCTGCTTACGGAAAAAGGGATATGATGTTATTGTATGTATGTGTAAAAATACGAGTAGTTACATATAAGTGTATAAAACCAAATACACACGCACAATAAATACAAAAATGCAAGTAAATGTTTTTATCGTATTTTTAAGTAACGTTGCTTAGAAATGAATACATATATTTTCTATGTTTACTATAGAAATGTGTGCACTGAGAAGAATAAATAGGCGAAACAATTACGACAAAACACTTAAGACTGGCGTGTTGAGAAAGGTGAAGAAGATCACTCTGCCATGATTTGGGTATGTAGAACGAATACATTAAGAAAGAGTGACAAATAAAATATATATAATGCAAATGTGAGAAGGCGTGGTAGAGGAAGATCAAGAAAAGTATGGTTGGATCAAGTGGATTCTATTTTGAAAGAAGGAAACGTAGTAAGTCAGAGGAATCGTATGATTTGTGTGAGAAGGTGTTTGAATGTGGAATAAGCGCTAGGCGTATATCGAGATAGGAAAGTCTGGCATTCTATCCTCTATGCCTACCCCTACGTGGAAATTCCGTGAGGTGTGTACTTTTATTTAAAAAAAACTGCGATTTGTTATACACATATTTACATAATACAAGTATAAATGTTAAATACTTCGGAATTTAAACCCCTCAAATGGAACAAAAACTTAAAGGAGATCGTTAAAATGAACGCATTACCAGAATTGTTTCCTTGATTCCCTTACAGCGGCAACATTTCATCTGGTGCTTAGCATCCATTATCGACTAATGATTACCAACTGTGATGGCCGCCATTACTGAATGTCACTTTTATTGTGGGGATTCAAGGGATGCTGTACATTAAGCATGTTCTTTCTTTTCTCATATATATTCACCCTTCGTTACTGAAAGAGTTGTTTTATAAAGATATAAATGATTTCTTATTTTTTTTATAGTTGCGATCGTTGGACTTGATCTTGCATATATTATGAAAAGCCTCCACTTTTCGCGGTCAGTTACATTTCTATTACACTGTTGGAGAGATAAGTTGATCGTATTCCTTACCAGGTCTGTCTACACTTTACTTTTTCCTGGGATCACCAGTTTCTCCATTATATTTAAATGCCTTTAAATATCCAAAGTATCTTAGGATTCAAAGTTGCATCAAACAAACACTGTTTAATTAGTAGTCATTTCAGAGTTTATGAATTTGTCCTGCATGCACGTCCATGGTTAACACAGCATATGTCGCCAGCACCATATCGATTTTGAAACATCTCAATGACAGAGTGAATCTTATATTAGTTAGTAACTGGTTTCAGAGTCTTACTGTACGGACAGTAAAGAATGACATAAAATAAGTAGAGCAGTGAACTGGGAAAGCCAATAAACAGTATTGGCTTGAGCGTAGCTCAAGAATATGTTTAGAAAGACTCTGAAAATGTTCGACGCTGAATGCGCGCGAGATAAAAGGAGGTGACAGAGCAGTTAAATTTATTATACAGCAGTGCCAATACGAGAACTTCGCATCTATTTCTTACATATATCCAATTTTTTTTTTTACTTATTTGGGCGACATGATCGCAGTTTCTTAGTTGAAAATGAATCTCAGACAAACATTTTCAAGACGCTTTATTTATCCAACTGTTCTTCCGTAATGTCTACATAACAGACGTTCGCGTATTCTTGATATGACTTTCAAATATTAGTACTGTCCGTAAACGGCATATAGCTATTGTAGCTGCTGAAATAAGGTATCTTACAGGTATGACGTTTATTGAGTTGAAAATATTATTTTAGAAATTAAAATTTTTGCGTTACATTACGCGGCTGCGAATCAGGTAGCTACGAAGTGTGCGAAGCCAAAACAAGGTTTTAAAGTTGTGGATTGTCAAAGGCTAACCATGAGAGTGTAGAAATTGGGTAAAAAATATATGGAGCCTACAGTGAAACACAATGATCGAATTCACTCAGGTGAAGGCTAAGTTGCAGGGTATTATCCACATTTTCAATACTTTACCACCAAATTTTACTCACACAAAGTGACAGAAACTGTTCAAATATATGCGTTTTGATTTTTGACACTTTTTTTTGATACTCATAAAAAACTTATAAATATGGTAAATGTGAACTCTAAATGTTTGTAGGGTTTTGAGTATTGAAAAAAATATATATGTAATAATACCATTAGATTCTTAAGTTGCAGACTAAAACGGATTTCTTTAATTCGTCTAAAACATCTTGAAAAACTCAGAACAGAAGAGTTATGGTTTTTTTCGTTTATTTTTCCTCATTTAACCTGCTAAGATATTTTACAAAAAATATTTAGAAATGTTTCATCTTAAAAACTTTCATTTTCATTTATAACGGTATACAAATTTATAAACTTTTAATAGAAATATGAATGTATGAAAATTAAATTCAAATTTATGTATTTAAAATTATTACAAATTTGTTTTTATTACATATAAACAAAAAAAATGTATCGCACACTTTCACATAATGCCATTTCTTTGTCAGGGTAGGTAAAAATGAAAGAGCATCAGAATTTCTCATCGCAACACACATCTTTCGACTCTTCTATAATATATTCATAAACCATCTCATACAACTATGATTTCTTTAACTTTCTACGTTTTTTCTTTCAAAATATCATCCACTTATTACATTTTCCTTGGCCTTTCTCTATCACGCCTTCCATTCACATTTGTACTATATATTTGATATTTTAGTTTTCTTCGTTCCACTTAAGTTCCCATTCATCTTTGATCACTTCATTCCGTATTATGTCATCATTGTCCCTACATATATATTTTCTCGGGGCTCGCATTTCCATCGCTTTTATTGGGCCTTTTTTCAGTTTTTTCCATGCCCACGTTTTATTTCCGTACATCAAAGTTGTTACTAAAATTTTGTTGTGGAAACATAATTCTAGTACTAACATGAACTTTGAAACTAACAGTATCAAAATTTTAGTAGATTTTGATTCTGTAAGGTTTGAGTATATGGTTTAGTTCCTAATTTAGTTTGTTTCATATCGCTAAACTTCGTTCGATATTTCGCACATTTCTTCCATCATCTTAGAAAATACTACCTTAAAATCAGAATTTGCAAATTTGCTCTAATCTTTCACTGTCTCACCACGATAAATGATATTTTTTCAATTTGAAAATACAGAGGTTTTATAAACTAAAGTGACGCAAAGATGTAGTTTTTTTTTATCATTTCGCTGACTTATTGTTGAATGTGTCATACTTTATTTTTAGTATAATAATTACAAAAAGTCCAATCCTCTTAATATTATTACCTTTGAGAAACCAGAAGGTTGACCATAAGAAATAAGGATTAAGTGGCATAAGCATGACGTGACTCCGATAGTTGGAAGGAAAAAAATATGACCTCGGCATGCTGGGAGTCCAGGAATGGAAGGGCAGATCGTAGAACATGGTAGAATAAAAAATATTCCTAGAGGAAACTAAGGTCTACCCTATGTCATAGAGCCCTGATGATGATCATGTTTTTGAGTCAATATTCAATGTATTTTTAACAAGTGAAAATATAATAAAATGAAATTTAGAAAATGAAATGAACTATAATTCAATATTTTTCTCAGAGTTCTTAATTTCTTGAATAGGTTTTTGATGAGTATATAGAGAAAGTTGTAAGAGAGACTGTTAATTTAATTAAACTGATATAGTACGTTAAGAGTGAAACTCGCGTGATATATACTCGTAACTACGTCTCATAACTTATATAATTAGTAAAATATAGACGAAAGAATTTAATATTTATTAACGATCTATAAAAAAAATAAGATTTTTGTACCGTTCATACATGTATAATATGTATGTCTCCTGGTCATTCAATACTCGTATTTCTTAGATTCTTATGTGGTCAATGAGTGGCATACAAATGTCGAATGAGGTTGTTTGCGGATTACTGTATGCTGATGACACAACAGTTTAAGGGGATAATGAAAATGTATTACAGGGTTTGGTAAGTAAATTGTATGAGATATTTGAGAATGAATTTAGCGAAATCCAAAGTCATGGTGATAGAAAAGTGTGAAATAAAAGATTGAATAAGTTAAAGAAATTTGCTATTTGGATAGTATTTTCTGAGATGATGGAAGAGTTACGAAGTATATTGAACGGTGTGTAGCGATATGAAACACAGTCTATGGGGCAAAAAAAAACGTATATATTTGAACCAGACACTGTTAAAATCTGCTAAGATGATGGATAGTTCATAACAGTATTTTAATACAAATTTTGATATATGAAATGGAGTGAAACGTGAAAGGAAAAAATACTGAAAATAGTTGTAAAAATGCGTGCACTGAGAAGAATACATGGAGTGACAATTTATAATAGAATATGAAATGAAGTGGTCAGGGATGAATATGAACTAAAGGCTGAATGTATTGAGTAAGATCAAGAAGTGAAGTTAGAAGGTGCATGGATGTAGAAGGATATGTGTTGCGATAAAAAAATCTGGCGTTTTCTCCTCTCTGCTAACCTCAACAGGGAAATGGGGTGAGGGTCTGTGAGGATGCATATGACTATCGTTAGATCTAGGCAAAAGCCTAGTTTTTTGGGATCAAGATAAATGACTAGCAACAAATCCAGGTATATGTATTATATGTATATATTTGAAATTGCATTTTTTCATCTGTCTAGTTTATTCTTATATTTTATTTATTTGTTATGTAAAAAAAAAACATACAATTATCTAAGAAACAGTGTTTACGCTTATACTCGTATAATAAAACTGGGAGAAATCAAAACAGAAAATTTCACATAAAAAGTTGCATTTGAAACAAAGATAATTAAATTTGAATCAGAACACCTTAATCGCCGTTGAAACATTTTAAAACAACTTCAACTCAGCCACGGAATGTTCAAGTGACTACGAAAATTTATTTGGTAAAACTAATGTTCGAGTAAATAAGGATATTACATGAATAGTGTCATTAAACATAACTTTCGTAAATTGTGGATATCAAAATAATATTGATAATTTTACTCAATACAGATTCTGAAATATTAAAAAAAAAATCGAAGTAGTCAGCCAATATGTCTTTATCGTATTATTTAATTCTTATAAATTTAAATATCCTTCCAGCATTTTTAATAAAAGTTGTATTGAATAAACGTTAAACTAATGTTCAAGTCCAAAGGATCTTTAAAAATGTTGGTTAAATATAACATACAAATGTGAAACATTAAGGCTGCCGTGTATTGACGATTTCATGATTCGCAACATCGGATGACTTTATTGATGGATTTTTAAAGCATTCATTCAGTAAGTTAGTTAAATGTAATGTACAAATGTGAAACATTGAATCAGCTATGTGTTAAAGATTTCATGATTCGTAATATCGGATGACTTTATTGATTGATTTTCAAAGCATCCATTCAGTAAGTCAGTTAAATGTAATATACAAATGTGAAACATTGAATCAGCTAAGTGTTAAAGATTTCATGATTCGTTATATAGGGTGGCTTTATTGATTTATTTTTATAGCATCCATTCAGTTAGTTAAATGTAATGTACAAATGTGAAAAATTGAATCAGCTATGTGTTAAAGATTTCATGATTCGTAATATCGGATGACTTTATTGATTGATTTTTAAAGCATCCATTCAGTAAGTTAGTTAAATGTAATGTACAAATGTGAAACATTGAATCAGCTATGTGTTAAAGATTTCATGATTCGTTATATAGGGTGGCTTTATTGATTTTTTTTATAAATATACTATATCAGTATTTTTCATATCTAAGGGGTTGGACTTATGGTTATATTAGTCAAAAAGTTTTGAAAGCGGAAATGAAAATACATTTTTTTTGGGGGGAAATCACTTTTATTGCTCAGTATAGTCTCCCACAAGATCAATACACTTGGTCCAACGATCTTCCAACTTTGTTGTCCCATCACGGAAGTGAATTTCTGGAAGGCCTGCAAAATACTCCTCTACGACGGCTATAACCTCTTCGTTTGATGAAAAATGCTTTCCACGAAGGAATTTTTTGAGGTGTGAGAACAGCCAGAAGTCAGAGGGAGCTAAATCTGGCGAATAGGGTGGATGCTGCAACAATTCGTACCCCAATTCACTGATTTTCGCGATGGTTTTTTGAGCTGTGTGAGCAGGTGCATTGTCTTGATGAAAAATGATTTTTTTCTTCTGCAAACCGGGTCTTTTTTCATCCAACTGGTCCAAAAGGTCACAATAATAATCAGAGTTGATTGTCTTACCAGTTTGGAGATAATCTATCAATAAAATTCCTTTTGCATCCCAAAAAACTGACGCTAACACCTTCTTGGCCGATTTCTGGACACGAACTCGCTTCGGAGCCAAAGTGCCCGGTTCACACCACTCCTTAGCCTCTTGTTTTGATTCAGGATCATGGTGGTAGACCCAAGTCTCATCCATAGTGATGAATCGACGCAGAAAATCCTTTTTATCCTTTCGAAATTGCTCCAAATGTTGCTCAGAAAGTCGCATTCGAACGTGTTTTTGTTGCATTGTTAGCAAATGCGGCACCCATTGTGCACACCCGTTTTTGAAACCCAAAACTTCAGCCAAAATATGCCATGTTGTTCCATGTGAGATGCCTATGTTGTCAGCTATGACATTCACAGTCGATCGATGATCTTCCAAAACCATATCCTGTATTTTCGCTATGATTTCTGGTGTTGATGCACTTTTTGGACGTCCTGAGCGTGGATCGTCTTCAACGCTTGTACGGCCACGCTTAAACTCCAAAACCCATCGGTGAACGGTTGGAAATGAAGGAGAAGACTCCTTTAATACTTTCACCATCTTTGCATGGATCTCAGTAGCCGATAAACCTTCCAAAACAAAGAATTTAATAACTGCACGATATTCGGATTTTTCCATTGTTAAAAAATACACTGACACGTCAACTTCAAATGGCTTGTAAACAAAGAATGAATTGACAGATCAAAATGAAATTTTGAGTACGTTCTTATGAAAGATGAAATATTAAAATGGCATAGAAATTTTGGTTTTTCTACTGCTCCATAGATGTCGCTTTCAAAACTTATTGACTAACCTATTATACGCTCAAAAATCGAACGAAATTTTCCGAATACGGATATTTTTTGTATTTTATCGTACTGCACTTCACTGAGCTATTTTAACAAGTCTAAAGTAACAACAAGGCAGGACTTTTTTTAATAAACCGGAGGTTTATCCTGGGTTGGAAGACAGGCGGCTTGCATGGACATGGTCTAATATTTATTTATTTCATCAGCCATCGCAACCGACATAAGTGTTTCTTAAATTTATGCAATCAACTAATTAAATTAAAGTTTTAAAATATATAAATTGCACTTAACATAGTATCGTGTCAAGCGAGCATAAATTTGGGCTCTTAAAAAGCTTTATGGATTATTAAATATGTTTTATGTATGAAAATTAATTTCTTTCACAAATATCCTGTACGTTAAAAAAACAACTGAATATAGTTTTTATATAAATGTCGAGTATTATTTTGTTTCTAGAATTAATATAACTGTTATATTTCGAAAGTTATTTTTGTGTGAAGAATGCCGAAGGACACTTTTGATGGATAAATGGCGAAAAATTTAGAATGAAGAAAGAAATCAATTTCTTTTACAATTTACACCAGGAACAAAGAGGTTAGAGCACATGACATCTACGAGTGGGACATACTTAACTGTAAGAAATAACATTTTAAATTGAATGTTTTCTCTCCAAATTATTATCAAGTCAAGTTGACCCTCGTAAAATCGCTATGGCCGACTGTTGATGCGAACACTTTTATTTTTCTCTTCCTTAATGACGCCATCCGTACTTCAAAAGATCAAACTCTTTGTCTTGCTGAAAAGTCCAATTGGAAATGGATGTCGGATATTTTGGAGACCTGTCCGGTGACAATAATATCTTGTAACCGGTCGAATGAATTCGACGAATTCTTTGTATAACAAGGGAAATAAAAGTAACTTGGACCATTGGTCCAGTAGGGATTCCTTTGTGCGTATTTTGCCAAGATTGTCATTATTAGCTAATATTATGTTGTTTCTTGTACGAGTATCTATTATGTTATGCCTTTCATATGGATCGAATGTGATCTAACATTTGTTCATATATCTTGAAATAGATAAATTATGGGTCCGAATGTTTTAACATAACAACGTTTATTTATTTCTTTATAACTTCGTTTCATAAAACAAAATTAATAAATTTTCTGTTTCAAACAAAAAAACATTGTCTTTTTTTTCATATACTCGTATATAATTTCCAAAAAAAGTTAACGAAAAACTTGGAAAACAAAAATGCAATAACGACTTATGCAAGATACAGTAAATAATCATAAAATCATATGTCTACGTATATATCTCGACATAACTAAAAAAAATACCAAATTTTTTACATGTTTTGGAAAAAACAATTCTTATTGAAAAATATTTTTAAAATCTATGAATGTATTGGGTGTTAACATAAGTTGTGTCCGTTTTTTCCAAATTTAAAAATGAGCACCAAAAGTAAAACAAAGGGGTAAAGGTTATACTTCATTCGAAAGAAAATTTTCTGCTGTATAATATGTTGTGTTTGCTTTTACGTTACATATATTATTTTATTTGATTACAAGCCTTCAAAATGGAATGTCAAGTAGACGAAAGTGAGCATTTTCGACAACTCCTTCTGTATACACTACACTCCACCTAAAACCGAATGGGATACTATTACTATCGGAAAATCTACAAAGGTTTCTTTGCAGTTAATCTTTCTTTTGTCCTTTTTGGGAGGTCTTTTTAAAATTTATGACAATGTATAAACACTACACACATACTCGTACACTGCACCTAAAGCTAAATGTACCACTTTCATATATGCTATGTCGATGTTTATCAGGTTGATGAGAATGTGCAACGGGGTTTTATATAATCAAAAATCGAAAAGAAGTATCGATTTATTTATCATGCTATATATCCTCAGTGAGATACAGGCAAACTACTAGTTTACTGGAGACACGACAAATGAAACGCGACAAACCCTGATCCATTAAATTTTGTGTCCAAATTAAATTATCTGTGGTTTTTTCGCAAATTACGTATATTTCTTGTCATGTATAAAATAAATATACTATATCGGATAATCTACAAAAAATCTTTGTTGTTCGTCTTGCCTTGGTGAGTTTTCTGTGGTTTTCTTATCAAGTGTGTTTTTCTAAAGAAACTAAGATGCGGGGAATTATTTTATCTAATGGCCGCAGCCACCACTTTCCTATCCTTACACTCAATGCTTAATAATTTGTAATATTAGCTGTAAATATTAGTGAGTTCGAACCTTAAGTAGGAGCTGTTAATATTAGTGAGTTCGAATCTCAAGTCCCTTGAGAAGAGTCTTCTCTCTAAACCGCACTTTAACGATAGTCTTTTCTCATTGTTGTTCATAGTTTAGGCATTAACGTTGTGGAGGTTTAAATACATTGTAATTTATTTTTATCAAATGTTTGATAAAAATAAATTACAATGTCTTTTCTCATTATTATTATGTTCTTAGATAATTCAAGAAACATCGCAACGCTTGGGTTTGTATGGATAAATATTCAAACGAAATGGAACCGAAAATACCCATTTAAGTGGCTTGATATTTAATGCAGATTCAAAATGAATTTGGTTTTCTTTTGAAAAAATATATAAAAATTAAAACAAAATAAATTTTATTTTGTGGATTGGTCTTTTTAGGACGAATACGCCCATCGCTCTAGCGCTATTCTATCAATGAAGGCAATCCATGTATACCTCGGTTAATGTTCACAAAGTGTTTGGAAGGAAGTCCGGGAGTTAAACTTTGAATAAGAATTATATTCCAGCTTCAAATTGATTAAATAATTTGTTGAAAATAAGTTTAAACAATTAAATCATTATATTTGAGAAAAATAAAGTGAAACATCACAATAATTCATTGTACTTAATTTTGAAAGATTATAACAGTTCAGACCTTGTTATGTCGATCATTTTCTACATATAAAAGTGCCTACACATGTAATATCTGACATCGTATGTATATATATACGTACATGGTATACGAAATTGAAAAATAAATAAAAGTTGATGGAGCTAGTATGCAGTAAATCCTTCACTTTTACATCGGATTTTAAAGTGTAGAGCTTGGAAATCGTTTGCCAATTGCTAATGCATATTGCAATTTGAACCGCATCGCTGATTTTTCGTCCAAAGCATATGAGTTCTTATAGTGCATTGATGTAATCTACAGACTAACTGCCAGAGGTTTTAATAAAACTAAAATTACTTTCTGATCCGTTTAAATTGAATTTTGAGGAATGTTGTTTAAAAATTTATTTGAGAAATATTTTGACTTATGTTTTACAATATTGGGAATGACACTGAAAACTTTTAAACTAATACACATATAATCATTCTTTGGATAAAAACATATTTTGGCTTATGTTTTACAATATTGTGAATGACACTTAAAACTTTTAAATTAATACACATATAATCATTCTTTGGATAAAAAAAATCATTGATTCATATGCCTCAAATATATTTGCATTAGTGATGCGGACACATTGAATAAACATTGATTTTCTTCTGATTTTTTATCTGAAGGTATTGGAGAGTTAAACGAAAACACTGAAAAATAATCATATTTTTTACGGTTCTTTTTCTCCGTCGTTACCTAAGTATATAACAAGTAACGTGACTCACAAATTGTTGATCATATTCATGTGCTTTGAGAAAAATATTGCGGTGGTTTCCCATTGCCTTCCGCACCGCAATATGTGTTATAGGATTGTATACATGTTTTATATACTATGAACCCTGTTACCAACACAATATTTTAGGGTGAAGTTCTAGGTACTAGACAACATTTGCACGGATGTTAACTGGGAGCAGGATTGTTATAGAAATATTTTGAGATATACTAATGTGTAAAAGAGTTGTAAGGATTGTTAAAGAGGATATATAAAACACAGATACGGATGTGACCAGTTGTCCCCTCAAATGGTTCTATACTCAATTAATTGGGCTGTACATAACGTTTTCTCTCGCTCACGTTCTTTAGTATATCCGAATCACGATTTCGGATTAAGGGAAAAAAATAGACGATAAACGAATCTAAATATATCTAAATGTGAAATATTTAGATCTTAAACTGACACATAAAAAGAATTGTATCAAAAAGTACCAAAAGATAATTTTGAATTATGACGCATATTTTTTTCTTTTCAATATTTATTTAAAAGTAATACATACATACATGCCTATTGTCACGCCTTGTCCGTTGCGGAGTAGGCGAAGAGAACAAATCTCCATTTTTACACACACAAGCACACAACATTCGCCTTCTCCACATTCATACATCGCGACATTAACAATCTTCCATAAATCATATTTTTCACATTACTTACTTTCCGAATCTGGTCTACTTGATCCAGCCACGTTGTTCTCGGTCTAACTCTTAAATAAACAATGTGCACTTCTCGTTTATATAGTCGCATAGCATTAACTCTTTTGGAATGTCCAAACTGTCATAAAGATTCTTTCTTAGTCTTACTTAAAACATCCATTTTATCCATGTATTAATTTCTGATGTCTTCATCCCGCCTTTTTTATACATTGACACTCCACAAATATTCTTTATTGCACGTATAACCACAGCATTAATCTTTCTTTTATCCTTATTCTGCCAAGTTCAATTTTGATTCGTCAAGATGAGCACAACACACCATTATGTATTGTCGTTTTTGTTACTTTATGTTTGAAATAATTATAAATAAACAACATCTATACCGCCGTTTCGTAACATAATATAATTTGGAATACGATATTTTTTAATTTTTTTCAAAAGGCTTCAAAATTATTTCAGGTAAAAAGAGGTCTTGGGGGAAAAGCATAATTAGTTTATCAATACCAGCAGACTGTAATTTTGGTATATAGCCTCTGAAGTTTGGGTTGATGTCTGAATTATTACGACCAGATTAGGATGTAGAGCGTAAGATGATAAGTTCAAAGAGGCTTACTAGGAAATTATTTTCGTTGCCATCAATATTTGGTCTACAATAACTGGCCAAATGTCGATGTTAACGATTTGAAATCCTAAGGCTTAGCAAACTTTAAATTATTAATCTATCGTTCACTTGTAAGAAATACTAACGAATTTTTAAATTATTCACAGCATTTTAAGACTTGTCTGGTTTTAATAGATCTTTGGATAACATTGTTCACAACTAGAACCCTAAGTCATTTTAACTATCAGGTTAATGCTTTTAATATGTGGGCTATTGAGAAAACTAACAAATCAATAACAATGATCAAGAATAGCACTTTGAAAGGGCTAGTCATTTAAAAATAAATTACCAAAAAATAATGGTAAACGAAATATAAGAGCACATTGTTGAATTTTTCTATCGTGGAAGCATGTTCATTTTGAATGCATAATACCTTAAGATAATTAGCAATAAGCAATAGAGTAATTGGTGAATTATGCAATGTGTTTATCGACCAAAACATTTCAAGAAAAGCAAAGCAGACTATTCGTAAAAAATCCTTGTGCCGATTTTAGGATATGCGAAAAATACTTGAACATGGCAAATAAGTAATTGAATTAAGATAAAAACGTTGCGTAGAATGTGTGAAAATATATATATATATATATATATATATATATATATATATATATATATATATATATATATATATATATATATATATATATATATATATATATATATATATATATATATATATATATATATATATATATATATATATATGTTTATTTTAGGTTTTCAGTTACTTCGCGAACTGTAAATATTGGATTCTGACATCAGATCTACCTGGAGATGTCTGATGTCAGAATCCAATATTTACAGTTCGCGAAGTAACTGAAAACCTAAAATAAACACATATAACCCTTCGCTAAAACCAAACAAAAAATCATATATATATATATATATATATATATATATATATATATATATATATATATATATATATATATATATATATATATATATATATATATATATATATATATATATATATATATATATATATATATATATATATATATATATATATATATATATATATATATATATATATATATATATATATATATATATATATATATATATATATATATATATATATATATATATATATATATATATATATATATATATATATATATATATATATATATATATATATATATATATATATATATATATATATATATATATATATATATATGTTGAATTGTATGTTTTCGCGGGTGCTAAACATATTAAGATAGTTTTTCGGTTCACCGCGTATTGAATTTATAAGTAATTCGACGTTTCGTCCAGTACGTCTGGACATTTTCAAGAATTAATAAATTTGACGTAGATGTTAAAACGTCATTTTTTTAAAAACTAGTGTTTTTGACAGCTGTTCGTTGTGTTGGCGACTGACGCTCTAGCAGTGCTGCCAACGTTACTTGTGTAGCTCGGTAGGTACCCTGGGCTGCCATATGTTGAAATTATTGTGCTGAGTTGGCTTCGTGTGATAGGTCGGTCTGGAAGCGGAGGGGTCTTTTGATGAAGTTTAATTTCTTGTTCTGTTTGAGATCGCAAATTATATTTATCTTTATATTGTTTAAGAGGGGGTATGATAGGTTTCCAGGCATAAGGCAATCTCTTAGAGTCATCTCTTGAGTTCATCGCAAATTTCCGTTTTTCGATTTCGATGGCTTCTCTATATGTACGATGGGATTCATTGTTCAGGGAAACTAGAGTCTTGGAATTTTCGAAATCTATCTTATGTCCCTCAGTCATGGTATGTAATGCTAAAGTATTATTGACATTTTTTCTTTTTACGTCAACTTTGTGCTCTGCTATACGAGCTGATATTTTTCTGTTTGTATTTCCTATGTAAATTTTCTCGCAGTTTTGGCAGGGAATCTCGTATATTCCGTGAGATTCTAAATTTATTTGGTCCTTGACACTTCTGTATAGTGAGGCAAGTTTCTTGGCGGGTTTGTGGATGGTTTTAATTTTGCTCCTTCGCAGAATACGTCCAATCCTTTCACTTAGAGTTTTTACATAGGGTATTATTGCAATGCCTCTCGTTTCATCTTCATTTAAAGTGTGTAATGGTAGATCTTGTTTGCTTCTCTTGATTGCTTTATTGATCTTGTAAGCTGGGAAACCGTTAGCTAGAAGGGAATTCTTTAGTTCGTTGATTTCTGCTGGGAAATTAGTCGAGTCCGTTAATCTTTTGGCTCTTACTACTAAGGTGTTGATGACAGAGTTAAGTTGGGCGGGGTGATGATGCGAGTCGGCGTGAAGGTATCTGTGTGTATGTGTAGGCTTTCTATACACCGTATGTCCAAGGGATCCATTTGGTTTCCTGATTGTTAGTACATCTAAGAAAGGCAGTTTACATTCTTTCTCTATTTCTACTACAAGTTCTACGTAAATTGGATTATATTCATTTCTCCATATATTTATTCTTATTTCTTCTTCTTTTCATGCTAAAGGCACTTTACTAACATACTTCTGTCCAGAATTTTGTCACCTTGATAGAGTACTGGATGTTTTACAAATCAAGTCCTCTTCGGTGCAAGGCTTCATGGATTCTGTAGTAGGTGTCGCATATATTGCTCCTCATCGCAAATACAGAGTCGATCCATGACGTAACATTCTCCATTTGTATTCCTTGGTTTTCCTAATTCCTGTATGGAACAAGTTAAGGGAATTCCAGTTTCGCCAAGGCAGTTTGGAGCCCGGTGGCAAATCTTCTTACAGCAAAATCTACCTGCTGGGGCCCGATTTTCCTTTTCTACTAGTTTATTTTGCAAAAGTAGGTGGTTGTTTTAGAGGCTTAGTTGCCTTAATGAAACTGTGTCTAGATTTAAACCCTGAGGTTGGGGGCTGATGGTTATGTAAAGGACATCTGGGGTTACTCAATTGGTTGAATGTTTTTATTCGTATTTGAAACGAACCGTTGTGCGTAATCAAATAAGTCCGTAAGATTTTGCGGTTATTTTTATATATGGCAGTGGTTCACAAAGTGTGCGCCGTGGCTGGTTTACAGGGGGGCCACGAAATATTTCAATATTTTTTGGGAAGCTGGGTTTTCGGGATCGCTGTGATAAAAATCATCGTGTGAGAATTAAGTTGAACAGGAAATGAGGGTGGCTGTATCCAGTTTGATTCCAAGATATGAGAAAATGTGTGGTGAAAAACATGCTAACTTTTTGTTTATAGTTAAGGCATTAACGTTGTGGAGGTTTAAAGACATTGTAATTTATTTTTATCAAACACTGTTTGATATAAATAAATTACAAAAAAAAATTCCAAAAAAAGTGAAATAAACAGTGTTTGATAAAAATAAATTACATGCTAACTTGTTCCACTTATTATTATTCAATTATTTAATTATACAATTGTTCAAAATATGTACTTACTCGTATTACAAAACTTTTTTTTTTAAATTTTAAATGCGTGTTTCATTTATTTTTAACTTAACTAATCTTGCCGCACCAACACAAGTGTAACTGTTAGGTATATTCTGATTTTGGATGGAAAAAGTCCTGATACTTTGAGGATGCAATGAACCTAAAAAGTTTGGGAAACACTGATCTATGATATAAGGTTTTTCGGATATTATTCCGCGTTTCGTGGCTCAAAATGCCACGAAAATGCGGTATATGGTAAATCCGCAAGACTTTCTACTATCGTTGTACACCGTATTCAAATATGTACTTACAAAGTTACGAGTGTATGATTAAAATATTTATGCCTCATGATTCTAAAAATAAACTACAGGAGAAGAAATAACATATTCCAGAGAAATCATAGGAATTACATAGAACACAAATAATAAAGGGATAACTGTGGTCATTCAATCGGTTGAAGTTCTCAATTATTATTTTAAATTAATCGTTGTTCATAATTTAATAAATTCGTAGGTATTTGTGGTTCGCGGAGATTATACCGTGTTTTGTGATTCGAAAGCGGTAGAATCACACAAAAACGCGGTACAAACTTCGCAAAATCTTTTTTTATATTTTTTCATTTAACCTGGCGAGTTTATTGCCATGTAGCGATATTTTACACCCGGCCAGAAAGATGTTCTAATGGGCCCTAAGTAAAAACCAGACGAGACTCATTATTCGAAAAATCTCGGTCCCAGCGGGGATCGAACTTGCAAACTCCGGATCGGCAGACAAGCGTCTTACCAACTAGGCCACGGAGGACTATATTGGATTATACTTTCGTTACATACAAACATTCTTGCCTAATGCGTTTAATGCCTCGAGGCAACCTCTTTCAAGCAACTGAAAAAGTATTTAAAAAGCCTTTAGTGAAAAACAGATTGGAAGAATTTTTTAAAATATGGGCATCTCGGAAATCAAACCTGCACCACCCTGAAACCCTGCATTGGAAGACAGGCGTTTTATCTTACATAAGATTAATTCATCATAGTTGCCATGTAACAATCTCTTCCAACCAACCAGAAAAATGTTTTAATGGGCCCTAAGTGAAAACCATACTTGAATACCATTATTAAAAAATCTGGGTTCCAGCGGGGATCGGGGATCAGCAGACAAACGTTTTACCATCAGGCCACGGAGATCGTCTTATATATATTTTATGACGTCTTATATATGATCTTATACTATCATTGAACATGAAAATTCAAATACTTATATTTATGAGTTTGTGATTAAAAAATATATGATTCGTGATTCTAATAATACATACATTATTGATTAAGGAAATAACACATCTCAGAAAAATCACAGGAGTCACGTAGAAAAAAAAAAGAATATTTGGAGGCATTCGATTGGTTGGATCTTTCATTTGTATTTGAAGCGAACTGTTTTATATAGTATTATACTCGTATTATATACGGTATAAGGTTTTTCGAGATTATACCGCGTTTTGTGACTCAAAATACCACAAAAATGTAGTAAAAACTTAAGACCATCGATTTACGTGATACTCAAATACAAAGTTACATGCACGAGTATTCAATTGGGATTTAAACCAAAGTTTTAAAAAGCAACAAAAACATTCATGATATCGTCCAATCAATGATTTTATTTGTTATAAAGAATTGGCTCTGTTTACAATGTCTATAATATTTTTATGCATTATAATAACAATTATAATAATAATAATAATGATCATGATGATGGTGGTGATGATGATGATGATTATGATTATGATTATGATGATGATGATAGTAATAATAATAATAATAATAATGATAATAATAATAATAATAATAATAATAATAATAATAATAATAATAATAATAATAATAATAATAATAATAATAATATTAATAATAATAATAATAATAATAATAATAATAATAATAATAATAATAAAAATAATAATAATAATAATAATAATAATAATAATCATAATAATAATAAAAATAATAATAATAATAAGAATAATAATAATAATAATACTAATAATAATAATAATAATAATAATAATAATAATAATAATAATAATAATAATAATAATAATAATAATAATAATAATAATAATAATAATAATAATAATAATAATAATAATAATAATAATAATAATAATAATAATAATAATAATAATAATAATAATAATAATAATAATAATAATAATAATAATAATAATAATAAAAATAATAATAATAATAATAAAAGGGCAAATTATAAAGCGCCATTTAAAGAGCGGACTCTCATCAAGGGCGTTCTTAGAATTTGAACCCACTTTTATTGACATTAAAAATATGAAGAAAAAAAAAGTTGTGTACTATATAAGGATAGGAACTTTCCTGCATGTGTTTAAAAAAATATTGACTAAGAAAAAATATGATGATTATTCCCAGAATCTTCTAAAAATATTTATGAAATTTGCGGCTTGTTTTTACTAATAAGATTGATGATAGTTTGTATTTTCATATTCAAACTCAAAATACTAGTTTTTAAGTTAATATCAATGGAATGAGATTTTGGAAGAAGGAAATGTAATAAATCAGAAAAATTGAAGGTACAGTATGAGAAATATAGAAATATGTAAAATATATATGGTACAATTCACGATTTAAATTATACACTTTTTATTCCACTTTGCGTAACGGTATAACCTACCGATTTCAAGGCTTTCATCTCATCATCAGGGCATCGCAAACATTCTTGTTTGTGCTCCCCCTGGTGATGAGGTGAAAACTTTGAAACAAAAAGGGTTATACCGTTACATAAAGTGGAATAAACAGTGTTTAATAAAATAAATCACAATGTCTTTAAACCTCTACAATGTTAATGAATGCCTTAACTATAAATAATATAATTCACTAAAGTTTTAAGAAAAAAATATATCTCAGAGAAATTTAGGAGTCACATAGAAAATATAAAAAAGTATAATATACATGTATGTAGAACTGTTTGGTTCATTATATCAAGATATCTCAGAAGAGATATATGAGGCACATATTCAAAATAGCTTCAGGTCATCTGCCAAAACGAGTGGTCTTTGTATTCCCTTCATGGAGCAGACCGGGCAAATGACCGAGACACTCTTGGGAGAGATATTTGAGATAACACTCAGAGTTTAATAAACTGCTTCTTCCCTGAACGGAAGTATCGGTTATGATTATGATAAAGATCGTAAAGAGCATGAATCAATTATTAATTATTGTGTTATTATGATTATCATAAAGATCGTAAAGAGCATGAATCAATTATTAATTATTGTGTTACTATGATTATGATAAATATCGTAAAGAGCATGAATCAATTATTAATTATTGTGTTATTATGATTATGATAAAGATCGTAAAGAACATGAATCAATTATTAATTATTGTGTTACTATGATTATGATAAATATCGTAAAGAGCATGAATCAATTATTAATTATTGTGTTATTATGATTATGATAAAGATCGTAAAGAACATGAATCAATTATTAATTATTGTGTTATTATAATTATGATAAAGATCGTAAAGAGCATGAATCAATTATTAATTATTGTGTTATTATGATTATGATAAAGATCGTAAAGAGCATGAATCAATTATTAATTATTGTATTATTATACTTTTGTTGGTACAGTATAACTTGACGGAGTTATTTCCACTAAGCAATCTTTTATTTCTTAACAGAGGGATGTTAACGAGGCCGTAAGTATAAAAAAGCGGGTTAAAAGCATTTTGGTTAAAAAAATAGATATGAACTGCAATCGAACCCGCAATCCCTAGATTGGAAGAAAAGCGTCATGTCATACCAACTAGGCCAAGGAGGTCGTCGATGTTTCTTGAGTTACGTAGGCATAAGAAATATCGACATTCTTGGTAATTAAATGCTTTAAAAAAAACACAAATTATTCAAATTAAATGTCACGATATTTTTTTTTAGTTTTAATATACGAGTATTTCTTTACAATTCATATTAAGTTATATATCTCAAATTTATGATTTATCTAAACAACCCTTTTCAAATCCACCTAAGAACCACTTTCAAATCAATCTTTGATCTATTTTATGTACAAATTAGTATTAATTTATATTTTTTATTAATCATGGGTATTTAAATGTATAGCAAATGTAAATCTTGTAAGATTTTTTTATGAGGCATGAGTATTCAAATTTAAAAACAATAAGTGTAAGTTTTGTAAATTTTCGTATAAATCATGAGAATTCAAATTTATGACAAGTGTAAATCATGTTAATTTTCTTATAAGTCATGAGGATTCAAATTTATAGCAAGTGTAAATCTTGTAAGTTTTCTTATAATATACGAGGATTCAAATTTATAACAAATGTAAGCTCTGTAAGTTTTCTTATAAGTCATGAGAATTTAAATTTATAGCAAGTGTTAGTCATTTAAATTTTCTTTCTAGTAATGAGGATTCAAATTTATATTACATAACCTACTACAACATTGGGGTCACTAGTGATGCTATGTTGACCTTTATACTGTTAAATTATTTATTTTATTATTATTTATTTATTTATTATTTTATTATTACACATGACAAGAAATATACACAATTTGAGAAAAAACAACAGGTAATTTGATTTGGCCATATAATTTTAATGGATCTGGGTTTGTTGCCTTTCATTTGTCGTATCCCCAGTAAACTAGGCTTTTGCCTGTATCTCACTGAGGATATTTAGCATGAAAAAATAAATCGATACTTCTTTCTGATTTTTGATAACACAAAAAAAAACCCGTTGCACGCTCTCATCAACCTGACAAACAGTGACACTCAACTACAACTGGAAACATCTTGCGAAACTCAACTCCTCACACATTATCACTCCAGAAAGACCAAAAATATTCATCCCACAATATACCGCACACAATCATAAGAATAAAAATCAAAACAAATTCAAAAAAAAAAGAAGAAAAAAAGAAAAACACACAGAAACACAAATACAAAAACATCCAAAATTAAAACAACAAGAAGAGACCCACACTCACGAGCTGACAAATCCTTTCCACTCGTCATTCATCCTGAAAGCCCAAGTACTCAAAATCCTGTCGCAATAACAACCACGCTCCGATCGACTGTCTAAATGGTTTTCCTACCTTTACTTTTATTGAAGTCGGCACGCCATTGTATGTAATGGGAGCCAAATAAGCATATTGCCTTTGGGCAAAAGAGGATTAAACTCTAGGGATGGTGAACATTTCATTAGTTGCCATGCGTGTCATGTGTGTCTGTTGAGTTTGCATCTTCCCCTCCTCTATAAAGTCTGTATTTAAATATTTTTAATAAATGACCTTTAAAAATATTAGGTCCTTACATATGAAATTGGCGTTTTGCCGTACTGGCAACTTTGATCTCAAATATCTTCTCTTTGGTTAGGAATTCCAAATTAAAATTTATACAGCTATTTACTCAAGTATTTGTGTTTCGAAAATTATAATTCATTTGTTTTTTCCTCAATTGTTTTTTTTCTTTGCGTCACTCAGTTTACAAAATGGAAAACTTGAAATATCGCGTTATTTACGAGTACGAGTTCCACCGTGGCACCAGTGCTGCAGAAACGGCTCGAAGGATTAATGATGTGTATGGCGACGGTGCCGCAAAAGAAAACACAGTGCGTTTTTGGTTCCAACGTTTTCGTTCTGGAAATTTCGACCTGCAGAACAAGCCCTGTGGACGGCCGGAGACCAAAGTTGATAATGAAGAATTGAAGGCTATTGTGGAAGCGGATCCATCGCAAACCACGTCCGAGTTAGCTGCAGGCTGCGGTGTTAGTGATAAAACTGTTTTAATCCACTTGAAGCAAATTGGGAAGGTGAAAAAGCTTGAAAGGTGGGTACCTCACGAATTGAGTGAAGCAAATCAACAAACGCGCGTTGACTGCTGCGTTGCATTACTCAACCGGCACAATAATGAAGGGATTTTGAATCGAATCATTACCTGTGATGAAAAGTGGATCCTGTATGATAATCGGAAGCGCTCATCGCAATGGCTGAACCCTGCCGAACCAGCCAAACCATGCCCCAAGCGAAAATTGACTCCAAAAAAGTTACTTGTGAGCGTTTGGTGGACTAGTGCTGGTGTCGTTCACTACAGCTTTCTTAAATCTGGCCAGACGATTACGGCAGATGTCTATTGTCAGCAACTGCAAACCATGATGGAAAAGCTAGCTGCTAAAGAACCGAGGCTGGTTAATCGCTCTAGGCCACTGCTGCTTCATGATAACGCTAGACCACACACTGCACAACAGACGGCTACCAAATTAGAAGAGCTTCAATTGGAATTTCTACGACATCCACCGTACTCTCCGGACCTTGCCCCGACAGATTACTATTTTTTTCGAAATTTGGATAACTTCTTGCAAGGGAAAAAATTCAACTCCGATGGGGCAGTCCAAACCGACTTAAAAGATTTTATTGATTCCCGTCCGAATGGTTTTTTTAGTAAAGGGATCGATGAACTACCTATGAGATGGCAAAAGTGCATAGATAGCAATGGTACATACTTTGATTAAATAAATATATTATATTAAAAAAAAATGAACTTTATGTTCCTCCCAAACAAAACGCCAATTTCATATGTAAGGACCTAATATTTATTAGTGAAAGTCATATATTTCAATACGAGTAGTCATTTCAACGAATGGGGGAAAACAGTTTTGTATCATAAAAAAGCAAAAATAAAATATCTTCAATGTGAAATTTGAGGGGGGTTTTTATTAAAATCTAAATGGAAGGAAAAAATGGAAAAAATTTAAGAGGATGGAGTGGGAAAATAATGCCTTGCACCTCTTAACTTGAGAACGTTTCTGCTAGGGAAGATTGTGAGATATGTACCAAGTAAAAAAGGGTAAAATGGATTATCTGGATTTCGACACTCAGTATAGTATATAATCAATAAGCTTTTTAATGTTTAGTGTTCACCGTATCAAATTTCAAAATCAAGTGAATTTGGTTGTTCACATCCCGTGAGGAATGTTGAGTTGATTATTGAGAATGTTGAGTTGAGTTGATTATTAAGAATATAGATAACGCACTAGAAGCACAAACGATACTCTGGCTATTAAATAATTATAAAAAATAGTTAGAAAAATTTATGTAGCGCCGTTGAGAGGTCAGATCTCAAGGATAATAAATGCTTCAAATTAATGGAGAGTGAAGAAGAGGTAGACTGAGGAAATAGGGGAGAAGAGTATATATGACGAGATGTATGATAGTAAAAAAATACAATTTATATAGCGCTATTTACATAGCTAACTCTCCTCAAGGGATCATTAACTCATTATTCGAAGCCACTCAATAATTTTAATAAGACCTCCCAAAAAGGATTTTCTTTAAGTACTTCCTAAAGCTACACACGCCACTCATATCTATGATTCTAGGAAGTATACTATTCCACGCTACAGAACCAGTTACATCAAAAGATCTATTTAAATGCCTGGATCGATTTGAAACAATTAATAAATCATCATAGATGAATTAGAAATCGGCTTTAAAGGTCTACTTTTCTCCAAAGGTAAATCTTTCAACGCAGATTTTAAAGATACAACCGAGACATCTTATTAAGGTACTTGAATGCAAAGAGAAAAAGTTTGAAATCAATCTATTCACGACACTTTAGCCAGTCTAGATTTATTATTTGGTAAGTGGATCGATATTGCAGTATTTATGGACATGAAGAAGGCGAGAGCTGTGTGCATGAGTATAAATGAGTGAAGATTTATCCTCTCTGCCAACTCAAAAAGGGATAGGATGGGATGTTACGTATGTATGCAGTATCAATTATAAAACAATAGTACATAATGTTATTTGTTTGATATAGTGACTCAAAGATAAACCATTGTTTAGTTTTTTATACTCGTATATTGTTTAGTGAATTCTCACAGAAATTTTTCGGGGCTGATTACCAATGGTCAAAAGATAAAAGAGAGTAGAATTTTAAGTTACTATTATTTTACAAAATTCTATTTTGTCGGCGGTATTTTACAAAATTATATTTGTTTTGTAACAACATGCATAACTACGAAAAGCGAGTCGAAAACCTTCCCAATAATAATAATAAAAAGGAAATGCATAAAGCGCCGTTAAAAGAGCATACTCTCCCGCAGGCTACTCCAACTCGGGATTCGAACCCATTATCGTCAAGTGTTCGAAAGAATTGTATTTTTTTTCACATTTCCATTGGAAACAGTACAAAATGTTGGATTTATTGTTATGTGGTATTCTCTTCCAACCAACCTGAGAGATTGTAAAGAATCCAGATTGTAGCCCTTTTTTATAAAAATCGGATACTAACGGAAATATTAATTCAATATATTAATTTTATTAGAAACAGTAAATGGTTCTCAACACTTTGCAAACGATGAGAGACATGCTTGTAATAATCCTTCCCATATTACAATAGCATGGGGTCATTCAACAAAAAATAATCTTCATAAAAAGACGGATATGCATCATTAGTGTGCATTCAATGAATATATAATGTGACTCGACATATTCGCACATGCTTCAATTTAAAACGTTGATCTTTGTCATAAGTTCCTTTGTGGAAGAATTTTCAATGTAAGTAAGTATACATTAAAAATTTCAAATGAACACGAATGTTCCAAATCAAATTCCTTATTTTGTTGTCACGGAAGATGCGAAGAAAATTTATATTTATCTTACATATTTGCAATAAAAACATTTTACCCAATATTCACTGAAAAAAAGATAGAGATTAAGAAATGAAACAATGAGAAGAAAGATCAATTCTGTCGTGTTGCTCACGACTAAGCATCGTGACTCCCATGATAGCTGCTGATGACTCTTCTCCATTCATCCTTGCACTCCGCGGCTCGAAGGGCAGTTTTAAGTGTAGTCCAGTTGGGTCTCTCACTTGGCCAGTCCAACACATTAGAATTCTTTCTCTTGTGCGTCGTCCTTCCACGCCTCCAGTAATCACAAACCTCTCCAAAGTGTCTCCTTGGCCACTAGCAATGTGCTCGGAGGACTCGTCGAAGTCATATATGTATTGTCCACAATCTTCGAAAACGGAGGCGTTAGTTCCCCGTGCTGTCTATGGAATTAGTAGCATCCTTTTTCTCCACCAAATTTCAAATGCATTTATTCTACGTATCTCGCTTGCTCTCAGTGTCTAAGTCTCCGCGTCATACATGAATATTATGAAGACGACAGACTTAACTAAGCGCATTTTCGTCGTGATGGGGATAGTTCTGCTCTACCGTATATTCTACAGCTTTGACATTGCATATTTTGCCATTCCAGTTTTTGTTTTTACCTCAACTTCGTACCCTCCATTGTTGGTTATACTAGAGGCTAAGTAAATAAATTCAGTAACCACTTCTAAACCATGATTCATATTATTTGGTGACAGTTTGTTACTGCGGTCTATTATCATAAGCTTAGTTTTTACCAATTAATTTCCAGGTCGTCTAGGTCATATTTTTAAGGAGCGTGGTCATTTCTTATTTTGATATGGCAATTAATGTCGTGTCATCTGCAGTGATTGATGCACCTCACTTACTCAAAACAGCTCAATCCCTTTTATACCGAAAATTGCTATACTAATTATAAAATAAACTCCTCTATAATTCGTATACAAAGACTGGGAGACGAGTTTTGCAACAATGTAGATATTTTTAATATAAGTATATATGACATCAAAATAAGCAGTTTGATTCGGAAAATTGGTGTTCATTCGAAATTATTAATAAGGTACTCATATTGGATTCCCTTTTATAAAGGATCATTTGAAAAACATTTAGTTTTTTTTTACGACATATCATGTTTCATACCATTTTAGTGTTCCTTTGAGTTTGTTTTCCTATTACTACATGCTGTTCAAAATCTGTCTTTAATTTTCCACGATCTGAGAAAATACTAACTAAATCGCTGAATAAATATTTAAATTTATTCTTAAATAGATAATAACTCAATTTTATGTAATGTTTTACAAGAAATACCATTTCAGTCAAGATTTATTTTAAGTGCTAAATATTTCAGAAGAATGCTTAATCGACACTTTAAGAACTGATTTTTTTAAAACGAATATTTTTCGATCGATACTTTGAAATTAGCCTTGTCATCCATTTGATCGCTTTAATAGGAAAATAAACAAACGGAAGTGTAAAAATGAATCATTGATTTGTATTCATTTACGTAAACTCTGTTTTTATATAATGTATTTGACCAACTTATTTTAATGTATATGTTTTTATTATCATAAATCAGATAAAAAATTCTCATTAGAAACATCGCACGTACGAGCATCAATCATGTTATGATAAAATAATTGAATTTGAAATGTACTGGCATATGATTCGTTGGGTAACTAAATCTGATTCAATGGAATTAATTATGATAAATGAGTATTATATTGAAATACATTCATATATTTACCTTAATTAAATTTGCATTCGTATGTCTGCAGTCTCAAAAAAAACATCATGAACTAAATCTCCCATAATAATTATTTTATGGCCTTTGTAAAATTGCATCAAGTAGAAAAAATATATCCTCAGCGACCGACCTATGTATTTTGTAAGGCGCATGGCTTTCAATCGGGAGTTTTGAGTTACACAAATGGTAGCTAAAAAAATGCTTTCAATCTTGTAAAAGAGTTACAATACATACGCGCAGAACGCATGAGAGGTATGATATCCAAAATATGCGATGACGAAACGCGAGTTCCTTGCCTTGTCAAGTGTTTCTAAATTTAAAGGCTTGTTTATTGGAATTGAAGATATTATTGTCTGCTGAACTCTTCAATATGTCGGATTCACTCATTTAATTTGTTGAGGGGTACCCATACACATGAATGAAATAGCTCATCGTTTGAGTTCAAGGCGTGTTTTGATATAAGTTCAAGTATCAAACTTTTAATTAAAATTATAAATAAGCGTTGTATATTCATACAATGTAAAATAATATAGAAAAACACATGATAAAATGCTGCTTACGATTCATTAATATTGACGCTCAAATTCCTGAAGGTGTTTGAAATGCGGCTTTACATTTTGAACTCAACTCCGATGTACACAATCAGTCCAATGAGAAAGGTGACTGACTTTATTTTCGCGTAACCGCCAGCGCCATCTGTGAATGAATAAATGAGTTAACCCGAATACCGGTAATACGGCATATGGTAATTGTTGCACGACAATTCACCGGCGCACAAAAACAAGATTGTACGCGATTTATTGGCCAAAAAAGTATCGATCACCCCCCGTATTCGCCTAATTTGGCCCCTGACTATTTCCGAAGCTGAAATTGGCGATGAATGGAAAGCGTTTCAATACGATTTCAGACATCCAGAATTTCCGACCGAGACTCAGAAGGTACTGTCAATCGTTACGTCATTAATAATGTACCAGCAATATCAGGGCTTTGTAACTTTTATGGAAGATAGTCGAAATGTGTTGCTAGTTAATTCATTTATTCATTCACAGAGGGGGCTGATGGTTAAACGAAAACTAAATCAGTCACCTTTCCCATTGGACAAACTGTGTACTAAGAAGAATATAAATACCTCGAACATTCTCATATACTACAATACAAGGATAAAATTATGAATTTCATACACAAGGGTCAAATTGAGAGACTGCTTGGCGTTTACATATAAGTTTTCTTGCAAGGCCGTGAAGTTAAAGTAAATGGATAAGCTGAGACGACCTGACATGGTATAAAACAATTAATTTTTATTTATTTATTTTTACACATGACAAGAAATATACACAATTTGAGAAAAAACAACAGGTAATTTGATTTGGACATATAATTTTAATGGATCTGGGTTTGTTGCCTTTCATTTGTCGTATCCCCAGTTAACTAGGCTTCTGCCTGTATCTCACTGAGGATACAATGGGGAGAGGATTCTGTTTATTCCTTTATTTGGTCCGGCCATCGTCTTCTTGCTTGTTTTCCTTTAACTGTATCCATGACCACCAGCTTGTCAAGACATTTCTGGTAACTTACCCAAACTATGTTAATATACATTACTTACATGTTGTTGAAAGTTTTTCGATAGTTCCTAAATTTTTAATGAGACGATGGTGCGCCTTGTAGTACATGGGAAACAAGGCATCCACCTCTAACACAATAACTCGAAGAAATCAATCACATTTTCTTTCTTCTTTCTCAACGTCTATGTTTGTACTCCATACAATGCTCTAAAGAAGAATATAACATTCATGAGATGGATCTTTGAAGAAAAGACCGCTTAATTTATATCTTTTTCAGAATATCGTAATTGATTTTACCATTCCAGTTCATATTCGTATATTTGCTTATTTTGCTTTGCATTCCAGTTCATATTCGTATAAATTCTGACTGATTTCAGTTACCATATATAGATACCATAATTTTACATATACGAGTACACAAGCACGGCACCTCCCTGTCTGGATAGACAGAGAGTAGAGAGAGCGCCAAATTTCACTTCTTTTACATCCATACACCTTCTTTACATGAGAGATTATAGATATTATTCCTGACTTTATCCACGTGTCTTTTACTGCGCATGCTTAGTAACAGATCATTAGAGAGTGGAAGAGCTCTTCGATTGGATGTCCACTTTTTTTGTTTGTTCATGGGTCATCTAGTTAACTCATCTGTCCTAAACAGTCATGGTTTGTCTGTTCCGGGACTGAGACAATGCACTCATAGATTGTCATATCAACCTGTGGCGGTCGCACACGCGGTCAATGACCGATGAAATGACCTTTGTATTCCTTAGCAATGCAAAACAAACAAGTACCAAGTCCACGCGCCGGTCATTCAACTCATTGCCGGGAGCGGAGCGCATTCCATGCTGGAGCGAGAACGCACCACATCTGTCTCGCCAGTTCCGTAAATAAATTATCACCTACATACGACATTAATCGTTTTGCGGACGCAGAAACGAGACGGCGAGATATCTTGCTCGCATTCCCGCACGCACGCGGGAATAGTATAAATACCTACGTTACCAATAAAATTCCTCTCTTTCCGCATTGCGATCTAACGAGTTTTGTTTATCAACAAATCATCAGCATCTCACCCTTAAGGACATATTTCCTAAAAACCTATAAGTCGAACCAACCTGCTTTTAGAAATACCGGCAGGTAGACAAATATCACTTTTTAACTTTGTGAGTCTTCATATATACGTGTTTCATGTGTCGCTAAGCTTTTATGCATAGTATAAATGAATTTTTTATATCACTTAACATGCCATATTTTGTTGTAAAGTTTTAGTGTAACATATAAATTTTTATCAAATAAGTCAGAATTATTTTAATAGTTTTATAAATGGTGTTTGTACTTGTTTTTGACAAGGGCCAGATCCTTGTATTAATAAGAGTAACCTGTAATGTACAAAGGACTTGAAAAAATAAATGAATAAATGGAGTTTATACAAAATTCCTTATTAAAGAAATTTAAAAGTAACATACGAGTATATCAATTTGTACAGCAAACACTTAAGCTAATTCTCATCTTAGAAAACTGCGTTTTATTTGAAATTTATGGAAAATAATGAATTATGTTTTAGTAGTTTTTAATTCTACATGACGATGAAAATGATGGACAACATTTATAAGGTTTAGCACATATATGAGAATTAGTGAATTCAATATATCTCGTAAAAGACAGTCGAGAAACACATTATCTACAGTCTCATCATTCAGATCACACCCGCAATCGAGATGTTCTACAATACCCATTCTGTAAAGGTGACACAAGATTGACACATCCATTCTTATCATATTAAAGCACGGTTTCAAAGGGATGGATTGTTGGATTGATTTATGTCAAGAGCCCTTATTTACAACTTAAATACACATATGTTAAGGAGTTTTGAATTATAGAAAGGTTATTTTCTTTCAAATTCTAATTTCACAACTGACTATTGATGGTGGAGCGAAACTTAAATTATGTTTTTATTTTATTTTATTTCAACGGTCAAATTACCTTTTTGATAGAATATATTTACAAAAAAAAAACAGCAATTTTTTTTAATTGAACTTCTAGTGTAAGCAATTTTAAACAATATAAAAAAAAACTAGTATAAGAAGCACAACACAACAAAGAACAAGAAAAAATTTATTATTTTATTTCTGCAAGTAGTCAAACTTGCATGAAAATCCATACAATGCCCATAATGATTGCTCAATATGTGCAGTCTAGTTAAGCAAGAGTTGTAACCACTTCACTAAGGAACAAACATTTTTGTCTGGTGGGCCTAGAAGGAACGTATAACATGGTTAGCTGTGTGAGTTTCCAACTATTGAATAATAGTGTAAGGTCAAACATTTTTCTTCTATTCGACAAGGTTTTTAGATTCATCACTTCCAACATTAGAACATGTTTCAAGTCAGTTTTTTTTTTGGGTCTGCAGTTTCATGTTTATAAACCATAAAAAAATTCGCTTTGTTTATATTGTAAATGAAATATTTTAATACCAATTTTTTAATATCTTTTACTCTTAAAATATTACTTACATATAACATATATTCAATGTATTAAACATGTTTCATTCGTTTTGTTTGGTAATATTTCCTAATATTATATTTCGATTTTTTCAAAAAACAAATTAAAAATATTCTTACATATATGTCACATACATAATTTGTCGGTTTCTAACATTTTCTTTTTCTTATTTCAGATTTGATTCCAACACTGTTATCACTAATCAGCCGATATCCAAGACGTCGAGAAATTCAGGTATCATAATTATATTTAAGAAGCTTATGAATTGAAATTTGCAAATAGTTTTGCTCGCGATAATGATAAACTTATGCCGTGTTCATTAAATTAGCATTGTAAGTAAATTTACATGTATACTTAACATCTCATCAGTTTCACGCGTGTGACATCATCTTCAATAACCGTCAAACAATTGAAAATATATTAGAGAGTTGACAACAGATCTCTCTTTAAGGGTACTTCCTTAGGATATATATATATGTTAACAGTTGGCAGTTATTCGTGGGGTGTTTCGTTATTTTATTTATGAAGTTAATTCAGGTATGGTTAACGTTTAGGCGGATGACTGGGTTTAATTTCTTTCAAAGAGATTATTCCGAAAGAGACATGCCGGTTATCAAAAGATACTGCATAAATTGCTGATATATACGAGTAATACTATCGTCCTTTCTACTTAAATAAACTTCATATCTTTCTCCAAAAACTAATGATTTTGAATTGTATTATACTCGTAATTTAGTTTTACATAATATATAATGGCGGATTTATTGCCATGTGACGATCTCTTCCTATCAACCAGAAACTTTTCCTTTCTTCTCACCATCCCTTCATTTTCTTTTGATTGATGATATATCACTTTATATGAAAAGTAATGTTCCGGTGATTGCCCGTCTTTGTGGGGCTCGTGGGCATATGCTCACGTATGTTATTATGGATTTCGTGGAGATGGATAGTCATTTGAATGATTTATGCAACCTTGTAACTTGCTTCATTTACTTTTGTCTGGTTGGTTGAAAGATTGTATTTGCAGCAATAAAAGTGTTAAATAAATAAATAAAGGTGTTAAATAAGTGAGGTGCAAGTCCCCGCGGTAACGCATTGGACTTCTGAGGTGTGACCGCTAAGTTTGCTGGTGTACAACGGTTCACTCACTTAAATAAGAAAAGGAAAAACAAAACTCTACTACACAAATTCGATATTCAATCTCCTCCTTCTCGACTACGAAGCCCAACGATTCATGGAAATAAACCTGACTGAAATTCTTTTATTTAAAAAAAAAGTGGGTTCCGGCGTGAATTGAAAACTTTAGGTTGAAAGACAAGCGTTCTTTCAACTAGATTACGACGGTGAGAGATTTTTAATATCATCTGCAGTTTTAGTCAACAAAACATGCTGAAGAAAGTTGTTACCACCCTCCCGTATCTTAATATATGTCTATTCTTTTAATTTACTAAAGAGCAGTTTTATAATAATGAGTTCAAACGGTTTTTAATTTTCTTGAATTTTTTACTACTTTTAGTTAAAATAGGTTAAGTTAGTTAAACATTTTTTCCTTTTTATATAAAAATAAAGAAATTATATAACAATAAGGTGGTACGATTGGAAATTATTTTGATAGGGGATGAATTAACTGACTACTGTTTCAAGAAAAATATTATATCTAGTAGTTTTTTAACATATTGTATCATTTACTACTTGCGAAATGCGCTGTTTGCTTTGCTTTGAGACGTGTGTATGATATACGTGCGTAAACATTTACCAAAATGATTGTAAAAACGTATTTTTCAATAAAATTTAGTAAAGAATAAATATGAAATCCTTGCATTGTCGTATTTTTGAAAAAATATCGGATTCTGCTAATTTAAAAAAAAAATATTTTTGTGTTGTTTATAGTTAAGGCATTAACGTTGTCGAGGTTTAAATACATTGTAATTTATTTTTAACAAACACTGTTTATTCCACTTTTTTGTGACGGTATAACCCTACCGGTTTCAAGGCTTTCACCTCATCTTCAGGGGAGCGCAAACAAGACTAAATGCTGTTTGAACTGGTACCGATATAGAGACCCTAGAAATTTCTAAGTCAGTATACCGATCGGAGCATCTGTTGAACAGTTATTTCCCCAAAATCTCCCCGCTCTTGGCCGAAATTATCCCTAGCCTTCCTCACCCCCCCCGCCTCCAACCGTTGAAGTGTCTATATCGGTACCAGTTCGAACAGCATTTAGTCTTGTTTGCGCTCCCCTGAAGATGAGGTGAAATCCTTGAAACCGGTAGGGTTATACCGTCACAAAAAAGTGGAATAAACAGTGTTTGTTAAAAATAAATTACAAAATATTTTTGCATGCGAATTAACATTATTTCGTTAAAAGAAGTTTGCTCAGCGTATGAACTTAAATAAGCACATCAATCAAAAATAAAACAAAGCTTTCCACATTGTTAACATGTCTGTTGTTTGTGAGTCTCCTAAAAAGTTCCAATATATAAAAAAGTTAACAACGTCCGAAGAAAACATCTAAAAAGTAAAAAAACTTAAAAAAAATACATGAATCTTTAACCGTTTCAATACCGAGAACGGAATTATCTACATAATTAATGGAGAAATCCGTCAACAGAGCACGGTTATCTCCGCGTTCATATTGTTGAGTTTATATTACTGATTTGATATATTGTTATAATTTTCTCTATAATAAGTATAGATTCTGCCATCTCTGTACAAGATTATGAATTATTTTGTTACTTATTTAGATGATTTCTGATCAATATATTGTATTTTTTCTAAAGTCACTCGTTTGACAGTCTCACTAGGGTTAGCACGTCAGTAGTTTCTTTAAGTGTTATTTTGTATTTATAAGTTATTTGTGTTTCAGTATTTTTTAACATAATTTATCTTATTTATCATAAAAGTTTTCTTAAAATGGTGAAATTTTACGATTTTTTTTCCTTTTTATATTTAAAATCTTTATTCATACAACATAAACAAGTATTTTTTTTACGTAAGTGGTAAAAATTCGATTATATGAATGAATTTTGTGTTATATATAATGAATTATGTGAAATGTGTGCATTCCGTTATACGGTTTACACTATATAGTCAAGTGACAACCGGTTTACACTATATAGTAAAGTGATAACCGTGAAACTGATTTCGATACAATAATTTCGATACAATAATGTGAAATGTGTACACTATGTAGTAAAGTGACAACCGTGAAACTAATTTCGATACAATTAAACATAACATTGTATTTTATCAAAAAGAGGCACGAAATATAACAGAACGCCGGAAAACCGTGAGTAATCAATTTTCCATTAATTGTAATTATTGAAATATTTTTTTAAACAATAATAAAAAGGTCAAAAAACCATCTGAATTTCAGAGGTGCATACCACAAATTCCATACTTGGCATAGAAAATGCTTTAAACAAGTATGTTTGTTTCTTTTTTTATAAAGGAAATACTTTTTTTTAAATAGAGTGTAATGTCTTTATTATAGTCGTTTTGGGTCTATATATTTTGTAAGTTTCCAATTCGTTGCATTCTTCAACGTAGAATTTGCATCTTTCCCTATCTAGTGAAATGGTTCTTCCCATGTTTCAATTTTAATTGATGCCACCTAGATAGTGTCGCAAAGGTATTATTTATTTTAATATAAATGATCAAATCAGACCAACGTGAAGTAATTTTTACCTAATTATTCAATTAATTAACGTGAGATATAATCTTTTACGAAAAATTTCCCTTCGTAATTAAAATGAATGAAATTTATCTCGTTTCCCTGTTCAAGTCATTATCCAATTTCGTGGCTTAGTAATATTGCATTTATTTAACTGGCAAACTTTTATGTTATATTTTAGACTTAATGAATTTGGTAATGACTAAACAAAACAAACTTAGGTTAAATACATATATACCAAATCGCTATTTCCCTGTCAGGATAAACAGAAAGGACCGAGCGCCAGACATTCCTATCTCAATACGCATCGTTTTGACTATTCCACTATCATATGCCTTCTCATACAACTCCCGCGATTGTTTTGAGTTTCTACGATTCATTATTTCAGTTTGAGTTTCTACGATTTCATTTTGTTTTGAGTTTCTACGATTCATTATTTCAAAATATCTTTCACTTCATCCAACCATACTTTTTTTGGTTTTACTCTACCACGTCTTCCACTCACATTTGCACCATTTATTTTACATTCCCGAAACATCTCCGAGTGTTATTCTTCATCTTACTTAGCAAATTAAACCTTTAATTCTCAATTTTTTTAAATTCATATTCTGTTTTAAATAGTCACTTCATGAATTTTTCTCAGTTTATGCATTATTCATACAGTATTTATTTGTATTTTTTCTATCAGTATTTTTTCTTAGAATAAATCACAAATCTATTCCGCTTCATTAAAACATTTTGCCTTCAATCTACTAATAAAATCATGTAGAAGTCCAAAATTACGAAGAAAAATCCAACAATTTGTTCAATAATTATATAAGAGTAAAAATAACTAATTTAAACAGCTTAAAAGTCTTAATCAGAAAAAAATTTGTCCGAATTCAATCCCTAAATGTAAGATTGATTAAAGTGAACCCCCTGCAGTTTTTTCCCGTTGTTTTTCAATTCGAAACTGCTAAAAGTTCAATACAAGTAAAAAGGGCTTCATGTACCGATCTTAACGACTTGCGTTCAGTGAGAAATAAAATATTTTCTTCAGCCAATCGCTTTGAAAATTGAGTGACTTATTTCGCCTTCAATTATACTGCCACTGTTCAATTTAAACAATGCTGTCTAGATGATAAATGTGAACCAAGAAAGGACTTTCTCTTCGCGTCAGATTAAATCCCTGTATTTATAGCATCCTCAACCAACACAAATTGCAAAGAAAAGAACGTAGATATTCGGTGCAATTCAAAAGGGTTTACTTATTAGCTCCGCTTTAAAAAACAGCAATAATATTACAAGAATTTTTTTTTCCTGACCAATTATTGGAGTCCAGATTTCATTTTTAAAATCGACTTGTTAGAATTAAGTTCGAGAAAACAGCTAGTAGACTCGGTTTTCGAATAAAAGGAAGGAATTCGTCAGGAAATCCATTATTCCCTTCAAAGTATTAATATTTTTCAATCACTTCGACTTCCGTTATTTCAATAATAACGGTATTGGAGATAATATACTTTTATTGTTGCTCAATAATTAGAAAATATAAAAAAGCTGAATAGCTTTTTCTTGATAAATTTTCGAAACATTTTCTTTAACTTCTCGATTAAATGTTTGATTAAACCTTTATTTATAAAAAAAAATGCTTGTTTTTTCATTCCCATCTGATATTTCCATATTCATAACATTTGAATTGTTTGATTAATATCAAAGTTTTTTTTTGTTTCTCTGGAATAAAATAAACGAAATAAAGATGTTATAATTTCAAATTGAAAAATTTTTTTTTTTTGAAAAAAAAAGTGCATGTTTGGGCAAACGATAACTCAAAATATGAGGGTTGAAGATGAAATAAAGTTATTCAATTCCTAATGCAAAAAGATGGTCACGTATGTTTTCAAACAGACAGTTCGTTAGGTTCATTCATAAAACTTTAGTAAAATGATACGGGATAGGCAAAGATTTCTAGATTTATTTTTCCTTCACTTTATATTCCTTTATAAATATTTTTATATTCATGAATGTAATATTTATCATTCCACGGAAAATCTTCTTTCATTCGTGCTTATATGAATTTGATCAACTTGATCTGATTAGCTAGGTCTAGCAATGTCTTTTTCTTAGTCTAAAACGTTTAGCGTGTATTTCTGATTTGCATACATACTCGTACAATCACATTCTAGGTAAGCACCAATTGTAAATGTTTTTTTGCTTATTGGATATAAGATGTTTTTTTATATATTTACTTTTTCGTTTACACTGTAGGATACCTACGTCCCTAAATAAATAATTGTCAAACATAATTTGTTGTCAAAATAAATTGTAAACATACAGGGTCAACGACCGATGAATCAACCTCTGAACAATCTACAATTGTCACATACTAGAAACGTCAATGTGTACTCACAAATAGTATTTACGCTTTGTCTCGCCGTCTCGGCAAATAAATATCCTACCCGTTATACTAGGGCACGCGCAGGAGTGAGACAAAGTATATATCGCGGGCGCATTCACTCACAACTATAAAATACCTACTTGTAGACAAATAAAGATTATTATTAACTCGACCGTTCATTGACTATTCACTTTCACTTTTATCCGCATTCCTGAGTTTTGTATTTATTTTGAATACAAGACATATCAAAATCATCACGACGTATCAAGTTAAGCATAACGCTAAAACACTATTACCTCCGCTACGTTCCTATTAAAGCCCCTTACAACTTTTCCATCACACGTTAATATGCTACTTAAATATAGGAACACGACAACTTGTTAACACAAATATTACAAACTAGTTGCAACCCGTGAAATATTCACGGAAGTAAAACAAATTCTACATTTATGAAAATATATATTCATAAATGTAAAATTTGTTTATATATATATATCATTTATACATCGTCCCCTTTTACGCCGGTTCAAAAATTCTTAGCATTCGTATTTAAAATTCGTTCAGTATCACGGACCCCCCGAGATTCAAATTTCGAACTACTTTCGGAGAGAATCCAAGTATACCTCTCTTTCGCTCTCTTGTATTCAAAATTCAATTCTCGTATTCTTTATTTGGCGACAACCGTCGTACGGGCTTTGGCCTATTTATACTATGATACTTCTCACCAATTTTTAACGATTACAACACATTAATTTTCCGACAGTTGTGTTTGCATCTTGCATTTTATTTACTGAATCTATTAAATCATTTTCATTTTCTTCATTGTTGTATTGTATTACACTTTCGTTGTATATAGTACAACCTGGTGGGATTATTGCCATGTGGTAATATCTTCCAATAAACCAAAAATGTGTTGAAGATGCCTTAAGTAAAAACCAGACTGGAATAATTTTTTTTAATCTGGGTTCCCACGGGAATACAACCCGCAACCTCCGAGCTGGGAGACAAGCGTCTTATCAACTAGGTCACGAAGGCTACCTTTATACCATTATAATTTTCATAAAACCTTCGAAACCCTGAATTCACGAAAGTAAAAACTAACTAAACGCACATGTAAATATCACGCATATTTATTTAATGACTCTTGTAATAACCGGTCAGAAAGTTATAGATAACAAGAGATTTCACGTGACTTTATAATTTTTCGATACCTAACAATTTTTTTGATTTACCACTCCGTTAAAAGTTTTCCTCTACACCCACAAACATTAATTATTTATTATTTTTTCCAATAAAATAACAACTGAATACTGAAAGATATCTACAAAGATTTTTTAACTTTTCAAATTGCAAGTTTCCCCTACGTTATGGTATTTCGCTTCCTGTCGCAGCCTGTCCCATCTCGTTTTGGGGTCACCCCTTTCCTATTTTGCTTTTCCATCTTTTTTGGTTTTGGGAATGTTTTTTGGTCAACTGACAGGCTAACGTATTCTCTTTGGCCATTTTTATTCACATATATTTTCAAATAAAATGCAAATAACACTTAAACTATCATAACAGGAAAAAACCAAGATATATGTTTAAGTTATTATGTAAGTTGATTATTTTATCAATAATTTAAGATTGCAGTTTTTACTTTGTTTAAATTCATATTATAAAATAAATTAATTTTATAATCTTCGTACTTTTCTATGGCATTGAAGCATGATCACTTACAGAGAACACCACAAAAAAATTAGAAATAAAGGTTTATTGGTTAATAATTTCCGTTATGAAGATATCTTGAAACGGATGATTTATAAGAGAAAAGTTTATCCACGAATTAAAAGATAAAATTCGAGTACTTTGTACGCATAATGAGATGAAAAAAAAATGATACCCTTCAACTGACAACGCAGAGAAAAATTCATGGCAGAAGAGTTCGGAAATAAGTTGTATTTCCTAGTTGATTAAATTATGGGAGTGGTTTTATTGTGGTACAATATCTTTCTTCAGGACAGCTACCTTAAGATAGCCATAATAATTTCTACCCTCTGAAAAGGAGCAAAATTTTAAAGAAAATTTTGAAATTAATGAAATATGTTTTGGCATCTGGTGTTTACAATTGAATGGTTGAATTAAAATAGGAACTAAGTACCAAAAAAAAAACAAAAAAAACTAAGTATGCAGTTTCGTTCTATATGCCATATATAATGAAACTGCATACTTAGTTTTTTTTGTTTTTTTTTTGGTACTTAGTGCCTATTTTAATTCAACCATTCAATTGATAATCGCGACATTGATTCAGTTTTAACTGTCAAAGATGTCTTAGATGTCGATGTCCAATAGATGTCGAACATAGGGTCATGTATACTAATCTGATAAAAGAAATAGCAAAGAAATATTATGGTTACTAATTGGATTAAAATAATAGCTAAGTAATATAAAGTATCAGATTTATTGTTTTATTCGTTAACTAAAAAAATAACAAAAAAATCTTAAATGACAAGGCTTTCTTAAATTTCGAATCTCTTGCAAAACTTTCGATTAAATTAATAAAATAAATGAAATGTAATCAAAATTAAAACAATATTTTTTTAGTACACCCTTTTAAAATTATATAAACAATCGTATTTTTTGTTTTGTTTAATTCAGATTAATAACGTATTATAATAAAAAATAAATTCCAGTTTCACGTTTTTCTTGATATTTTTCTTGACAAAAATGTGTTTTTGTACAGTTAACGAATTTTAATCATACACTGTTATATAAAATTTAACTGGTTACGTTCCAAATCTTAAGTAACGCAGAATGTTTGTTTGTGACGGCATGTCTAATTTTGAGAAACTTTAGAACAATGTTTTCTTTTTATTTAGAATAAAAACTAAACCAAATAGATTTAAGTTGAACTAGGGTAAAGAAAAGGTCAAATACAGTGGATGTTTTTGTAATAAGGTTATATTCAGGATTTCTTGATTCGTCCGTAATAAAACATATTAATAATAAGCAGTTATATGTATTGTATTACACTTCAGTTGTATACTACATAATTTGGTTCAACAAGACCAAGGAAGTATGGTTGAATCGAGAGTATGATATTTTGAAAGACAGATAAGTAGACATTTAAAGAAATCGTAGTAGTTCGATGAGGTGTATGGATGTCGATGAGGCTAAAGTTGAGTGTGGAGAAAAAAAGTCTGACGCTCTGTCATCTTTGCTTGCCCCGAAAAGAAAATGGTGTTATATGTGTATCTTGTTCGGTTTAAATTATGTACGGATATAAAAATATATGATATATTTTATAGATTTATTTTCAATTAGATTCAACGCGGCATTATACAATAGTTTGTATGTACATATATGTATATATAGTTTCAAATTAAGTATAATTTTCTTTTATTGCACAAAACCTGTGTTTTCATCCCTACATTTAAACTGAATTATTTGCCCGTGTTTTTGTATTCGTCTTAAAAGCAATTTGGTCTTCTAATGAATGTGTCGTTATTAAAGATTTAAGCACCTTCATTGTTGTAGATCTGTTTTCAGCTCATACTACGTTTTTTAATACAAAAATACAACTGTATTATCAAAAATATAATTTAATAAAATTTAAGAATACATGTGATATTATGTGGGAAATTACAAAGTTTTACTGATATGTCTTTAAAAAAAAATATTTTCGTAAAAATAATAATATTAATTGCTACTTGATGAATAATGGACATCTTATTTTTTATATTCTCGTATTTTAAAAACAGAAAAAAATATATCTCCCTACCCCATTGAAATTATTTCAATCACACTTACAATACGAATATACAGTGTAAATGTGAATAAAAAGCGTGGAAGAGGAAGATCAACAAAAGTATGATTGGATCAAGTGAATGATATTTTGAAACAAGTAAGTGTAAAACAGTTAGAGAAGTCGTAGAAGCTGTACAAGAAGGCGTATGGATGTAGAAGTGAAAGGTGCGTGTCGTGATAGGATAGTAGGGCACTCTCACTTTTCTTCCTACCCGTTAGAGAAATGGCGTGATGGTAAGTATGTATAAAGCTTATTGAAATATATTACTTTAATCTCATTCTCTCGAGTAAATATATTACTTTCATCTCATTCTCTCGAGTAAGTTAGTATTTAGATACATACTCGTATACATAATCACACCATTTCCCTGTTGGTATAAGCAAAGAAAACAGAGCTTCAGGCTATTGGTCTCAATATACAACCTTAATCTAAAAGTTAAGATTAACTTACCTCAAAAAGAAACAATATGTGCATTAATTTATTTTAGTATGTAAACCTCATAAGAAATATTTTCGTCTATCATAATAAGAATGCTTTTCGTACAAAAAGGAAAAAGGCTACAACATTTTCTTTTATGTATTTTTTATTTAAAATTTAGTTTATATTATACTCACCTATAATTAATTTATTTTACTACGTAAACCTCGTAAAAATATTTTTGTCTATCTTGTTAAGAAAGCTTCTTTTACAAGGAGAATGAAAAACGGTTAAAAATATTTTAGGTCCGATAGTTCAGCGACGTAGATTTAAATATTATTTATGATTCACGTATCTCAAAAATGACATGCCAAGAAGCCTTGATAAAACAAAAAAAAAGATATTTTTTTTAAGTGTGCTGGTGTTCACCAACTGGAAAGCTTAATGAGCTATCAGAATAAAACATTTCTTTTTTACTCGCTTATGGTCAGTGACTTCGGTTGAAAGTAACGATTTCAAAGCATTCAGAGAACTAAAGAGAAACGTACTTTTTCTGGCTATCAGTAACAGCCGGAAGGAAACTTTGCGACTTCGATTTAAGTTTATATTCTTTATAAAATATCCTCTTTCCGACCCAAATAATCATCTAAAATGTTCAATCCCTTTGTTAAAATCTCTTTGATGATCAATTTTGTTTTGGAAATTTCAAATTTCCGTTAATATTACCTTTTTTGTCAGATATATCTTCCGTTGGCTTTTATTATTAGATGAAACAATAAAATCGAATAATGTCGTCCCTAAGAACTGATTTTTCAAAATTGAAAAAAAAAAAATTGTATAGGTTTTATTTAAGCGTTTTTATTATTATTAGTATTATTTATTTATTTATTTCACCTGGCGTGTTTATTGCCATGTGGCAATCTCTTCCAACCAACCAGAAATATGTTTTAATGGGCCCTAAGTAAAAACCAGACTGGACTTCCATTTAAAAAATCTGGATTCCAGCGGGGATCGAACCCGCAACCTCCGGATCGGCAGACAAGCGCCTTACCACCAGGCCACGGAGGTCGTCGTTTTTAATTTGTTTGACAAGTATATCATAATTGTTTAAACAAGATGATACATTTATGTTACATCATCACGCCTATCAGTGTAAATAGAAACGGGAAAGCACCAAACATCCCTATCACGACACACATCTTTTGCCTCTTCTACATTCATACATCTTCTCATATAGCTCCTACATTTTCTCAGACTTTTTTACATTTTCTGGTTTCAAAATATCATACATTTAATCCAACTATACTTTCCTTGATCTTCCTCTAACACAGCTTCCACTCACATTTGCACTGTATAATTTAACATTTAATTGGGAAAAATATCTCCACAATAAACTGAAACTAAAGTGACAGGTCTGTTTTGCTTAGTTAAAGTATTACAAGGCCAAACAAAAAATCCTTCAAATTGAATGTGAAAAAACTTAATGTTAAACGAATCTCTGTAAAAAAAAAAATTTAACATATTTTAACAAAAGAAAAATGTTCAGTCACCAATAAAATACAACGTCTCTGATTTTTCATATTACTTAAATTTAAGTTTATTGTGTCGATTTTTATCACTTTTAAGTGTTTAATAATTCTGATCAAAAGTAAAGTTCTTCTTAATAAATGCCAAATCAATTGAAAAATATAAATGTCTTAAATGAATAAAGATTGAGAAAAATGTAAACTAAGAAAAGAGACTAAGGAGATAATTGGAGAAATTTTAACTGAGGAAAAGGTATGCGAAACAATACAGCGTGTATGGATGTGTACGAGACAACACATGTGTGTAAGGATATAAAGGTGTGAAGATCTGTCCTCTCTGGCTACTCCAAAAAGAGCATGGGTTGATTATGTGTTTGTATGAACACGTATGTATGATTTTTAATAAGCATATGTATTGACATAGAAGAGTAATGTTAGTTTAATGGATAATTGTAAATTATGTTTGGATACGTATGTTTTTTAAGAAATTATTAGTTCAACAATTTAACTATAAAGTGGCTATTTTTACCTGAAGTTATCTCTTTATTTTTTTAAATACTCGTATATGGAGTAGTAAAATGTAATGGATGTATGAAGTTCTAAACATATGGAGTAGTAAAATGTAATGGATGTATGAAGTTCTAAACATATGGAGTAGTAAAATGTAATGAATGTATGAAGTTCTAAACATATGGAGTAGTAAAATGTAATGGATGTATGAAGTTCTAAACATATGGAGTAGTAAAATGTAATGGATGTATGAAGTTCTAAACATATGGAGTAGTAAAATGTAATGGATGTATGAAGTTCTAAACATATGGAGTAGTAAAATGTAATGGATGTATGAAGTTCTAAACATATGGAGTAGTAAAATGTAATGGATGTATGAAGTTCTAAACATATGGAGTAGTAAAATGTAATGGATGTATGAAGTTCTAAACAAATGGAGTAGTAAAATGTTATGGATGTATGAAGTTCTAAACATATGGAGTAGTAAAATGTAATGGACGTATGAAGTTCTAAACATATGGAGTAGTAAAATGTAATGGATGTATGAAGTTCTAAACATATGGAGTAGTAAAATGTAATGGATGTATGAAGTTCTAAACATATGAAGTAGTAAAATGTAATGGATGTATGAAGTTCTAAACATATGGAGTAGTAAAATGTAATGGACGTATGAAGTTCTAAACATATGGAGTAGTAAAATGTAATGGATGTATGAAGTTCTAAACATATATGAAGTTCTAAACATATGGAGTAGTAAAATGTAATGGACGTATGGAGTTCTAAACATATGGAGTAGTAAAATGTAATGGATGTATGAAGTTCTAAACATATGGAGTAGTAAAATGTAATGGATGTATGAAGTTCTAAACATATGGAGTAGTAAAATGTAATGGATGTATGAAGTTCTAAACATATGGAGTAGTAAAATGTAATGGATGTATGAAGTTCTAAACATATGGAGTAGTAAAATGTAATGGATGTCTGAAGTTCTAAACAAATGGAGTAGTAAAATGTAATGGATGTATGAAGTTCTAAACATATGGAGTAGTAAAATGTAATGGACGTATGGAGTTCTAAACATATGGAGTAGTAAAATGTAATGGACGTATGGAGTTCTAAACATATGGAGTAGTAAAATGTAATGGACGTATGACGTTCTAAACATATGGAGTAGTAAAATGTAATGGTTGTATGGAGTTCTAAACATATGGAGTAGTAAAATGTAATGGACGTATGAAGTTCTAAACATATGGAGTAGTAAAATGTAATGGATGTATGAAGTTCTAAACATATATGAAGTTCTAAACATATGGAGTAGTAAAATGTAATGGACGTATGGAGTTCTAAACATATGGAGTTGTAAAATGTAATGGACGTATGAAGCTCTAAACATATGGAGTAGTAAAATGTAATGGATGTATGAAGTTCTAAACATATGGAGTAGTAAAATGTAATGGACGTATGAAGCTCTAAACATATGGAGTAGTAAAATGTAATGGATGTATGAAGTTCTAAACATATGGAGTAGTAAAATGTAATGGATGTATGAAGTTCTAAACATATGGAGTAGTAAAATGTAATGGATGTATGAAGTTCTAAACATATGGAGTAGTTAAATGTAATGGATGCATGAAGTTCTAAACATATGAAGTAGTAAAATGTAATGGATGTATGAAGTTCTAAACATATGGAGTAGTAAAATGTAATGGATGTATGAAGTTCTAAACATATGGAGTAGTAAAATGTAATGGATGTATGGAGTTCTAAACATATGGAGTAGTATAATGTAATGGATGTATAAAGTTCTAAACATATGGAGTAGTAAAATGTAATGGACGTATGGAGTTCTAAACATATGGAGTAGTAAAATGTAATGGACGTATGGAGTTCTAAACATATGGAGTAGTAAAATGTAATGGACGTATGACGTTCTAAACATATGGAGTAGTAAAATGTAATGGATGTATGGAGTTCTAAACATATGGAGTAGTAAAATGTAATGGATGTATGAAGTTCTAAACATATGGAGTAGTAAAATGTAATGGATGTATGGAGTTCTAAACATATGGAGTAGTAAAATGTAATGGACGTATGGAGTTCTAAACATATGGAGTAGTAAAATGTAATGGACGTATGAAGCTCTAAACATATGGAGTAGTAAAATGTAATGGATGTATGAAGTTCTAAACATATGGAGTAGTAAAATGTAATGGATGTATGAAGTTCTAAACATATGGAGTAGTAAAATGTAATGGATGTATGGAGTTCTAAACATATGGAGTAGTAAAATGTAATGGATGTATGGAGTTCTAAACATATGGAGTAGTAAGTTGTAGTAAAAATGGTCAATGCATGTGCTGCTTCCGCCATCTTTCTAATATTACACTCATTTTATTATTGTATTTATATTTTTCAGCTTTCAATTACAGTGGGTTTCCTTGAGAAAAATCTACTCTCTACGCGGCGCTTTATAGCTTTTTATTATTCTTAAACTATTTTAATAAGTTTAACTATTTTAATAAGTTAAAAAATATTCAAAAAATTTATCAAAATTTTTCTAATTTTCTCAATTTATCGCTCATCTTTCAAAACATATCTAGTCCATCTCCAGTTATACCTTTTAACTGAAACAATGATACCGATAACTCTTATTATAAAATTAAACTTAAGTAACGATACAAGTTTTGTATTGTATTTTTAAGGAACATTTATCATGACTCTCTTTAAAGATTACTGCATTATTTCGCAAAGATAAAAATGAAATATCAAAAAAAAAAAACATTTGATTGATTTGTAGTTAATATTAATGATGAACAAATATAAATCAACCTTAGAAATAGATATAACATGTAAGTGATCTGACACCTTAAAAAGAAAACGAGTTCTAAGACATAAGATGAATTTTATATAAAATTCTTCCACCCTTAGTTAAAATAAAACCTTATTTATCTGGCTTGTGACAAAACAATCTACTGAAATATATCTAAAATATTTTCAATTTATAATTCAACAACTTCTTCCTATAGGTTATCGTTTTCAATATCCGGATTAACCATATCTTGAAAAAAACAGGAGCCCTTAGAAACTCAACGTTACGTTAAATTTGCATTCACATTAAGGCACGATCGTTTAATCCCAATCCAAATAAAGCGGGATTTTGAACAAAATAAGTTGAACCGAAGGTCTTTTTTATTTTTGTATGAGGCTCTTATATACTCGTATGTGCGTTTAGCCCTATCCCTCACACCCAACAAAAGGAAATGCAGGCCTTAAAGCAATGCGTAATAATGTATCAATTTATTCTTTTTTCGTATGACATAGTTCGTAATGACATTTCGTATGACATAGTTCGTAATGACATAGTTCGTCGCTATTTAAATTTTGTGTATTTTGTTAGTGAATTTTTCTTTATTTCAACGTATTTATTTCGTTATTGCAACAGTCCTATTTCTGATGTGATATTTTTAATGAAATGATAATCAAAATTTTTAGTTGTAGCTCGTTTACTTGCGTAATATTTCAATTGAATCGATATTTATCTAACTCGAACTGTAAGGGATATGAGTGGCGTTTGTAGCTTTAGGAACATTTGAAAACTTTGGTATTTTGGGATCATAATTGATGAATAATATTACACACATACTACGCTTAACCTAAACCCAAATTTGTAATTATCTCATATCGAAAGATCTACAAGGATTTCTTTATGGATCGTTTTACCTTGATAAGATACGCCCACTATGCAAAATGGAGATTTAACTAGTATTAATAAATACACAGCGTCCTTAAACACACCTGCATCTTTTTATACTTCTCTAAATCATTCTTGGAAGAGAACTTTGAAGTACGAGTCACCCATTTACTACATGTCAAAGAGAGTGTCATGTTCACAATTCAATTAGCGTCAGGTCGAATTGTAAATTATTTATTTCAAAATGTTAAATATTTTGATACCACCCAAGTTAGGAAGAGGCTAAAAGGAAAATAGATTAAATATTTTGAACAATCACTCGGTTCTGAAGGCTTTTAATTGTTTCCCTGAATCAAGACTCAAAAAGTCAAACTGTTGAAATTTATTCACAAACAAATTTATAATTTTTTTGTATGGAAAATCGACAAGTTTGAAAAAGACTTGAAAAAAAAAAGATTTAAAGATTATATGTATATGTAATAAATGATCAGTTAAAAGAATATGATTACAAGTTAATGGTTATATGTTAATGGTTGGTAGTTAATGGTTGTGTTTAGGTAGTTAATGGTTGTGTTTGATATAGTTAATGGTTGTGTTTTTGACGCAATTTACCGAGTACATTAATTTATAAAATTATTCTTATCATTCTTTGACTTTAATTGTTTGAATATATTTGAAAAGATTTAGGGTGTAAAAGGACGTTATGTCAATAAACAAGGTCTGCACGAGATACTCAACAAGTTAGAATTAGTCTTACAGATGGCATAGATCTGAAATGTTTTGTTTCCATCTAGCCTTAGAGTTATCGACCTATCACAACAATTTAAATTTAGTAAAATATATCATCATGCCGTATTCCTATTTGAAAAGGCAGAAATGAAAGAGTGCCAGACATTTACATCGCAACAGACATCTTACGTTTTTCTTCCAAAAAGAGAAAAATTTAAAAAAAAATCATGTCAGTGTGCTTCGATCGTCTTACTTCAGTGTGCCATCTAATCCAGTACAGCGGCGTGACCGGTGAGTTTGCTGGGAGGCAACGGCTTACTCACACATGTATTCGATTATTTTCAGTTTGGTTTCATGTCCATGTTTTACTCCCATACACCAAAGTTGGTACTAAAATACCGTTATGGATGATAATGTTGGCTGATTTTGATCGACTTAATATGCTTTAGTGCTTCGTTGAATTTTAATTTTCATATTAAAATCTATTTATATTGTTAATCAAAAAAATACTGTTTGAAATAAGTGTTCTGGAAAAAATATATTTTAAATCCGATGTTCAGTATTAAAACATCAAAACTTAGTAAAATGTTTGAGTATTGTTGTTGTATTATTTTTTTCAATAAATTAGGTTACAATTAGTTTAAATAAACAAATAAAAACATTTAACCGTGGGCAAAGCTACTGATGATCGAATTGATCCCATGCCAAGTGCTTAAGTCCAAAAATATGTTTGCAGTTTCCGATTGTATACAAACATGCCGACCAAAGTTTGAAGAGAACGATCAATCAATAGTTCACCATACGTGATACTGTGGCTCGTGTTTCAAAACAAACCTTTGGATAACTGGTTACGTAAGTCGAAATCTTACGAGTGTGTTATATACACGAGGTATGATCAATATAAAACCGGTTATGTATGATCAATATAAAACCGGGTATATATAATAATAATGCTTCTGGTTGTCAGTTGCGTAAAACTTATTACTCAGTTTGCCAAAAATATTTGTGCTGCTTGCATCTATATATGTTTCGCAAGCAATTTTGTTAACACGTGTTTTGAACTCTCTGCGGTGAACCCAAGATGAATACAAAACTCAAACAGCGCGCGAACATCAAATTTTCTTTAAAATTAGAAAAAAACAGCGTCTGAGACGCTTGCAATACTTCGCCAGGCTTGTTTGTGATGAAACTTTTGATCGAAATCAATGTTGAACGTGGTATTCACGTTTTAAAAATGGTCGAATGCTGCTTAAAATATCACTGAAATTCAGAGCATTATTTTTGAAAATCAATGATTAACAATCAGAAAAGTTTGTGACATGGTTGGAATGTCGTTTGGTAAAGTCCAATCAATTTCAATGGACAATTTAAACGAACATCACATTGCGGACAAATTTGCTCCCCGGTTGCTGATGGTCGACCAGAAGGAGCATCGGGTAAAACTCGAGAAATTTTGATATCTAACACCATGTCTGCTATTCCACACGCTCTCTGTGTGACTTCTTTTTACTACTAAAACTGAATTTGAAGCTCAAGAGATGACATTTTGAGACGATAGAAGAGGTTAAAGTTAAATCGCAGGTGGTGCTTTACCAGTTTAAGAAAAGGACTTTGCGTGGGATTTTCCAGCATAGCACAAACTCTTGATTCGCTGTATTCATGTAAGAGACTTTTTTGAAGGCGATGCTGCCAAAAATCTTCTTCTTTCTAGCACTGTCCCAGCTCATTGCCTAGTTAGGGTGTTGGGGTTGGCTCTTCTCGTTCTCAGGCTGTATATTCTTCGGTACTGCTTGTCGCTTTCGTCTAGGCCGTTTCTCTGCAGGATTTTGGAACATTGAGTCATCCAGGAGTTCTTTGGTCTTCCTCTGAATGTTTTTATTTAATTTAAAAAAAAAAAACGTTTTTTAAGCCAGTTTTATGTTGTTCATACCTCATTAATGTATCAAATAAAAAAACACAAACAATATAAAGAGGAAGTAAAAATTTGAATGTAAAACAAACCACAAGTGTTGAAATTGCAAAATTACCTGAGAAAGATTAGCAAAAAATACTGAAGGATCAAAAATTAGGTACACGTCGTAAACTGTTCCACAATCCAAGCCAATCTCACTTGTTCGTTCGGCTTAACTCATAGAAAATAAATTTAGCTTATAAAATACACATATACATGTCACTACGCCGTTTCCCTTTTGGAATAGACAGGGATAGTTGATCGCAACATTTTACTATCACAACATATATATTTTACATTCTCTATATCCATAAACCTTAGCAAAACAACTCCTATGATTTTTCTACATTTTCATGTTTTACAATATCATTTCTTTGATCGAACCATACTTTTTCTGGAGTATAAAGACGGTAAATTTTTACTCAGATGATAAAAGAGTTTCAAGGTATGTCGAACGAGGTGTGACGATATAAATCCTTGAGGCGGTAAAATATTTACTCGTATATTCGAACCGGAAATTATCAAAGTTAAACGATAGTCAAAAAAAGTCTTTTTTTCACTTTATTTAATGTATGGAAGTGAAACGCGGACTTGGAGAAAGACTGAAAAGAACCGAATAAATGGTGTAAAAATCCATACAATTAGAAGGAAACTTGGGATGCCAATGTTTGATAGAATACGGAATGAAGTGATAAGAAATGGATGTGAACTTAATAAGACTTATTTGTCGAGTAAGATGAAAAGAGTACGCTTAGATGGTTTGGTAATGTGGAACGAATTAATGAAGATAGACTACAAAACAAATGTACAGTGCAAATATGAGTGAAAGTCAAGAAATACAAAGACCGAGGAAGTGTCATTGGATTAAGTGAATGAAATTTTGAAATGTAAGAAGCAAGAGAAATCATAGGATGTGTTTAAAAAAGGATGCGGAAAATGTGACATATGTGTGTTCAGATATGAAGTTCTGGTAGTATGTCCTTTCTGCTTACCCCAAAAGGTAATCGGCGTGGTGGTTTTTATGTACGTATAAAGAATTAAAAGAAATTATTTTTCATTAAGTAGAACAACGGTTTCGTGTTTCTTGGTAATATATATTTCCCGAAATGACTTCTAGATTTCCATTCATCCTTCCACTGTCCTTCCAGGAAGATGATTGCCAAGAAGTATTTCCTGTAGTTGGGATTCTGGGGGATTCAAACGTTTTACATATTTTCGACATGTTAATGCCAATATCCTGCTCGTTGTTGCCGCATCTGACGACGTCGTCAATTTCGCAGGTACAGATATTACATTTTCTGCCTTTAAATATCACGTTACGCTCCGATATTGCCGTTTGTTTTTTTTTTTTCAGTTCCTCGCTCTTCATTTTTCACGCTATCTTTAATTGTCCAAGTTATTCAATTCTGAAACCAGTCACCAAAAGCAATTAAAAAAATATATAACGTTTTCCTTCAGTGACAAAGCGTGTTTTCTTAGTTTTTTATTATCCTTTTTTTCAATCTCCCATTTTTCATTCGGCCATTGATGATAATCGATAAATGACTTATTTGTGCCTCCCTGATAACGTGTGTGCACCTTGATACCGGTAGGGTTATACCGTTATACAAAGTGGAATGAACAGTGTTTAACTAAAAAAAGTACAATAAATTTGTATTGTTTTTTTCTTTCAATTGTAGTTTTTCATTTTGGTATTTCGTATTTTTTTAAGTAAAAATTGAACAAATAAAATTATATTGAAAAAAATATACATAATCAAATTTCATAAATAGAAACGGAAAGAGAGATTGGAAAAAAATTGACGTAATTGACGTGAACGATATTTTGAAAGAAGAATATGTTGAAAGTCAGAGAAATCGTATGAGTTGTACGAGTATGTGTAAGGATATGGAAGAAGTGAAGAATATATATCGAGATAGGAAAGTCTGATGCTCTGTCCTCTCTGTCCACTCTGAAAAGGAAATGGCGTGATATAATTCATGTTTGTTTTTTATATACGTATAATTTAAATTCTAGCTTTATTTAAAACTTTCTAAATACAATTGTATGTTTGATTGGAAGACATTGCCACTTGGCAATAAAGCCACCATTTTGTACACTAATTTGTTTTTAATTATTATAACGTTTTTAGTCTAATTTCAATTTAAATTTAAACATTACTGTTGAAAATTTATATGGAAATTTGCTTCATGCTTGTGTAATATTAAAAGTATATTACTTTTATAATTTTTTTCTTCGTATAATTTTTTTAATATATTTGACATTGTAACATTACTGTGGATATAGTCTGTAATTCATAGTATGCAGTACATTTTCGTTGTATTCAGTACAACCTGATGGGTTGATTGCCGTGTGACAACATCTTTCTACAAACCAAAAAGATGTCAATGAAGCATTGGGGGAAAACCAGATTGTAAAATCTTTTTCAATTCGGTTACCAATGAAAATCGAACCCGTAACCCCTTGGCTGAAATACAGGCGTTTTTCAAACTAGATCACCCTTATATTATGACAAGTGGATAATTTTCAAATCCAGATAATTAAATAACAACTTTTTTGAGTATTTTTTATACGTGTCCTCTGCATAGTGTAAGCTCGTACACTCAATACTAAGGACCAAAAAATCGGTCCACGGTCGTAGTACTGAGGTCCCAAAATATCCGGCATATGGTATACAAGTTAGTGCGTGTATTGAATTATACTATGCCCATCACATGGTCTCAGTAGTACGTGTATGTCTCAACTAAAGCTGATAGAAGAGGTGTTCTTTCATTATATTTTGAAATTCAAAAAATTTAATATCGCGCTTTTATCAATTTTGTTTTTAAAACAATGTAAAAGTCCAACGGAATTTAAACGACGTAACTATGCGGAGAATATTTTTAATATTCTCTGGAGACCCTCTCCTTTGGAAAGAAACTTAATAACCGCCCGATGTAAATTTTTTAACATTTTATAATATAACGAAACAACACTTATTGTTTCAGCCCTATTTGACATACTACAGATAAAATTCAGTTCAGTTAGGGCCCACAAACACCCACGCTGTTTGTTTTTGAAAAGGCATTCAACCTATAATAGTATGATTTATATCACCAAATCAAAGTAACTATGCAATTATATGAGTCAATGTCATAAGATTTATTTCTATAAATATATATTTAAAGTTTCAACTAAGTACCATAAACTTGACGCGACAAAGATATAGTAAATCAAATTTGTGCCGTCAAAGACAGCAAAAAAATACATGATCTATAGTTTCATCATCCAGATCATACTCGCAGCCAGGATGCACCATAATACCCATTCTGTAAAGGTGACTAGTTACCACGTAGGAGCTTGTCCACGTTGTTATGGGAGACAAAAGTCCTCATACAGCGCGATTAACACTAGAAGATCGATTTTTTTTAAATTATTTTATGAACGCTTCCTAACGTTGCAACGAAGTAGGAATTGTTTAAAAGGACTCCTTCTCCGGGAGTGACATACCTGATTAAGAAACTATTAGTAGCGACGACGGACTTAAAATCCGATATTACGGGAGGAGAGAAATGACTCAGAGCTGTAAATACACTTATGAAGCGGGTTAAGCATGTAGTTCAAACAGCTTATCAGGCTGCCAATACTTTCACAGAAAATGTCGTATGCAAAAACTAGCCTTTGACGCCACTAGATTGAAATATCTAAATGGTCCGAAGTTGAACCAATTTAATGCTGAGTGGATACTACTCAGTTATCAAATTTTAACTGTAATCTAATTTAAACATGTTGTGGGCGTGGCTGGCATGGTGTCTATCTATTCATGCTCAAACTTTTTCAGGTCGGAAACTTTTGAATCTCAGTGATATACGAGTATATTAATATGCATCGCTGCTATCACTTCAAATCTTGCGATCAGCGGCATTCAAGCGTCCCTTTACCAATCATGCATACGACAATTGAATTCTTAATTAGTAACCATAAAAAGGAATATATTATATTATAGACGGTTTAAGTACTAAAAAATATGAAAAAAACAAGAAAATATTTAACTGAAAACCTTTTCATACCATTTTATGCTAGGAAAATAATGAAAAAACCTTCATTATTTAATCTGGATGAATCGTCCGTCTTGGCGTTCTCTTCATGAAACTATTCGTGGATTAATCTCCATATAGTTGTTTGGTGACCATATACCATGGACCATGGTCTTACATAGATGCTGAACTTGATCTGTTCTATCTATGTCAGCTACAACAGATATGATATCGTTCGATTGGTGTATTATCTCTACTGGTATTGCTTTTAAGCATCCCGTATTGACCTCTCAGTTTATTCATCATTACTTCAACCTGTCCAGCATATGTGGAGCCACTCCAAACTGGAGCAATATATTTCGCAGTGGACCACCAACCAAGTGCAAGAGCTGGCACTATTTATATGTATGGTTGTGGTTCCCATGAAGTTCTAGTAAATTTGCGAATGATTGTGTTTCTAGAACTTTTTTTAATAAGTACGCTTTGTTTTTCAAATAAATTCCTCATTCCAGATTTAATGAACATGACTATCTCTTAAGATATAAATAAAATAATGTCACTTTTATGCAATGTCACAAATTATGTTGTAAAAATATCATCCGAAATGTATAAATAAAACGGAGATATAAAAAAGCAATAAAAAAACAAGTTATGAAGTTTGAAAATAAACTATCCGTTCTCGCAGACACGTAGATCAATAAAGATTCCCTTAACATTCAAATTAATATTCTTTTGAGGCATCTTAACATTTTCTTCAGGTACTCAAAGTACGAACATTATATAATGGAAATACTTCAATACCGGCTTCATTGCATATTCAGTTCACGTTTAATGCATTCCATAAAAAATAATCACAACAAAATGATTTTTAATATGAACGTAACAAATATGTCTTTCAATTTAACATAAGCTTTTCAATCTCTATTTTATGATTATTCCTTATGACAATATTCGAAAGCGATTGTAGTTTAACGGTAAGTATTCACGCTTAGTAAGTAGGTGTCTTAGGTTCGATTAATTCCTTTACCATATATTGTTTTAACACATATGCTACGAAACGATCTCATTACTACTAAACTTATCTTAACTTCATGACTTTTTGGAAATGTATGCGGATTGTTGTATGTTTTAAACGTAAGTGTAAAATGAGGGTGAATTACAGATGTTGATAAGTACATTATATAAGGGATGCAAAAAGAAATATCTGAGGATGAATGATAATCAAAAAGTGGTAATAAAAAAGTTCTACAGGAAAAAATAAATGTTATATATGGGTTAACAATGCAAGATTGAAAGAGTTGAGGAATTCTTCCATTTGGGTAGCATTTTCTCAGATACTGGAAGAGTTACTTTCAAAATCTTTTAAGATGATAGTCCACAAGAGTATTCTTATATATATTTTAATATATGAGAGTGAAACATGGATATAAAAAATGATGAAAAGAGTCAAATAAATGCTTGCAGTGATAATAATACATGTGTAGGATAAAAATGACATTATACGAAATGAAGTGATTAGGTTTGAATGTTAACTGTGAAAGGTGACGTATTGGGCAAGATGAAGATCACTCTGATATGGTTTTTGCATGAACGAACGTAACGAATAACTGAAGAAAAACTAACATAACAAATATACAGTTCAAACATGAGCAGAAGGTGAGATAGAGGAATATCAGGGAAACTACGGTTGCATCAAGTTAACGATATTTTGAAAGAAGAAAATGTAAAATTCAGAGAAATCGTAGGAATTGTATGAGACGGTGTATGGATATAAAAGATACGAAGGATGTGTGTTGAGTCAGAACAGTCTAGCGCTATGTTAACTCTGCCTAATCTTACAGGAAAATGATGTGATGATGTGAATGCATGTATCATAACTTTTATGACACGTTACGAGTTCGCTAGCATATCTTTATAATGGGACCAAGATTCCATTATGACTGTTACTCTTGAAATGCTCCAGTTTTTGGATACGATGTATTTAACTCACCATTCACTCAATATAAATTTAAACACAAATTATAATTTGGTAAATAAATATACCGACTTTGAATGGACCATAATATAAGGTCTTAAGTTAAGGTTTATCTTATATACTTACGAGTATATATATCCAAGTTTATTAAATATTCTACTATAGTTACTACGTTCGTGCATAAATGTTTAAACTATCAAAAACCTAATATTTTAAAAGCTTCACTAAAAAGGATTTATTCGAGAGATATTTAAATATTTAGGGGATTTATTAAAAGTATACCATATAAAATAGACTGATTTTTAAGGTAATAATTTTCATTAAAGTATATTTTCATTGATTTAAAGCCGATATATTTTTGAAAGATTTGCTCTTGTATCAGATAGTTAAAATTTAAAAAAAAATGTTTAAGAAATAAATCTAAATTAATTAATAAATTGAGGTAGACCATGTCTGGTTTTGTAGATATTTGTCGTTGAATTCAAGAAATTGTCGAGTTCTCAATCTAAGATCTAAATCTGACAGAGTATTATATTTAATCTAAATATTTCTTTTTATAAATTGCCTTATAATTTACTCTTGAGTTTTTTTTAGTTATAAATTATATTGTATCGTATTAAGCATTCGTTGAATACAGTAAAACCTGTCGGACTTATTGGCATATGAAAATATCTTCCAACCAACCATAAAGACGACCTCCGTGGCTTGGTGGTAAGACACTTGTCTGCCGATCCGGAGGTTGCGGGTTCGATCCCCGCTGGAACCCAGATTTTTTCAAATAGGATTCCAGTCTGGTTACACTAAGGACCTATAAAAACATATTTCTGGTTGGTTGGAATAGATTGTCGCATGGCAATACACTCGCCAGGTTAAAAAAAAAAGATGTTAAATAATCCATAAGTTAAAGTCAATCTGAAAGCGCTTTTAAAAAATCTGGATTCCAACGGTAATCGACTCGTAACCTACGGTTTATAAGACATGAGTCTGATCAACTAGGCCACACATGTTTAAAGGGGCCGAACACAATATTATATTCTGGCCACTCTCTTCTTCATGTTGAAGGGTACTACGTGAATAAACGAAAAACATTTGCTATCGCGTACTTGCTGCGTAAATTGCCCATTAAAATAAGTTTTTTTTTACTTTCCATGTTGTACTTTATGCATCCTATTTTGAGAGATAAATGTATTCAAAAATTGTAAGTTTTCCATTGAAAATTATTGATGTTTTCCATTGAAAATTATTGAAAATATCTTTTGTTTTCTTTTCTTTTACTGTATTATGTTAAGGACACTTAACTGTCATTTATTTTGTAAATACATGTATCTTTACATATTAACTTAAATATTATAAAGAAAGATATGGAATCAATGATTTGTAAGTTCTTATTAGGTATTCAAAAGAGTTTTAAAACCGTGAAAATAATTTCTTTCCACTTTTGGTATTAGAGAATTGTGAGTCAAAATACGTCGAGTGAATAAAATTTAAATAAATTTACGAGTATCATACACATGCACATATCCAACACTGGTGGCAGTTAGAAGCCACAAATTAAAACAATTATTTTTTCGATTAATTTTAAAAATGTGACACAAATTTAAGATATGGTATTATTGATAAATTGTATTAGGTGTTAACATAAGTTGTGTCCGTTTTTTTTTTTCAAATTTAAAAATAAGCACCAAAAGTAAAACAAAATGGTTAAGGTTATACGTCATTCGAAAGAAAATCTTGTGCCCTATAAGGTATTGTATTTGTATTTACGTTACATATATTATTTTATTTGATTACAAGCCTTCAAAATGGAATGTCAAGTAGACGAAAGTGAGCATTTTCGACATCTCCTTCTGTTCGCGTTCAATTGAGGGAATAAAGCTGCGAAAGCTGCTCGCAATATTTGCGAAGTGTATGGTGAAGATGCTATGAATAAAAAAACAGCTAGTTGATGGTTTTTGCGTTGCAAAGATGGTAATTTCGACCTGAAAGACATGGAGCGTTCTGGACGACCAGTGGACTTCGATGAGGACCGCTTAAACCATATTATTCATGAAGGTCCCCTTCAATCCACCGTAGAGTTAGCTGAGCAGATGAATTGTAGTCGCATGACTGTATACCGCCATCTTAAATCAATGGGAAAAGTCCAGAAGTTCGGCGCTTGGGTTCCACATGTTTTGAATGAAAACAACAAAAATCAGCGTTGGACAATTTCTGCTGGTTTGCTCGCGCGTCATCGAGCTATGCATTGCCACAAGCAAAGGTTCCTTTACCGCATCATTACTGGTGATGAAAAATGTTTTGAAAATGGTGATGAAAAAGAAAATCGTGAAAAAAAAAATGTTTGAAGGGGATTTTCATGAATAATATGATTTAAGCGGTCCTCGTCGAAGTCCACTGGTCGTCCGGAACGCTCCATGTCTTTCTGGTCGAAATTAACGTCTTTGAAACGCAAAAACCGTCGACGAGCTGTCCTTTCATTCATAGGCTCTTCACCGTATACTTCGCAAATATCGCGAGCAGCTTTGGCAGCTTTATTCCCTCGATTGAACGCGAACAGAAGGAGGTGTCGAAAATGCTCACTTTCGTCTACTCGAAATTCTATTTTGAAGGCTTGCAATCAAATAAAATAATATATGTAACGAAAAAGCAAACACAATATCTAATAGAGCAGACAAGTTTCTTTTGAATGACGTATATATAACCTTTACTATTTTGTTTTACTTTTGGTGCTTATTTTTAAATTTGGAAAAAATGGACACAACTTATGTTAACACCCAATAAATTTGAAATTAGTAAAATTTTATACCACCGTTTAGAGATCAGACTATTCTCAAGTGTGCTATAACTAAAGAATTGAACCCACTATTTTCGATAAATGTAAGAAGAGTGTAATGATTGGAAGGTGTGGACTGCGGTCATTAGATTAGGTACTTTTTCGCAGCTGAACATGTTTGATAATAACACCGGAGAAATCAGACCTTTCCTCCCTGTAAAAACACGGTATTATAGTGATAAATCGATTTTAATGTCCATTTTCCTTGACGAGTATTTTAAAATAAAGTGGGGAATCGGAGTTCTTGACGTTGGTGCTACCAGAGATTACTACGAGTATGTTTGCCAATTTATGATAGGTATATCCATTTGCATATAGGTCAGCGTGCTTTGGTGCTTGCAGCTTGTCTGCATCTTTTCTCCATTGAGTTGCTCCATATTTGCTGCTATTTTTCTGCAATTGGACTGAGCTTTGATGTTCATAAACATTCCATGCAGTACGTCCTTATATATTTTGCACTGCCCACCGTGCTTTCTTCTGTCTTCCATCAACACACGTATGAGAATATTTCTCAGTAGTCTTTATTCAGGTAGACGAGCCACTTGTGCACATCAACACGGGCGAGCAAGCGACACCAGAATTTCGATGCTAAAGCAGTATATGCTTCTGAAAAAATCCTTTGTTACTCTTTGATACCATCGAACCTTTATTATTTGCCAGAGGTGCCTTTGCTGACATAAGTGCCCTACTTTGTTGTATGCTAGGAACTCATGATCAATATAGTGATGATGATGTCGACAACATACATTTTTGACTTTGAAGGCTTTTTGATATATGTAATAAAGCAAGTTCCAACTTGAAACTTGTGTATTTAATCATAGATCTTAATAGATATGGCCTAAATAATATTGAAGGAAATGAGACCTTGACATCGAATTAGTAATACTCTTGCTCAATAATTATCCCACTTAAATTTGAGAATTGGTTGAGATGTCGGCAGTACCGCAAACTCATCATATATAGCCTATTGAACATCAAGGACTTACAACCCTTAATGGTTATCAGGGTTGGCTGAAGATGTTTGAAACTAATCAAGGGCTCGAAAATTATCTCACTCCTCTAAGCAATGAAATTGAATTATGAAGATTGTAAAGATTTGTGTTTGATCTCATGTTTAAAAAAAAACAGAAACCATAATAGTTAGTATTTAATTATTTAAGTTTAAACTTTGTCTTTCAGAAACAATCATAAATTTATATATTAAGGTTATTTTTAACAAAACAATGAGTTTTATCTGTTTCCGGAATGAAACTAGAAATCTTTGTTAATGTATTATTGGAATGAAACGATAAAAACATCTTACTGACAGAAAACTTTATATTAACAATTAACAACCAAATTTATTTATTTACATAAGAACATTTATAAAGTAAGTAAGATTAATACATGAATCTAATAATTCAGTGCTTATATTACAAATGTCAGAAGAATTGAGCATTCATACTGATTATTTACTACTTTCTCGTTATAATTTTCATAGTTTTCTGTTCAACAATAAAGTCATTCTTTCGTAATACATATTGTATATTGTTTGCCATTTTTATTTCATGTTTTGTGATATTATCGAGGAGTGAATCTGTCAAATAATATTTAAAAAATATTAATTTTCTCACTATGACATTCATTAAATAATAACTATTAAATCGTTAGTATGACACCTAGTGATGCTTACGGGCGTACGTAGACCCAATTTTATATAGTTAGATTTATATATTATTTATAGTTACGGTATTAACATTGTGGAGGTTTAAAGACATTGTAATTTGTTTTTATCAAACACTGTTTATTCTGCTTTATGTAACGCTAAAACCCTACAGGTTTCAAGGTTTTCATCTCATCATCAGAGTCTTGTTTGTGCTCACCTGATAATGAGGTTTAAATCTTAAAACCGGTAGGGTTATACCATTACATAAAGTGGAATAAACAGTGTTTGGAAAACAAATTACGAGTACAATAGTTAGGTTTAGTTGTTTACAGGTATTATATTTCGTTAAACAAACACTGCTTACGTATGTACTATATATTATTAAAAAATCAAAATAGACTGTTAATCTTTCTAATTCTTGAGTTTCATATTTTCGGGGTTTTTTAATTATTATTTTTTCTTCTATTTTTTTGAAGAAAATAGATTTTTTGGAATATTAAAACATAGTTTTTTATTAGAAAACACTGAAATTTATGGAATTGTTAGTATTTTAAATAAAGTTAAACATAAAAGGTATGTACTATATTGTTGTTTATTTAAAAATCTATAATTTTAGAACTTTAATTTCGTAATGCGACAAACGATTGCCAGACCCGCACTCCTCTATGGCTCCGAATGCTGGACAATGTATAACTCTTACTCCAGGCAACTAGAAACTGTTGAAATGCACATGCTAAGATGGTTAGCTGGTGTGTCTCTAAGATACAAAATAAAAAGTTCACGCATTCGTGGAAGCCTAGGTGTTACAGACATCAACAGTAAGGTGGAGGAGAGGCGTATGGAGAGAGATGGTGTGGGCACGTTGGACACAGAGCACCCCATCACATTGTGAACCAGGCAATCTCCATGGATCTTCCTCGAATAACAACCAGAGGAAGACCAAAGAATTCGTGGGTGGTGCGAAAAGATAACCTGATGCAGAGGCACGGCCTGGGGGACATAGTCCGGGACAGAAGAGCATATAACCTGAGGACGAGGAGAGCTGACCCCAACAGTCTTCGCAGACAGTGAGTTGGGATGGAGCCAGGGAGAAGAAGAATTTCGTAATGAGAGCTTGAAAAAATATTTTGATTATGAGATAGAGCTCATAAAATTATCAATCAAATTGTTAATATTTACTTTTGGTTAGATCTAAAAGGGTGGACAATTTTGGTGAGCATTTCAAAAAAATGTTTTCGTGATCGAATTTTGCTGGTTCAAAGAATTTTTATAACTGGCACGTTTGCCAAAACTTAATATTAAACTCTAAGATGGGAGGAGGAATAATTTTGCATGGAAAATGGCATGGGGCCATTTTTCTTTCACAATTAATTTTAATTCACACTGAAAGATATTGAAATTGTATTAGTTGCCGTTCGCTAATAGTGTTAATAAATTTCATTGAAATGGATTAAATAAACTAGAAGCTACTATCAATTTTATTATCCATTGTCAATTTGAAACAGAAACGCCCTCATATTTTATATACAATTAAAACATATATTAAGCCTCACTACTTTCCATATTTAATTTTACTTGAAACATTGAATTTAATTATATTCTCTTTTAATTTGAATGGGATTTCTTAGTATACTTAGATAATGTTCAAACTTTTCTATTTAAACTGTATTAAGTATTAAGACGTGACTATTATATTTAAATATTCTAAATTTTTATAACATTAAACACATTGACGTATACGTTTAAAATGATTTTCTTTGTGTATTAACTATAATTATATAAAAGCTAATTTTTTCAGCAACAAAACCTTTCGTGTCATTCAGAAAGATTTTTGAATAAGCTTCGGTATTAAAATTTGAGTGAGATATATGTAATAATAATAGAAGCCAATTAGTATAACGTCGTTTAAAGAGCAGACTGTCCTCAATGGCACTCTTGCTAAGGAATTTAACTCAATCTAAACGTATTCAACTGCTTTGTAAGCTACATATACCACTCATATATTCAACACTTCAGACCATCCACATGATCATCAAAACTACATTTATGACATAAAATAGAAAAACTCTAGCATCAAATCATATTAAGAATGTTCTTAGGTATGTAGGGAATACCTACGTCCCTAAATAAATTGTCAAACATACAGGGTCAACGACCGATGAATCAACCTCTGGACATCTACAATTGTCACATGCCAGAAACGTCAAACACTGTGTACACGCAAATATTATTTACGCTGCATTCCACGGTAGAGGGAGAGCGCATCGCTTTGTCTCGCCGTTTCGGCAAATAAATATCCTACCCGCTATACTAGGGCACGCGCAGGAGTGAGACAAAGTATATATCGCGGGCGTATTCACGCACAACTATAAAATACCTACTTGTAGACAAATAAACATTATTATTCACTCGACCATTCATTGATTATTTACTGTCACTTTTATCCGCATTCCTGAGTTTTTTATTTATTTTAAATACAAGACATATCAAAATCATCACGACGTATCAAGTTAAGCATCTCGCTACAGGTAGGTACAGATCTCTAATAAAGTTTAATGTGGGATTGTTATATGCTAACTACAATACAATACATTCACGCCTATGAGTCAAGTAAATTGTGACCTATCTAAGGAAGAACCAGCAATGACCGGAAATGATAAAGATACCCTTTAGTCTTTTCCTGTTTAATCTCATAATGGACATGATTATAGAGGTTGTATTCCTATATGTCGATTTAAATTTGAGCGATAAAACCATCAGCATCATCTAGATAAGGGGTGGCCAAACCATGGAGCATGCGCCAAACGTGGCGCATTGGATGAGTACAAGTGACGCATTGCATCCTTGTGTCTACTTATTCTTTAAAAATAGGCGTCATAACTGAATCCATCTTCATGTTTTCAACACCAAAGTGCTCTCAGTTCAATTCATACAGCCTTCGGTAATGTTCAACTTTACGGTGTCTGACACTTAGAATGGAACTTGTGAGCTGTCACTTTAGGCGGCTTTACAAACGTACGAATATTTCTATCGGTATTGCCATTGCGCGTTCCCGCTTAAACGTTCGCAAACACCGTGCACCACGTGTTTGCGAACGTTTGAGCGGCGAGCGTTCGGTACGGTAAGTCAGTTTTGAGTGAGCCACCGTGGCGTGGAGTTTAAAGCAGAGTTTTTGCGAGTCCAAACAGGCTCAAAATTTTCAATACAGGTAAGTAATGTTTATGTGCTGTAATATATATTGTTTTTCATACAATAATTAAATAATTTAAAAATTTCAATTATGTCTATAAGCATACTTTTATTTAAAAGATTACTAAGCATATGCCAGGACTCCTTCTAGTGAGTAGAGAGAACATACAACTCCAAGTTCCAAACTGATCTCGCTCTCAGTGCTTCATCTCGCTCAGAGCTTTCTCTCTCTCACACCACATCCAACAACTGTGGTCCAGAGTTATCTTCACCAAACGAGACTCTTCGGCAGCTGTAGCACCATCAGTGAAGTCAACGACAGCGATCACTCTCTCGTCCAAGAGATCATTTCTGACTATTGTAGATTGGTGCACCAATAAACGTGTCTTTTGAAATAGCGTAAATTAATTGATTGAATTGCGTGATTGAGTTATTCCTTTTCCTCCCCTAAGCGAAACAGATCCTACCCCTAACTCTATTTTACAGCCCCAAACGTCAACGTAAGAAGGTAAACAAAGTGCTTGAGTTGTATGGCGCATCTGGACTCGTCTGTGAAAAAATTAGCGCATTGTATGCAAAAGGTTGACCACCCCTGATCTAGATCATAGGTTCCCAAAGTGGGCCCATCGGCATCCCTGGTGGTACTAGAAGGAACTGAGGGGGCCATGCTGGCCTTGGGGGAAGTAGAAAGGCTGCTTACTTATTTTAATTATTTGAATAAATACCTTTATAATTTCTTTTCCAAATTGTTTTATTTCCAAAATACCTTTTTTAAATTAACAAATTACTCTCATAGTTGCATAATTTTTTTGCTGAAATTTTATTACAAATAACATACTGCAAAACATTAACAAATTGGTGGCAGTACATCAGGTTCATTCTTCTCATTAGAATTATTTAAAAAATACTTCAACAATTTAAGTGTTAGCGTATCTTATTTATAACCCTATAGGTATGTACTCGTACATAAAAAAATGTTCACTACATTTTTCTGTTTTATTTATCATAATTTTAAAAAAGGCAAATTTCCAGTGGGGCTTTGTTAATTTTTTTTTGCTAAAAATGGGGCAGTGGGCCAATAAGTTTGGGAATCTATGATTTAGATAGTAGATTATGCTATCATAGTACCAGAATCAGATGATCTACAGCAAATATTGAATTAACGAAACTAGAAGTTTGAAAATATCCAAACAACAATGGAGATACAAACTAGTTATTGTTGAGCAAGTAATGTAATTCAAATATTATACTTATGTATGACATCTCCAGTCATAATGATTTCTACAACGAACAGAAGAAATAAACAATTAAAGCAACCGCAATATCTGGCTGTCTAAGATATATAATCTGGAAAAATAAACACATGGGCTTTGATAGCAAAGTGTTTATATTACTAGAAATGACGAAAATAAAGAGTTGATGGTTTTCATAATACCCATGGATATAACAATGACCACCACTAGGTGGAGAGGAAAATATCAGAATAACATTGAAAGAAACTGGACATGGAAGGCCTTGGGTGAGTATCATCGATTTACATATGTACTGAAATGGTTTGGACATTTGGAACAACTGAATCAACAAATACTAATAACACAGATATATAATGCAGACGTTAGTGGAAGGCGTGTAAGAGGAAGACCAAGGAAAGTATGGTTGGATCAAATAACAGGTATTCTGAAAGAAAGAAACGTAGAAAGTCAGATAAATACTATAAATTGTACATGGATGTGAAAGAGGCGAAGGATGTGTGTCAAGATAGGAAAGTCTGGCGATCTGTCCTCTCTGCCTACCATCGACAGGGAAATGGCGTAATGATATGTATGTACGTATTATTTCCCTTTATTTAGATTCCCTCCTGTGGTTTGTTTTCTTGACAATATTGTTATTGAAAAAAAATGTAAAGAAGATTTATTTTATTTTTACGTCAACATTTCTTATTTTGTCTGATTATGAATATAAAAGGTACATATAACAAATATATTTAATCTAGATATGTTATTAAAAATATTCAAGTATCTGTACATAGAATATAGAACGAGGTGTACGGCCACGCGGTAACGCGTTGGACTTCTGTGTGGAACGTCGCCGGTTCGAATCCAAGCTGTTCTCCCCTCGAATGACACAGCCTTGTTTGCCAACTAGTATTATGAAACATAAGGATACCTTTGACTTTGGTCATATCTATTATTTAAAAAAAAGTTTAGTTCATTTAAAGCAAACAGACTTGTCGATTTCCATTTATTTTATGTTATGACTATTTCCAATAGACATTTGTAAGAAATGAATTATTATTTTGTGATATTTTAATGTATTATTCATTAATATCCGAAAATGTGATTCAAAGATATTGAAGATCGTGGCTAAGAGCCAACATTATCACCGGTTCCTATTAATATAGAGTTCGGGTTTGGAACCACTGAAATAAACACGAAACTCGTTCGTAATCACACGTGTTAGCAATACTGCAATACGTGAAGATACAACACATAACTAGTGAGTGGGAGTATTGTTACTAACGCTTTTTTCGCTAACCTTTGGGAATTGAACCCGAAACCTCCAGGTGGAAATGTCAAGCATCTTATCAAGTGGGCCACGGTGATCGTCAATTTATTCCTTTTCTGTAAAAATCCTTTCCTTAATTAATGGTACAAAAGAAAAGAACGATATTTTTTATTTAAATGTCATTCTACTGTGTATAGTACATGGTACATCGAATGCTGGTATTATATTATTCTAGAATTGAGTTCTAAAGACTGAGCTATTCCAAATACCTATATTACTTTGTTAAAGTGATCAAGCAACTTTATACATTCGCGGTATCAAGTTCCACTGTAACACAATCTTTCGTACGGTTATAAACTTATTGCAAGCGTTTAATGTCAATAAAACTTTGCGTAGTTTGTTTGAACTAATGGATATTCAACGAAGCGTTAATAATAAGTGGCTTTATAAAAACTTTTAAAATCTTTAATTTTCTTTAATATTTTACCATCTATTTGATTTAATCCTGCTATTTTCAAGATGTTACTCTTTCTCTCTTTCACAAGGCACAGTTTGAGATGCATGCACTGGACTTCCATGCGGAAGGTCGTCGATTCAAACCCCTCGCTGTGCTACTCCTCTCGAATGACGCTGGTATTTTTTCCGTTTAGTATTAGGGGGTATAAGAAGGATACCTATGACTTCGGTTATATCTATTATTTCAAAAACAAAGGAAAACAAAACACACCGGAGCGCTCCGATCGTCTCACTTTAGGTGCGCCATCGGATCCAGTACACCGGTGGGACCAGTGAGTTTGCTGGTGTGCAATAACTCACTCACTTAAAGAGGAGAAATAAACAAAAACTTCACAGCACAGTTTTGTTTTCCAACTTGGCGTTGAAATGGCGAGGGGATTCTTGACTACGAGGCCCAGCAACGAAGAGTTTACACAAAACATATTGTAACAAAATTATGTGTTCAACAAACATATATGGATCACCCATAAGTGTGAATTTCCCCATAATTAATTTGTGCCAAAATTGCATTTAAATTAGAAAGATTAATTTTACAAAGAACCATTGACTGATTTATAGACACGAAAATGCACTCATTAATCCACAAAATTAAGGGGAAAGGGAGCTACCTGCACATAAAATACTTCTCCATTGCCACGAAAATGCACTCATTAATCAACAAAATTAAGGGGAAAATGAGCTACCTGCACATAAAATACTTCCCCATTGTCACGAAAGTGTACATTGTGCCATAAGAAAGAGAGAAACACCTGTCGAAACTATTTGATTTCTTATGTCGTATAAGTTGTGAAATACAAATTTGAAAAAAATTATATATTATTTTTTAAATAGTGACTCAAAGTGGGAATATGAATTTTGGTGAAAGTTTATTTTCGTCTATGATAACGTCCATAGCAACGCGAAGAAAATGACCTATTTTGAAACTTATATTGCAAGCGGGTAAGTTATTTATTGTCTTCAAATATTACGTCAATTATTGTTTGATAATAAATTAAAGAAAAAGAGGATCTATTACATGACATTCTTTGATGGCAACATTACAGGTTGAAGGTGAAATACACTTGTGGGGGTTGAAGCCGGGTGGGGATTGGGGTGTGCCTCGAGAACGAAGAAGCAGATGAAAAAATATTTGAGGAACGTTTCTCTCAGGTATTACAAAAAATCTTTTTACTCAGTTATAGTCTGTTATCATTTTTCGCTTTCGCTAGAATATTTCACGGGTTTGTAAGTAATGAAACGTGAAAATAGAATTTTCGGCAATTCCATCAACAAAGATATTATTAAGTGAAGATTGGTTCTTCAGTGACAAAACAAAAAGATATTTTAGGTGCTCCGAGACAAATTTTTAATTGAGAAATTTTATGATTTTTAATATTTTTTGGACAACTCCGGTAAAATATTTTTTTATCAGATATTCAATTTCTTTCGCTCTTTCGGAAGATACGATTTTAAATGTTTTTTTTTAAATAAATAAATAGAGAGGTTGTGGATTTATAATAAATATTTAATAAAAAAACCCACTTTCAAATCGTTTAATTTATTATACAACCAAGCAATCCTATTGAATTCAGTTGGAAAGAAAACCTTATTCATATAATTACTTAGATCGATTGTGGATATAAGGTCAAATTAAATTTTTGATATATTTTCTCCTTTTTTATTTATGTGAATTTAATTGAAAAATTTGTCTTGGATCGAATAGGTTTTTATTGATTTATATGTATGGAGAAAAACATGGTTTTATCAAATTATCATAATGATCGATAAAATCTTTAATAAAACATTAGGTTAGTAATGGGTGAAGATCACGTTTAATAAAACAAGGTCAATTTATATAACATCGTTCAGAGAACAAACACTCTTCAAGGATCCCGTCGTTTACCCAGTGAGTGTGTTGATCATCCTAGCATTTAAATCCACCCTATAGATTAATGAGATTTTTTGTGCGCATTGATTATTTTGTTTCATTTAAGCGAGCACACAGTTTTAACATGTCATACGAATATATAGTCTTATGTAAATAAACAATAATGGAATTTCTCGAAAGAATTTTTCGAAAGCATTGGGTGTGATTGATTATACGACTCACAATATATAGGAACTTACCCAAATATCGCGACTCCGTTTTCAGGTCAACACCTGATTAATGCGAACGATAAGGCGCTGGAATTTCTGTTGCCTTTTACCGGAAATACGATGCAAAATTATCAACTGATGATCCGGACACGGAAAAGAATGAACGACATCTGATTTTTTTATGTCAAAAAATATCCAAGGGAAAAAAATAAAAATATATGTATCTCTTTCAATGAGGTCTAAGGTGTTCTGCAAGCATATAGGGCCACGGCGCAAGGTTCTTAGAGCTCGAACGAATAAAAAACGCAAAAAATGAGTTCTCTTAGAATTTAAATAAGAGTCAATACATACCATCACCCCATTTTCCTAACGGGGTAGACATAGAGAATAGAGCGCCCGACTTTCCGATCTCGACACATGTCTTTCGTTTCTTCTATATTCATACACCTTCGCATACAACCCCTAAGGTTTCTCTGACTTTTTACGTTTCCTTCTTTCAAAATATCATTCACTTGTTCCAACTATGTTTTCCTTGGTCTTCCTCTACCACACCTTGTACTCACATTTGCATTGTATATTTGTTTTGCAAGTCTCTCATTATTAATTCGTTCTACATGCCCAAACCGTTTTAGAGTGCTCTTCTTCATCTTACTCAACACATTAGTTTTAAATTTACATTCATACTTAATCACCTCTTCCATATTCTATCATACATTGTCATTCCGTGTATTATTTTAGATACACACATTTCTAAGCATTTATTTGGTTCTTTACGTTCACGTTTCACTCTCATACATTAAAGTTGATAATAAAATACTTTTTCTACACCTATCATTTTAGCAGATTTTAGTTAATTATATGTTTGAGGATGCTATTGACTTTGTTTCCTATCACTACATGCCGATAGATATCTTTCGCGTCTCTTCTGTTATCTGAAAAAAAAATGGTTGAAATATGGTTGAAACGAAAAATTTACCGAAATTTGAAACTAAGCTGCAGCAAGTTTGCTTTGCAAACATATGATAAGTAAACTTGAAGAATAATCAATACGAAAATAAAACTACCTGCCATAACTTCGTTTCGCTCAATACATTTTTATTCCCCTTTTATCGAAAGGGAAATACAATATGACAGAAAAAAAACGCTTATTGTTTTGTGTTATTTTGTTTCAGGAAACAAGTAAAAAATATAATAGATGTAAATCAAAGGTTGTGTAATATATTTGAAAATATTTGTTAAAAATAGTAGGCGTGTATCAAATGGTATCACAATAAGTATACGTTAAAAATAGGAGGCGTGTATCAAATGATATCACAATAAGTAGACGTTAAAAATATGAAGCGGGTATCAAATGATATCACAATAAGTAGACGTTAAAAATAGGAGGCGTGTATCAAATGATATCACAATAAGTAGACGTTAAAAATAGGAGGCGTGTATCAAATGATATCACAATAAGTAGACGTTAAAAATAAATTTAATGTTAATATACCATTCTTATTAATATTAAATATACATTCATAACATTACACCATTTCCCTGTTGGGGTAGGCAGAAAAGACAGAGCGCCAGACCATTGTATTTCGACACACATATTTCGCCTCTTCCACACCCATACAACTTCTTGTACACCTCTTTAGGGAATGTATCCTAGATGGAGAGATGATGATGGTTTGTTGATAAATAAAACACGTTTTTCGATCGCAATGCGGAAGAAGAAGAGTTTTTATTAGTTAACGTAGGTATTTATACTATTTCCGCGTGTGTGCGGGAATGCGAGCAAGATATCCTTCGTCTCGTTCCTGCATTAGCAAAACGATTAATGTCGTATGTAGATGATAATTTATTTAGGGAATCGGCGCGACAGACGTGGTGCGTTCTCGCTCCGGCATGGAATGCGGTCCGCTCCCAGCTATGGGTTGAATGGCCGGCGTGTGAACTTCGGACTTGTTTATTTTGAATTGTCAAGGAGTGCGAAGGTCGCATCGCCGGTCATTGACGGAGTGTGCGACTGAGTGTGCGACGACCGCCACACCTCCAATGATTTTTCTTACTTTCTCTTCTTTCGAAATACTTTTTACTGGATCCAACAAAACCTTTCTTGGTCTTCCATAACCACGTCTTTCTCGATCATTTATATATTTGTTTTGTTAATATTTCTTCATTCATTCGTTCTACATGCCCAAACGATCTCAGAGTGATCTTTTTCATTTTACTCAATGTATCAAACTTAAGTTCAGATTCATCTCAAATCACTTGATTCCATGTTTCTTCATAAATAATCACCCCATGTATTCTTCTTCGAGCACATATTTTTACATATAATTTATAAATTTGTTAATCTGGGAAATTTAATTGATTTAACTATATTTATTGTGGAAATTTCTTAAATACCTTCAATTATACCACTCTTGATGAATTTACTGCATGTAACAACGTTATACTCCGTTAGAAAGTAATTTATATTAGAATGAGTTTTTAAACCGTGAGCTTTTCATGAAATTTCATAATATAGTATTTAATTAGTTGTAAGAGATTACCACCTGACAATTAGCCCGTCAGACTGTATTTTTTTTACAACGAAGTGTTAAAATAAAATAAATGTGTAATTATTTCAGTCTGTAAATGCTCATTTGATCATATCTTGAGGTATTAACTAAAACATAAACTCAAGATAAAAACAAAAAAATAAGGGTTTAAAATGTTTTAAAATAAAAATATCGTAAATAACATTTCGTTGATAAGTTTAACGATTTTTCGAAAAATGAATTTATAATATTTTTTTTGTGACAAAATATTTTTTTATCTTCGAGTTTTTTTTAATATTTTATTTTGAATGATGGCTTACTTTAATAAATAATTTACCATTTTGTTTCAAATAATGCATTACTTTGGCTAATTCCTGTTTTTCGACACAAAACTATCGAATATATTATATAATATAATTTTTTTCAATTAACAATTTTCAAAATATATCATTAGATATGAATAAAAAATCGGACCAGTGTAAAGGCGAAATATTATCTGACTGATATACACATATCTTCGGTATTGGATATGAAGTAGGGACTGAAAAATCAATAAAAATAATCATTAATTTAAAGCCACTTAAAAAGGACTCCTCAAAGGGCTCCAACTCGGGATTCAACCTCACTATTTCTGAGGGATGAAAAATATTATAAAATAAGTGTATGAGTATAAAATAACTGTTTAAGGAAAATAAAGTAGTGGCTGGTGCCATTAGATTAGGTACTTCCTTGCATCGGCATATTTTAGAAACACATTTTTGATAAGAAAACTAGGAAATTTAAATTTTAAAAAATCGGTTTAAGGTATGGTATAGTATAGTGTATGTATGAAGTATTCATGTATAATCATAAATTTTGATAAAACCTCCCAAATCCGTTGTCATCAATTGTTTCCGGAAGCTGCACACGTCACCCCATGTCTCTAAAATTTAAAGGCAGACCATTCCACACCACAAGCTCAGAAACAAAAAAAGCTCCTCGCCCTATTAAATCGATTCTAAACAATCAATTTATTTATTCGATGAAAATGAAATTGACCTGAAATTTCAAATCCTCTTTAACAGTATTTTCTTAAAACAATATTGAATATTTTTTTTAAAATTAAAATAATACCAGAAGTTGTCTGTATACTACCTTGTAAGTATGAGATATTATGTAAATTGAAAAGCTATGTGGTAAACACTAGGCGAAGTTTTAAACATATTATTTACCAATAAAACGATAATTTTAAAAGCCCTCAGTTAATAAGTAATTTAACTGTAATTTGAATAAACAATATCAAATATTTTTAATATCCAATTTTTTTAATATGCTATACGTGTATATACCGAAAATTAAGGGCAAAACTCAATCGAATAATAATGATGAAAACATAAAATATATTCTATCCCGAAAGCCCATAAATGTTTATTCTATTTTGAACATTGGTGAGTAATTGAAATAGATTGGATATCCAACAAATTTCTAGACCTTTCCTGAAGTTTTATATTTTCTCTTTGAACGTCTATTATATTTTTTGTAAGATGTATTTTCTAATTCTGAAATATATTTTGTTACAAACGAAGTTTATTTCAAACGAATAGTTTGTTTCAAACGAAACTATGTATTTAGTAAACTTTTATAAGAAAATAATCTGAAGTAAGAACCGCATTATTGAGGCGAACCAAGCGAATAAGCCAAGCTATCTTCATCACATTTTCGAAGTGACTTCCTTTCTGGCATATAATAAACTTCTCTTAGGACTGTCAGAGAACTGAGCACTTTCTGAGACTTTTTAAGAAGACACTTTTTAAGAGAATCTTTAAAGAGAAAAACGAACTTTGAAATAAATTGCTCACTTAACGACGTCATATAAAATGAACGGTATATAGTATAATTTGAATGTTGTTGCGTTTTCAAAATTTGGTATGAATTCATATCGTTTGATATGTAAGTATATTTACCTCTTCTCTTAAGGTATTATTGATAACACTGTGAGTTTCGTACCTGCTCTAATGGTTCTAAGTCTGATGACTCCACCACCTCCGTCACGTTGGTAAAACGTCAGAGTGCGGGTTCGATTCTAGTTGACACACAGATTTTTTTTAGATATAAAAAAAATATTCCAGTCTGGTTTACACTTAAGACATCTTTAACCTTTTTTGTTGGTTGGAAAAAATGTCACATGGCAAAAACCCCTCCAGGTTGTTTCGTGTACAGCGATAGTGTAATAAAAAAGGGTCGATTAATAGAATCAAAGACAATGCTGTCTCCCGGGCACTTATTACGTACCGGTCACGTCCAAATCGACAATTCGCATGCGTTGAAGAGTATTCTATAAATAAACAATACTGCTGTCGGAGTTATCATGCTCATGTATTCGATTAATTTTGCATTAATATTTTCTAATTTCTGTTTTCTTGATTATTTACTAGGTGAGTCCAGAAAGCAAGTGTACTGAATTTTTGTAGGTTACAATTTTTTTTATTTAAACAAAAAAATCACGTGGTTACCGTTGTACATATGTAAGCTATTTTTCGACATGTGGTGAAGCGGGGTATCAACTTTTTGATGCCTTCCTCGAAGTAGTTTCCCGCCAACCCCTCCGTCCACTTCTCCACCTCCTCCTTTACCTCCTCGTCGGTTGAAAACCTTTTTCCACCCATGTGCAGCTTTAGGGAGAGTAATCTGAAGGTGCTAGGTCAAGGGAATGCGCGGGATGGTTCAGGACATCACATTTAAATGAGGCGAGCAGTTCCTTCGTGGCGTTGGCCGTGTGTGGTCTGGCATTGTCGTGCAGCAGAAAGACTCCCTTTGTCAGCATGCCTCTGCTCTTGTTCTGAATCGCCTTCCGCAATTTTTTTAGGGTCTCACAGTATCTTGCAGAGTTGATGGTCTCCCCTTGAGGCATATATTCAATTAAAATTATGCCTTGACAGTCCCAAAACAATTTCGTTAGTCACAATTGAAGGTCTTCCGCTCCTCTGATCATCATGCACAGACGTCAGACCGTTTTTAAACTTGCGACACCACTTGTACACACTCGTACGATTCATAGCTTTATCACCATATGCAGTTTTCACCTCATTATATACCTCAACCGGAGGTTTCCCTTCCAAACGAGATAACGGATGACGCCACGTATTTCGCACTTGGCGGGAGATTGGATTGACATTTTTCACGAAACGTGTTGTCGCGTCGACACTTCTTAACGTACTGACCTCGAACCGGTCTCGTTGCGGAGGGGAAGGGTCAGGCTACATGGAAGTGTAGCCAACATGTCGAAAATAAAATCCATCCGGTCGTGAGAGCCTCAGTACACTTACTTTCTGGACTTGCCTCGTATTAAAAAAAATGTTAAAATGTAATTCATAACATAAAATACTAGTTATATTTACAATAACTCCTTATATACTCGTATTAATGGGACACTAAAACATATACACTTGAACCCAACAGTATCAACTTCTGCTATGATAGTACCGCTAGTTATATTTCAGTTACCAAATTTGATGCTTTAAAACGTGAAGTTGAAAGATTTGAACTCTGAAAATAATACATCGAGTGAAAATGTGCGATTTAATGTAGAATTTATTGATAAGGTATTAATGTGAACTTAAGGTTTATGTTTTAAGTAAGATGAAGAAAAGCATATTGACATGTTTCGGTCATGGAGAACGAACGAATGAAGAAATACTAGCAAAACAAATATACAACGCAAATATGAGTAAAAAATGTGGTAAAAGAACATTAAAAATGTAATGGTTGTATCACGTTTATGATATTTTGAAAGAAGGAAATGTTAAAAGATTAGTGGGAGTTCTGTGAGAAGGTATTTGGGTGTAGAGGGGGCTGTATCGTGATTAGAAGTCTGGCTCTCTCTGCCTACGCCGTTAGAGAAGCGGTGTAATGATATACGAGTATATGTATGTATAAAATTAATTATGTCTACTCAATCAAAAGAAAGCAATAGAGAGCAGAATAAAAGTTGCTACTGGGGTCACCTTGAGAGTATGGATGGGCTCATCTTTTTTTAGTAATCGGTACTTTTCGTAAAATATACTCTAAATTATAATAATAATAATAAAATGACTATTTATATAGCATCGTTTAGAGAGCCAACTCTCCTCTAGAGCTCACTAGCTCAGACCTCGAACCCAGTATTATTGACAGATTAAAAACATTACGAAATAAAACTCATATAAGTTGAGTGTAAATAATGAAATGTGGTGAGTTTTTTATATTCCTCATTTCTCTCACCCATCTCTCAATTGCAAAATACCTCTTTAATAATTCTTCATCTATCTCTTTCATTAATTTCCTCTCTCTCCTTCTCGTTCTTCATGCATTTCAGACATAAATCGTTTTTTATGTAGATTGCTGTCAATCATACATTGTCGTTATGTATAAATCATCTAAAAGTTCTTTTTTATGTAGATTGTTGTCAATCATATACATTGTCGTTATGTATAAACCATCTAAAAGTTCTTTTTTAAAAAGTGCCACTGACAACCATTTCACACTAGCAGTTGTCCTTTATTTGTTCATTCCTTACTCTATCATACAATACATTACTAAGTATTCTTCATAAGGTACGCATTATTTAAGTTTTATTTCTGTTCTTATCCTTCGTTATCAGCGTCCAGACTTTATGACACACATCATTTGGTAACCACTGTGGGGAAATTTTGTAATTTTTTAGAAAAAAAAAAATAGTGTTCTAATTTTTTTACTACACACTCTAAAACGTGAAAAAATGAAGCATGAAATTAACTTTTTTTCATCCAGTTCACACAGTGGTCACAAAATGAAAGAAACGGTGTTTTAAATTTACGAGGACTAAAATCCTTACAAAGTGTGCGCTCATCCAATACAATGACATCCGTGACCTAGTTAATAAAACGCCTGTCTTCCAAATGAAACGTTACGGTTTCGATTCCTGTAGGGTCTACTTTCCATTTAATGTGTCTTTAACATATTTCTGGGTGGCTGGAACAGATTGCCACTAAACAATAAAATAAACTCACCAGGCTGTAATACAATATTATTACAATATTAAAAAATGTCTGTAGTAAAAATTCTGGAAAATCTAAAAAAGACGATTGCACTAAATAATGTTAGAAAAACGTTTAAAAGTAGAATAATTTTCAATGTCTAATTTAAATAAATCTGAAAGGAAAACAATATGAATTATAATTACAAGTTGGTGTCGTGTCCTAGTTAGTATTTAAGCGTTTTGGGTTCAATGCTCGATTTAAGTACTAATAGATAGTTAAGTCCACCTTTCGTGTTATGTATTTATTCGAATCAATATTAACTATTATACGTAAGATATTTATTGACTTGATATTAGAACTCAAGTATGAGTAGAAAAGTTTCCTTCATGACAATGGACACGATGAAATATTAACAAAGCAACTAAAACTAAGGCCAATTTTTTATTAGAACAAATGACTTTATTTCAATACACGAAATAAAAAATATTGTCAATGAAAATAAAATTAAGCTGTTTACTGCGTATACGAACTAATAAACGAATAGAAAATTTTACTTCTTTCCAATGGAAAATATCTATTCAATTAAAAGTAAGCTGTTTACTTAGTTTTACAACTAATACACGATTAGAAAATCTTGCTTCTTTCCAATGGACGCGATGGAAAATATTATCTATACAATTTAAAGTAAACTGTTTATTTCGTAAACGATAAAATATTTGTTCGAGAAAAAAAGATATTTGATTGGTAAATTGTACTTGATTGAAATGGACGGGCAGGAAAATATTATAAATGCTGTTTAAAGTAAGCTCTTTACATCATATTAGAACAAATGTTTGATTGGAACAAATTAGGTCATTCCAAAAGACTAAATAAAATTTCAATGAAATTAAGAGTAAGCCGTTTACTTCGTATAAGAACTAATATAGGATTGGAAAATTGTACTTCATTCCAATAGTAAGGTGAATAATATTATTAATGGATTTAAGTGTTAGCTTTTTACTCCGCACTAGAACTAATAAATGTTAAGAAAATTGATCCCATTTCAATAAATATGTAAGAAAATATAATCAATGAAATTAAAAGTAAACTGGTTATATAGAATCAGAAAAAAATGTTTGTAAAAACTTATTTCATTGCAATATACGAGATGAAAAATATTATCAACGGAATTAAGAGTAAGCTGTTTACTTCGTATTAGAACCAAAGTTTGATTAGAATTATGTTTCATTCCACTTAAGAGAAAACCCGCTCGAAGTTTTCGTATAATACCTTTTTTCCGTGACGTCATTATCATCACTAATTATAAAATACTCGAGATTCATCTCTGCGAGACGACCCCACTTCAAATGCCTTTGAAATTGAATCATTTCCAAGTTAGTTCATATGGAAAGTCGGGCGGCCGAGGATTTTTGTCTATCTTTAAAAAGCTTCGTCCTCCCTTGTCTGTGAAGTTACTTCCTTCCTTTGAGGTTCTCGTGCCGGATGTTCCTGCGGAGTCACTTTTATAATTTTCAAGGTTTACTCTGTGAGAAGTACGAACCGTGTCCTTGTTAGCCAAGCATTTAAGGAGAATAATTACATGTAATTATACACCATTACTGTTACAAAGTAAGCACGTGAAATGATTTTAAGTTGTTCATTTACGAAATATATAACTTTAAAGTGCTCACATTTAACGTGATAGATTGTTGAGTTCATATATCGTAAAAATATCTTTATTAAGTATTTTTCATCGTATAAAATGTTACTTTTTGTGCTGTTTGACTTAATTAATAATAGTTTTAATTCATAGTTTACTCATTTTTTCTCTGTCAGGTTGAGTAGACAGAAAAGAGCAAACTATCTTTTCTCCGTCTTACTCAATACATCACCCTTAAGTTCACATTCATCCCTAATCACTTCATTTCGTATTCTGTCATACATTGCCACATGTATTCTTCTCAGTGAACTGTTTCCACAGAATTTATTAATTTCCTTTAAGTATTTTACCACTTTCACGTTTACTCCCATACATTAGAATTGGTCCTAAAACACTGTTGAAGAATATCATCATTGAACATTTTGATATTGTCCTGTTCTAGTAAATACTCGAACTAGTATGTTTTGGTTCCCTATTGTGATAATTAAATAGATCAGTGTAATAGTGTATTTCAATCTAAAATGTGTTATATAAGTAAATTGTAGAATATAAAGGATTTTTTACTCATATAAGAAAATATTGGTTTGAGATTTATAAATATTGTATATTCATTGATATTATTATTGTATCTATGGATACCAAAATCTTAAAAAAAATCTAACCAGCACCTCTTCAGCATCAATTTACTCTACATTGGAAATATTGATTTATTTTGCAAATTTATTTTACAACTCCTTAATATATAGAAGTAAACTTGAGAGTGGATTGGACTTGGAAAAAGGATAAAAGTAAGATTAATGTAATAGAGATGCATGCACTAAAGAAAATAAGTGGATTGCCAATGTTTGAAAGAAGACATCAGAAATGAATGCATGAAAAAAAAGGAATATTGTAAGTAAGATGAAGAAAGATACTTTAAGATGATTTTGATATATGAAGAGTAAATGGTGAAATAATGACTAAGTATAGACGTCAGAAGTGTAAAGTGTTCGTGGAAGAGATAGATCGAAGAAAATGTGGCTGAATCATATGGACCAGATTTTGAGAAAAATGTATAGTGAGAAGCGTATACAATAGAAGATTGTGCTTGACGAAACGTTTGAATGTTGAGAAGGCGAACATTTTGGGCTTGGATAGAAAAGTACCTAACTCGCAAGGGGCACGGATGATAATATGTTAGAGGTGCATGGCATCGTGTTAACGCACTGAACTTTTGCGCGGAAGGTCGTCATTTCGAAAACCGCGCTGTGTTATTCCCCTCGAATAACACAGGCATTGTATCCACCTAGTATTTGAGGGTATAAGGATATCTATGATTTCGTTCGTAGAAAAATAAAATGTGCCGATCTGCTCCTATCGTCTTACTTACTTCGGTGTGATATTGGACCCAGTACAGATGTGTGGCTAGTTATTTTGCTGTTTTTTTTTTGTTTTTTTTTTTGTTTCAGCGTTAGCATCCACTGATATATATTTTTTATTAAACAAAGTAAATTATTGTACAAACATTTGTCAAGGCTATACCTATATACAAATTTATTACTTTACTAATCTTAATTGTATGTTATAATTTATGAACTTACTTAATCTTATTTTCCTACATATCATTTTATTTTATTTATTCAATCTTAATATATGAGATCTTAGAAATAATAAACACTTACATACTACTTATAACTAGATAACAATTCTTACACTAATTATTTAGCAAAAACAAGTCCACTCGTTCAGGCTACTTGTATTCCATCACATTCACTCAGACCTTGGTCGGCTCGCTTACTTAAAAGAGGAGCAAATTTCATGGCACAGCTTAGCTTTCCAACAAAATTAACGTCGGTGAGAGGAGCACTAGCAACAACGACGATGCACTTTTTATTTTGATATTTATGGTATTGCGAAATATAGTTTTTATCCCTGGATTTCTTTGATGCACCAACGCAAATCATCAAACAAAAGAAGCTAAGGGGGAGTATTGTATAGTACAGGCTGTATACTGAGGTATCTCACACCTTGTATTGTTTAACGGGGTAAATAAAGGATTTAAAACTGGATAAGATAGGGTTAGGAATAAAATAATAAAGTTGAAATACTTCAGGCGATTTTTTGCGAAACAATGAATATAATAGTTAAGTCTTTTACGGAAGCTAAAATACAGTGGATCTCATTGAAGAAGTTTTTAAATAATTCAATGAAGTCAGAAAAATAAATAAATATTAATCAAAAGATTTAAAATATAAATATTTTTGTACATATCTTCGAAACGTCTGAGATCAGTTCAATGTCTCAGGCAATAAATTATTTCGAAACACTTGAGTTCCTGCTATGATTGCCAACGATCGTAAAAAAAACAAGTCATCTGGACATGAAAACGAAAAAAAAGTATTTTTTGCGTAAGTAATGGTTAATCACATTACTTTTTCAATTCTTAAAAATATACCAGATAGTATCAATATCTAGGTCGACAACAGTATTTTGGTGCCCACTTTGATGTATGCGAGTGAAATGTAAACATTGATAATGACTGACAGGAAACGAATAAATGCTGTTGATTTGCATGTACTGAGGAGAAAACATGGGGACAATGTATGACAGAATACGCATTTAAGTTATGAGAGATTAATGTGAACTCAAGGCTGATGTGTTGGACAAGATTAATATTACTCTGAGTTAGTTGGGGTATGTGGAAAGATGAATGAAAAATTACTAATAATACAAATATAGTGTAAATGTGAGAAAAGTAGAAAGTCAGAGAAATCGTAGGAGTTGTGTGAGAACGTGTATATCGAAATAGGAAAGTCTGGTGCTCTTTCCTCTCTACCTACCCCATTAAAAGAGAGATGGTTTGTATATATAAGAGAAAAAATAAAATTCTTAGATCCTACTAAATTTTATGGGTTTGCCATTCAAGGAGTAGTTTTATAATTCCTTTATAGCTAGTTTTATAATTTCATATTAGTTTTATAATATAACTAGTGTTATAATTTCAATAAAATATACATCTAGTTTTAAAATTTTATATTCGAATGTTAAAAAAATAACTGTGTTATTTCAAAAACTGCAATTTATCTAGGAAAAAGGATTTTAACAAGGAATTCCAAACAAGAAAACAAATTGACATAAATATTGTTTATATTGACAATATTATACATTATAGGGAAACAAATTAAAAACACGCCTGATTTATAAAATATTTGCCACAAAATAAAAAATCTGGTTTTTCATTTTAGAGATGAATATAACATGTTATACGTATTGTATAAACCCGATTTTCACATACTTACTTCCAAGAAAACAAAAAGACATGTATTATTACAGTATTAGTGTAAGTAAAAATATTGTTATTTGTTTTATTAAACACTGTTTATTCCAATTTATGTAACGGTATAACCCTACCGGTTTCAAGGTTTTTACCTAATCATCAGGGAAGAACAAGCAAGTCTTGTTTGCGTTGCGTGAAAACCGTAAAACCAGTAGTGTTATACCGTTACATAAAGTGGAGTGAACAGTGTTTGATAATACTAATTACAATATCTTTAAACCTCCACAATATTAAAGCCTTAGCTATAAATAAAATATATTAAGTAAAACTATTTTTAACGCCCAAGGCTCAAAATAGTAACTTCACAAGACCAGCGTATATGAAATAGAATCTGCTTGTGAAAGGACATATTATGTTAACACGACACAAAATAACATTGTCACTGGAGTATAAGAATATAAGTGTTCTCTATTCAATAGTGATTTTTCAGAATTCATGAAATAAATATACAAATCATGAAGTAATGCTTAAAATTTATTAAAAACGAAAAATTTGGAATGATTATGATACATACAATAAGCTTTCAGAAGAATAAATACAGAAGTAATTAATTAAAAAACAGCGTATAAAAATATTTCTTCAATGTTAATATACCACAACCAGTAATGAAACATTACACAACCCTTCAATTTTGCTCTCGTAACAAACAGAGATCAATCCACCTAAATAGAGCCTCCGAATATTGTAAAGTGTAATTATTCGAAAAAATATAATATCTGGTTAATTAAGTTACTCCAATTCTGGTTTCATGGATATTTTAATATAGATGTTGTTGAGTTCAGGAGGGTTCTTCTCCAGAATATCCTCAATCTTAGATCTTGACTAGAAGACTGGTTATTTCGTCTTATCTTAAGTATTTTTATTTCTAATTTGCCGTACAATTTTTTACTTTTTTTCGTCTTTTAGAGATATTAATTTTTTCCTTGCTGCCTTCTTTTGCTAGTCGAATTTAACTTATTGTATTTTATTATATTTTTACTTTTCGTAATCTAATATATATGTATTTTCATGCATCATAATTTTTAATGTATAGGTAATACTCGTTTATGTGCCCTAAATTGTTATATGTTTACTTTTGTTTTAAAACTGTTACTGAGATGTATAAAATACACTTAAATGTCGTTTATTTAATCAATACGTGAATATCCAGGGAATATAATGTATATAATACTTCATATTTAATCAATATGTAAATATCCAGGGAATATAATGTATATAATACTTCATATTTAATCAATATGTAAATAATATCCAGAGAATATAATGTTTATAAATAATACTTCATATTTAAACTGAATATAATAAAATGCACCATAAACGTTTTTGAATAGTACTTTGAGGTATTAAAACAAATACGATTATTATAGTACAAAAATAGGTACATATTAGCACATAGCTGACATAACAGAATGGCGACCATCACTTGACCCGTACATGTAACCGATACGGGCTGGGCCGTCTTTCCACATGGTATGATATTATTATAATCATATTTGGGATACGTCGAAAAGATATCCGAGCGTGGCTTACAAGTATCACGTTACATATTAAGCCTCGCACTTATCACGTCAAGAACACATTTCTGTTCTTACAGTATTTCTTCCTCAAACAGGTACTTGAGCCGATCATCGGCTCGCTAGTTCAGCAGTCATATGATCGTAAGTGGGACGTGCCCTACTTGAATGTGGTGCAATCATCAATACTTTCAGGGACGGCTTGTAAGGTATACTATTTTTTGTTACTCTCCTACATTGATATATATTTGGATGACACTAATACTTTGTACAAAATACTCTTCTTTTTTTCTGATTTAATGGATAAGTATTTAGATTACTTCAGTACATGAAAATATTTCATAAGAACACTTTAAGGGACGGGCTGTAAACAATATCTACTTCTTAATTCACTTCTTAACAGCTATTTTATTTACTTCAGTAGTTGCAAGTATTTTATAAGAACAGTTTAAGATATGGGTTGTAAAGAATTCACATTTTTGTTACTCATGACCACATCGATAGCTATTTGGATTATTCCATCAGATGCAAGCGTTACATTCTTAAAAATACAGAGTAAAAAAATTAACAGAATTATAAAAAATAAATAATTTTGTAAACAACTAGGTGACTAGGATGAATCGTGGACTCGCCGTAATTTTTTTAGCATATGTCTATTGCTAGTTTAAGAAAATGGAAGCAGAAAAAACAGTGGTTATGTCAATTTCGAATACTAATGGTATGGCGAGAATTACGTTTATAAATAAACGATTGTGATTTGTATTAAAGTTTCTGGCTATCAACTATAAAACCAATGCTACATTCACCTGATGTACCAATTCCTGTACGACGAAATATATTGCAATCGGAAATACAATACAAACATCGACATCAGAATCCGATGAAGATCAAGCCGAAATGGATTTATTTGCAGCAAAAAGCAAGTAATGGTTTGAATCTTCAAGAAGACTAATTAAACAATTAGTTTAATACTTGTGTTTGTCTAAAGAACAAGCAGAAGTATTAAGATTTTGAATAAAATAGAACAATTATTAGAACCAAATGCTACTTTTTTATTGGTATAGAAACAAGGAACGAATTATAATAAAGGATCTTTCAAATTGAGCGTTTTTTTTTATTCCTGGATAAAACACAGATGGCGTCGCAAACTTGCCTGGGTCTTGTGACTTTTGAGAAGTGTAATATATGACATTTATGAAAATGGAGTCGTACACAATACAACAACGCGTTCAAATGGTTGAATTAATTTATGTATTGTAATCTCCGAAAACGGTGATGTTTATTGGCCACAAAGATCATGTGATCTGACACCGTTGGACTATTTTCTCTGGGGTTACGTGAAAAGCCAGGTCTATAAAAATGACTCCGAATCAGTTATTGGTGAGTTACCGTTATTGGTGAGTTATAACCGCAATTATATCAAAATGTCATCAAATTTTTTAACAAAAGAGTGGACATCTGTGGAGCTGCAAGAGGTGGATATTGTTTTTTTGTGTTTAAATGACATAATATAATGACCAATAAAAAGTTTTTTTGAAATCAAAACAAATTTTGTGTTTTATTCAAGAATAAAAAAAAATACAATTAAAAAACCGCTCAATTTGAGAGACCCTTTATTTTGCCCAAGATGATAATTTAGTTTGCGTAAATGTAAACAGATTAGTATCAAAATTGAGTGTTAAATTCACGCCTAGTGGAGATTGTTCATTTGCTCATCCAAAAAAGTCTTAAAAATGTTCTTTAATATAAATGAAAATATGTATCCATCTATTTCAGTAGCATATTCCGTTCACATTAAAGAAATATATACTATAGGTACTAACTTAGAACCTCTTTTAAAAAGAAATCACAATTGGTTACTAATATATGTTGCGATCTCAAAGAATCAGGTATTTTGCTTGATTATTTTGGTTACTCAAAGTTTCCTTGTATCTTTTGCATATAGGATAGTCGAGCTCGTGTTGAACATTGGAAGACTGTTAATTAACTATGCAGTGAAAAAAAAATAGTACAGTAGTTTATTTTTACCAGAAAATATATTATAACCATCCCTTTACATAAATTTAAGAATCATGAAACAATTTGTGAAAATACTGTAAAAAGATGGTCTTTCTTTTAAATATTTATGTACATTTTAAATTTTATCAAAAAGCTAAAATTGAAGATGGGATATTTTTTAGGGCCAAAAATATATAAACTGATGTTGAACGCTGAATTTGAAAAAAATAGTGACGCACGATGTAAAAGAAGACTGCATTGCTTTCACAAATATTAATTAAGGTTTCTTGGAAATTAAAAATGATTCAAATTACAATTAACTGGCAGATATGCTACACAAATTTAAAGGTCTAGGTTGTAATATGAGTTTCAAATTATCATACATTTTCTTTATAATGGAGTTTTTTTCCATCTTATCTTGGAGACTTCAGCAAGGAACAAAAGAAAAGGAATGTAGGGGTGTTTATATAATGGGGGACTACTGCTGATTGTTAAAAAGAGACAATTATTCAACCCACTAAATAAAACCTTTTAAACGAGCATTTGTTCCCAATTAGAGTAGGTTGTATTGAATTTGATTTTTGGCTTTTTTTTTGGAATTTTTATGCTAAGGTTTGATTCATAATTGACGTATTTGGTTACAATTTACATAAAAGTTTATGTACAGTGATAATATATTTATATATAGAAAAATAACTTTGTATAACAAAATGTGTTTAATGTAACCAAATATTTATTCGGAGTTGTACTTTATGAAACCCTACGCACAAGTGTTACTTAAAAAATAACAAAAAAAAATACGTGACACATTTTTTTTCTTTGATTTAGTTATAAATGCCACTACACAAAATAATGTACGTTAAATTCTGTTACATAAAGCTTTATAGATAAGGCAATCAGTTCATAAATTAAATGGGCTTGAACTATTTACAAGAATAAAATATTGAATAAAGAAACTATTCTTGTCTGTATGAAGCAAATCAATGAAGCAAGTAATAATATATTTACTTTTTATGTATTGTGATCATAGTAATCTAGTTAACCTTTTTCTATTATACATAATAGAAAAATGTTATCTAATAAACTTATATCATCGTTTATAAGTGTATGTCAATATTGGTTCCTAATTATTATTCTTGTATTTTTTTAATCAAAAGGCCATATAAGTACTGAAATAAATATATAAATTATTATAATTTTAAGGAAAAAGTCATAGATGCCGAATAAATACCGTAGAAATGCGTAAAGTGGTAATAATACACGGCGTGACAATGTATGAAAGAATATGAAATGAAGTGATAAGAAGTGAATGTGAACTTGAAACAAATCGGTTGAGTAAGATGAAAAAGAACACTCAGAGATGGTTTTGACATGTAGAACAGATGAATGAAGAAATACCAACAAAATAAATATATAGTTGAAATGTGAGTGTAAGACATATGAGACGAAGATCAAGGAAAGTATGGTTGGATCAAGGGTATGATATTTTGAAAGAAGGAAATGTAAAAGTCAAAGAAATCGTAAGAGCTGTATGCCAAGGTGTAGGGATTGGAAAAGGCAACATTTGAGGATTGAGAAAGGAACATTTGGCGATCTGTTCTCTCTGCCTACCCTGATAGGAAAATCACGTAATACTATAATTTCAGTGAGATAACGTTGCTATACCCTTTTTAGCGTTTCCATTCCAGAGTATAATCACTTAAGAGTCATCTTATTTTGATTTTTTTTCGTAATAAATTCAGTCCTTTTGGGACGATTTCGTTTCCTTAATGACGCATGAAACATTAATAATATCAAGCTAAAAGGACTAATGTGCTAATAGAATAGATAAGCTAAGAACCAGCACTTAGACTTAAAGTGATAAAGCTATTGGTGTAACCAATAAGTCAGATTAATACTATAAATTCAAAATATCATATAGAAAATTTCAAATTTCTTGGAAATTTCAAGAAACCCAAGAAGACAATATTACTATGGTGAATAATTTGAATAGTAAAATATAAATTTCCATTGTAACTTTTAAATAATTTGAATTCAATGATTAATTCTAAATCATGACGTTTCCCTTTCGTGGTAAACAAAGATAATAGTGCGCCAAATTCATAGACCTTCTCAAACGACTCATATGATTTCTCTGACTTTTTACATTTCTTTCGTTAACCCTTCTTTCCCTGTGATGTGTAACTAGTACACATTACTTCTAAAAACTTTAATATCACTATAAATATAACAAATACTGGGTTCAGATTTTAGGTATTCCTCCGTAATACATTTACGCGTAGAATGAAAAAATAATATTAATAATTAGCACTTATCGGCCTCATTATGCTAGAGATATTTTGTGAAAATCGGGAATAAATTCACCAATACAATCAAACGTGTGCCAGTACGTGACGTAGGTATATTCATTCTAAAAAAACCTGTATGGGTGAGGAAGCGACGCTATTCACGTCTCACTCTCACTCTACTTCGGTATATGGGAACGCAAGAAATAGAATCTCAGTTCGCAATTGTGTTTCTTCCTTCGAGGTATAACAGTCCGAGACCGAGTCCCGTCTCAGCTCTCAGTAGATCCCGGGCATCCATTTGAGATGGTCTCTTCGCCCGTTTTGTGAACGTTGGCCGATGTTTTTTTCATGTTTTCAGCAATTAAATTTCAATTACAATATTATCACTTTTGACTTCAAATTTAATTAATTGAAGCGATAGACTATGAATATTCTTATTTTTCCGATTTTTAATCGCTTATTTTTACATGTGTTTTAATGTGTATTGAATACACAGCACCGAAACGCACGGATTTTTTTAGCACAGGAAGGGGAAGGTTAAAAATACCACTCACTTCATCGAACCATACTTTTTTGGTCTGCATCTAACACGTTTTTTACTAACGTTTACTCTTTATATTTGTTTTGTCAGTATTTTCTCATTGTTTCGTTCTATATGCCCGTTCTATATTCGTTTTATATGCCTGGTGTATTAAGTAAAATCAAGGAGAGCTTTTTAAGCCATCTTAAAAAGCTCTCCTTGATTTTACTTGATGCACCAGCCTCAAGTTCATACTTTTCTCTAATCATTTCATTCCGTATTATGTCATACATTCTCATCCATATTTTCTTCTCAGTAGACGCATTTCTACACAATGTATTCGGCTCCTCTCAATATTTTTCCACGTTTCAAATAATTACATCAAAGTTGTCATAAAATAATTTTATATATGACTATTATTTGAAACTTTCACACGTTGATATATTTCCTAGGATTTATCACGACTACGTGTGGTTATTGAGTCAAATTTCAACAAACTTCATCGAAATATGTATTTAACAAATCATTGTAATGGAAGTGATAAGTCGCCGTCAGTCCTTAAAGTTAGTATATCAATAGTAACTCGATAAACCTAGAATTAATGCTTATGTGTTCAAGCCGAATAGAAACGACCTGAATTACGTAATGTAAGATTCTTTTCGGCCACATATCAGTATTATTAAGCTTAACTGTTTTTTTTTTCAAAATATATGAAATTTCTTTACAGGAATATAAAGGTACATATCGGTGGGAGGTCAATAAATTCGCAGAATTAAAGGGAAACAGGGGGAAAAAACCGATTTTTTATTTTTTTCTTTTCAATATATTCACCATTAACTGTAACACATTTTTTAGATCTTTCAATAAGCTTATCTTATCTTAACCTACAAAAAAAGATTTGGTTTTGCTTGCCCTCAAAATAAATAGTATATTTCATCCCCTAAGTTCTTTTTTTTCATATTTGAAAACAAATAATAATCAAGTGGAACCAGGTCTGGACTGTATGGAGGGTAATTTAATGTTTAGAAACAACAGTTGTAAGAAGCAGTCAATGCAGGATTGCTTCTGTGCACGGGTGCATTGTCATGCAAAAGCAGCACCCCTTTTAAACCATTTTTCTTTCCTTATTCTCCTTCACAGCTTATTTTAATTGCATCAGCAGACCAGAGTAGTACTCTCTAGTTATTGTGATGCATTTTGTAATTTATCAGCAGTATGCTTTCCGCGTCCCAAAAAAAATGTAGCGATATTTTTTTCAGCTGATTACGACACTTTGAACTTTTTAGGAGGCTGTGTGCCCTTTTTATGCCACTGCATGGACTCCTACTTCAACTCAGGCGCATAATGATTAACACAAATTTACCTCCTGTAACAATTTGGCTCAAAATCTCATCTTCGTTGTTTCTGCAGAGGTCCATAAACTGTCGTGAACATTCCAAGCGTTGTTGTTTTTGAAGTGGCGTGAGCATTCGGGGTGACTTTTGACATTCCTAGATGCTGATGGAGGATATTTAACATATTTATAGGTAATACTCCAACTTTTAACAGGTGGTCCTGGTCGGAGGTCGTCTTTAATCTGTTCTCTCCCATGCTTAAAAATACTATGCTATTTGTAAACTATCGTTTTTCCTGGACAACAGTCCCCGTAAACCGCTTACACCTCTTCCAAAATAATTTGAGACGTTTTTTTTTCTTAAACAATACTATCAAAATTAGACTAAAACTTGGTGAATATACTAATAATAAAAAAAATGATACATAATGAATATTAAATTACTGCTGAATCAAATGATGAAGACCACTCAGAGTGAGTTTGAGCATGTAAAACGAATGAATGAAGAAAGACTTTCAAACTTGTGAGTGAAAAATGTGGTAAAGCCAGACTAGGGAAAGTATAGTTCGATCGAATTAATGATATTTTGAAAAACAAATAAAAATCAATTTGTAGGGCTTATTAGAAGGTGAAAGTTGTTTGTCGAGTTAGTAACGTCTGGTATTCTGTCCTAGTTTTTGTTAGTATTTTTTCATTCATTCGTTCCACGTGTTGAAGCCATATCGTTTATGTTTTCATGCATTATGTATTTTCATCGTATTTGATATTGGCTACATGGTGAAATATTAAAAAAATATATATATATATATATATATATATATATATATATATATATATATATATATATATATATATATATATATATATATATATATATATATATATATATATATATATATATATATATATATATATATATATATATATATATATATATATATATATATATATATATATATATTATTTGGAGTATTTTTCAATTGTTGGTAATGTATGCAAGGGGTTGTAAATTTTGTTTTGTATCATACATATTAATGCCAAATTGTGTGGGTATATATTGTTTATTGCCCTTCTCAGTTCATTGCTCTTCTTTTTGTACGCCCTCCTTTACTGTCCATGCAGTGGACTCGGGAACCAGTTACAAACCAATGTAAGACTCGCTCCGTCCTTGGCATGCTTTAAGAAGCGACTGAAATAACTCTTAATTTCTTGTCAGTAATATAACGTGTTTCATTCCTAACTATTCTTTCCTCGCTACCATACATTCACTGTCCTTTGATTAATGATATCTCACTTTTATTTTTATGAGTATTACGTATATGTTTATAAATTTCATAAAAATGTATAATCATTTGATTATTTTTTGCGACCATGTGACTTCCTTTATTTACTTTTGTCTGGTTGGTTGGAAAATATTTCCGCCTGGCAATAAGTCCGCCAGGTTATTTTTTTTTACAATGAAGTGTTTATAAATAATACATTACAGCGGTTTAAACATATTGTCTATAATTTGGCAGAAATTTAAACCTTTTACAAAAATTATAAATAAAATAATTTAATTAAAGATTTTTCTAACTGATTATATATTCACAAATATTTCAAAAGAGATAAAACGTGGGTTGAATATTTTTAACATTTACATGTCCGTAAAGGCCCAAACGAGACCGAAACTTCACAGCAATATGACAGCTGTTTCGGCAAAGAAAATTTAATTAAATTCAATCATTATCTGAGATGAGTGTCGGCCATTCAGGGCTCCACTGACGCCGGGCATTTGGGCCCGCTAATTAGTTTAACGCTACCATCAAAACACTCGGCAAATATATAACTCCTTTTCAGTCCTTGACGTCGCACAGTGTAACGTATACATAACGGCAAGTTTGTATGAAAAATCGTGTTATTTTAATTTTTATCACTTACCATATACAAGACAGTTGAATTTTTTTTTTCAAAATATTAAAGGCTTGTCAAATCCAGTTAAGAAGCCTTTTGTATAAGGTCAATCCGAATGTTGCACCATGTGGTTTTGTTTATGATGCTGACGTTTTGAAAACGTTGTAGTTTTCAACTTCAAGGCTTTTATGTATGCTATTTCGTCATATGTAGATGTGCGCCGAATACCACTTGACCTACATTGGAGTTTCGATGGTTCTGTGGCTTCCACAAAGGTTACATAAGTACTCGTAAGTCAAGATCGATATCCTTGTTGCCGAGGATATACAGCATTTTGAAAAAGCAGCTTCTTGACTGATTAATGCCATTTATTATTGTATTTGGCCAGCATCCCAGATATTTATTTTGTTCGAGTTGTTCGTTATGATATTTTAGAAATATATAATTGCAGTTTGATCATATTATACGTCACAAAACCTAGGTGGAAAAGGGGGGTTATTTTTTTACCTTTAGCGAAAAATAATTATCTGCTTTTAATTAAAAGATTCATACTTCTGATAAATAAGACAAAATAACTCATTTCTCACGTAGTTGTACCACTTGACATACACCATCCTTCAAATAAATATATTATCAAAATAGATAGGGCTTGGTAACATGCCAAAATACTAAGCCCTATACCAATATATACAGGTTGGATGCGTCGCATTGCCGCAAACTGACCTTTATGGAGGCGTTTTAAGGACCCCTGTATTATCTATGAAACGAATTCTGTTAGTATAAAAATATTATTTGATTTTTGAACTGTCAAATTCTTACAAATATCACCCATGGCCATACTCTTCTTTAAAGCGTTGCACTGTGCTCCGAAATACCTAACTGGCGTGCTTAGGAATAACGGCTAAAGGATTTAATCACCATTTCGAAATTGTAAAGAATAAAAACGACTCTTACAAATGTTTAGCTGCTTTCACTTCACAAAAAAATATAATATTTTTGTAAGGGCATTCATTTTGCAAGAGCATAAACCTTGCATTTTTCCATTGTTGTATCTTAAAAGATTATCTTTTAGGAGCTACATATTTAATTAAAGAATAAAGAATATCGTTGCACGTGGTGGTCTATAAGCCTTATTCAAGGCGGTTTTTTGTGGTCTATTGGTTAGCATTCACGCTAAGCAAACGGGCGCCCCTAGTTCGATTCCTTGCGCATTCACTTTTAGATTGGTTTTGCTCTTAGACCATCATCGTTACTTAACCTCGTACTCCAAGGATCTCCTCGCCATTCTAACGTCAATTCAGTGGGAGCTGTGGTGTGGAGTTTTTAGTTTTTTTTAAGTGAATAAGCCGTTGTAAACCGACAAACTCACCAGCCACACCACGGAACTGGATTCGATAACACCACGTTGAAGTGAGATGATCAGAGCACACTGGCTTGTTTTTTTTTTTTTTTTTGAAAGAATAGATATGACCAAAGCCATAGGTATCTTTATAACCCCGAACACTTGGTGGATAAAATGCTTATGCCGTTCGATGGGAATAATTAAGCGTGGAGCTCAAACCGGCCACCTTCCGCACGGAATTCCAGTGTGTTACCACACGGCCTAACATTGTGTTACCAGATTGTACTCTTGTTAGCGACCTGGAATCTTTCAATATTCCTCACTATTTTCATAGGTTGAGCTTGCTAGAGAGCGCTCTGAAGGTGATCGTAATGGTCAGCTCTCAATGATTGTAACAGCGCTATACCATTTGTTTAAAATTTTATAATTAAATAGGTGTAAACCGCCTACTAAAGTTCGTGTGTCGTTCGAGACTGTCTTTCCGAACTGAGCTGAATGTCGTCTGGTTGGAGTCAATTGATAATCAGTAACACTCTCTTATACCGTTTGAATATTCTCATTAATGAGGATAGTATGCAATCTTCCGAATCGAGGCAACTCAACTACTGATCTCTACTGTCACAAGCAATCAATCTCCTAATCGTAGATCTAGTCGAATCGCTCGATGTGATCGAATAATTGTCTTTTATTTTGCGAAGTAAATTTTGACCACTTATGTTTATTTATAAGGATTTCTTTTAAATAAATTAAAAACAATAATCCAACTAAAAAAATATTAATGAACCAAACTGGAACGCTAATGATAAGTCACCTTTATTTTCTTTTCAAATATGGAACAAATAACTTTTTTCTTTTGATGCTCAAATTTTTTCAAATTGCAAATAACCAATAGACAAATCGTACCAATTAAAATAATATTTTTAAAATGATTAAATAGTATATCCCCATAGCAGTACTGTATTTCACAAATCACGACTCGAGCACACAAATACTGGCATGTTTTGACCTTTTAAATCTTATGGTATGAAAAACAAGTTATGTAACCTCCATTTTTTAGGACAAGAAACTCTCTAAGCTACCGGCTTTCTCACTTATTCGACGGCACAGTACCATAACAATATTTAACATTTTGAAATTAACATTACATAAAATCAGAAAGCGGGTTTATACAACCCGCTTTCGCATGTATGTTATTTCGCATGCTTTTTGCATGTATGTTATACATGTAATAAAAAAAACACTCAAAATCATGTACATTGCTCGATTCATTCCACAGCCATATGAGGTGTAGGTAAAATATACCTATTTTTGGTAAATTAGTGGAACATATTTTTGAGCAAAATATAAAAAATACAACCTTTAGCCTTTTATCCGTAATCTCAATGCATCAATAGCGCAACTTTTGCGATAAGTTTCTTCACATCGAAAAACATCAATCTTTCACATAGAAACGTGATTATTAAGCACAGCACAAATTCTTTTTTATCACAAAATCCTATTAGATATAATTTTTCTATAAATATTGCTGGCATTTTTATTTTATTTTTAAATAATTCTTCACACGATTAACACTCCATATCAGCCGTCTCTCTGGGATTATTACCTGTTCTGAGACAGTTGACACTCACCATAGGCCGCCGTTACACGCTCAATCTGGATCGCAATCCGCGATCCAAATCGGCGATCACGGATTGCGATCCGATTGATCAATCCATCAATCAGCTCATTACACGGTCAATCTTGACCGCGATCATTGATCGGCGATCACGGATTGCGATCCAGATTGACCGTGTAACGGGCGCCATACATGAGCAATTCAAAAAGTCCGAGCCCCAGCCACTCATGAGGTTTGACAATCTCGACAAAAATGCATTGGCATGAAAAATGTCACTTAATCTAATTATATTTTTATTATCTTTATAAATTATTATTAATTTAATTATAATACAGATGAGTTTATGGTAATTAATGTCGAGTTTTCAAGAATCGTTGATCTGTATAAAATTTTAAAAACGTTTAAGTAATTTGTGTTCAATCTAGAAAATACTTTGAAACATCCAAACCACTCGAAAATTCAGCAAATATTTTTAAAACTTTTTTAAATTACTGAGACCATTTCGATAAAAAAATGTTTATTGGAAAACGGAAAATTCTAGAACTGCAGAAATCTAGGGTGTGGGTGCAAAAATACCTTGTCTACAAAAAAAGTATTTTGAGAGTAGAATGGTTAAAATTTACACTCTTCAATTTATCCTAATTGAAATTGTGTTTATTTATTTAATAAAATGCACATTGTGGGGTTTTATCTGAGTAATATTATTTAAATTAAATTAAATGTTCATTTGGAATCAATTGGTCAAAGTTTCCAATCAAATGATGAAGATTTTAACTTATAAAAAATTTACACATATGTATGTAAATAAAAAATAGCCGCGCACATTGAATAATAAAGTTAAACTATTAGGTACTTATTAGAAATCAATTGATGTTTTACAACATGTATCATTTCTTTGTAATTTGTTTTATCAAACACTGTTTATTCCACTTTTTGTAACGGTATAACCCTACCGGTTTCAATGCTTACACCTCATCTTCATGGGAGCACAAACAAGACTGAATTATATTCAAACTGGTACCAATATACACGCTTCTAGCGGTTGGGGACGTTCGGGTTGGGGACTGAGGGCTGAATCCTCTAATTTATTTTGAAATGGCTAATCATTGTCATCGTGAAAACCATATTTTTTCTATCAATGATGCCAAATTCTTATATATCAGTAGTAACGGAAATAAATTGGACAGATTAGAGGCCCTAAAAATTTCTTAGTCAGTACATCGAGCCGAACATCTGGTAAATACATATATCCCAAAAATCTCCCCGCTGCTGGCTGAGATCGTCCCATGCCTCCCTCAGCCCTCAGTCCCCAACCTGAATGTCCCCAACTGTTAGAAGCGTGTATATCGGTACCAGTTTGAACATAATTCAGTATTGTTAATGCTCCCCGGAAGATGAGGTGAAAGCCTTGAAACCCGTAGGGTTATACCGTTACAAAAAGTAGAATACTATAAACAGTCTTTGATAAAACAAATTACAATGTCTTTAAACCCCCACAACGTTAATGCCTTAACTATAAACAATATATTATTTGTTTATTAATGTTAAGACTTACTTACTACTTCTTTCGTATGGTACGCCTCGACATACAAGTATTCGAACAGGTGGTTCGAACACACTGAATAGCGCGCGAAAAGTCAATATTTCCTTCGTCCGCAGTAATCGAACCTTTGAGTTTGGTGACATTCCGAGTAGATGAGACTCGCAGGCGTACTCGATGGGTGCTAGTTTTTTCATCAAATTGGGACCTTTTTTTGGTGCTATCGGGAATCAAACTTGAAACTCCCGGGAGTAAATTATGTATCTTACCAACTAGGCCACGGAGGTCGTTAATTTTACTACATATAAGTATACATTAAGTGTGAATGTAATGCTGGTTAAGTCGTTTTGTCGCCTATATCCTCAATTTGGTTGAATAATTTATTAGAGGAAGTGTAACCGCCGATTCCTGAATTCCGGCATCGGAAGTAATTAAATGCTAAAGCGCTATAACTGCGCCTGCATTTCTTGGCATGCCAGAGTACGAGACTTTTCTTGCTATCGCCGAGAATATGTATCAGCGGTCTCTAGTGTTAAATCCAAACACCGGTACTATTTTTCTTTGTTATTTTATAGTTAACTAAAAAAACAAACAGTCTCTGTAGTGCATTTTATAGATTATACATAACTCAATCTAGGCCAGTGAAGGGTGCATAGAAGATTACACGTAAAACCAGCCTTCTTCTTCTTCATCTTATTTTAGGTCGGTTGGCCCGTTATGGTCCTGCATCATTGTTTGCCTCTTGCGACGTCGACTACCAACGGTCTTTCCATCTTTTGGAAGGTCGTCCTGGAGGTCTGCTTGCTTGGGGGATACTGTCCCTGGCTTTTCTTACGGCTCTTGGTTCCGCCATTCTGGATACGTGTTCGTTCCAGAACCTTCTTCTCTGTCGTCCCCATCTGACAATATCTTCAACTTCGCACGTCCTTCGGATTTCTGTGTTACGTACTCTATCACGAAGGGTTTTGCCAGCGATACTCCTGAGTACCTTCATTTCGCTGGTTCGAAGGAGATTTTTGGTTCTGACAGTGTCGGCTCTGGACTCCATGCTATGTGTCATTATGGGGCGGACACAGGTCTCGTAAAAATATCCCATTTTATTTATTTTTTAATATTTATTCAAAAGAACACTAAAACTAACTTTTCACAAAAAGGATTAATAAAAATAAAAAGGACATTTCATATACCGATTTAAGAAAGTAAGTTTACCTAAAGGACTTTAAGAGATTAAATTCCCAATTACCAGTGTTCAACTCATGCACAGTTCTATCATGTGATATACAAATTATATGCAACAAATAAAAAAAATACTAATTTCTCAGTTAATTTAGCCACCATCCTCCTAAACTCTGACAATGTTGAACTAAACACTTATATGTCCATATCCAAGTTAGCTGCCGCGTTGTACTGTCGATACATTCTTACTACTGGGTTATAAAAGCCGATGTTACTTCTGAATGTATCTGCACAGAACAAATAACGTCTTCTTAGAGAGCGAGAAGGATTGCTAAAATCAATACGTTGCAGGTGAGTCCACAATACCATTCGAGATTTTATAAAGAAATATTAGAACAAAAGTACGCCTGCAAGCCTCAAGCGGTTGAAGATAAAAAAATGACAATTTATCACTGTATGACCCAAGAACACTTAACAACCTTCACTATAACACAGACACCTAAAAAATTGCCACTTAGACGTGAAGCAATAAAAAAAATTATGACTCGAGAAAAAATAGCAGAAGAATTCAAGTAGAGAGAGCAAAAAAAGTTAAAATAAAAAGAGAACATAACTTTTAAGAGAAAACACTCAATCAATTGAAATTCAAAATATTTCCAACTTAGCGAATGTCTTGTTGAATGTAGATCAACTTCTGTTGATACATGAATTAATTACTGATAATAATATTATTCGCTCTGTATACATTGAACAGCTTGTTCGATCTTGTTGAACGATTAAGGCAACGGAAACGTATTCTTTAAGTTAAACTGAGGAATCTACAAGTCTACTAATAATTTGAACAAAAAGTAAATGTCGAAGAGATTCAACCCCATAACTCTTTTATTTATGAGTTATAATTAGGGAATTCATTCATATTTCGGTGATTAACGTACGCAATACTTTCTTTGTGTAATTTCTAATGTTTATTGATTTTTAAGAAAAGTCTTAAATTACTCAACCTTATTCTAAGATGCATATAGGTGCAATATAACAGTTTCACGACAGATAAATCTGTGAACGACTTACATGTAGCGTTATAAAACTTATAACTTGCTGACCTTATCGATAATATAGTCAAGATGATCTGAGAACGACCCACACATAGCGTTATAAAACTTTTAACTTGCTGACTTTATCGACAATATAGTCAATATAATATAGGAAAGTAGCTTATTAAATGGAATATATTCCAAGTAAAAACATTGTGTTGTCACACGAAGATAGCTAGCCAAAACCTAGTGAACTGAAGTTTAAAATATGTATATTATAATTTACGAGTACCTTACAAAAAACTCATTCAAACAGTACTTATCGTACTCAAGGGGAAGACGAACGAGAAACTCACCCTTCTTCGACATATCGTAATGTCAAGTCTGGGCTGCATTTCATTCTTAACTTGGTATTTCTCTACCACGCCTTCAACACACATTTGCACCGTATATTTGTATTTTTAGTCTTTCTTCAGTCTTCGTACCAAATCATCTAAGAGTTTTCTTTCCCACCTTACTCAGGATATCAACCCTAAGTTCACATTTATTCCCAATCACTTCATTACGTATTCTGTTACACAATGTTACTCCATGTATTCGTCTCAAAGCATGGATTTATTCGGCTCCTCTCGGTCTTTTTACAAGTCTACGTTTAACTCTCATACATCAAAGTTAGTACTAAAATACTGTTGTGGACTTTAGCATATTTTAATGATCTCCGGTTGGAGTACCATATATATGTTTTAGAGCCCAATTGACTTTGTTTTATATCGTTTCACGCCGTTCTTTATCATTCAAAATAATTCCATCATCTTAAAAAAATACTATTTAAATAGCAGATTTTTTTTGCGTATCAAAAGATGAATTTATAGTTTATTTGAATATAAGTTTTCAAATTAAGGAAAAACATACCAACAATGCGAAATGTAAAAAAAGTATTGATAGAAACATTTATTTTACTGTCTGGAATTTCACTTGGTGATTCCGTGCAATTTCTCTTTTGTATAAATAAAAATAATGATTTATTTCGGTCATTCTCAAAATGATGACAATATTCGGGATTATTGGTGAAGAGTGGGCGAATCTCGCTCGTAAAAAATGAGAGAGATGAATAAAAACAATGGCAACATTAATAATTTATTTCGATTCCCAAGAAACACACACATGTATCGACACAATAAAGGAACCCGACTGTGGATTAAATCCTTTGGGAATTTATCTTGTCGCAAAACCTTCATTGTGAACTTAAGGTAAATTCTTACCAGATTTATTCATATATTCTTCTTCGGAATTCAAAACATTCTCCCACTTATATTTTATATTTTTAACCCCAGAGGATCACATTTAAATTTTACAGTTTAAAAGAGAATTCAAAACAATATTACGAACAAATTTGCTCAAAATATTACAAATACAAAACATTTTTGTACATATACGAGTATGTTATTTGTATACATACCATTTCTCTGTTGGTGTAAATAAAAGGATAGAGCGTTAACTTTCCTATCACTACTTACTTTCTCGTCCACAACTATACATCTCAAACAGTTTCTTTTATTTATCTTACTCTTGACCTTTCCTTCTTTCAAAATTGTATTCAATTGGTCTAAACATGCTTTTCTACGTCGTCTTCTACTACGGACTCTCACTCTTGCTTGCATTGTAAATAAGTTTAGTCAGTCTTTCATGACCCATATGTTCGAAATGTCCAAACTTTCTTAACGTGCTTCCATTCACCTTACCGGCTTTTTAGATTATATTCATACTTAATAAATACACTTATTCTATCCTACACCGCTACACCACATGCTCTTCTTAATCTATACATTAACTCTACTACTTTTCATTAAATTTCCACTTCTACGTTTCGATCCCATACATAAAAATGGGCGCTATTGATGCGCTATTGATGATGGTTAACAACAAACCATCATTTTGGCAGATCTTGATATGCCTTTGAGTATATCATATATTTTATCTGAACCACAAATCCGGCGCTATGACGTGACTGTCGTTGATTTTATCTGAACCACAAATCCGGCGCTATGACGTGACTGTCGTTGATTTTATCTAAACCACAAATCCGGCGCTATAACGTGGCGGTCGTTGATTTTATCTGAACCACAAATCCGGCGCTATGACGTGACTGTCGTTGATTTTATCTAAACCACAAATCCGGCGCTATGACGTGACTGTCGTTGATTTTATCTGAACCACAAATCCGGCGCTATGACGTGACTGTCGTTGATTTTTAGTCTTTATTTTTATTTACTTATCGAGATGTCTGTAAACATGTTGAAGTTTCGGTATGGGTTTTTTTTTGTGGAGTGAATTAATGATAACATATGTATGTATATTTGAGTTACAATTTTCTTCGATTGTTTCTTTTTCATTTTTGTATGTTAAGGCTATTGATTACCCGAGCTTTGACCTGTCTCAATTTCTATTTTATGTATGCACATGCGTATCTGTCTTAGTTATTTTATATACGAGTACACATGATTCATATCAATGTTTATAATATTTTGACGTTGAAGTTTATTAACATACATGCATACTACAAATTCTAATTTCATTATTATTCTTACGTGTTTGAAAGGTTGATAAAATACCGTACATTGTAATAAAAAATATATATGCCTTTTAGTGCCCCATTGAATTTGTTTATTTTTACATCTAGCCGTTTAGTATTTTTGTACGTTATTTTGAAATCTTAAAAGAGTGTTATAAAATACCGAGAAGAGAAAAAAATGTGACTTTGTGTTATTTGAAAGTTTGTGGACAGTAATCCCTCTAAAAAATGTAAAGTTTCACGAATAATCAATCACGAAAAATACAAAATAATAGTTTCCGCTACTTTTTTCTACATATAATCCTCATAAACATACATCTGATTGTATAAAATATATTAGACAATAACCCCAAGTCTGCCAGCTTGTAATATACATATTAGAATATAATGCAGTGTTAGGGTTTTAAACTTTTTGTCACGATTAAAAAGTTGTTTTAAGGAATTATAACTCAATTTTTCTATATGTATTTAGTCAAAGAATTACGCTATCAAATTTTTGTTTATTTTCTGAACGGATTTTTGTATGTATGTTGTTTTTTGAGAACCTTTCCTTGCGTAAGATACAGATCTGGTCTTGGTCTGCTATGTGCTTGTATATGTAGTGGTGTGTGTATATTTTTATTGTATTATAATTTACGAGTATAAATCATGTTAATGTTTTAATGTATCGTAGTATAAATCAAGTTAACGTTTTAATGTATCGTAGTAAAATCATGTTAACGTTTTAATGTATCGTAGTATAAATCATGTTAACGTTTCAATGTATCGTAGTATAAATCATTTTAACGTTTTAATGTATCGTAGTATAAATCATGTTAACGTTTTAATGTTTATACTTTGTAATGTTTTACGCTTTGTATTGATGTATACCAAAATTTTAATACGTATTTTTAAATACTCGAAATTGGCTGTACGTTGTAAGAAAATAAAGTGAAATTTCTACCATTACATCGAGTAATTAACCCCACGTTTCAGGATGATCACAAAAAACATAACGCCTGTAAAAATCTTAAATCTTTCTTGATCTTTTAATTTACATATTACTATAGTGACAAAGAATAAATATACATTATCAAAAAATACTTTTGTAAACATTTTAAAGCGATTAGACTGCATGGTTTTTAGCATGATCCACTTGTCCAAAATCGTATGAAAATTAGTAGATAGAAAAAAGATGTCACGGTAAATGGTTAGATAACTTGGGGTACAAAGTACCAAATTAGTAGATAGAAAAAAGATGTCACGGTAAATGGTTAGATAACTTGGGGTACAAAGTACCAAAGAGTTTCAAGTATTCCGAGAATGAGTTTAAATAGCAATTCTAATTTAAAATAGAAAAAAACTGCCATGTTAAAATGACCATATATCATTACGCTTTTTAAACGGCTAGTCTAGAAAAAGGACAGATATTTTATTTTATTTCGATTCGAATGGGTACTTATTGAATGACACGATTTTAGGTTGTTGATATTGGGGTCAAATTCTCCTCGGTCATTATGAAATAAAACTTTTGCTTTTAATTTATCTATATTCATATAAATAAAAGCAAATGATATTTGACTCGTGTGTGAAATATAAATAAAACGGACTAAGAATTATGTAACGTTTCATATTCCAAAGCCATAGAAATGGAAAATTATTTCAGAGGCTCTTGCAGAGAAGATAGATAAATTAAATTTCTATTATTTTCTATCCAAGCACACAACTTTTGCTTCCTTTACATTCTTACATCTCGTCATGCACAATATTCAGTTTTTTTCGGTCTACCTCTTTCATGCACTTATGACTTACTCGCTTAGTCCTGCTTTCGTCATTAATTATCTCCATATATCTCAATCATCTTAACGCCCCTTATTTTTATCTTATTATAATATTAATTTTATGATTGCATTCGTTTCTGATGTCTCCATTCTGCCGTCTTTCATTCATCGATACTCCACTATTTTTCTTAACGCGCGCATCTCCAACCATCAATCTTACTTTTGTCAGATATTCAATAATAAGTATCGCTTTAATCTAAGGGTAAGTATTTGATCCAAAAGTTTAAGCTTCATTTCCAAATATTAAAATATACTCGTATATTAAAAAAAAAACATTTTTAAATCCCAAAGATGAATATACTCGTACGTTACTAGTATAGTTGTACATAAGAACTATAAAATAACGAAAGCCTTCCCAAAACTAAGAAAATTTATCCATCAAAATAATGTTTCTTAACTTGTCTTAATCGGCTCTTCGACATCATACAGCCACTAAGCTATTTGAATATAAAGCAAAACGTAAGCTTTTTTTTCCGAGACCAGCAGCCCTAACCTATTGCCGTGACTGCTCATATTAAAGTGTTGTATATCCAGAGAGCTTTTTTCGAAGTCACAAATATTTGAGCGCGAATTTCTGGCTATCAAAAATACTGGAATAAACGCCAAAAGTGTTGAACTGAAATCTTTCTTATGACCGCATTTATTAGATTTTCGTAATAAATATAATAGTTTCATCTACAAAGTACGATTGACAACCATTTTAACCTAGTGCTCGGGTTCTTGTCTCTCACCCGTGGTTACGGGTTTGATCCCTGTTTTTAATACATAGGTGGGTTGAATAACTTAAGCTTTATTTAAAAAAAATTGTCGTATCTATATAGAAAACAACTTTTATTTTCATTCTTTTGTGTACATGGTACATTTGGCAGGTTTATTATCATACAGAAAATTCTTCCAGCTAATCAGCTCAATTTGAGTATCTTAAACTGTTTTAATCCATAATTTGATTATACAAGAACTTACTTGTTTGATTCCAAGTAAATATAAACGAATGAAAAATCTCTAAATAATACTAGCAGAAGTTGAAGACAGAAATCGGTTCAAAGATAATGAAGACAAACTAAGGAAAATTGGAATAAATATTATAATATTTTGAGCAGTGTAAAATTTTTCCAATTCTCTCTTAAATATAAAGAAGGATGTTCTATTTTTTATTTTATTTTACTTATTTTTTCCATTTATGTAAAAAATGGCACCACAAAATGAAACTATAGTCTTTTCGAAGATTCAAGAAAGGGCGTTCTCTTTCTCAGTCGCTTTTCAAGTCGCAGTCAAGATTTGTGAAATAAGGTGTGGTGCGTTGGTATGCAAAAGAGTCTCTCATCGCCTGATCGAAGAGAACGTCCGTGTTCTGAAAGAAACTGGAATTTATCGCCAATATATAGAGGAATTGGGATTGCTAAGCACGCAAAATAATATCTACAAATACGAAGTTTCCTTTGTCTGATTTTAAGTCTGTTTTGAAACTCAGACACGTGGTGAAACTTACTTAGGTTAAGTATGATCGGATGCAAAAGTATCTCTATCTTATCCAATATGTCCAGGTTGGCATCCAAATAACATACGTCATCGTAATCAAGTAACGGATGCATAAAACATAAGGATAGTAGTATTTTACTTAAAATAGGCAGAAAAAGACGCATCCTATTGAGCGAATGCATAGAAGCAAAGATTTGCGGCTTAGATTGGATACACGATAACGCCAAATCAGGTTTATAGTAATAATGGTTCCAGATTTTTGACGTCTGAATTATTGATTTTAAAAGAGAAAAATGTTGATAGACGATATTCATTTCGCATGATAATTGCTTGTAATTTTAGAAGACAATTGATTCTCCCTTTGTTTTCAAATGAAGTCACAACAATTTTTTTGGAGTGTTTCAACATTAATTGGATAAAAGTCGATAAAATTGCTTCAAAAGCTTTATATATTTTGTGAGAGCTTTGTATATTTTTATGCATTATTTCTAGTTAAGACAATAACAATGTAGAGGCTTAAAGACATTGTAATTTGTTTAGTCTAACGGTATAATTGTACTTATATATTATTACGGTATAAACAACAAATTATAATATTTGTATACAGTTTTTTAAACTGCTATATTCCTAATTTTTCAGGCAAGTTAGTATTACGTGTTAACATAAGTTGTGTCTGTTTTTTTTTCCAAATTAAAAATGAGCACCAAAAGTAAAACAAGTCAACTGGTCGTCCGGAACGCTCCATGTCTTTCAGGTCGAAATTACCGTCTTTGAAACGCAAAAACCATCGACGAGCTGTCATTTCATTCATAGCAACTTCACCGTACACTTCGCAAATATCGCGAGCAGCTTTGGCAGTTTTATTCCCTCGATTGAACGCGAACAGAAGGAGGTGTCGAAAATGCTTACTTTCGTCTACTTGACATTCCATTTTGAAGGCTTGTAATCAAATAAAATAATATATAATATGTAACGTAAAAGCAAACACAATATCTTGTAGAGCAGAAAATTTTCTTTCGAATGACGTATAATTTTTACCATTTCGTTTTACTTTTGGTGCTCATTTTTAATTTGGAAAAAAACGGACACAACTTATGTTAACACCCAATACAAAAAATGTTTTGTTGTAGTCTTAGCTTCCTTTGATAAGTTCGTTCAAATTCTTCACTTATATTTTTAAATAATAAATACTTGAGTTTCAATCGTTCTTAGTATTTATTTTTTCAGTTATGCTTCATGCACAGCGATAATAAATAATATTTCAATGAGTGCCTTTACTAATTTGGATGAAGAGATTTCTATATTGGGAAATGCGCTAATACAAAACGCCAAGTCATTTTTTAATAAAGGATGAAATTTCGATTCTCCAGTGGTTCAATGCATCGCTGAGATGAATCGAAATAAACATAGTTACGTGATCTGCTTGCGAAATTTTCTATGGTTTAAGTGGCACCCAATACTTGAATATGGTTTAAGTGGCACCGAATACTTGAATATGAAATATTTCTATAAATATTTTGATTTATTTCATCATCGTTATTTTTAATGAAGGAACAAACCAAACAAATACTTATCTTGTTAATATTGACAGAAATTTCTTATAACAGCAACTTTGTATATTTTAGTAAATTGTTTATTCAAAACTGTGAGTGAAGTGATAATAGATAAAAGAAGACTTGGATTTAAGAATTAAATGCACGGAAATTTTATTTTAAACACTGTTTTTTTATTTGTTATTTTTTAAACACTTCAATATACAATGGGAAATTTGAAGGGTTATTGCCAAAGGGTAATCTTTCCAACCGAACTGTTTAAGAATTTTGATTTCAGTGTGGAGTGAAAGACATTTTAGATTTATGCAATGAAAATAAAATGATTATAAGTTTATATACAATAATATTTAGCCAATAATCACTTGAAGATTTAAATAAATGTAATTTTATCATAATCGTTAAATACTCCTATAATAGTCCATAACAGTATCTAAGTGCCATTTTTGATGAATGGGAGTGAGACGTGAATGTGGAAAGAGACCGAAAATAACCAAATAAATGGTGAGAAATGTACGTATTTAGGAGAACTCATAGGGTGTCAATGTATTACAAAATACGGAATGAAGTTATCAGAGACGAAGGTGAACTTAAGGCCAATGTACTGAGAGATATGAAGAATAGCTATTGGAGATGTTTTAGGCACGAAGAAAAAATAGCTGAAGAAAGACTAGCAAATCAAATATACGGGTACAGTGCAACTGTGAGTGTAAGGCGATGTAGATGAAGACCAAGGAATGTATGGTTGGATGAGTGAATGATATTTTAATAAAAGAAAAAGTAAGAAATCGTAGGAATTGTATGAGAAAGTAAATATGTGTGTCATGATAGGAAGGTCTGGCACATAATCCGCAGTGCCTAATGTATACTAGCAGGGAAATGGCGTAATGTATGTATGTAATTTGATAGGAAGGAATAAAAAAACATACTTTTATGTATCACTAAAAAAAATATTATACTTTTTGATTCACTAAGGAGGAACAAGACTTACGTTAGAAGCGAGTCTTGCAGCTGGTTAAAGAGCCTTACACCATGGATAATAAAGGACGTCGTGTAAAATGAAGAGCGGTGAACTGAAAAAAACAAATAGGCAATCTCCGCTTCAGCGAGGCGCGACTCGATGATCGGACAGGCAGTGAATATTTTATGTGTTGAAAACAAGTGGAAGTTTAATATCATATATTAAAAGCAAATAAACTATAAATACATGTCAAATATTGTTTCAATGCTCATTTGTTTGTCCATGCCTTCAAAATTAATAAGTATTATGTATAGTAAAATTTTTGATATATTGTTATTAAAATATTAAACCGAAATTCATCGCAAAAACTAAATGAAATAATTAATTGGTTTATTAATAAATTAATAACGTTACATTACGTGGACTTCCACAGCTTAGTGGTTCTTGACTTCCACCCAGGGATTTCGGGTTTGATTCCCGATGGTACCTAAAAAAGAAGGTTTTTTAAGGTAGGATTATCGACGACATTAAAGCCGGCCTTTTTGTCAAAACGTTTGTCTGGGTTTTCGGGTTCGATTCCCGATGGTACCTAAAAAAAGAAGGTTTCTTAAGGTAAGATTATCGGTGACATCGTGGCTGGCCTTTTTGACAAAACGCTTGTCTGGGATTTCGGGTTCGATTCCCGATGGTACCTAAAACAAAAAGGTTTCTTAAGGTAAAATTATTGGTGACATCGTGGCCGGCCTTTTTGGCAAAATGTTTGTCTGGGATTCCGGATTCGACTACCGTTAACTACTAAAATATATAACAAAGGTAATCTAGTATTGTTTATGTGTTAGGATTGTGACAACATCCACGTACGCTAAGCGTGTCCGAGTGTCGTCTTTTCACGCACAATATTATTTCCGGCATGATAATATGCTATTCCTAGTAATCGAGTATGATTGTAAGTCATTTTATAGATGGTAAACGCATGTGCATGTACAGGTTTATTATATACAAGCTATCATTCTTCAGCATGCATACACTTTAGAATGTTTAAACTCAAAGTTCCGATGGAAAACGCATGTGCATGCACAGGTTTATTGTATACAAGCTTTCGTACTTCAGCATGCATATACTTTAGACCAGTGGTTTCCAGACTTTATGCTACTACACCTCCCTTTAAAAACAATCTTATCGTGGCGCCTCCCGTTCCCCCCACCCCATTTTATAAAATAATACAGACACATTTTTAAATGGTAACAAATGTATTAATACAAAAAATAAAAATAAAGACAGAATAATAACAAGGTTTTACTACATATATTCACATTAAAATGAATTTGTTTTTAATGCGATAGATGTACTTGTTTATTAGCGTCAAGTTTATCAAACCTAGGTGTTATTGAGGCGAGTGCTACTCATAGCTCTTTTTCTACTACTAAACGGGCTTCTAAATTACTAACAATTTTTGTCCGTAAGTAATCACACCATAAAACAATAAAAAAAAAATCGCACACCGCTGAAACGCTGACGAGTATGTTGACACTTTAGATATGAGTGACGTTTGAATTTGAGGTTAATGTTTTGAAGGTTACTGCAATTAGCAATTCTAGCGGCCGTTTTATAAACTATGCACTCGCAAACTGCAAACCAGAAGTTTCATTCAATTTCCGAAACAACTAAAAATGACGGTAAATGCTTTACAAAAAATGGGTTACGAAGTTTATTGTTATGTTATGAAAGTTTATTTATATGTATATTTTTTTTTATTTATATATGTTATATTATGAAAATTAAATTTCTGTAAAAGTTTCCACTCCTCCCTTTGGATTAGTCCGCGCCTCCCCAAGGAGGCGCGCCACCCAGTTTGGAAAATACTGCTTTAGACTGTTTAAACTCAAAGTTCCGATGGCAAAGAGTTTGAACTTCCCAAACGGCCGGCATGATAAAACTGCTGCAGTGTTTTGTTAAAATTTTATGTATCGTTTTGATTGTGTACTTAAAAATACCTTAATAATTGATTATTAACAGAATATAAGTTACCGAAAAACCAAGTCAGATGTAAAATGGTATAAGAGTAAAACCAGTCCGGATGTGAATCCACCAGAAATCGAACCATAACCGTCTGCTTGCTAAGCGTGAAAGCTACCCGTTAAACCACGACCAATGACGGTTTTTTTTTACAAGTGCAATGAAGATTGAATGAACCCTATTATTATTTGTTTAATATAGTTACGGTCCTTTTAACGATTTGTGGCTGATTATCTTGCCTTTCTGGAACAAAAAATTCTATCCCGTTCACGAAAGGCCACAAAAAACCCACACAATAGAAGCGGACTAAGTTTGATGGGAGAGAATTTGTGGTCTCGACGTGTACCAATTTGGGAGTATAAATGGCAAGTAAGAGTTATATTGTCAGTTTTATATTTCATATAAACTAAACTAATATTTGAAGGATTTAAAAACTAAAATAGAACTCTGTTATTTCAATAATCACATTTATTTCCGCTACACGTGTTTCTACTACCTATCCCGAAGCTCTCTTATAATAATATCCAGTATTCTATAATACTTTTCTGTATTAGATTTAAAACATTCCAACTCTTAAAAAATCTGTGCTTTTCAGAAATAAGGTTTGAAAACATATACATACGAGTACATAAATACTATCACGCCATTTCCATGTTGGGATAGACAGAGAGGACAGATCGCCAGATTTCCTAACTTAACACAAATAATTCGCCTCTTCCCCTTCTGTACACCTTATGCAACTCATTCGATTTCTTTGACTTTTTACATTTCCTTCATTCCAAATATCATTCAACTGATCCAACCATACTTTTCTTGGACTTTTTCTCACACATCATTCATTCACATTCACTCTACACACAAATAAAACTTTTTAAATCGCATTTTCTATTAATAACAATTAGAGCTCTTAAATGTCTTAAAAATGATAAATTATTAAATATCTCACACGTCGTACATTCACATTCGCTCTATACATTTATTTTGGTAGTATTTATTCATTAATTCGTTCCTCAAACCCAAAATAAAACTATTTAAATCGAATTTTATCTATTAATAAAAATTAGAGCTCTTAAATGTCTTAAAAATGATTCATTATTCAATATCTCACACGTCGCACATTCACATTAACTTTATACATTTATTTTGTTAGTATTTATTCATTAATTCGTTCCTCAAACCCAAAATAAAACTGTTTAAATCGAATTTTATCTATAAATAACAATTAGAGCTCTTGTATGTCTTAAAAATTATTAAATATCTCACACGTCTTACATTCACATTAACTTTATACATTTATTTTGTTCGTATTTATTCATTAATTCGTTCCTCAAACCCAAAATAAAACTGTTGAAATCGAATTTTATCTATTAATAACGATTAGAGCTCTCATATGTGTTAAAATTATTAAATATGGCATTATTTTAATGAAAAAAAGACAATATTGTTCAGTACATACATACATACACAGAAATCATCACGCCATGTACCTGGTGGAGAAGGCAGAGAGAACAATCTCCAAACTTTTCTATCCAATCACATAACTTTCGCCTCTTCCACATTCACACATCTCATCATGCACAATATTATATTATTCATACTTCTTACGTTACCTTTTCTCAAAACCTGACCCACTTGGTCTAGCAACGTTTTCCTAGGTTTGCCTCTTCCTCGCACACCTTGCCCTTGTGACTTGTATACTCAGATACAGGCAAACGCCTAGTTTACTGGGGATACGACAAATGAAAGGCATCAAACCCAGATACATTAAAATTGTATGTCCAAATCAAATTACCTGTGGTTTTTTCGCAAATTGTGTATATTTCTTGTCATGTGTAATAATAAATAAATAAATACTCGCTTAGTCATTTTTTTCATAATTAATGCTGTCTTTTAGCACCAAAGTAAAATTTACTTTTTTTCCTATTAAATTGAATTTGAGTAAATTCGCCCACTTCCATATTACCGAGTCCAATCAAGGCTTCACTTTAAGTAAGTATCGGTGTAATATTATAACAAGGTATCTCTGATATTACCCACTAAGTTGTGACCTCGGTGTTAGGATTTGTCTTGTTCTGAGATTTGTGAGTAAACAGGTACCATTAGATACCGCAATCGGAATAGGATTGTATTAATATTGAGTCTATTACAAAGGCGATCGATTACACCAATCGAGAATTATTTATTTATTTGGACCATTGTTTGTCAACATGGGGGTAGGGACCTCCAGGGAGGTAAGGGAGAAATATCAAGTGAAAATAACTTATTTTGTTCACACCAATAGTTGCTTAAGTAAAATAACACATTTTCGAATAAAAACGAACACTTTTATTTTAAAAAGATTATAACCCGAATTCTAAGTAATCTTTTACACATTATTTGCTTGATGATTACCTAAATAAAATTACACATTTTCTGCGAAAAAACGAAAACAGTAATTTCAAAAAATTACAACCCAAAGTCCAAGTCATAGTTACTAATATAGTTACTATATATTGTTTACTCCAATGTTTACCTCTGTATATCTTCGAGTATTATATTATATAGCTTGTAATAGTATATAGTAGAAAGCGTTATGTAATGTAAACAGAATCAAACTTAGATTTAAAAACTTAGTTAGTTACTGGTTCTTCGGATTGACCAAAAATCTTGATAAAAATTAAATTAATCAAAGTGATGGTTGCGTTTCTTATTTAATACAAAAATAGCTCAACAGTTTTGACTTGTCACTTGTATGTGTACGTCAAACTGTTAAGTTGCTTTGTTAATTACGTAAAACAGTAAATATCCGAACCTGACAGGGCACATTATCTTTGTGCAAGTACAAAACTTAAACGGTCGCGTGCACATGCATCTAAAATATATCAAGTTATTGCAGGGGGGGTCGTGAAGTCTTAATTTAATTTATTTATCTTTTGAAGGGTCGGTAGACTGAAAAGGTTAAGAAACATTGATTTAATATATTTAACGTTGTTGTCTTTGTATAAATCAAATATTGTAAAACAGTAGACAACAGCCGTGGTCTAACGGCTAGCATTCACGCTATGTAAGCGGGTTACACAGGTTTGATTCTTGGCGGATTCACTTTCTGAATTGGTTAACCTCTGAAACCGTTTTACATCTGAATTTATGTTTTTCTATATATATACTCGTATGTTGCGTATCATAAGTTATTAAAGCACTATTAAGCAATAGCGCTATGTAAAAAAACAGCCTAACGAAATTCTACAGCAGATTTCATTTTCCGGTCATATTGGAACTTTCTCTTTGCCATTGGAACTTTTAGTCTTATCTGTCAAGACTGTGTACTTGCTGAAGTAAAAAAGCTTACATACAATAAACGAAAACCAACACAGTCATCCTTTATCTACAAAATGGTTGACTATCATACTCGATCACAAAGGATTGCTAACCATATTGCAAAACAAATTATTCAAAAACTAAATCGATTGAAGAAAAAAGGGCTTGTGGAGAGGAAATGCAAATCCGGAATTATTTATTTACGATTGATTGATCGGTTATTTACATTTTTTTGCAAAATATTCAGAGTGCGCTTGAATACAAAAATACAAGATCTTACCAACATTTTTTTTTTGAAAAATTAATTTGATTCGTACAACGTTGATTAGAAAGAAGTGCATGCATACTACTGCATACAACAGGCCACGGCTCAAAAGACCCAGTATCTTATCACGCGCACGGAACTTTTCTTAAAACAAATATATGCGTAAGAAAAAAAATATATTAATCTAAAAACAAATTATGAAATATTTAAATTGAATTTTTGGTGAATTGTGTATAACATTTTAAATATAAACGGTATTTGTGCCAAATTTATTATTACTTGGCGCTGTTTTCAATCAATCACCGAGATGTTTTTGTTTTCATCAGAAATCGATTCCATAACATAATATTCGTAGAACACAATAGTGGTAAAGTCATGTACATAACATACTACCTCGATCAAAAAGTTTTAGGACTTTATTCACAAAATCGAAAATAGCGCTTGATCCAATCCTCGAAACACCGCTGGTACTCAATTTTCGGTATGTCCATCAGAGGCGTCTTCGATTTTTTCATAACATCCTCTCGGGTGCTGTAACGCGTTCCGCGAAGCGGTTTTTTAAGTCGGTTGAACAGGAAAAAGTCGCAGGGAGCCAGATCAGGTGAATTCAAATGCTGCTGGATAGTAGTCGTGTTGTTTTTGGTCAAAATTTTGCGATTTTAACTTTCGCGATTTCAACGCGGTCCGTTTTTTGCAAGAAGTTGAGGTCTTTCGGCACCAGTTTTGCAGCGACACGTCTGAGGCCCAAATCACTAACCAAAATGTCTTGAGCGGATCTATAAGCGATATTCAAGTCGTCTGCCAGCTCTCTGATGGTCAATTTGCGGCTTTCGGCCAACATTTCTTTGATTTTATCGATGTTTTCATCGGTTTTCGACTGCCACTGCGTTCGTCATCCTCGACCGACTCACGACCACTTCGGAAAAAAAAAACTTCTCCAACATTTCCAAGGTCTGAGGACCGTTAAATCCGTTTTTCACACAAAATTTAATGCTAACTCGTTGATGCCATTTTCAAAGTTGTAAAAAATGGTAGAAAACACGCACAAAGGTAGATATACTTAGTACAGCGTAACTTTTACAAATGTCAAGCTATGACGCTGAAATTTAGAGGGAAATGTCAATGATAGATGTGGTAACCTAACAAAAAAAAAAAAGAATTCCAATCGGGTGACTGACAGCGTCACACGGTGGCCGGTCCTAAAACATTTTGATCAAGGTAGTAATACTCGTAGAATACAATAGTGGTAAAGAATGAACATTTTTTTGTTATTATCGTTGGTTGGTAAATTTATATGGTTTTAAAAGAAGATTTTTTTTAAGTTTTTACGTTTAGTTTAATGCTATCGGGAACTTCTCTTGTGAGTTGCTTCTTCATGTTATTTGTTTATAAGTAACTACTCGTATGTACAAACCTTTCCGTAATTAACTATTCCTTTGGGATGTACGATGTGTTTAGCTTGTATTACTGAAACAACCATTGTAACTAAATATATCCCGACAAATCGTATTGCTCATTCTTATAACTTAAATTTATGCTGACAACTTCCGTGACTTTGTTAGTAAGACGTTTGAATTTTCTATGGTACCAAAAATATAATTAAAAAAATAACCCACGGGTTGTTTTGTGTACCACAAAAATGCTATTCAATACAATGATTATGTACACAATGATTTTGATGTGGTTTTTGATATTATGATTCAGTTGAAATGGTGTATGTGATAGGATGGGAATGAGTAGAGTAAACTGAACTGAAATGAACAGAGTGTGAATGTTTGACCCAAATGGTTTAGTCTGTTTGTCAAATATTTGTAAAGTTGTGATTAAGGAATTAAATTACTGCATCACATACCTTGTCTAGTGACATGGCTCTATATATCTAACAAACAATGGATTGTTATGTTCTTGTGCTCAATGGTTTGCGTTTTTGGATCGTTAATTTTGAAAAAAAAAATTATGCAGTCTCCTATGAGTGCACAACTAGATGAGTGAGTTTAAAAACATCAGCGACTCTTTATAAATTGGTTGGTTTTTAGATTTAAAAAAAGTAATTTTTAAGCCATTTTGCACGGAATAGAGGTAATAACTTTGTCATTGCTAGGAAACTGTCGTGAGATTGTAATAAGCAAACGAAAATGTATTTCTTTTTTCAAGGAGGGGGGGAACTTGTCTTAATATTTATTTAATTATTCAAAATGTTATTAGTTAAGGGAAATTAAAATGATTTTTATAACTTTTTTTAAAAATTAATGACCATTTCGGCTCTGCTAGGTCACATTGTCAACAGTAAATAAAGTACTTAAAATCTCAGTTGAATAACAGTAAAAAAATACTAGGGTATGTTGAGTGCCGAAATGGCTTTGGAATTACCACACACTAATCTTATTATTCATTTTTTTACTGTTATTCAACTGAACATATCAAAAGTTAGATTTCATGTATATTTTATTTGTTGACAAAAGGCGTAGCAAACTGATTTTCAGTGCAAATATAAATTATAACACTTAAAATAAGTTTTTCTTTTTTTTTATAATTGAAATGGGATCTTATAAACTCAACGCTGTCTTTTTTAATAAATTTAAAGAATTGAAAATGTTACGCAAAATTGCCAAGATACTGAATATATCGAAAACTACTGTCTATGAACTTTAGGTGACGCCTGTTTACGTGAATCGCTACGAATTTGACCTAAAAATACACAAATACTTTCACGACGACCAATTCATTAAGTCGGTTACTAGGAAAAACAAAGAATCAACATAAATAAGAAGATATCATGTAAAGATTCACATCACTGACATTTGTACGGTTTTAACAGCTATACAATGTGATTGCCATAACAAATATTACACGCATTTTAAAATCCCTTAACTTTGAACAAACATGCAAAGAAATATTAATTATGATAAGTGAGGATCTCACACTGACTTCTGTCACGTATCTAAATTTTCAGAATTCAGATTGTTTTTAGTTTTTGTTTAAATGAAAGTCTTTTTTAACAAAATAATGTTTCATTAGATTAAAAAGAAATACTATTTTTAATGTTTTTCTTGCTGGCAACACATAATACTTACTAACTTTACTTGGTGTAATATAATTAAGGATTATGCAATCTTCCGTTGTGTTTAAAAAACTTTTCTTAAAAGTTTACGTTCTTAAAATATTCACCATTATAATAATATTTTTTATCACCTAAGATTATTTAATCAATTAATGTTAAGCATAAAAATTAAACGGAGCACCATTATTAACAAACGATTATAAAGAGGGAAGTTATCCTGTTTCCGATGTCAACGATGATTGAAAGCCATCACAGTCGCCTACCCATAAATCAATACAAAAATAACATAAACGAATTGACATGTAAATCGCCTTCCTATTCCTGTTCCGGCTTCACCTCCCGTGACGTCGATTGGCGCTATATCGCTATAAACGGTGTTCCCAGCCATAAATGTAGATGTTAGTTCTTGTATGGCCTGGACGGCATCCGGAAGTCTTTACGCCGAACATAACGAAGATACCCAAGAGTACACTGACACTGAATTTCTAACAAAATTTGAATGAGAAAAAAAGTATTAGATCGTTATTTCAATGAAATAATTTTTATGCCCACTATAAAAGGAACTATTTGAAAAAAAAATTTACATTTATATAAGATGAAAAAAGTACTCTAAAATGGTTTTAGCATGTGGATCAAATGAATGAAGAAAACAAAACTGATATGGAGTGCAAATGTGAGTTCAATGCGTCATAAAAGAAGACTTAGTGGGATCAAATTAATGGAGTTTTAAAAGAAGGAAACGCAGAAAGCCAGAGTAATTGTAGGAATTATATGGATAAAAAAGAGGAGAAGGATGTGCGTCGAAATAAAAAATCTAGCCTTTTGTTTCCTCTACGTATTCCGACAGAAAAAATCTAGCCTTCTGTTTCCTCTACGTATTCCGACAGAAAACAGCGAGATTGTGCATATGTATGTAACAAAAAAATCATATGTCCTATATAATATGATCGACTCTAAGGCATTAGTTAATAAAAACAAAAAAACAATATGCATCGGCCCTAAATTTGATCCCTTATGTGATATAGAATTGACCAGATATTTTTATATAATCTATTTGCTCATATGAACAAATTGTTTCCGATATCAAAAATAGTCAAATAACTTTAAAAGTGGCACGTCACAACCAAACCTACATAATTTTTAAAGAAGTACGAGTATGTCGTGAATCACTTTATCAAATGCCTTTGTAATGTCACTTTATGCAAAGTCTATTTGTGTTTTTTTCGTGTAGTGATTAAGCTATATATTTGGTAAAATCAATTATGTTAATCTCTATTCAGCCTTTAGTTCTGAATCTATGTTGTTCATATGTTATTGAATCATGAATTTTAAGGGAAACGTAGCCGCATATCATCGATTCTAATACTTTGCAGGAGCATTTATAACTATAATTGAGCTACTGGTCAGTAATTCTCTCGACACATATAATTGGAAAAAAAATTGACGCTCAATTACATATGTACTCGTATATATCACGCAAATTAAAACCTTCACATTTTATTACTCCAGATAGACCAAAGAGTTCCTCCCATAATGTGCAACACATAATTACCCAAAACACACCACACTCAAAATTTCACACAAACCTTTGCAAGTCATTCCTCCTGCAAGTCCAAGTATTCAAAATCCTGTCGCAATAACAACCACACTCCGATCGACTGACTAAACTATTTGCTATCTTTTAATATATAGATTCAGAAAAATAAAAATATTGTCAGTTATAATACTATATAGATTCAGATTTTTAGTATATAGATTCAGAAAAATATTGTCAGTTATAATATATAGATTCAGAAAAATATTGTCAGTTATAATATGTAGATTCAGAAAAATATTGTCAGTTATAATATATAGATTCAGAAAAATATTGTCAGTTATAATATATAGATTCAGAAAAATATTGTCAGTTATAATATATGGATTCAGAAAAATAAAGATTAAAAAAAATTAACAACAAAAGTTAAATATTATTTTTATAAGTTTCTAAAACTCGATTAATATTTAGTTGTTTAGAACAATAGTCTTCAACGTATTTTTGCACTTACTTCTTTCCTTTAATTCATTGGTACCAGTCATCCTATTTTGTATTACAAACATTATGAATATTTCAAAATTGTTCATAAGACAATTAATAACCAGGGATATTACTCGGAGATTGTTGATGATAAATAAAGTATAATACTTGTAACGTGGTTTCCGTAATGGCAGTACAGAGTACATATTATGCATTTGTAATTACTTAGTAATATTTCCCTTCCAGCTGGTCCGTCGCTAATAACTATCCAATTATATATTCGTGTAGAAATTTCATTTCTAATTATTGTTGGGTAACACAGGAAACCATCCTAAATAACACAAACTTCGAATGGACGAAATAAACTCTAATGAGCAATGGGTGTTTAAAATATACAAAAATGATATCTATAATTTAATAAAACCCTTGATATTTTACCAATATAGTTCAATAAATAAGCAAATCAGTTTAGAACCCGGTAAAGGCTGAGAGTTGTGTGATGAAAATTGACTTGAAGATGAAGAAGTTAACAGTCTGGTTAACACTTAGGACCTATAAAAACATCTTTCTGGTTGGTTAGAAGAGATTGCCACATGGCAATAAACTCGCCAGGTTAAAAAAAAAGAAGAAAATTGACAAAAAAAATTGTTTTGTGAGTTGAATATGTTTTGCGCAATTACGTCTCCATATTAAAACCATCAAGTTTAGTCAATGTATGCCAATTTTTTTTTTCTAATTTCATATTATTTCTTACTAATTATTGATGAATGGAATTTAGATATCTTAAATAAACAAAAAAAAATGGGTTTTGTGAGTTGAATATTTTTTGCGCATTAACGTCTTAATATAAAAAAAACGATATAGTTTAGTCTCAATATAAAAAAAACGATATAATTTTTTTTTGTCTGATTTCATATTATTACTTACCAATAATTAATTGACGGTATTTAGATATCTCAAATAACAAAAAAAAGTATTTTGTTAGTTGATTTTTTTGCGCATTTACGTCTCAATATAAAAAACTATCAAGTTTAGTCAATATGTGCCAATTATTTTTGTCTGATTTCATATTATAACTTACTTATTATTGATAAGCGATATTATTTTATCTTAAATAACTAATTCAATTTTTTTACGCATTTATGTCTCAATATAAAAAAACTATGAAGTTTAGTCAATATATGAAAAAAAATTGTCTGATTTCATATTATTACTTACTAATAATTGATTAACGGTATTTAGATATCTCAAATAACCAAAAAAAAAAGTGTTTTGTGAGTTGAATATTTTTTGCGCATTTACGTCTCAATATAAAAAACTACCAAGTTTTTTCAATATATGCCAATTTTTTTTGTCTAATTTCATATTATTACTAACTAATTATTGATTAACGGAATTAAGATATCTTAAATTCAATATATGCCTAATTTTTTTGTCTGATTTCATATTATTACTTACTAATTATTGATAAGCGATATTAATTAATTTCAAATAACTAAAGAAAAAGTGTTTTGTGAGTTGAATATTTTTTGCGCTTGTTTGATTTCATATTATTACTTACTAATTATTGATAAGCGATATTAATTAATGTCAAATAACTAAAGAAAAACTGTTTTGTGAGTTGAATATTTTTTGCGCATTAACGTCTCAATATAAAAAAACTACCAAGTTTCATCAATGTGTGCCAACTGGAACTGGAATACACAATAATTAGAAACGATGTCATAATTCTCAAGTTTTACTTTTATATTAACATAATTCACTTTTTAGTTACTGGATATGTTAGGGACAATTATTTTTGCCATAATGAATTAAAATTGTTAACGGTTCCGATTTCATGAACATATATACTAAGACCATCACCACCATTTTCACACGGAATGGCCTTGTTGAATGAATTTTTTATACCGTTGTCCTCCATATCTCAGTGAATAAACTGAAAATTAACATTTTTTATACATTTTGTAGGTATAACTAAGCAATACCACAGAAAACTTTACATGAATTGTTCCTGTTGCCATTCCGTTATTCATGTATAATATTTCGACTTTTTTAAATCAGGTTTTAGATGTGATCGGGTTAAATCTGTATCAAATGTAAATAAATAAATTCATGAACATGTATTGATTTTATTTTGATTTTAAAACAGTATCTTGAGTAAATTATAGAGATTACACATAACATAACCTAGACTAGTAAAGTTTTCATTTAAGACTTCGTATAATAAAAATCATAAGTAATAAAATTAAAATCACTTATAAGTACTTATCGAGGTACTTGTACAAATAAAAAATCCAGAGAAAAATCTAAGGGATAGTGAAAATAAAAGTCAAACAAAATATTTAAGAGGAACAAGGGGGTGTGTCATCAGATTAATCAGGAAATGCCAAATAAAATTATCAAAAACCGATAAATCATTTTTTAATATACATTTAACATAGTCAATATATTTAAAATGGGTTTTCTGTTATAATATATATGTCATATGCATTCAGATCAAAATACGTCTGAGGTTTGCATACCTGAAATGAATCTCCGTGTCTTAGTATGATTGATGTGAACCTGAGCATTGACGAGTGTACTTTTGTTGCGGTCAGGATCATGTTGCAAGTTGCAAGGACACCCGAGAGTGGCTCAACCACAAACACTCACCAATTGTCACTACTTCAGTGGCAATCGATAAATATGTGGAACGCTAATCAAAACTAACGTTATTTAAATATTTGTGGTCTTTAGTCACAATCTGACAAGTTTGAATTGACATTTTCGGTTTGAAAAACTCGAATTATAGAAACGTTTATTAGCATAGCGCATTTCCTAAAAAAAAACCATTATTTCAAAAGTGCAATGTATTTGAATAAAAAATGCATTTATATGGATTAATGTATGATTATGACACGGTAATGTAAGCAGAAAATAAACATAATTTACAGAGTTTGACAAGTAAACTGTTTGAGCGATGCAAAGAGAAAAATCTGAGAATGAATGCTGCATAATCTATGTTATAAGCCATGTTGATAGGAAAGTGTGAAAGGCAACCCAAATGTGATGTATGGGGGAGCAGTGAAAGATCAAAACAAGTTTAAGAATTCTACTACTTCAGAAATAGCGCTATAAAAGTGATATATACTCAGCATCCGGGGAGTGAATTGGTTGCTTAAAGCGGCTTAAGACAAAAATGATTATCTAAGGAACATGGCAACTGATTTAAAATGTGAAATTTGAATTAAAGACCGCAAGGAAAAGCATTAGAATTGAATGACAATGTTTTCATTAAAAAGCTCTATTGTCTTAGGTTTAGCGTTTACTTATCCCTTATTTTGCTTCGCTATCCAACGATAACCTATTAAAAACAACAATTAAAAAAATACACAAATTCATAGTATCAAAATGCACGGAAACGATTGTGCACAATAGTATTTTAGGGCCAACTTTGATGTATGGCAGGGAAATGTGGACGTGGAAAAATAATTAAAAGAGCCTAAAAATGCTGTATAAATGTGTGTAATGAGAAGAATGCAAGGGGCGACAATGTTTGACAGAAAATGAAATGATTAGGAATGAAAATGAACGTGATTTTTTGAGTTAAATGAAGAACATCACTCTGAGATGGATCGGGCATGTAGAACTAATGAATGAAAAAACACTAATTAAATAAATATACAGTGCAAATGTGAGTGATAATTGTTCACCTCATTACACCAAGAAACTGAATACGGTTTCAAAATCTGTTAAGATGATAGTCCACAACAGTATTTAAGTACTGACTTTGATATATAAGAGGGAAACGTGGACATAGAAAAATAATGAAAGGAGACGAATAAATATGTGGAACTGTATGCACTTAGATGAATACATGAGGGGATAATGTATGACAGAATGCAAAACAAAGTGATTAGGAATGATAGCGAACTTAAGGCTAATGTGCTGAGTAAGATGATGTACAGCATTCTGAGATGGTTTGGGCATGTATATCGAACGAATGAAGACATTTTAATAAAAAAAAAATTATAGTGCATATATGAGTGAAAGGCAAGGGTAAGGAAGAGCTAGGAGAACTGGTTGGATCAAGTGAATTATATTTTGAAAAAAAAAGGAAACGTAGAAAGGCAGATAAATCATAGGCGCTTATACTTTTTAAACCCTTCAAACTACAGGAATTTATTTTGACATAATATGTCTGATTAATTACTATTCATAAAGAAAAACAGTATGGATAATTTTTCTCATGCTGCTAAGTGATGCCAAGAGAATATCCACTGTCACTCAATTGATTCGATATATCTGTACCACGCGTCACTTAAGCATTCGTTTCCTAAGAAAGTGGTGTCGTTATATAGCGCACATAACAAAACATTGTTTATACAAACCATATGGCGTGGTTTCCTAGAGAGCGTTTGTTGTGTCGTTATATAGCGCACGTAACAAAGCATTGTCTATGCAAACCAATGGCGTTGGTTTCCTAGAGTGCGTTGGTTGTGAGTGTAATGTCAAATAGCAATGCTGCCATTTGCATGATGGCCGTAATAGCGGAGCAAACAGTCGTGGAACGATTTTTCCCGTGTAGCGGACACCGTTTTACAATAAAAAATGAGTGCAAACGTAATTTGGACCAGCGAAAATGACGAAATATTGATTGATTTTGTTAGAAACAAGGAAGCTTTATATAATGTGAATAGCAAAGACTATAGAAAATCCCAGTTGAAACAAAATATGAGGAATCAGATTTGGTTTCCACTGACAGTTGTGGGTTCTCATTTCTGCCGTCTGGTGGCGCGCCAGGCGGATGCGACGCAAACGAAATTTAATTTGGACCAGCGAAAATGACGAAATATTGATTGATTTTGTAAGAAATAATGAAGCTTTATATAATGTGAAGAGCAAAGACTATATAAAAACCCAGTTGAAACAAAATATGTGGAATAAAGTTTCCAACTGACAGTTGTGGGTTCTCATTTCTGCCGTCTGGTGGCGCGCCAGCATCACGTCATGTAACGTGCGCTATATAAGGAACCCGCTTTCTTAGGAAACCGTAGCTTTAGTGTTTAAAATATAACATTGGTTCTGCAAGTTGTTAAATAGAAAACAGAATGATTTCCGAAAACCTTGTTATTATCAAGATTATTAAAACCTCTAATATTGCAGAATAGTTGAAATTATAATTGCAGAACTAATATTAAAAATAACGCAACGAACTTTTGTAGTTCTATTTTGAGGATTCTATCATATAATCGATTCTTTTTCGAGGCTTTTATAACTGCATACCATCGAAAGTTCAATATGGTGTACATACTCATATATTCCAATATTCCTCCCTTTTTTCTATATCATAAGTATCTCAGGACCTTTTTTTTTATATTTGTGTTAGTTGATAAGGATCCTAAACATCCGAACTTTCTTGTAATTTAGAAAAAAATAAATATAAACGTTTTCTTCGAGTGTTGCTTTTTTAAATAGACAATTCATACACAGTGGGATGATTTGTGCACATTACAGACAAAAATGATATTATAAGAGTCTATAAAATACATTTTTAAATTTAAAAAAAACTAAATTACAGTGTTGTTTATTTTGTCGAAAGTTTTCTTATGAATTTGTATTAAACACAACCAGTTTGCAATCCTCAATTAAAGATAATTTAAAATCACTCTTGGAATTATTATTCCTGTGAATTTATAATAATACATTGTGCATTTTAGCGAGCACACTTCTGCGACTAATTAAATCCAGAGTTTTTATGGCAGCAAGATTAAATTTCCAAGACAAGCTGCTGGTTTGAGTCCATGTATTATTTTTGTCACTTACAGAGCGCATTTTTGTTGCTTACTATCGCGCTCGAGTTTGTGAAAAGCAAGTAAGCTATAGAAAATATTAATTCAGACAAAATAATTGAAATCAATTTGATAGTAGATAAGCCAAAAAAATCTTGTAGTTTCCGATTTCTTAACGTAAACACTATCTCTTAACGGCCATTAATTTTCGATAATGCTCAAACTGAAAATAATTCTACGTCTGTTTTCTGTAATTTGAAGTATTTATTTCAGATATACTTCAATGAATATTGAATTTATAATAATTCAAAGTGTCCATTCATATTTTAGGATACCCACTACCGGTTTCAATGAAATTCATCTTCACCTGACGAGGAAAACGGAAGTCCTGATGTGTGCTCAAATAAAAAAGTGGATAATACGAAATAAAATTAAATGTTTTATTTATTTTATTAGAAAGTTATAAACACTTTATTTTGTATCATGACACATTTATTCATAATAATAATAATAAAGGAGTTCAGTTAAAACATTGCAATACCCCTCAAAATCTGGGAGTATTGTACAGACATATAGAATCTGGGAGACAGTACCGTACCTTTCAAATGACTGCATTACGAGTATTACAAATAAATAATCAGTGCTAGAAATAATAGCTTTGGAAACTCAATAAGACGTCATGGGGAGCCCAACTACACATACTATATTACGAGTGCCAGCTCTTGTACTTGCTGGCAAGCGGAATATAAAGCTCCGGTTTGGAGTGGCTCTTCATATGCTAGAGAGGTCGAAGTCGCTATGAATGAAATTGAGAGTATAATAACAAAATGCTTAAAAACAACACCAACCTAGAAAATATACCAATTGATTTATATTGTTCTACCTGAGATACGTAGAAGTATTGCAGCTGACATAAAAATATCAAAACAAGTACAAGAGCCAAGCCATCCCTTATATGGTCACTAACCAACAAGTACAGGAGCCAAGACATCCCTTATATGGTGACTAACCAACAAAATTGAAATCTTGGAATAGTTTTTTGAAGAGAACTCAAGAACTGATAATTTATCCGGATAAAGCGCCTTTTCTGAAAGGCAAAGAAATAACATCTTACGGCTGGATGAAGCTCTCTGAAGAAAAACATGGAGAACAACTACCTTGACCTACTTGGATATTACTAAATATACTCCGAGTAGGGATGACTAGAAGTAAACGTGCAAAAAAGGTTGTGTTGAACGAAAGTAGCATTGAATGTTATTGTGGTCATATACAGGACCTGAAAAATTTTACTTTGTCCAAACATCGGGACTATATGTTATACTCGGAACAGGACCTAATTTTTGCGTATGATAGGGCGATTTCTATTGCATTCTACTGGAAACACGTGGAATAATTGATGATTAAGATCCTGACACGGAAATGAATGAATTATCCTTAATAAATACACTTTTTTTCTGTTATACGTCATATATTATTCTCAGTGCAATCATTCACACCGCATTTACTGGAGTTTATTAATTTATTTTCTACCTTTCACTCAAACATCACTGTTAACACTAATATGCTATATTAAGCCATCATTTTTTTATGTCTTGATATTGATCGGTTAAAAAATATGTATTTAAGTACGCCATAAAATACAACAAAAGGATTAAATGGGATTAAACACTGTTTCGAAAATATACCGATGTTATCTAACTTAATTCAGAGAACCGTCAGTTACACATTATTCGAAACAAATATGGGATAAAATGGTTATGACGCTATAATTCACACGTTAAGACCGAAAGCGTCATTTCGAATACATATATATATATATATATATATATATATATATATATATATATATATATATATATATATATATATATATATATATATATATATATATATATATATATATATATATATATATATATATATATATATATATATATATATATATATATATGAGAAATAAATTAGGTAAACAATCTCAATTATCTTAAAACCAATATTAATTTATCAACGATTATGTTGTCGTATTTAAAATGGCTACCCTAAATAAATCCCAATACTATAAAAATTGTAAGTACCTAACAATTGAAACTTTATTGCTTTTTTCTCTCCGTTTAAGATGGAACATATGGGTTTAATGATTAATGCTATGGCCTAATTTAAATCAACATGTGATATGTAAAAACTATTTTATATAATAAGGTTAACTTTGTAATTTATTTTTACCAAGCACAGTTTATTCCACTTTTTTGTGACGGTATATAAGTCAGTACATCGATCCAAATATCTGTTGAACAGTTTTATCCCAAAAATCTCTCCGCTCTTAGCCGAAATCGTCCCATGCCTCCCTCACCCCTCAGCTCCCAACCGTTGAAGCGTGTATATCGGTACCAGTTCGAACAGCACTTAGTCTTGTTTGTGTTCCCCTGAAGATGAGGTGAAAGCCTTGAAACCGGTAGGGTTATACCGTCACAAAAAAAGTGGAATAAACAGTTTTTGATAAAAATAAATTACAATTTCTTTAAAGCTCCACAACGTTAATGCCTTAACTATAAATAACATAATAAGGTTTACTTATTCTCGCACTGGGCAAAATTGATGAAAAGTTAAAAAAAAACATACATTTGAAAAAGTAATCAAATTTTAACCCCACAATGTAAGATAATCACCCTAACTCAAAGAAAACGTAATGTTTTTTCGGCAATATATAAAAAATTTAATTAACGTTCAATAAAGCTGTAGCGACAATTTTAACGTTGATTTACTAACAATCAGAACATTTTATTATTAAATAAATTAAATTGGATATTTAATTAAGTTGGTCCATAATTTTAGAAAAAAAGACCATTTGTGAAATCTTGTGCAGATCAAAGCGAAAATAAAAAAAAACCAAATAAACTCAATTAGGGTATTTGACTTCTTGAGACAATTTTTTGTATTACAAAAAATCTTCCGAAGAGTTCTCGTAATTTAGAATCGCTCGCCCCTTTTTTCATTGTGGACCGAAGATTGAAGAAATTCGAAGCGAAAATTGAAATATTTTAAGTATTGTCGTATGGCTATCATAAAATTTCCATTTTATAGCATTTTTTCGAGACTTTCATTATCATGAAATTCAAAGCTTTTTCCATGGTAACTTTTGTCATACCCACTTCACGGATAATTTTGAGGAGTGTTTTTTCTCAATTATTGATCGTACAAGATTTTATTTGATTTTCTTTTTCAGTGGATAAAAATTACAAATATGACACGTCCAGAACGTATTTCACTATATTATAAGTTGACATGACGGAGTTTGTAGTTTGGTCTCATAAATTGTTATTATCCATTGCGGCTATTTAACTCTTAACCCTCCGTCGGGCGCAACTCATCTGTGAGATTAAAATTAAATTTCTGCTTACGCTTAAGGGAAAGCTTATCAAACTGAACTTTTCACTCAAACATGATTATATAACATTTGTACATTTCTTTGCACTTTTCAATAACATTTTAAATTTTCTCATACAGTTTTTCTTAAAATAGAAAATAACTAGTTTTCAACATTCTCAGTCTTTTATTGGCAGCTTATCAACACAAATAATGCAATTCAGTAACATCACTTTTTTTTCAGTCATTTAATACCCACAGTAGGTTTGTAAAAAAGATTTAGCACAATAAAAAGTATGTGGAATTAACTGTCACATCTTCATAAGGTACGTGACGAAGTTCATGTGACGAAAATAAAACCTATAACTTAACATTAGAGAATACTATGCTAGCACTTTTTCAAACATAATTTAGAATGTAAAATTTTAATTCATAAAATGTCTTCCACAAAAACAAAAGGGAGTAATCAAAATATGATAAGAAAGTTATTCCTGATCAGGCTCACGCTGAACATTTTCAAAAACATTCTTATAACAATTTTCATACACCATGTGTCCATGTTTGTATTCATATAGTAAATAACGATCAATATAATTGAATTAGGGGCTACAACATAGATATACGAACTATTGCAGGTATATAAAAATAAATATTGAGAAAATAAATGAAATTTCGAAAATAAAAAATACTTACGTAATCGGGCGCCACTCATCCAGCAGATTAAAATGTCCGTCGCGGAGACCAACGGTGCACTGAAGAAATAACAAAGATACCCTTGTGTAAGGGGTAGGGAGTCAGGAAGCTACTATAAGCCTCACCTCTTTGTCGGTAAACCTCGCCCATTGGCACAAAAACTACTAGGTACCACATCTCACAGATTATATACGCCCGCCCAAGGGATAAAAAAATTATTCTATTTTCATAGATGTCCTTAAAATTGTATGTCTCTTGGTCGAACACAAAGATTGAATAATACACAACGCACGAGTACATGTGCAACTTAACAGTGAAATTATATTTATGGTAAAAACCAAGATTTATATCTAAAGACTTGTTAATTTATAAATCATGACATTAATAATGTATAATTTAGGAAAAAAAAAAGCTGAATATATTTTTTTTTAAAACCGTTTTGATCAAAATAACATCGTCATGAACCAAACTATTGTAATTATTGATCTAATATGGCAAGCTTTTATTTGTGATGTTGTATGTACTCGTATATGTTATAATCTTGAACAAGCGCTTGAGTTTGAATCTCTGGACAATCTTACTACTGATGGGATGTGTGCCCTAAGTCAAACGAATACATAATGTGTGAATATTGTCTGGAGTGCATATGAAAAACCGCAGTATTACGATACAAATAAAATGCTGACAGGCTAGTAAGAACTTGAGTTTTACTCGTTTTCTTATACAGTAATAAACGTGAACTTTGACGAAATCAGAGAGGTTGAGTCCTGTGATACGTGATGCTAAAGATGTTTTCCGCATGTTCCGTGGATGCCTGTGAATATAAATGATTCCATCACTATGAAGATGCTGATTGAGGCCATGTTTCACATGCACTGGAAATATTATGCAGTTCTTTGGACATTTAGGGACTTGTGTTTCGCATAGAAGGATATTGGTTGTTTGAATAAAAGTCGTCGAAATCGGAATAAGTAAAAAAAAAGTTTATTGTAAGCGTCTGTATTTATAATGTATAGAACGGCGCAGAACATGTCGCTGTCTCGCTTCCGCTGGGCACATGTTTATTGTTGCACGTTCTATATACATTCATACTACGGTTTGCAGGAGAGGCAAGAGATATATCGGTGTCTCGCTCTTCGCTACTAGTGAGTTCAATGACCGCGTAGGCGACCTTCGCCCGGCGCCGTCTCGCACTCGCCACTTGCGAGTTCAATGACCGCGCGGGCAAGGGTCGCCTTGGTGAGTTCAGTGACCGCACGCACAGTCGCTACAGATACATAGCTAGAAGAAAAACTGACTGAAAAACGGCTGTTATTAGACCTAGTTAAAGGTACTAGGTTGTGTGGTTGAGCACACATAAACAATCTGATTAGATCTCATAAAAAATCGTCTATCGAGTCTATATAAGAAATTTTCGTTAAATGAAGTTTTAGCGGATGTCCTAGTAGGACGTGCTGATGATTATGATTGTTGTTTGGTATTTAAATAAAATACCTCGATTAGCAATGCGGAAAGTGAGAGTGAATAATCAATAAATAGTAAACAGCGACGAATGGTCAAGTGATTAATAATAAGTGATCCTTTATTTATCGATAAGTAGGTATATATACATTTCAGAACGGGGCGCGTGAATGCGCCCGCAATATATTTTTATCTCACTCCTGCGCGTGCAGAGGTGGTTGCAGACGTTGCGAATAATATAGTGGGTAGATAATTTGTTGACGAAAACGGTGAGACAGCGCGATGCGTTCTCTTTCTACTGTGGAATGTAACGTAAATAGTAATTGCGGGTAAACAATATTAATGTTCTGGTATGCGACCTTTGGACATGTCTGAAGGTCGGTTCGTCGGTCGTTGACCGTGCGTGTTGACAATATTCAGGGACGACCGTAGTCCCTACAAAGTGAATAGTGCTATCCCATAATGACTATTATTCTTAAAAAAGAGGTGCGGGCGGAAAAGAAAAATTTATTCTTAATAATATCAAAGACAACCTCAAACAATTTCATCGAATTATACTTAGAATTTTTTTTTAAATTTAACCTTAATTACATTGTTTGAAATTTCGATTTTTTTTTCTGTTACATTTTTTGGAAAGTTGTCAAATTTGACGGTTCTGCGTCATTTTCAGTGGATTGTTATCAAAATAAAATTCATTATCCAAATCCTTGACAACATCCTTGTAAAATTACACTTCCCCTGAGAATAAGCAATTTAAAAAAAATTGTAAATTCAACTTATATTTTTTTTATATTGTTTATAATTAAGGCTTTAATTTTGTGGAGGTTTGAAGACATTGTAATTTGTTTTTATCCAACACTGCTTATTTCACTTTTTGTAATGGTATAATCCTGCCGGTTTCCAGGCTTCACCTAATCACCAAGAGAGCACAAAAAAGACCCTTGTTTGTGCTCAAGAGTCTTGTTTGCGCTCCCCTGATGATGAGGTGACAACCTTGAAACCGGTATGGTCATACCGTTACAAAAAGTGGAATAAACAGTGTTTGATAAAACAAATTCCAAAATAGTATTACTTAATTATTTTTTTAAGTAATCTTTTTTTTATGTGGAAAAAGTGTGGTATTTTGTGATCTAAATTTTCGTTCCAGTAAGAGGTTATATATTTTTACCCTATTTTTTAAAAATTTGTCTCGAATACATATTTCATCTATATAAACATCTCGTCCTTATTTATTTTGCATCCATGCACCTTTATTTACGTTGAAACATTACGAATACATATTTCATCTATATAAACATCTCGCCCTTATTTATGTTGCATCCATGCACCTTTATTTACGTTGAAACATTACGAATACATATTTTGTATATCATACCCTTCAGAAAATAAAAGCTTTTTTTGCTTTTATTGAATATCAGTGTCAAATATATTACAGCTTTTTAGAACTTCAATCTTTTGACATGTTAGAGTAGTTTATTGAAGTAAAGTAATTGGGAACTATTAGCCAAGGTTTTCACGCCATTGAACATTGTTTATAATTATTGAAATACCTCTTTTCCCTCCATTATTTGATTGAAAGCCATATTTTATTTCATATTTACTTAAGTAAACAAAATATGCTTCGAAAAATGTCACTGGCAATACACCCTTAATCGAAGCCACCCACGCACTCTTCTGAGAATATATTCAAACAAACAATAAACAAATTAAAGTCGTGCACATTTCACCTTTGAATTTATTTGAGACTTATACGTCACCTTCAGCAAGACTCAGATACACATAGTACATATACACAATCAGGCCATTTCTCTGCTGAACTAGACAGAGAGGATAAAGCGCCAAACTTTCCTCGTGTATTCCGATATATGTCATATGCCTCATCTACAGCCACATATCTTCTTATACAGCTCCTTCTGGCTTTATTAATTCTTTCCTTTTTTTCTTTCAAAATTTCATTTTTTTAGTATGATCATTCTTTTCTCGGTCATCCTCTACCACGAGCCTCACTTATGCTTGCATTATAAATTTGTTATATCAATATTTTATAACCCATTCATTTAATAAGTCTAAATCCCCTCAATATGCTCATTTTCACCCTATTTAACCCATCAAATTTTTAACTCACGTTTATTCTCAAATTTCTTATTTTGTCATATATCAACACACCCTGTATTCTTCTCAGTGCACGCATTTTCATAGCATTACCTCGACTCCTTTCATTCATTTTCCACGTCACGTTTCACTCCCACGCATTCACTCCAATGTTGGCACTAATATACTGATGTGAACCATCATTTTAACATTTCCGTAAATACGTTCATATATAGTAATATAAAAATACTGTAATTTGTTTTTATAACTATAAATAATGTATATAAAAATATTCACGCATCAAATATTTACTTTTGGTTAATTTGAAATATCAAACAAGCATATCTCCCTCCTTTGTGTGTTGAAATAGCAAAACGGTAGAATGTGTGTTTTATGGTTCAATTCCGTCTTATACTATGTTTATCTCATACAAGCCCACGCTTTGTCTAAATATCTTACATTTTGCATATAATCGTCCGCATTAAGTTAACAGATAGGCTTTAAATAAAATTAGTAGCTTATTCTGCGATGATAATCTAAACTTGAAACTTCGACAAGGGTTAGTCAAATGCTACGTTTGGTCAGTGTTATTGCATGGAGTGGAATCATGGACCCTCAAAGTTGATAGTATGAACCGACTGGAAGCATTCGAAATGTGGATGCACCGGAGAATGCTATGGATACTCTGGACGGATATGGTTAGCAACAAAAGGGTTCTTTAAAGAGCCAAAGTCGATAGAGAGTTGCTGACTAATATTAAAATCCGAAAGGTGTCCTATTTGGGTCATATAGAGGAGCAAAGTACAAATTACTGCACCTGATCATCCAAGGCAAAATAGAGGGTCGAAGAGGTGTTGGCAGGAGGCAAATCTCCTGGCTCCGCAATATAGTGATTGGACTGGTATAAGGAGCGTCGGGGATGATTTTCGGGCAGCCGGGGACAAAGATATCTACTCTCAAGTGATATTCAACGTTGAGGGGACATGACATGACACTGGGAAGAAGAAGAATAAGTTAACAGAACCCATTTATAAGAGCAATCGACGGTTCCATAAATTTTTGGAAAAAAATATATCTTAAGTTACTTTCTGTCTTTCCTTTTGAACTTTTAATTTTTCAAGGATTACTCGTTTATAGAATTTTTATTTTTTTAATATTGATATTAAACCAGAATGTTGAAGTATCTTAGGAATAGGAATGAAGTTTCTTAGATATGATCATAAAAAAAGTAGATAAAATTTTACTATTTATCGAATCATGTTATTTTGATCACAGCCTGATGTTTTTTTAGTGTACGATTAACTAATAAAATGGAAGCAGCCAAAAACGCACTTGCTTGATTGACTCTAGCCTCAAAATTTAAATCAATATAAAATAAATCAACCTTCCAAAACAAACCAACATACTCACAGTTACTCAAATTCATTTATTTTTAGCTTTTAAAAGCTCCACGATCATATATACTATATTGAACATGAAATATTAAATAAAGAAATGGATTAATCGGATTTCAACACCATGTTTTTATACATCATTTTGAAGAAATAAAATGTATTTTATTCCGCCAAAAATTTACAACACATTCCTGAGGGAAATGGGAGATTTCTGTAATGCCGCGCCTTAAAATGTAAAATAATATGTAACAAGGTGACTTATTGACAGAGAGAGTTGAGGAGCTTTTGCTCTGCATTCGTTTCAGTAAATAGCTGGTCTGAATGTAGGGCATGTGATAAAGAGTTGTAGAATATGGTTTTGATGTTGTTGTTGAGATCATAATGCATTTAGAATTGTGTTTATGATAACTTGGTATACAAGTATTTGTAGAAATGTTATTGCACAGTGTGAATGTTTCAGGTTGTGTTTTAGTATTAAGAATAAACATACGAATTCTGTGATTAAGAAATAACGTTATATTGTCAAATAAATTGCCTAGTTAAGTGATTGCTTAGGTTGCCGAGTCAAGTGGTTCACTGTATCCACAAAATGGTGGTTCTTTTAGAATGTTATTTTCTTGTGAAGATAAGTGTACCAATGCATTTTGTACCATCAGTATAAAGGCTGTATTTAGCAGGGGTAGTTTAGCAAGGGAAAAAGCGAATGCCATAAACATAAATATTTTTCAAGGACAAAAAGGTGTCCACCAAGGATGCATTTTTTCTCCCACTTTGTTCAATTTATACAGTAAATATATAGTAAAAAGTGCACTGGAGGACTGGCAAGGAGAAATAAAGGTCACTTCATGATATCTACATTATGCAGACGATATTACACTTTTTGCTAAGTCTTTTGATGAAATGTGCTGTTTTGCCGCTTGTATAATATTTGAAGAAGCCCTATCAGGTGCTTGCTTTAAGTGTCTCAGTTTAAAAAAGTAGTTCGTCTGATAACAATACATGCGTGCGAGTATGGTTGCCTCTAATATAACTCAGATATTGTATTACCAATATGTGATATGACGAACTACCAGCTCCGTGTCTAGCTTAGTAATGCTCAACTCAAAGTCTCGATTAATAAGACCGAAGACAACATTGTCTTCTGGTCTTGCTCTTAAATGTGTCCGCATCGTTAATTTGAATATATTTCGGTGCACCATGTGAATGAACTTTTTTTCGTATTCTATCATGCATCAAATGCTAATAAATAATTCAAAAGTCATTGAAGAAAACAAAAAAGTTGACAGCCACCACTGTTCCCCCCAGGGTACAGGGTAATACAGCGTGGTGTTGTATAGTGTGGTATTTATCATCTGCTATCTTTCTTGCCCTGGGCTCGGCCCGATCCAGGCGTCTCGCGCGGCTCATTAGTTAGCCCCTCTTGTAAGGAAATACCACTGATAACATTTGAAACCTTCTCGGCTCTAGGAGTGTGGCTCCCGTCCTCGGGGAATCTGCGAAGAAGGAACGCAAACAAGATGTACTAAATTTAAATCGTGATGGGAGAGGAAAATCAAAGCTGAAACGTTCCCAAAGTTTGGTGTATACGTGGTTCATCTAAATTTTTGACACTTTTCACATGACATACGATGTTAATTTTGTTTTGGATTTCAAACAATTCCACTGTTAAAACAATTCTATTAAAATTATGGAGTACACTTGTATAATTTTAATATTTTGTTAAAGTATACAAAATTATAATACATCTGCACTAATTACGATATTTAAGATGAAATTATTCTTGATGAGTGTTTGCCCTCTAAACGGCGATATATTACGACCTCCGTGGCCTAGTTGGTAAGACGTCTGTCTCCCAACCCAGAAGTTGCGGGTTCAAATCCCGCTGGAACCCAGATTTTAAAAAAATGTTTATTCCAGTCTCCTTCTCAATTAAGACCTCTTTTTATATATCTGGTTGTTGAAAGATATCGCCTTATTGTCGTTGTATTATAGGTATATAACAAAAGTGTAATATTCCACAATATTATTGTCTAAATTTTGAACCAAATAATCCAATAAAGGATGTAACAATAACTTAAAGTATAATATATGGATGTATATTTCTTCTTAAAATTTGATTTAATTAAACAAAAAAGGAACGATCTGAGATATCCTCTAATTAAGACACAATAGAAAAATAAAGCAAAACACACTAAGAAATGTCTAAAATATATCTGACAATTCATATATGTGGATGGATTTTTATAATTATTTTATAATCACATTATACACTCCAACATTTTGGTTGTTTGACTTTTTTTACATATTGACAAAATAAACTGCATTTGAGTGTTATTAATATAGTACAGTAATAATTGTACAACAAAAAATAACGTCTTAACATATTAAAAAAAACTATTGTTACAATTTAGAACAAATATTGTAAATTTTTCAAAATATGACGCATGAAAATACCAATGTGGAAATTCATCATGGAAAGTAAAAAATAATCAAACTCAATCAGCAATTCAATCAAGTTAAAAAAAAATGAAAATATCTCAATGGCAACGATACCACGAAATATAATAGAACATTATAAAGAAATATAAATTTAAAATGAAATGGAATAACCAATTAAGACTTAAGATTGAAAAAATGCCGAGAAAAGACCCTCCTGAACTCAACGTCATATATTATACTCGTACATAAATACCCACCAAATTAGACACGGAGCTGTCCAATTGTTATAACATATTCCCATGATTGATAAATAAAAACGTGCTTCTGTATGTTAGGTAGCTAGTTGCTATTGACGCATTTGAATTATAAAAAGGTTTGTTCATTTTTACTAATACAAGAAACCATAATTTCGTTTAATTTAGATAATGCGTTATTCCACTAAAAACAAATCTGAGTTCTTTACCTCTATAAAATAAGTCTTGGACAATTACGTAAGTCTGCTTGGTGAAGTTTGGTAATATTTTGTGGTATACATACATAACATATATTGAACTTAAATATACATATAATTATTAAATAATTTTAAAACAATGACTGTAATTTATTATTATTACTGATTTTTGTATCTTCATGTTAGTTTAAGATAAAGTTTTGTATTGTTTGTCAATAATTTTAAGTACGTGTATAACCTGTCACATGTTCATTTGTATATAAAGACACTGTTGTGTCGTTAATTAAATAAATAAATAAATAATGTTCACAAAAACTCGGAATAAAGAATTTATTTTTTTATTTTCTCTTAAAATAGAGTACGAGAACACTTGCAAACTACTGCTAGAGAATTCTTGAAACGTTGCATCGAAAATTCTTTTCGCAAAGCTCGCAGTTTTCGTAATGCTCTAGAAAAGCAATCCCAGAAAATTCAAAGTTCTGACCATTCTCGTAGTGACGACAAAATCAATAAATGTTTAGAACAGTCCGAAATAAATGTTACCCAGCGAAAGTTTCCTTTAATTATTAATTATCTCAAAACAAACAATTGTTCTCTTGGCCACTGAGGTCGTTACTTTGAAATAACACAGGTCAATCGATTAAAAGAAAATAGTTCTATATTTGGCCAATACTTTGCTCTTTTACTCTTTATTCGTCTGACTTGTTGAAATGGAAAAAAATCAAGAATCTCTTTGTTTATGGTATAAGATAACAGTAAGGAAAGTGTCAAAAAAATATTGCCATTTTAAATAGTTTTCCTTTTATTTAAATAAAACAATACAAAAATATTTCAATTATGTCAACGAATCAACCTTAAAACTATATTTTATAGTAAAAATGATTGTATTCAAATCATTTAACTCAATCATAAATATTTGAAGGTTGCAAGTACTTGAGGAAAATTTCAAAAATATACATTTTACGAAGTCTAACTTTTCAATACATTTATTTATGTTATCAGAAAAAATTGCATTTTTGTAGGTTTCCTTTTTTGATACACTTTTTTTGTATAAAATACAACCTGGAGGATTTATTGCCAAGTGTCAGACTTTTTCGATCAACACTTAAACGTGCTAGAGAGGCATTGAGTGAAAAACAGACTGGAACCCTTTTTTTTAATGAAATTGGGTATCAATGAGATTCAAACCCGTAATCTCCGAGTCGGGAGGTTAACGTCTTAGGCCACGAAGTTCATATTTTTTCATGAGTTTCAATAAACGACGACGACGACCTCCGTGCCTGGTGGTAAGACACTTGTCTGCCGATCCGGAGGTTGCGGGTTCGATCCACGCTGCTACCCAGATTAAAAAAAAAATAGGATTCCAGTCAGGTTAATACTTAGGACCTATAAAAACATATTTCTGTTGGCTGGAAGAGATTGCCACTTGGCAATAAACTTACCAGGTTAAAAAAAAAACACACATATATGGTTTATTAAAATAAAACATTTTATTGCTTTTTGAAATAAATTGAAAAAAAAAATTTATTAAAGACAAAACAAAAGTCAAAAACAAAAATACGAGTAATATATATTGTATTATATATTAATTGAAAAATATTTAAAGGTAAGTTTACATTTGAATGAAGTTTTTTATTAATTATGATATAATTTCAATTAAGAGTGCAGTATTTTAACTTTTTACCTGCTATTTTTATTTCCGTTTTAAATAAATTTACAAAATTTTAGGTTTGGTAATATGTTTTATTAAAAAATATATCATATATGAAGCTATATTTCTGATTAAGATGTTAAAAAAATTCAAAAGGAAAAATTCAAATGTATTGAGATTCTGATGTAATCTGTAACAAAACTACTGTATTTTTAAGAAACATTTTTGATACTATATATTAATGTCATTTATAGCTTTTAAACTTAGAATATAATGGTTATAAAGGCGTTTCAATTCGCATATTAATAATTCTTTTAGTTAATTATTAAAAGTTTTTATTAAAAATTATTAAGAATAGGTTTATCTTATTTGATATAGTCCGGTATATATAAAATAATTATAGTTAACTTTAGAGAACAGAGTAATATTTTGAAATAATGTTTTGGATTAAATTAATGTCTACTACGACCAAGTTTGTTTACTAATATAAAAAAAAAATGTTCGTAATATCTCAAAAAAAGCTTCAACATTTCTACCACAGAAAAAAAAAACGAGTAGCTTATTTTGGCAAAGTATGAAAAATCAAATAGCATACTACATCTTCATTACAGGAAGGAATGAGAACAGGAAGGTAGGAGAATGATTTACGACAAAGTGGTGAATTTTGTTGAAAAGTGGGAATGCGGCTGGGGTAAGCCAAGGATTCATTTTTTTTTAATTTTGGATATAAGTTAATCTTTAATACACGGAAATAAATAAGGATGGTCATGTTATTTATACATATATGGTACATATGTACATCATATTAAGTTTGAGTCTTTGACACACTGATAACAAGTTGATAACTAACGAATTATACCTGATAATATAAACTAAAACGGTTCCAAAATATTAGCAATTTATACCACAAACATGCAGTCTATAGTATACTCCGAGAGAACTTATTTATTCTATATGAAAAATATATAAAACATATGTTACGAACATCTACTAACTAAAAGTCAACTACATTTATATTTTAACATACATACCGTGATTTTTGAGGATTTGTGTACCTGTCTGATTACGCCTTTCATATTTTGTTTTCAATTTGCATTTGAATTGTTTTTCAATGTAGTATTGTGTAAGTATTTGATTTGTCTATTGTGTTAGTATTTTTTTGCGTTGTGCGGGCTATGCGCCTATGGACGGCCCCGTATTGTGTTGGTAACATGTGATTTTACGATTTGATACCTGTTTCATTCTAAATAATTTTGTTGTAATTGGGTAAAACTATTTTTTTGTGTATATTCTGACAAATTTGAGTACTCACTACTGGCTCTTTTATATTTTTTTTATTATTTTTGTTATAAGGTACATTGTTCTGTTAATAAACAAATAAAATAAATAAATAAATAAATACCATCACGCTATTTCCCTATTGGTGTAGGTTGAGATGATAAAGTACCAATATTTCCTACCACGACATACTTTCCTCGTGTCTCCACATCAAAACATTTTCTCAAACAGCTTATTTTGTTTTCGTTTTTTTTCTTCTTTAAACAATTCATTTATTCACTTTATATGATCGTATTTCCCTCGGACGTCTTCTACTACGACTTCCACATTTGCTTGCATTCTAAATTGGCTTAATCAATTTATCCCTTTAACATGTCCAAATCACCTCAACTTTATATTTTAACCCTACTCAAAACGTAAGTTATTAACTCACATTTATCCTTAGTCATTATTTTTTTCTCATACTTGGTCACACCAAATATTATTTTCAGAACACGTATTTAAACTCCATTTACTGGGATCTTTTAATCTATTTTACAAGTTACGTTTCACTCCCATTTATTAATATTGATTCTAATATTTTTATAAAATATTTTTTAGTAAAAAGAACGGAATATTTTAACAGAGGAAACTGCCACTAGGTACCCATACATATGTATGTTTAAAGGTCGTGAATTATTTAGCATGAATGGCCTACATAAACATCGAATGTAAATTCAACTTTTTCTATTATTTTATTCCGAATCGAGAGGTTTGTGTGTTGCTAATTTAATCCATAAATTCACCACATTCCTCTACAGTGAGAGCACTTTAGCAGATTGTAGGTAAATTGTTATCAATTACGAAAGAGCTATAAGAAAGATCTAAGGGAAGAATGGGAAAGGGGATTGAAGATTTGGTTGTTTTTCGCTTACCACCCTAAATATAGGAGGTGTGATGTCTTTCGGAGTTGGGGTTTTTAATGTCTGTTTTAAACGTGTTTTCGTTCTGCGATAAATGGAAGATATACGGAACTAAGTGAGAATTTTACCTTTATTTTTTCTTACCCTAACGACTTTGAAATTTTCCGGAATTTTTTTTACTTATTATTCTTATTTCATATTCTAATAATAATAAAAGGACATTTTATATACCGACGATTAGAGTTCAGACTTACCTCAATGACGCTCTAGCTCAGAATTCGAACCCGCTATTTTTGACAGTTTAACTCTTTGAGGCACGGAATTTTAGCAAATAAAAAAACTCATGCTGCACAGAAATTTTATTTAAATTTTTTTAACAAATTTGGTTTATTTTAATTAGTAAAGAAATACAATAACAAGAAAAAAATAAAAAACAAACAAAAAGTCATTAAGGTGTTTAATTATAAGGTGGGACTTATTAACTAGTTTCAAGAGATCGGACTAAATTTAAACCTCAATTCCAGTAGCAATTTTAATTTTTCGAGGTGGTATAAAAAAAGTCCCACCATGCAGATTGAAGTAACAAAAAGGTGGGACACTTCCAGTCCCGTCTAGCCCCAAAGGGTTAAAGTATTGCAAAATAAACATATATATGTTGATTTTAAAGATATGAAGAAGGTGGTTACGGCTTTAAAATTAGTAATTTTGTTAAGAAAAAAATATTTGGTAAGAATGCTACACTAAACGTACCAAGGGAAGACGAACTCCAAAGACACCTTTGTAGATCTTCGATATGTGATAGTAATATATTCGGCTTTAGGTGTATTGTTGTTTATATGTATAATGTTCCTATATGATCATATATTTTGATAAGAACTCGCAAAATAATTGTCTTCAAATGTTACTTAAAATGACACAGAACACCCATATCTCTAACACTAAAAGGCAGACCATTGCACGCTATAGGAACATCAACGACAAAAGCTCTGTACCATAATACACTACCTTATTGGATTGATTCGGAATAATTAATTTATTCGATGGAAAGAAGAACCTCAAAGCTTTACTTCTGTCCGAAGGAACATCTTTCATACAAATATTCTTAATATATTGTACAATGGAGACACCCCATTGAGGGAAATGAATACAAAGAAACAAAGTTTGAAATCCATTTATGACACTTGTAGCTAATATAAATATTTGAAAAGTGGTCTAATATGAAAATGTTAAATATGATTTGTTTGTATTGGCGTTCGTTATTGATTAAACTCTGAGCATAAAAATTGAATATCTTGTTGCGTATGAGAATAATCTTACGAGAGTAGAACGCGAGGAAAAAACCATATCTTTAACACTTGTCTTACTGTGCTAAAAAAAATCCGCCAACCACGGTGCTGGACGCTAAGCGTCCAGTTAAAATGTATATTTTAAATTAAAATTATGCAAAATCTGCTAGTTTATTTTTTGTAATTAGCTATAAAAATCCTTTTATTGTGTATTAAAACGTCGAATAATCAAATAAAATATAAGTTCTGGTCACTCGCTATCCATCACAGGGAGGCAAGTGTTAAGCGGTTAATTCTTGCGGGAAAATTCAATTGCAAAAGGATAAGAGGGTGGGCAATCAGCCAATGGAGGGACCAATGTGGACAAGGCAGTATGGTACATTTTTAAGGAGATGCTACATAGAGTAAGATATCACATTTATTGGAGTGATATATTTCATAACTAGGTGATTACGATTCTCAGATTTAAAGAAAATACCAAAAAAGGGCAAGAGCTCGCTTTTATTGAAAAATAATATTTAATAACCAGATGAAAACGATCCATATCATAATATAAATAGGCCAAAGCCCGTACGATGGTTGTTGCCAAAGAAAGAATACAAGAATTGAATTTTGAATACACGAGAGCGAGAGAGGAATACTTGGATTCTCTCCGAAAGTAATTCGAAATTTGAATCTCGGTGGGTCCGTGATACTGAACAAATTTTAAAAACCTAGCTAACAATTTATGAACCATGATACAAAACTGTGTACTCGTATGTATCCAATACCAATATTGATTAAAATGACTGAAAATGGACTTAGAAAATTAATAAAACGTGCCTATTAAATGTTGTGCAAATAGTTGCACTGGGAATAAAATAAGTTAAGTTGATTTATGACTAAATAAGAAATTAAATTATTTAGGAGGAATTTAAGTCAATGACCGACGTGTTAGAGGGAAAAAGAGCACTTCGAAGTGGTTTTTACATGCAGGACAAATTTATAATACACTGATTAAACAAATTTGTTATGCAAGCATAAGTGGAAGTTGTGGTCGACGACGACCAAGAAAAGTATGACCAAATTAATAAAATTTTGCTAGAAAGAAAATAAGTAAAAGAAACGGGGTAAAATGTAACAGAAGATGTATGGATGTGGAGAAGGTGAAGGATGTATGTGTATTGATAGGAAAGTTTTACGTTCTGTGATAATTCCTATTTTTATTTTAAGTAAATATTTTCTTCATGGGATTTTTTTATGTTAAAATTTACCCCTATAGTGGTTTTTCTAAATAGTATCTTATCTAGTCTAATTTACTATAAGTACTTTTATTTAAGCCATCTCAGGTAATATTGCCGATGTCAATGGGGAGGAAATTCGTATTCAGTATTAATATTCAGTTTTAAATCCCGCACTGAGAATGAAAGAATTACTTAACGAGTACACTAGTCAGAATGCAAGGTGTATGTGGGTTAGAGGTAGACTGAGGAAAATGTGACTCGATTAGATTTTATAAGAAGATAAAGTAAGAAGTATGAACAATAGAAGAGTGTGTATAATGTTCGAATGTAAAACAGGCAAAAGTTGTGTACTTAGATAGAAAATTTGGAGAGATATTCTCTATGTTTATCCCGCAAGGGATACGACATGATGATATGTAATAAATGTATGTATATTTTTATGGCAAATTTAAGTTTATGAATAAAGCACGCAAAAAAGTTTATGTTTATACATGACGAACTCCGTGGCCTAGTTTGTAAGACACCTCTCTCCCCACCTGGAAGTTACGGGTTCAAATCCCGCTGGAACCCAGATTTAAAAGAAATTATCCAGTCTGGTTTTTACTTATGACAGTCCAATCACATATATTGTGGAGCCAGGAGATTTGCCTCCTGCCAACAACTCTTCGGCCTTCTATTTTGCCTTGGATGAACAGGTGCAGTAATTTGTACTTTGCTCCTCTAAGTACATGACCCAAGTAGGACACCTTTCGGATTTTAGTATTAATCAGCAACTCTCTATCAACTTTGGCTCTTTGAAGAACCCTCGTGTTGCTGACCATATCCGTCCAGGGTATCCGTAGCATTCTCCGGTGCATCCACATTTCGAATGCTTCCAGTCGGTTCATACTATCAACTTTGAGGGTCCATGATTCCACTCCATGCAATAACACTGACCAAACGTAGCATTTGACTAACCCTTGTCGAAGTTTCAAGTTTAGATTATCATCGCAGAATAAGCTACTCATATAATTAGTATTTACTTTGAGGGTCCATGATTCTACTCTATTTTTAAACAGACTAAAAATATAAGTGATTAGACTGGCATAAGGGGCTTTGGAGATGTTTTTCGGGCTGCCGGGGACAAATATATTTAATCTCAAGTGATATTCAACGTTTGGGGGACCTGACATGACACTGAGAAGAAGAAAAAGGTTTTTACTTAAGGCCACTTCAAAATCATTCTGGTTGGTTGGAAGAGATTGCCACATGACAATAAGCTCTGCGTGTTGTACTGTTTACAACGAAAGTAGAATTCAAAAGCAATTCTCTAATGAAGTGTTATCGCTCTGTTACATCTGCCTACCCCAATAGAAATATGGTGTGTATGTATGCGCGAAAATGAATTATTTTTCTTTTGTCACTTCTCGTTCTAGAAGCAAAAGTCTCTAATTGTAAATTATGAATGGTTAATACATTTATCTTTCATTTGTAGGTAAAGTTCTTCACTTGTTAACCTTGAGACGGGAAAGTTCTCATAATTCTTCATTCGATCGTGAGATTTATTGCACTTCGCTCGCTTTGAGTGTGAAATCAATCACGAAACTAAGTTTGACTTCTAATTTGGATTTATTATTGTCATATATCACGTCAAAACAGGGGTTGGTCTTCTAAAAAATTAGAAGTGTGCTTATATTATAAAATAACAGTGCTAATAAAAATAACTTGAAAGTAGCGAAAAAAGATTTTTTTTTTTAAAAAAAGGTGTTGACTATTTACTAATCAAACAAAACATTGTATTAAAATTCCGTTATGAACATTTAAAGCTAGTGATTTTTTTGCCACGTGGCAATCTCTTCCAACCAAATAGGAACCTAACAACAATACTCTTTTTAAAAACAGACTAAAAATATTATTTTATCTTGATACCAACGGGAATAGAAATCGCAACCCTCGACTTGGAAGGCAAACATCTTGTCATCTAGATCACAAAATAAAATCATAGTTTGTAGTTTAATCACAATAATGTTTTATATTTCCTTATTTATTTAACACTTCTGAATTTACTTATTTATCTAACTTTTATATTTACTTGTTTATCTAACTTTGACATTTACTTATTTATCTAAAAATCTGGTTAGATTATTGCCAGCTGGCAATCTCTTCCAATTAACAAGAATTATCTTCCTTCTAATTGAAAGTATCCGCTCTATTTTTAATACACCTTTTTAACATGTCAATTTCATTCAAAAACATTATTTTATTATTACTTTGTTCATTCGTATAGTAGTCTTCAACACATCCAAATTGATGGTTTGGGACCAATTTAAGACCGTGACCGGGAGATGACGTTGTCTTCGGTCACCTTAGAGCACCTTGAATATGCACGGAAGATGTCGTTGCGAATGTTGACAATACTACCCCGCACTTGAAGAGGTTCCAACACTCGCACACATGTAGCACTTAATATTATATTTGTTTAATTAGTACAGGCGTCACTTTGTGAAAATCCATAATGAATTAAGCAAATACAACCATGAATTTATTTACTTCATCAATTTTTATTACCATATACACATACCCGTTCATACAAAACATCACGCCATTTTCCCTTCGGGATAGGCAGAGAGGACAGAGTGCCAATGTTCCCTATCTCGGCTCACATCCTTAGCCTGCAACGTCTATAGACCTTCTTATCGTCTATAGACTTTCCACGTTTCCTTCTTTCAAAATATCTGTCATTATTATCCCCATATAACTTTACGCATTATATTACCATATAACTATACAACTATACACGTTTCAACACACATTGTATCCTCTTCAGGTGAGTTAGGTGAAATTTTATACGAGACTCTTTTTTTTCAATATATATTGGGAAACGAACTAAAAACCCCGGGCGGAAGTCAAACGTATTACCAACTAGGACATAAAGTTCGTCAAATTATTGATGTATCACGTATGGTTAGACCAAGGGAATGATATTTGCATAGCAGGAAAGATAAAGAATAATTGGAACAGAATGAGTGTGAATGTGGAGGCGATGGAAGTGTGTCGTGATAGGAAAATAAGGCGGTCGATCTTTTTTTCCCCTACTTCAACAGTTAAATGCCAATGGTGTGTAGTTTTTAATAATATATAAAATAACATGTGGAAAATAATAAATAGTGTTATTTCAATTAAACCAAGTTTTCAAAATAAAAAACAAAAAATTGTTTTATCAAACACTGTTTATTCCACTTTTGTAACGGTATAACCCTACCGGTTTCAAGGCATTCACCTCATCATCAGGGAAGCATAAACAAGACAAGTTTGTGCTCCCCTGATGATGGGGGGAAAGTCTTGAAACCGGTAGGGTTACACCGTTACAAAAGTGGAATAAACAGTGTTTGATAAACCAAATTACACTGTATTTAAACCTCCACAATGTTAATGCCTTAACTATAAATAAAAATAAAAAAACAAAAAGTTTATTTGCGGAGAGTTTATTTGCTTTATACATTTTCCAGAAATGGAATCAAAGGAAGATCAAACAATAATCAACGGTTCATTTCTTCGCGGTTCACTACTCAAACATTTCCATATGAATTCCCCATATAATATGAACGTTATAATCATTTCATATGTTGAAATGAAACAATAATGTTGACCGCACATGCAAATAGCAAAGAAGTTTTGAACTCGATAGTCAGAATTATGTCGGCCAATTTTAACGTCATATACAATATATTGTATAAATATATCATGTTGATAAAAATGCACTTATATTGCGTTTCTCCTTTCTTCTAAGAATCTTTTTGATTTATAGATCGAATTTTACATTTTTTAAGCTTTATCAGTTCAAACTTTGAATTATCTAGAATTGTAATTTTTAAAATTGGTTTTATTATATTGACTCGTATAATTTCATAATGTATTTAATTTGGTGGCACAAATCATCCTAGTTTAGGTAGATTGCCTATTTAAAAAAAACATACATTTATACGATATCTCGAGTACTACTGGAGTTGCCAGACGCGATTTGTTCTAACATGTGTTTGAATTTTTAAAATAAATTATGATTTATTAGAATTTTTTGGTATTCCTGATGTTGTGAAAAGTATTCTAATGTATTTTAAATTCATTTTACCATTGACTTGAATCAATAACAGTGTATTTTTTGTCATTTAAACCTTTTTTTGTGATTGTAACAGTTATATGATTATTACGTAATATTAAATGAATGGTAGACCAAAAACTTTTGATTACCGTTCGTTTTATCGAGTATTATTTCAACTGTATCAACCATTGTTTGTCTCAAACTGTTAGTTATACGAGTAGGAATGTCATGTGCAGCTTTATAAAGAACTTGAAGAAAGCCCCTATGAGAGTTTTTATCAAAATGTATGATTTTATATGAATACTCTAAAGCCGATATCTCTTACTATAACATAATATATCGGAAGACCTACAACTCTTTCTTTGTTGTGCATCTTCCCTTGATAAGATTTTTGCAGATTTTAATATGCCATAATAGTTTGTTCGAATCCCGGATTAGAGTACACTTAAAAAGAATTTGCTCTCTTAATAGTGCTATTTAAAATATTTTATATTTAATATACTTACGTACATATATCATCACGCCGTATCTTTTGCGTCCCCAAAGTTTTCTTTAAATTAAAACATATTTTTTTATCCATGTATTCATTTCTAATGTGTCAGTTGTGCCATCTTTTGTACATTTTTTAATGAAATTCTATAGGCGCGGTAGAGCAAATTGGCATAAACGTCACGAAAAGTGAAACGGTGTTTTATATTATTATTTATTATTATTAAATGTTTTCTTTATCAATAAATTATTAATAACTATTTTAATATTAATAATTATTTATTATTAATAATAATTCATATCATTTTAATATTATTAAATGTATTATATTATTATTATTTATAATTAAAAATTATTATATTTAATTATTTAATAATGTAATATAATAATATTATTAATAATTATATTACAATATTATTATATTATAATTAATTATAATATAATTCATTAATAATGTAGTAAAAATAATACAATAATAAATAAATAATTTAAAAAATATTTAAAAATAATTCATTTAATAATTAATAATAACATAAAAACATTAATTTGTTTAATATTTAATAATATAAATTTAATATTATTATGCGTATTATATTGTACAATATTATTGTTAAAATTATTATTTATTATTAAAAATATTATTATTTATTATTAAAAATAAAAAAATATATATTTTTTTATTTGATTAACAGAGATTTTCTTGAATTAAATTCCACATAACCATTTTTTATTTGATTAACAGAGATTTTCTTGAATTAAATTCCACATAACCATTTTTTATTTAATTAAGAGAGATTTTATTGAATTAAATTCCACATAACCATTTCCCAATCCTAAAAAAAAAAATCGTTTACAAATGGCAAAGAGGAATGCACAAAATCAACTTTTCCTAACAACTAAAAAGTTTCACTTCTACCGCGCGAGAGTCTCACGCATTTGTTTTTTTTTTATATTGCTTGTATCTCCACAGCATGAATCTTACTTAACATACGTGTAGTTAGTGCACACATCTCTACAGCATTAATCTTAATCGTTGGCATAAGGGCATGATTGCGGACATAGATTTGCTCAGTGTCTAAGACACCCTCTTGACTTCCTCTACAATATTAAAAGGAACTACAAAAGTTGGTACTTCTGGTGTGAGTGGATCTGGAGTGGAAAGTACATTATTCTTCTTAATCATGTGGTCAATAATGAGCATCGTAGTCCTCTACTGTCTCGAACTCAGTTCACCACCTGTCTTCATCCTTCCTGGTCCTGAGTCATGTATGCAGCGATTAAAGATGATCATGTTAACTTCCTGATTTATTCGCCCATCTCATAATACACATTCCTCTTGCTCGCCATCCATCAACTGTCGACGTGATCATTAGCTTCTTTACAGTTTCATAATTATTTTAAACAACATATTCGATGGACATTAGGTTTTTTTCTGCTTGCTGTTGGAAGTCTTTCGGTAATCTCCAATTTTTGGCTGATAGAAACGTTGGTACGTCTTGTGGTCCATGTGATACGAAACATTCCCCTCCAGCACATCATTTCGAAATCATCTAACGTGTTTCTTTCTGAATGTCCATATTTCAACTCTATACAGTGCTATGGATAATTCTTAACTAGACTTATTTCGGTCCTTCCACGTATAGATTGATAGGTTTTAATCTTTTTAGACTTGTAGCTTATTTTGTTATTCCAACTTATCTTCAAATCTCGGTTTCACATCGTCCGTTCCACGAAATAAGATAAACTATGTAGAAAAACTCGTTGAGCACTTCGTAATCTCTTGATGAGTCACTTCTTATTAGAGTTTCGAATTGGTCCACTATAAGGACTTTTGTTTATGTCCAGTCTTAGTTGACGGATCTCTATTCCAACTCCATGAAGGATCTCAGCCATTTCATCTTCGCCGTTGGCTATAAACGTATTCTATGATAAAATTATCTTCCTAATATTTCCATCTAATATTTTGATTATGATGTATCGTTCATATATGTTGAATAAATCAAGAGACTGTATGATAAACAACTTTGACGTACTCCTTTCTATACCGGGAACGGTTTTAAGACGAACTCGTCTACTCTCACATATGTCATATCTCGTACATACAGGTTTTGATTCCGAACTAGTAGCTGTCTCGGTACAACAATATAATCTAGAACTTTCTATATACGTACAAATAAGGAAAAGAGCATTATACCATATAACTCAAAAACTGTATATCGTAGCTTCGTTCCGGATTTTCTGTGATGGTTTACTGCATCAACTTTTAACTCTCCCAAGTCTAATTACAAGGCAGCAGTGATCCTCAAAGGAAGAAAAGATTGGATAGATGATTCGAGAAAGAATATTTTATAATATAAAGAGGAAAACATCGCCTTCAGATATCAAAAGTGGATGGAGAAAATCGGCATCTGGGACACCTAGTGTGCATCCATAAGTCTCAATAATCCCTTTGATGTACTCTTATCTAAAGTACAATATAATCAAAGTAAAAGATGGAATAAAAAATTCATTATTAAAATTTTTAACTTTATATTTAAATAGTGAATGACAAGATATAATTGGTGTAAATAAGGGTCTAGATATAAATCGATCCAACAAAGCATCCCTTTGAAATCATGGTTTAATGTAATAAGTATGAATACGATGGAAGTGTCTGGCATAAGTCGTTTGCGGACTAGCTACTGCGTGGTGGCTAGTCACTTTTACAGAATGAGTATTGTGGATAATCCCGGCTGCGAGTGTGGTCTGGATGATCTTTCATATTTGTTTCTAAAAGAAATCCATGGTTTATAGGTAAAACTCATTATTTAAACTTACATAAAAGTTATTTCATTATATCCACTGTTGAACTATCTATTACTAACTTTAACTAGTGTTTTTCATGAACATTTTATGAATGAAGTTTTAAGGTAATTCATTATTGTGATAAAAAGAAAACCCGGCTTCGAGTATGATCTGGATTATGAAACTATAGACCATATATTTTTCGGTTGTTCCTTGCGAGGCAGATTTGATTTACTTAAAGTTATATCTTTACGGCGTCCAATGAATGTTGCGTTTCTTCTTTGTTCGGGAAACTTTTCAACTTATAGATCGGTTGTTAAATTTTTTAAGCTTAATAATCACTTGAAACTTTGAAGCGTCTAGGATTATTTATCATTTTTTAAAGTTAGTTTTATTATATTGACTCGTATACTTGTATAATGACTTTTATTTGGTGATACAAATCATCCATGTTTAGGTGAATTTTTTAATAAAAAAAAAACTTAAATAAATAATGTTTAACGACAGTTATACATCTTAAATTCCTTCTCTTAAGTGTTTATTTTGTTCAAATTTACTTGTATATAAAATGGCGTTCAACTTGTTTTTATTAACTGGTGGCGTTCAAATTTTTTCACTAACTGGATTTTACAAACGAGAATACTTGGCATAACGTTCAATGCAATCAATATCTGCCCCATATTATAAAAGCCAGTTTTTCGTTTTGTCCACTTTGTTTTTTTTTTGTTGTTTAATAGTAAACATTTTATTTCATTCAGCATTCACAAATCGCATGTGCTGGGTAAAAACACATGAATGAAACGTACTTTTTAACGATTTCATTCGTTTGTGTAGCAATTTCGTCATAAGTGTAGCAATTTCGTTTGTGTAGCAATTTCGTCATAAGTGCAGTAATTTCGTTTGTGTTGCAATTTCGTCATAAGTGTAGCAATTTCGTTTGAGTAGCTAATTTCGTTCACAATATTTTGGAATAGTCTTCAAATAAAATGTGTTTTATTTATATATTATTTATAGTTACGGTTTTAACATTGTGAAGGTTTAAAGGCATTGTAATTCGTTTATTAAATACAAAAAGTGGAATAAACAGTGTTTGAAAAAACAAATTACAGTGTGTTTTATTTCTTTATTTTCTGATACTGGATTATCTCCATCAGTACCTCCACTAATTTTTCATACCATCGAGCCATCTTTCTGTTGATGTAGGCAGAGAAGATAAAGCGCCATCCTTTCTTATATTGACACATCTTTCACCTCTTCTACATCCATACATCTTCTCATATAAGTCCTACGATTTCTCTGTATGTTTACATTTCGTTCTTTCAAAATCTCTATATTTATTTTGTTAGCCTTTCTTCGTTCATTTTTGTCAACATATCCAAATCAGCTCAGAGTGCCCTTTTTGATCTTACTTAATACACCAGCCCAAATTCACATTCCTCCCTGATCACTTAATTCCGTCATGCATTGTCATTCTATGTATTATTCTCAATGCATGCTATCTACAGCATTTATTCGGCTCTTTTAAGGCTTTTTTTACGTCCAAGTTCTTTCCAAGTACCAAAAGGGGTACTAGAATATTGTTTTCGACATACGAGTATTTTATGTCATCTGAGCATATTTTGATACTGTCTGGTTTAAGTATATGTTTTAGTGCCACATTGACTTTGTTTCCTATCGCTACACTGCGTTAGGTATATCTCGTAACACTTTCATCATCTGAAAAAAATACTAGGTACTTAGCATAATTACTTAACTTGCTCCAATTTTTATTTACTCATCCTACCATCACATTTACTCTTCCTTTCATACTTTTATCATCATGGCTTTATATTTTGCAGCACTTATTCTCAAAATAAAAGTCAAGGTTTACTATAAACCGGTCAAGGAGTAGAATCAATCGTGTGCATTTTTTTAACATACCATACGGAACACGTGACGAATATATAATTTATATAACGCTGTTTTCTCATATATTGTTAGCTTAAAAGTTTTAATTTTATAATTTTAAAATAAAAATATCATCTCAGAATAAAATTACACGTACATACCATTTTGACGTGGAAATAGCGTAATGGTATGCATGTGTGTAATTTCTTTATGCAACATTAATTTTAATACCACTAAAGTTCCATCTAATATATATTAAGCAAGCTATTAATTTAACAAAAAATCATTCAATCTATATTTATTTCATTTTAATGTAAAATCGATTGTGCAAACTACCGATTCAACTTCGAACAAAATAATCCTGATGGTGTGTTACTTAAATATGCTAACATAAGTACTGATTGAAATTATTCCTCGATACGTTTATTACCAAATCATAATTATTAGTCGAACAATTCGTTCTACGCAGAGTTAGTAGATTTACACTATAAGCTAACGGTGAATTCCTGTTTAATGCAATGTGTTTTCTATAATAATTTTTGAATTAACAATATACGAGTAGCTCTTATTGTATCGTATTTTTATGTTTAAAAATAGACATTTTAAATTAGAATATACAATAAAATATTTTTTTTTATTCCATTTAACAATAGAATCACGAAGTAATTTGTTATTTAATTAGTAATTACCCGTCAGTAATGACGAGAGTCAATAAAACACTTAGATATATTTTGTTAATATTGTTTTATTCCATTAAACAATAGAATCACAAAGTAATTTGTTATTTAACTAGTAATTACCCGTCAGTAATGACGAGAGTTAATAAAACAGTAAGATATATATTAAGATTTTTTTTAATTCATTTAAATGTTAAAAGTATATAAAAAACTTAAATATGTTTTGAATATACTTTTTTTATTCATTTTTAAAGTTTTTTAAGAACATATTTTCGCGAAAATGCATAGATATTTTTTGAATATTGTTCCCTGACAAACAGTGATTGCTAAATAATCATATCAAAAAGCAACAGCCATCAAATAATATTGGACAAAAGTAAAGATGTTGTTTCATAATCGACATACAAAAAGCACAAATTTTATGTGTTGATAGTATTATGGAGATCCACAAAGTAAAGTCCGAAACTTTTGATTATTTTAATTTTATTGACACTTTTATGTAAGCTGATTTATTGAAAAAAAAATGCTTAAAGCGATTTCTTTCAATAAATCAGCGTTTATTTCACAATTATTACCGGTTTTCATGAACGTGTCTTAAATAATCACAAAGCACTCTCAATGAGATGAAATTAACAAAAAATATAAATATAAATAAGGTAAATTTCTAGAAAAACGGGAATAATGAGGGAACCTTTTTATTACTTTGCGACGAGGAATAATTTGAATTAAATTTATTTTAAAAGAAATTATATGGATTATATTGAACTAGAAACATTGTTTTAAATTGAAAATAATGCATGCATCTTTAGAAATAAATTCCAAATTATTTTGAGATAATTGAGGTAACATTACAATTTATTTTGAGATAATTGAGGAAACATTACAATGTTTTGTGTGGACTTGCGTATAATTATAAATGTTAGGAAGAGAAATGAAATATACAATCATAATAAATAGTTTGAATTTTTTAACATTATATTAATTGCTAGTGGTATATGACGTTCCTTTAGGAGTTCTGTGATTATAAATGTCGAGTTAAGCGAGAAAGTTTAACTCGCAGATTTAAATTTATCTACTGTCCTACATTAATATACGGCCAACAAATGTAGATTCTTGCCCTAAGAGCGTTTTCAAGAATCTAGGCAGTTGAAATGAGGTCATAGATTTAAAAGGGGTGACGCTGATAAACCAAGAAAGAAATACTAAAATCTGAGAGTAAATAGACTTATAATTTGTATTTTCTTTTCATCGCGTGATCAATGCTGAGTGTCATGGTTCTCTGTTATGTCTCAAATTCAGCGCACCATCCCTCTCGGTCCTGGACTATGTTGAATGTAGCGTTTAAAAAGGATCCTGTTAACTCGTTTATTTGATCCGTCCATCTAATACTCGAAGGTCACCTTCCTCAACTCTCCTTCCTTTGCTGTTACTGTGATCACCGACTCCTCCAGACTTTCATATCGTCACCGATATTGCAGGAACACGTAACTAGATTTTTTGGTATGAGTAACTTTCTTTACTTTTTAACATCACGTGTATCATTGACACATTTTTTGGTATGAGTAACTTTCTTTACTTTTTAACATCACGTGTATCATTGACACATTTTGGTATGAGTAACTTTCTTACCTTTTTAACATCACGTGTATCGTTGACACATTTTGGTATAAGTAACTTTCTTTACTTTTTAACATCACGTGTATCATTGACACATTTTGTTATGAGTAACTTTCTTTACTTTTTAACATCATATATATCATTGACACATTTTGCATTAACACATATATTTATTTTCAACCCGGAACGCATTTATTCATAACTGCAATGCCAAGTGACGTTTTAAATTTATTATATTTTGGCAGAAAAATCGTTTTTTTCTCCCCTGTAGAATTTGCGCAATCCTAGATACATGTTCCTGCAGTATCGACGACGAAAATACGTAAGGATTATTTTTTATAGGGAGTAAAATAGCATGTTGAAGTGGTTTGGACATATTGAATGAGTAGTTGACAAAAGACTGGCTAAACAAATTCACAATACAAACATTATGATAATCGTGCAAGACGATAATTGTAAAAATTATGCTTGGATCAAACAACTAAAATTATTAAAGAAAGAAAGATCAAGAGTGAGAGAAACAAAAGGAATTGTCAAATATGTATGAATGTGGAGGATGCAAATTAAGTACGTCGTGATAGGAAAGTTTGGCCTAACAGGGAAACGGTGTGATAGTAATTAAATATGCAAATATCGGAGGCAGTGGTCTAACGGTTATTATTCGTGCTAAAAGAGCAGGCGTCCCAGGATTGATTCCTAGAAAAATTACTTTCGAACTGATTTTTACTCTTAGACCATCTCAATTGTTTATATTCTGTAGCTTATATTCTTTTTATCATAAATTATTTATACGCTACTCACAAATATAAAAGAGCACGTTATAAAACTCTGCCTTACAATAAGGGTGCAGCAGATTTCACCTACCGATCATCTTGGAAGTTTAATGTACTTACTTCTGAAACTTTGGACTTGACCCATCAAAACTGATTACTGGTAGAAGTGCAACAGCATGCACATAATAAACCAATACTCGAACAGGATGGCTGATAACCCACAGGATTGCTGATAATCTTACTCGATCTGGGTATCGTTATTGGAATGTATAAGAATATGTATTATTTATAGTTAAGGCATTAATATTGTGGAGGTTTAAAAACATTGTAATTTGTTTTATCAAACACTGTTTATTCCACTTTTTGTAACGGTATAACCCTACCGGTTTCAAGGTTTTCACCTCATCAACCGAGATTGTCCCATGCCTCCCTCAACCCTCAGTCCCCAACCCGAATGTTAACCGTTAGAAGCGTGTATCTCGGTACCAGTTCGAACAGAATTCAGTCTTGTTTGTGCTCCCCTGATGATGACGTGGAAGTCTTGAAACCGGTAGGGTTATACCGTTACGAAAAGTGGAATAAACAGTGTTTGATAAAACAAATTACAAAATATAAGAATATACTCATATATCGCTTGATTGCACGATTTTGTATACACTCATATATCACTTGATTGCACAAATTTGTACACACTCATATATCGCTTGATTGCACAAATTTGTATCTGCTTTATTGTTCACCACTATTGACGCTAAACAATGTTGTTTTCGTAATAATGTTACACTGATAAATTTTGATTTCACCTTTGATGTTGGTGATTTTGGTATCACAGCTTACTATACACAATACTGCAAATTGTGCTTCGCAATGTAATCATATGAAATAAATTAGGGAATATACAAGTTATAGGAAGTTATTATATATGCCGTGATCGAACTCATAAAGTTAAAAAAATAGAATAAAATATTTCGATTTAGTCAAACTTTGCATCTTCCGATTTTTTAAGTAAATATATAATATTCTTTACGTGAGGTTTGAAACGAATATAATTTTTATAAAACATATCCGTATGTTATGATGACTACAAACCCGGTGTTGTGTACTTGTTTCCCGTTAGTACTATTTTTTTTAAGTGTTTCATTCTGAAGCACGCCTCTGGTTGGTTGGAAGATATTGCTACATAGCAATTACCCTTCTGATTTGTATATATAATTTATGAAAATTCTCCATAGATCTATTATCATAACTTCGTTTAATTTTTGCCGGGTTTTTCGTTTCATGTGAAAGAAATTTGATAACCGTGCGTATTCGTTTCTTAAGATTTTAGAATATAACGTAACACATCGATCAATAAGTCCCGGGGCTGACCAACAGATGGCGCCTCTAATAACAAATCCATACAATTTTCAGTTAGTACCAGCTTTTAGAAGTCACGTGTCAAAGTTTTATGACATTCCAACATTGTGTCATTGAGTTACAGTGATTTTAGTGGCGCTACTTTTGCTATTTTCAAAACAATGGAAAAAACTGAATTTCGTGTGTTGATAAAACATTGCTTTTTAATGGGAACAAATACCGTTCAAACTCAGCGATGGCTTGAAAAGTGTTATCCGGGCTCTGCTCCGTCGAAAACAACCATCTGTCGGTGGTATGCTGATTTCAAACGCGGTCGTACAGACACAAATGATGCTGAACGCTCTGGTCGTCCAAATGAGGCTGTTACACCAGAAAACATAAAAAAACCCTCAAAATCGTCATGGAAATCGCAAAGTCAAGTTGCCTGAGATAGCTGACCTCCTGAAGATATCGTTTGTTAGTGTTTACACTATTTTGTATGAACATTTGATCATGTAAAAGCTTTTTTCGAAATGGGTGCCGCGTTTGCTCACAATGGAACAGAAACAACAACGCATCGATGATTCAGAGCGCTGTTTGGCACTGTTTACGCGAAATAAACAGAAGTTTTTGCATCGGTATGTGACAATGGATGAAACTTGGATCCCCCACTAAACTGTTCTGTTAACATAAGTCTTCTGTCGGCTCAAGCTGACTGACATACTTCTGAGGCTAGAGGATTGAAATTTTAGTTATAACATCGTCTAAGAATTTTGACCCTATGCAAGCTTGACATTTTTGGACCTCATAAGTATTAATGGGAAAGAAATAGTAAAGATTCGTATTTATTACTAAGTATGGGCTATGGAATAAGACTTACATAAGTCTTATTGTTACTTAATATTTTAGAAACATAATATTTTTAAACGGGCGAAAATGTAAGTTCATAAGATCCAACATCAGTCTAAAGAAGAACCTTAAAACAAAAGGATGTCTCAGATTGCTTGAAATAAGACTTTTAACATTGTTCCTTGTCTTTTAATCGAGGGGTGTTCACTTAAATTTACAGAAAAGATATTTCAAAAGTATTATCCACAGTCATCTTAAAATATACACAAGCGTAGAGAATCTCGGTAAAAATAGCTAACAATTTGTTAAGCTTAAAGAACCTGAATAAAATATGTGGAAATTGGGATAAAATGTATAACGGTAAACTTTACGATCTTTACAATTAATCCAAACTCTAAATGTAGACGAAAATCCAAAGTTTTAGGTAGGCTGGATGGATATAAAGAATTAAGAAGTTTCGAATATCCAAAAAAATCTTTCAGGTTAGTCAAGTCACAAAAGAAACATTGGTAACTAAGGCTCCGCCGTGCTGGATACATAGAGTAAAAGGCGATGCTAGAGAGCTCCTAAAAATCAACTACAAGAGTCATCTAGAAAGTAAGGTTACAAGGGCTCCTGAGGCCGGGGGAAATTTTTTGCTTCAAAGTTGATGCACCTGGCGTGTAGGGGGGATCCTAACGGTCAGTTTGTTTGGTCTCGAGCGTTTGTCGGCCATTTTGTTCAGTCACAGTAAATTTTTCCGATGGAGAGGTCGTCGCGCACTCTCGCCACCTCCCGTTCGTGCGAGATCCGCGCGGTCATCCGTTTTTTGATTTCGCAGAACAATACCGCCTCGAATATCCATCGGATGCTCATGGAAGTTTATGGTAGTGATGTGATGAGTCAACAACATGCCACGAAGTGGGTTAGGTTGTTCAGAAAAGGCCGTACTGATACTCGCGACGAGGCAAGGCAGTGATTTCTGACGAACTTGTGCAAAAAAATTGAAGAACAAATGCGAAATGACCGCCATGTGACGCTTGACGACCTTCACGAAGAATTTACTGAAATTTTTCGAAGTCTCCTTGGTGACTTCGAAAAATTTCAGTAAATTCTGTACTGTGTCGTAAAAACTTGGTTACAAGAAGTTATGTGCGAGATGGGTGCCCAGAATGCTCACACCGGAGCACCGTCAAAATCGCGTGACCGCCGCGCGTGAATTTTTGGATCGTTTTGCACAAAAAGTAGAAGCTTTTCTGGACTCTATCGTGACGAAAAATGAGACATGGGTGTGTAACTACACCTTTACAATTTTCCAGCGATCAGGAGGTCCAGGAAGCTGTGAAGAAGTGGCTGAAAGAGCTGGCGGCGGAGGTCTATAACACTGCATACAAAAGCTGGTTCCCTGACTACAGAAATGTCTCGATCTCGACGGCAATTACGTTGAAAAACAGTTTAATATATTTGTGAAATATCCTGTGAATTTCAATAAAATACAAGTATTTTTCGATCCTACATAAATGTTGTAACCTTACTTTCTAGATGACTCTCGTAATTGGAATAGCATTGAAAAGTGTAAATCGAAAGAAATTAAAATATAGTGCCAAAGGGTAAAGATTGAAAGAAAGAGAGAAAATGAGATTTTTTAATATTTATAAATAATTGTATTTTGTATTTTGAATCACTAAAATCGCCATCACCCTCTTTCCTAATTCAGGTATGCAGAAAGAACATGTGTCTACTTCATTCTATCCTGGCACACATCTTACATTCCTTCCAGTCCATACATTTGCAGTTCAGTCGTGCTTACTCTCCTATTTTACTATTTATTTATGTTCTTTTACTTGACAAAAATATATATTGAATAATTACAAAGCAATAGTTTAGAGCCAAAGTTGAGATAGTCTCTGACTAATATTAAAATCCGAAAGGTGTTCTACTTGGGTCATGTACTTAGAGGAGCAAAGTACAAATTACTGCACCTGATCATCCAAGGCAAAATAGAAAGTCGAAGAGGTGTTGGCAGGAGGCAAATCTCCTGGCTCCACAATATACGTGATTGGACAGGCATAAGAGGCGTTAGAGATCTTTTTCGGGCTGCCGGGGACAAAGATGTCTACTCTCAAGTGATATTCAACGTTGGGGGGACCTGACATGACACTGGGAAGAAGAAGAAGAAGTTTAAAGGCATACACTTCAATGATCATATAAAAACAACATATTTCCCTTCTCCCATCATACTTAGTTCCTATGCTCACATATCGAAGATCTGCAGACTGACTAACTAGGAATTCCTGTTCAAATCGTACGGCAACTAGCTTAGTACATGCGTTAGTTAAATACTCTCGTCTCTGAAAAAAAAAACATCCCTAGAAATAGGAGGTTTAAATTTTTTCAGTTGAATAAAAAAAATAGGGAAAAAACTATCACAATTTATTTCCTCTTTCACGATTTATTTTATTTAGTCGTGCGACGTTTCTCATTTAACTCAAATGACAAAATGAGAACAAGTATAACATTCTACACAATATTGAAAATTGAATAAAATTTCTCTAGAGTAATCAATTGACCATTAAAATTCAGCTATCAGACATTGGAAGGCAATAGGATCCCCTGGGAAGACGGGCGTCACTGGTTAGGACTTTTAAATAAGTTAAACCACAGTAATAAGGCCCGCCTCCCCCATTAATTAGGGCTGTTTACGCCCCAGCGCACCCGCCACTGCTTGATTAACCACCTTGGTTAAGCCTTGCCGGATTACAGATTTTATTGTCCCCTGGCCGTATATTCCCGCAATGGGTGCAAATTACCGAAAAATATCTCTCTGTCCGTAATGATAAAAACATAGATTGTTAAATAGGAAAAAAAAGAACTGCGAATTCTTGTAGATTTTTAGTCTCAGGTTTACGCGGATAATAATTTCGATTTTAACCCTCCGTCGGGCGCAATACAAATTCTAACACGTTCGGGCGCAACTCATCTGTGAGATTAAAAAATTAATTTCTGCTTAGACTTAAGCTTATTAAACTGAACTTTTCACTCAAACATGATTATAAAACATTTGTACATTTCTTTGCTCTTTTCAATAACACAATTTCTAATTTTCTCATATTGCTTTTCTTAAAATAGAAGGTAACTAGTTTACAACATTCTCAGTCTTTTGTTGGCAGTTTATCAACACAACTAACACCATTCAGTAACATCACAATTTTTTTCAGTCATTTAATACCCACAATAGGTATGAAAAAAAAGATTTAGCACAATAAAAAGTATGTGGAATTAACTGTCACATCTTCATAAGGTAGGTGTTTATGTGACGAAAATAAAACCAATAACTTAACATTAGAGAACACTATGCTAACACTTTTTCAAACATAATTTAGAATGTAAAATTCAAATTGACTTGTGATCAAAAAACGTCTTCACAAAAACAAAACGGAGTAATCAAAATATGATAAGAAAGTTATTCCTGATCAGGCTAACGCTGAAAATTTGATTTTATAATGGTCAGATAAATAAATATATAAAATACGTGTTGCTGCATACAACAAGGTCAACAGAACACTTAGTACCGTTTTTGTCAACAAATTTGGACTATTCTAGTTTCCAGTTTGATATAAAGAAGTAAAGTTTGGGCATTGAAAAGGAATAATGATTTTAGAACAAATTGTAGTAAAAAAGTGAAACATACCTGATTTTGCAATGTATGAAAGTAAGGAGTGATCTGATAAATAACAGTTTTTTTTCGAGACTGTTGTTATTAGTAAAAATTAAGAATATTAAATAACCCTGAGATAAATTGACCACATTAGGAGAACAAAAAATATTACGTTATAGCTAAAATTATCAAGTGCGAGAATATAATGAGAAAAATGAAATAAAAAACAAATAAAAAAGAGGTTATATTCCTAATGAGAGGCTTTTTGTTCATTAACGAGTCATTCTAAAAAAGAAAAAGCCTTGTAATTCTCAACAATATTCACCAATCTGACTCATTTATATTTTTCATTTCGCCTTAATTCTGCCCATAATCATAGTAATAACAACAAACTATGAAATAAAATGGTGCAAGCCAGTTAACTGGAACTTGGCCAACAAGCGTAATCACTATTGTATATTTACGCACTACGATATTTTCTCTTAAACTTGTTAAGTATTAAAAAAGCGAGGCTAATCGGAAAACCAATTAACATTTTTAACGCAGAAAGTTTAAGTGAGGGTTGCTATTTCTTTATTTTTCAAATGAAATCAAAGCTTATTTCACACCAAAGCAATATAATGCATATCTTTCTTTTGAAGTTTTAGGTTCGGCTCCCGGTGATAAACTTGAAAAAAAAGAATATGATTTGAAATAAAGTTGAGCTTTTAGCACCCTGAACTAGATGAATATATTGATATGTGAAGTATTTAGCACCCTGAAGTAGATGAATATATTGATATGTAAAGTATTTACAAAATAATGGTTACTTTTGATACTAAACTTTAAAAAAAAATATGGTTTGATATAACATTTTGAGATTTAAGTACACTGAAATAAATCTATCATATTATATTTAAATGTGGAGTGTTTTATAATAGAATGGTCTCCTTTAGCAAAAAACTTAAAAAAATGAGTATGTTTTGACATAAAATTCTGAGCTAAAATATGTAGTGTTTACAATAGAATAGTTTCATTTGGAAATAAACTTTAAAAAATGTATATACTCGTAGTTTGGTATAAAATTTAAAGCTTTCAGCACCCTGAACTAGATATTTTGAAACGTGGCGAGTTTACAATTGAACAGTTTATTTTGAAAATAATGAACCAAAAAAAATAATATGATTTGATAAAAAGTTATGAGTTTTAATCACCCTCATCTAGATATATTGTTACGTGGAGTATTTAAAACTGTAAGCTCGCATTCTTTGCTGACGATGCGGCATGCTACGCATGTACACTCAAGGTAGATCGAGCTGGTCCCCACCTACGGATTGCTCTTGAGATCCTTGAAAAATACTACCAGGACTGGAGGCTCAAAATCAATGACGCCAAAACTGAGGCTATCATATTCTCCCGCAAAATCAAGGAAAGAGTGTCATCGATGCCCTTATTCATCGGTGGTTGCCTGGTTGAATGGCAGGACGTGGTTAAATACCTCGGTCTGCACCTCAATTGGTGACTGACGTGGAAAACCCATCTGAATACCATCAGGCAGAAGGGTCACAAGAGCATAGGGGCTATCAGTTCGATATTTCATCAACGCAGCTTCCTTTCACCCAAAAATAAGCTTCTCCTCTATAAAATCTTATTCGTCTTATCTTGACCTACTATATGCTGCACCCGTTTGGGGTAGTGTGAGCAACACGGATCAACTGAAACTCTAGAGAGTGCAGAACAAGGCATTCAAGATATCTTTTGAAATCCATCCCAGAACAAACTTTACTCGACTTCACGCCGAACAGCGAGAAGAAAACCTACAACACCACATCCTCGCTTGGATCGTGAAGTTCTATAAAAGTCAACAAAATCACAGCAATCCCTTAGTCGATCTACCCTTCCGTTATAAGCACAGGCTCCCGAAGCATTATATGTTGCCTGACAGTTCACCTACAGTATTAGCTGGAAGGACCAAGATCTGAGTAAATGTGATGGAACACAAATAGCCTGAACGAGTCGACTTGTTCTTGCTAAATAATTAGCTGTATGAATTGTTATCTAGTTATAAGTAGTATGTAGGTGTCAATTATTTCTAATAATTCATATATTAAGATTTAAAAAAATAAAAATATAATGACATGTAGGAATATAAGATTAAGTAAGTTCATAAATTATAATATATAAATAATATTAGTTAAGTAATAAATTTGTATATAGGCATAGCCTTGAAAAATATTTGTACAATATATTACTTTGTTTAGTAAAAAAAAATATATGTAAAAATCGTATGAATTTTTTAACATATTTGAAAAATTTAATTTTATATGACGCCATTCATAAGATTTCGCTCTAGCTCGTGTTGGGTTAAAACTGTACTTTAATAATACAAGTACACATACTCGTACATTAAGTTGAGTGGAAAAAAGTCAAAATTGAATTAACCTGCTAAACTTTGCCGCAAATAAAGAAAACGGAAATCAATAAACAAGTTTCTTTTTTAAGATACTTCAAATAAAAATTTGTTTCAATAGAAATATTTGACGTTAACACTGACCCAAAAACGTTCATGGTTTTAAATAAGCTCTAAACAACTCTAATTCATTGGGTCTATAAGTAATTTTTTCTGACCATCTATTGTAAATTGCCCATGTCAAAATTATAGAATTTCTTGCCGATAATATTGCCCATGTCAAAATAATAGAATTTCTATTAATTATTAACGTCCGGTTTTAAATCCCGCTTTGAGATGAAAGTCCTTTTAAATTAAAGTAAATGTGCTTATACCTTTACTAAATCGATATTTTTGCTATCTGGAGGTAGTAAGAAATAGCGTAAATGTCTCATTTTAGTCATTTTATGAGTTGAACGTATTTGTTTTGGATTTTGAACTCTTGAAAGCTTACAAATATATTAACAATGGTCGTTAATCTTAAATTTTTCAAAGTACGACTTAATTACTTTTTTCAATTACACTATTTTAAAAGGGCACAATCTTGTACAATTTCAATACTTGACTGTACATTATAAAAAGAGAATAAGTCAACTATTTTGTGGAGTAATTATTTCTTTCTTATTTGAATCATCCCTTGCTTTATAAATAAAGTATTATGCATATTCGAACCACTAATCCAAGGTCGAGAACATGTTCCATATATCTTGTATGTCACGTGAACCCTACTCGAGTTATATATTCATTTAAAATACAGAACATTATTTACGAATATGTATATTTAATAACAATTATCTATTCAATTAAATTACCAAACATAATTTATATTTAAATATAAGTTATCTATTCATTCTAACTTAATTTACGAATTTTGTTTAAAAACATACATCGATAAGTTTGAAACACTGAATTTAATTCACGAATATATTTTACAATTATCTATGCATTTAAAATACAGAGTATAATTGAGGAATATATTTTAATACAATTTATCTATTTATTACAAATATAACATTTTAATTCGAATCAACTTGATAATAATTATATATGTATATGTAAACCATAATTCCATTTTCCTGCTGATGTAGATAGGCATGACATTATAATAATAATAATAAAAGAAAGAAAACCTTTATAGCGCTGTTTAGAAAGCAAACTCTCCTCAGTAGTGCTTACACTCGGGATTCGAACCCAGTATTATTGTTAGATTTAAAGTTTACAAAATCAAAATAAATTGAGTGTACAAATAGCAAAAACGAATCGAACCCATCACCTCTGATTCGGAAGACAGGCGTCTTATCAGCTAGGCCATAAAAGTCGTCATTCTTCGTATATTTACATGCCTAAACCATCTAAGAGTGCTCTTCTTCCTCTTATTCAACACATCAGTCTTAAGGTCACATTAATCCCTAATTACTTCATTTCGTATAATATAATACATTGTCCCTCGTGTATTTTTCTCAGTGCACGCATTTGTACAGCATTTATTTGGCTCCTTTTAGTCTTTTTTCATGCTCCCGTTTCACTTTCATACATCAAAGTTGATACTAAAATACTATTGTGAACTATCATCTTAGCAGATTTTGATCTTATTCTGCATTGTTTCCTATTGCTACACATCGTTCAATATTCCTCATAACTCTTCCATCATCGTTAGTAAGTAAACAAACTTTGTAAGTAATCAATCTGACTTATTGTAAAAGTAGAAAAAAGGAAACCACATAGTTTTCAACTGATCAAATGAAATATCTTGATTGCGATTTTAGCTCATGAGATTTAGTAAGCCTATCGTTAGAACTTAGATTTTAGCTCATGAGATTTAGTAAGCCTATCGTTAGAACTTAGATTTTAGCTCATGAGATTTAGTAAGCCTATCGTTAGAACTTAGATTTGGGTTTAACTAGTGAGCCCCATGATCCCAATTTAACAAGTCAGAAACAATAAGACATTTTGAATTACAGAAGTCAAATAATCATTTATTTCAAATTCAATTAAAGCGATCGCTTTAAAATTCAAAAATAAATTCTTTCACAATAACGGTTTTGTTGTACATGGAAGAATAATCATCGTGTTCAAATTGAAACATTTTAGAGTTTTTACATTTTAATTATTTTGTCAATATATGTTGTGGATTCTGAATTCAAGGATTTGGGCGTAACCTTCGATGTCGGACTCACGTTCGTTAACCATGTCTCACGTTTGATATCGGACTGTTACAAACTACTCGGTTTTATAATGAGAATATCAAGAGAATTTAACAGCACTGATATCCTCCGAAACTTATATAATTATCTAATTAGAACCAAATTAGAATTTGCATCTTCGGTTTGGGCTCCCCATCAGCTCAAATATAAAAACAATATAGAACAAATACAAAAAAAAATCCTCAGATATCTATGGTACAGAACAAAGGGCGATTGCCCAAAATATGCTCAGCATGCCGAACTTCTCACGGTGTGTAACTATAAAAGCCTCGAAACAAGAAGGCAAGAATCCATTGCGATATTCCTAATAAAGGTTTTCAAGGTTCCTTTAACTGTCCTGCGATTCTAGAAGCACTAAGTTTATATGTACCCAATAAATATAGCCGTGCAAGGAATCACCCTCTGTTCTACAAACCAACTTACAGGACGAATATCATGGCTAAACACTCAGTCACGCGTGGTATAGAGATATTGAACCAACTGAATGACACGGTTGATATATTCTCGGTACCATCTAGCAGTATGAGAAGAATCCTGGTTGATATTATTCCTAACGAATAAGCTAACGCTAGAAGCAGACCCTGTTTGTGTAACAGGAGAAATCCGTGCAAAGTGGATAAAAAAAAAAAATATATATATATATAGAAATATTTTAAACCTTTCCTCTAAAAATAGATATATATTTGAAAAATTCATGTCAATATTTGTAATTGTCTTTTTCAATTTTATGAAATCAATTTTAAGTACTTATATTAGGTCCTTACATATGAAATTGGCGTTTTGCCGTACTGGCAACTTTGATCTCAAATATCTTCTCTTTGGTTAAGAATTCCAAATTCAAATTTATACAGCTATTTACTCAAGTATTTGTGTTTCGAAAATTATAATTCATTTGTTTTTTCCTCAATTGTTTTTTTTCTTTGCGTCACTCAGTTTACAAAATGGAAAACTTGAAATATCGCGTTATTTACGAGTACGAGTTCCACCGTGGCACCAGTGCTGCAGAAACGGCTCGAAGGATTAATGATGTGTATGGCGACGGTGCCGCAAAAGAAAACACAGTGCGTTTTTGGTTCCAACGTTTTCGTTCTGGAAATTTCGACCTGCAGAACAAGCCCCGTGGACGGCCGGAGACCAAAGTTGATAATGAAGAATTGAAGGCTATTGTAGAAGCGGATCCATCGCAAACCACGTCCGAGTTAGCTGCAGGCTGCGGTGTTAGTGATAAAACTGTTTTAATCCACTTGAAGCAAATTGGGAAGGTGAAAAAGCTTGAAAGGTGGGTACCTCACGAATTGAGTGAAGCAAATCAACAAACGCGCGTTGACTGCTGCGTTGCATTACTCAACCGGCACAATAATGAAGGGATTTTGAATCGAATCATTACCTGTGATGAAAAGTGGATCCTGTATGATAATCGGAAGCGCTCATCGCAATGGCTGAACCCTGCCGAACCAGCCAAACCATGCCCCAAGCGAAAATTGACTCCAAAAAAGTTACTTGTGAGCGTTTGGTGGACTAGTGCTGGTGTCGTTCACTACAGCTTTCTTAAATCTGGCCAGACGATTACGGCAGATGTCTATTGTCAGCAACTGCAAACCATGATGGAAAAGCTAGCTGCTAAACAACCGAGGCTGGTTAATCGCTCTAGGCCACTGCTGCTTCATGATAACGCTAGACCACACACTGCACATCAGACGGCTACCAAATTAGAAGAGCTTCAATTGGAATGTCTAAGACATCCACCGTACTCTCCGGACCTTGCCCCAACATATTACTATTTTTTTCGAAATTTGGATAACTTCTTGCAAGGGAAAAAATTCAACTCCGATGGGGCACTCCAAACCGACTTCAAAGATTTTATTGATTCCCGTCCGAATGGTTTTTTTAGTAAAGGGATCGATGAACTACCTATGAGATGGCAAAAGTGCATAGATAGCAATGGTACATACTTTGATTAAATAAATATATTATATTAAAAAAAAATCAACTTTATGTTCCTCCCAAACAAAACGCCAATTTCATATGTAAGGACCTAATATTTTGATCGAATAGAAGGCTACGAAATATGACGTCTATACAAAACTATTCATAACATAATAACATTATTTCAATTGTGTTAAGTACAGAAAAAAACATTGTGGCCAGCATTTAGTAAATCAAGATTTATTGGGTTGAATGCCAAACGAAGAGGTCGTCAGACGTATGAAAAAAAAATAAGAAAACAAATATTAAATCGTCCAAATCATATTGCCGGGGAAGATAGGAAAACGATGTGTAGGAAAAATAATAAACTCTTGAAGAGCCTGAGAGAGTGGTTCCACTGAAGCACGAATACTTTGTTTAGAACAGCTGCAGACAGAGTTAAAATAGCCATGATGATTGCCAATCTCCAACGTGGAGAGGAACGTTAAAAAGAAGATTAAAATTTAATGGATTTCACAAAAACATTAATTAAAGTTTGACAATTTTCTAAGCTATACTACTGTAAATATGAATTTTCGTAAAAAAAACGTTGAAAATTTCCTAAATACTAGTTTTATAAATCTGAAACTCGAAATATCTTGTGTCATATTAATCGAACTTTGTATTTAAAAATTCTGAGATATGTAAATATTCAATATTAAATTCAAAGGTATTAAAACAAATCATTTAACTGTGTTTTGATGAATTTGCTGTCCTGCATATTAGTAGTATGAGATCCTTCGGAGTGTTGAACCGCGTGGTTTGTCATATGATGCCGACATTTCGAAAACGTTACAGTTTTCATCTTCAGAGATTGCTCGTAGTCAACTTCCATAAGTGGATGCACACCGGATACCGCATGACCCACAGTAGAGTCTAGGATGGATTCATGCGCTCACGTTATTGCCGCAAACTAAGACGGACTCATTCGCTCGCACTACTGTTGAGACTATAGTCATCGTCGTTGTTCAGCTTCGTAGTCGAGGATTCCCCCGATAATGCAACCTCAATTCAGTTGGAAAGCAAAGCTGTGCCATTGAGTTTGTTTTTTTTTTGAGCGAGTAAGCCGTTGCACACCAGCAAACTCTCACCTCTGTACTGGATCCGATGGCCCACCGAAGTAAGACGATCGAAGCAGGACGGAATGTTTTTCCCCTTTTTTTTGTAAGAATATATATGACCAAAGTTATAGCGAAATAATTGCCTTTGTCATTCGAGGGGAGTAACAAGTCGCAGGGTTCGAACTGGCGACCTTCCGCACGGATGTTCAGTGTGTAACCGCGCTGCCATGCACCTCACAAATACTCAACTATAGGCCATAGTGTATCCACTTATAGTGAAATTGACTACGAACAAGCCGTGAAGAAGAAAATTGCAACGTTTTCGAAATATCGGCATTATAAGTCAAACTACGCGGTTCAACACTTCGGAAAACCTTATATGTACAACAAATCACTCAACATTTTTTTTATTTTGATGTTATCAAAGAATTCGGCGTATGTTATATACTCGTATCATAAAAACACATATTTTGTTTTGAAAATACACCTTGTCTTCACTTATTGTAATAATTTTCATCTCGAGGTTATATTATATTAATTTTTAATATAGATATATATTTGACACAACTCATATAAAAGATTTTGGAAAAAATAAGTAATCCCTTTAACATCCCTTCAACTGAAATCACTTCCAAAAGAGAGACTCAAAGACAACTACAAGATAATTTAATTGCTTCGATGGATTTAATCCATCTATTTAACAACACTTCACACAACTGTATGATGGTTTACTTAGAAACCAAATATAATAACATTATTTTCGTCTTGAGAGTAGAAACAGTAACATCGCAAAGTTTTTTTCAATTCGAAACCATGTACTGACACCTGGTTATGCTTACAAAAACAAATTATATATACGAGTCTGGTTTAACCCTAGCTATACGAGTATAAAATAACTTGAGAATATAACCAGACCTACAAAATCAACACTTTCTCTAAAAGTTTCAAATTCAATACGAGTATTGTCTTTGCAATATAAGGCAGTCCAAATTTTTTAAAAATCAACTGTTTTGATAAATTAATGTATGTATTTATTTACATAACAAATAATTGTGCGTGTATAAAATTTATACAAATGTGGTTTTTAAATAATCGTAATGGTGATTCTGCATTCGAATATAGTGCCTGCTCTGGAAGGCCGATTACCACTAATGACGACTAAAACAAGGCTTTGATCGAGAATAACAAGAGTTCTACCACATAAGAGATTGCTCATACTGAAAATATTGAAAACAGATTTACAGAATAAAGTAACTTCTAAATATAAAAAAATCGTAAGAATTTAAAATTAAAAAAAAAACAAATTGCTCTCAGGACACTTCAATATAATAAAAATATATCTGTATATATGTTAAAGTACCATAAATCACAAAAACAAAGTATGTACTATTCGTAGAACGATTTTGGAATAAGTGTTTTTGTAGATATTGAGAACACATACAACAATTAAATATCTGAAAGTGAATACTTACCTGATTATAAATAAACTTCCGAAACTGTTAATTTATGTAAAGGTACGAAGTATCAACAGTAACAAAATGCAGCTTATTCTAATAAGATTTTTTTGATAATTTTTCTGTTAAAAAAAACATTATGATTTACATAAGTTAAATGCTTAAAGAATTGATAAACAAGAAAACAAAGAACAAAGTAAAAACAGGTAATACAAAAGTGGACACTCAATTTATAAGACTCTGGGTTGGTTGCCTATCATTTCTCATGTATATACGAGCATATGATAACATATACCATACACATTGAAAATAAGTTAATGGTTTTCACCGATTGTGGATTATGTCATTATTTACCCCTGTCACAAAATCTTAATTTTATAAGTTGTAAGACTTAATTATGTGAATATACTACGTGAGTCGACCCCTGGTGTACTGTATTATTTAATTGTGATTTGTTTAGTCAAACACTGTTTATACCACTTTATTTAACAGAATAACCCTACCGGTTTCAAACGTTTGTTTATGCTCTCCTGATGATGATGAGGCGAAAACGTAAAGTGGAAAAAAACAGTGTTTGACAAAACAAATTAAAATGTTTTTAAACCTTTACGGTGTTAATGCCTAGGGAATAATATTATACATAACACTTTATTTGTATAAAATAAAACCTTGTGGGACTATTACCATGTAATAATCTCTTCCAAACACCCAGAAAGATCTTTATGATGCCTCAAGTGAAAATCAGACAAACAAAAATAAGGTTCCAGCGGGAATCGAAACCGCAACCTCTGGATTGAAAGACATGCGTCTAACTTACAAGACCACAGAGGTCATCAAGAACTTATGTGAGGAAAGTAACAACACTAAACTAAATTTCAATACATTCAACTTACATAAAGATCATCACGCCGTGTCCCTTGGGGGGTATGCAGAGATAACGTATCTCAGAACTTTTTTATCCACGCACGTCTTTCGCCTCCTCATTCATATATCTTGTCACAAACAATCTTCTATTAATTACGAGTATACTTTAGCTTCTTTCAAAATCTGGTCCAACTACATTTTCCCAGATCTACCTCTTCCGCACACTTCTTACATTTCTAACTTGTATACTCTTTTAATCATTCTTTCATTATTCATTCTCTCCATACAATAGTTTTAAAATTTATTCTCTCCATACATTATTCATCCTCTTATTCAATTCATCGAACAGGAAAATGATGCCATATTATCGCTCGAGTCTCTTAAAATGATGCCATATTATCGCTCGAGTCTCTTAAAATGATGCCATATTATCGCTCGAGTCTCTTAAAATGATGCCATATTATCGCTCGAGTCTCTTAAAATGATGCCATATTATCGCTCGAGTCTCTTAAAATGATGCCATATTATCGCTCGTGTCTCTTAAAATATCGTAAATATACACTCGAATCCACACATATGCCCCGAACAGGCTACATTTAAGACCTGGGTGTCTGGTATCGCAATAATTTGATTTTTGGTTCTAATGTATAACTATTTGAAATTCGGCTTATGAAACAACGTTTTGTGATTAGTATCTCCAAGTTTGCAAGCCAAACGGTACTCAAAATGCTTTTTAATTCAGTGGTTCGTAGCAGACTAAAAATTAATGCTTGCATCTGGATCCCCCACGGTGTTGCAAAACTTTCTCATAGTTGAGTAGATACAGAAAAATATCTACGATATATCTAACATAACATATATGGGTGAATTTGGTACCTATGCATATTTTTACCCCATCCTCTAAACATGCTTGACTATAATTCCTTGAGCTTAAGTAAAAATCTTCAGTTCTTGGTGTATATCACAGCGTGATCGAAACGATCTCAGTTGCTTTTTTTGGTAAGACGTCCGTATTCTAGCCTGGGGTTTGCGGGTTTGATTCCCGTTAGAAGACAGATTTTTAAAAAAGGTTTTAGTGTGGTTTTCACTTACAGTTTTTAACAACTTTCTGGTTGGTTCAAAGAGATTATTCAGATTACAATGAACGTGTAATAAAATATATACTCGTACATACTACAATAAAATGCGTACTATGAAAAGTTTCGAATTGTCTAGCATTACTGGAAAGATAATCCATAAATATTCGTAATATTTACACTAGACTGCGCTGGCAGAAACTGTTCTAAATTACTCACGCAATACCAGATCTTCCAGCCACTTAACAATTAAATGGGTTTCATCTATTGTAAATATGACTATTTAAAATGTCTGGAAGACCCAGATAAACAGAAGAAGAACGTGTTGCTGCAAAGTGAAGAAAAACAGAACAACGACGGTTACAGTGACAAACTATAAACGCTAAACAAAGACAATCCCTTAATGAGGATCAATGATCTTCGACGTAAATCGTCAAAATGAGAGAAACTGGCAGGTCTAGAAAAATAATATGATGAATTGTAATATGCAGCAATGGCTGAACCGACACGGTACTGTCGGATTGAAAGATTTTGAAGAATTAATCTTCACAACATTTACGTGTATTGCAATTCATCTTCTCAGTATACCCCGTAAGACACATAGTGTGATGGGATAGGAAATAAATATGTGTAATAATTAACAAATATTTAGTCATTGTTTTCGCACATCCTTGAATGGGTTTTACAACTAGTTTGAATTTAATTGGGCTGAGTCTATATTGCAAATAAAATTAATGAATTCGTATTCCATGTTTATTTTCCTTGCTTTTTATTTGACACCGTAGACATACATATTTTATATATTTCGACATTGAAAAATATATAACAATTCCAGAGGATAAGAAAAGGAATAACGATAAACAGGATATTTTGTCCATTAAAACTTACACCTTCTTTTTATTATCAATTGTCGGACACACACGGTAATAAAATACCACATAACAGTGCGAAATATATCTTACCGTAAAACGGTATTATGACCGTAAGAAAAGCGTGATCGAAATACACTTTAGAAAAACTCGTCTTATTATTATTTAACGTCGCATTTTTATTTCAGTTGTGAGGGTCATGACATTCCATGCTCACTGATTTTTATTTTTCATGTGAGTACTTTGATGTCGCAATAAAATATTAAATTTATTTCGATTTCATCTCTTTCAAAAATCTTTTTTATATCATGCTGTTAATTGAAAAGTCTACATGCTAGTAACAAATACACCACAGTTACAGATCATATTTTCTTGTCAAAGATACTAAACTTTTTACACCCAGAATTCAACCACCTGGATAACACTGGGAGTTTTATGAATCATGTGCATATTGGTACAACACATCGAGATCCTCGGGAACTGCAGCGAGTGTCTAACAGACTTCTCCTCACCATAGATAAACAGAGTCGATCCATTGTTTAACATACTCTATTTAACATGTTGTCTTTGGTTCTCTCAATTCTTGGAAAATGTCCTGCAAACTGGCGATATAAGTTTAGAATGGACAACATAATCCAGCATCGAGTTCATAACAATAAAACACACAATACCGTTCCTGCAAGCCTAGTTAATACAATAAATTTTAACAGATTTTCTATTGTTAATATTTCATGAAATATATTCACTCATATATCATATATGGTACACGCCTAAATTGGTTATGCATACATGTAAAATATCAAGATTGGGAGACAAAATCGTCTTCGGTCACATTAACCATTCGTTCGTGTTAAGAAACACTGAAATAGGCACGTATCTCGTAGTGTATCCCCATATATTGACAATATTACCGCAAATGGATTAGTTTTAATACAAAAGCCTTAATCCAGATTCCATTCGGAGGACTCGTCGGTGACTTTTATCTCTTTGAGAATGGAGGAATAATTTCATTGGTTAGTGCCAATGACACACGTACTCCATAGTGCAATATAAATTTGTTTGTAATATTACTATTGTATATTACAAACAAATTTATGTTGTACTGTCATTGCTAGATTAGTGGTTTTAAACGGGGGCAGTTGAAAAACGAATGACCTAGCAATTACAGCTTGCAAAATTATCATCAGGATATAAAATGATAATTGTGTTAAACACAATAGATTTAAGTTGGATCAATTTATGAATTCATGAGATATTATTTATGTGTAAATAACATTATCGTTTGCTTGCAATATATTGCTGTAAGCAGCCGAGTATTTTTTTCAGGTACCAACTACGAATACAATTTTTGAAGATTGTTTTTTTTTTTTTAATTTTTATTCTTTCGTTTTTTTTTTGGAGACAGGAAATTGAATTGACAGAAATTTACAAAAAAAAAACGCGAAATGTTTTCGTTTAATAAAGATACTGACAACCTTTGTAGCGTAGATGGTAAGGTTTTTGTCTTCTATCTGTGGTTTTGGGTTTATATTCGATAGTGCTAAAAAAATAAACATAAAATAAAAACGGCAAATATTAATAGTCAGATATATAGTACGAATTATACGGAAAAACAAGAGGTTGAATAAATGTATCGCGATATAAAAGTCTGGTTATCTCTCCTCTCTGCCTATCCCGACAGGGATCCAGTGTCATTGTATGAAAATAACATTGATTTTTTTATAGAAATAAGCGTCACTTTTGTCAAACTCATATTTCTAGCCGAAAATGTTTATCGTCTATTCGATCACGGATTCGCGTTAATATACATAAAAAACACACCGTTTACCTTTCGAGGTAGGCATAGAGAACGAAGTGTCCATTTTGTCTTCGGTATATTTGCATTTCAGCTCATTTATATCCAAACACCTTCTCGTATTACTTCTCCGATTTCTCTGACTTTTTATATTTCTTATTTTCAATCATTCACTTGATCTAACAATACTTTTCTTGGTCTTCTCATACCACACATTACACTCTGTATTTGTTTTGTTAGTATTTCTTCATTCATTCATTCTACAAACCCTAACCATTTAAAAGTGATCTTCTTAACTGCACTTAGTACATCAGCCTTATGTTGACAGTCATCCCATGTATTTGTCTCAGTGCACGAATTTCTACAGTTTTCATTCGTCTCTTTTCAATATTTTTCGATGTCCACGTTTCACTTCCAAATATCAAGTTGGTACTAAGTGTTGCGGACTTCATTTTAGCAGATTTTAACACTTTCCGAGTTAATGTATTTTAGTGTCCATTGATTTAGTTTCCTGTTTATTTTTTCGTGTTTTTTTAAGTCTTAGAGTTCTTTTCTACTTCGTGTGATTTAATGAATACTTCTTTAAGAAAAAAAATAATCACGTTATTTATGTATAAAATTTGATCAATTTATTATAATTTATTTTGGCAATTTTCAAATAATATTGAACATCAACCCGCAATGATACGAAAGCGGTTTTATGATCAAATATTTTTCAGTTACAATAATCAGATAAACTTCAGCAAATACTAAGTATTAAAGGGTGGTTGTTAAATTTTCCACAAAATTCTGGAACAACGTGTGTAGGACGAGGCTTCATCCCACTTACTCACCCTTCCGGAAAGCTTTTAAGTTTTAATGTCAAGTTTAAATCTCCACAGCTCGAGTCTGAACAATATACGTATTTGGCGTAAATGGTTTCATCTCATTCTGTACATATTGGCATATAAAAATGTAAGATTCTACAAAGGTAAATATTTATTGTATAAAAGTTAATAATTGTATAAATGTAACCAATTGTTTTCTTTTTAAGAGTTTTGTAATACTTGCTAAATTTTCATATAATTTCATATCTTTAAGTTGATAAAGAAATTGTTACTTTTTCATCAAGATCTAAAAATAGATGCTCAAAGTTGTCATCCCAAATTAATTTAAAGGCTTCTTTCTCTAACATTGGTATGTAGCCTGCGGGGGATTCGTAACTTTCAAACGGTGGAGAAAGTCCAAAAGAAATTTTTGAAATATCTTTACTTACGTGAGTGTGGTTTCTATCCGTGGCTCTATTTAATGTTTCTTCATTTGTTGTTGGCTTACTAAATTCTAAGTGCAAGGAGTGATATGAGGATATCTTCTTATATCTTTAAGATGCTGAAGGGAGCAACATCTAATCTAACTACTCGTATGTTGGATAATATATGATTTTATATTCCTGAAAACTATTCGAAGTACAGAGATATTGACTATTAAGACTGACAATAAGTGCAACTTACCAAATATGCTCTTCCTTTATTACGAAAACTGTCCCTTTTGAATAAATTCTCGGATATTGATATCTTCAATATGTCAGAAAATGTTTTTATCTTTGTTAAAAGTATTTTGATCTTTATTAGATACGGGAGTTAGTTGTTTCGACTTGACAATAATTTCTTATTTGTTAATTTTTATTTCATGTTATTGTTTATAAATATATATACATCGTAACAAGAAATAAAAATAATACATTACATATAAAGCTTAAAAAGAAATGTCTTAAAGCTTTGCACTCGTATGTAATTGGGTTGAACCTGTATATGTAAGCTTGATTTTATAAAATAAATAAACCTTTGAAAACGAAGGACAACGAACATGTTTTACAATGGCATAATTAGTCACCCCATTTGGTCAGCAGCCCCAAGCCCCATACTAGCGGGGGTTCCGCAAAAGAAGCCCTCCTTTCTCCCACACCCTATAATATATACACCAGCGATATGCCCTCTCTTCGGGCCAGCTGATCTATCACTGCGCAATATGCGGATAATACGGTTTTTCTCTCAACTTCCAAGCACTCATGCTTTTCACACTCGAACATACAATAATTCATTATAAGACCGAAAAGCTGGTTTAGAGACTGGAAGGTGAAAATAAAAACTTCCAAGATTGCATCAGTCCGTTTCTCCAGAAAACGTCTGTGCTTCATTCAATCCCTAAAACTTTTCGGCTAGGGCTAGCGGGAAGGCGTACAGTTCTCTGAAAACCCATTTTCTACTCTTAGACAGACACAGTAGGATGTTACCTTGTAACAAGTTGAACTTGTACAAGACCATCATACGTCCTCAGATAACGTACGCCATTCTGGTCTGGGGCCATGCTGCCGAAATTCACACGTGCAAACTTCAGGCTTTGCAAAACAATGCTACGCGCACCATTATGATACGCTTACTTGGTTAACAATAAACAGCTTCACGAAAACACAGGTCTCCCCACCATCCGACCATTTACGATATCTTTGGCTAAGAGGATATATAACATAACACAGTTCACTCCCGAGCCACCTCAACCTCAAGTTCACTAGCAAACTACGAAGCGAACATTAACTTAGTTCACCCCAGGCCCAAACGAATTCTTCGTACCTCTCCACGTACACTAACTGATGCGCAACGGTAGGCACCAAATGTGGCAAAGAGTACATATGTAGTATATATTTATCTATCCCCCAATATTTATCTACTAAAAATATTTATCTTTAAATTCACCCCAAGTATGTTATAATATAAAACATACATATTTGTGAACACATCTCTCATCCTTTCTCCCTGTATATATGGTACAAATAAATGCGTGGAACATATAAAAATATAAGTATATTCATATGTAACCTATATGTATTTTATAACATTAATATATGTAAAAAAATCTATCCTTTCCTCTCTAACACCATATTTTTTCTCCTTCACCCGAAATATCCAAATAAAATATCCCACGTCCATCTCCCAATGTCCGATGAAAGAATAAGGTGTCCCAAAGTCAGACCGATACTTCGAGCAAAAATTATCAACATGGTGTGTGTGGTTAGCGTATATTATACATATTTTTTTATTTAAATTTGTTGCTTTTCTTTAAATACAATTAAAAATAAACTCAAAAAATGTATAACTAAAGGCGTAATTTAATTTCGAGTCTAAATCATCTTGCTTGACGACAGAAAAAGTTATTAGATACTTAATATGCCAAAAGTATTTATATTACAATATGAATACAAAACGCCATCAATTGTTCAAACAATTTAGCGTATATCTTAATTAATTAATTGGTTTCATATGTTATGTATATTTCTAGAGTTTTCAGTTATTCATAACCTACAATTTAGTGTTTATAGACCCATTCAGCTCAAAATAAAATTCCTCTGTCACCATAAGCTTTAACGGAAAATAGATTTTCTTAATTTTATCTGACAGCTGCAAATAAAGCGTGCTTTATTTGTAAGCCATTTTATTTCGTAAGCCAGCTGTATTTTGAACGGATAGAGATACATATCTCTATTTAATGTGCGACCACGGAACCGTGTTTTCTCAATTGAAAGGTGTTCACATTTCCTTACAAACATTTCATTAAATTCTTGCACACTTTCCTGCAAATGACCAACATATCAGTTCGATTCCACCCCAACCTAGGCTGCTATGAAGGAAAATAAGTTTTCAGCGAAATCTCCACAAGAAGATCGCTGTCTTTTTTATGTTTTTTGCTAGCAAGTCCGTGACAAAGAAGGCGCAACCCAATGGAACTTTCCTCCTCATGTAGCGACACACTTCAGTGTGAGAAGAATAGTAACGACGACAGACTGATATCACAGGAAAAGGAAAATGCCTCGTGGCGCAGTAAATAAACTAATAAATAACTCCAGGCTTAAAGCCTGGAGTTCAAACATCCTAGCAAGTTGTGAGTGCTCTCACAGAAATCTTTGAATGTAGCAAAACTATCCTTTGATGCCACTAGATCGGTGTAACTAAACTATCTGAAGATGAACCGTAATGTAATGCTAAGTTATGATACATTCGGAAATTATTTACTCGAATATCATTGCAACAACACCAACCAGCCGACATAATCCACGATCCAGATTGTTCTGGATTTCCCTGCATGTATCCTATCTCAGACGCCGAATCGTTTGAGTAATTCGAGTGGTAGGGTTAGCATATTTCAATCGAAATTCTCTTTGTGTAGCAATTTTTGCATTATTATTTTTGGCATACAGCAATATGATTTAGTTAATCTTCAATTATCAAAAAAGACACACCAAGTTATATTTAAACAATTAAAGACACATAATAATTACACTCGTAGGATAAATATTGAATGAATATAGTATTCAATGTAAATTAATACGTTGTATTGCGTCATTATACACCGAAAGTGTATTAGAATGAACGTTGTCTTATCTGTCGTTTATTATTTCAAAAGCGGTAAAACAAGGATGTGCTATGTCACCCAGGTTGTTTAATACTTTCACATATATTCATGTGTAAAATACCAAGAGAGGTCAATGGGTGGCATACAAATGTCGAATGGGAATGTGTGCTGATTGCTATATGCTGATGAAATAGAGGTCTTAGGGGAGAATGAAGGTGAATCACAGTTTGATAAGTAAATTGTATGAGAGATGCTAAGAGATGGGTCTAAGAATTATTGCTATGGTGATAAAAAAATTGGAAAGAAATATAAATGCGATACATAAATGAACATGGAGATATAAGAGTAAGCTGAGGAAATTTGCTATTTGAGTAGTATTTTCTAAGACGTTGGAATAATTAACAGCGATATCAAACGATATGTAGTGATAAGAAACAAAGTCAGTGCGGTACTAAAACATATACGGTATTTTCTAATTGGATAATTTCAAAATCTGCCAAGATGATGATAGTCCAGTTCACAACAGTATTTTAGTATCAACTTTGATATATGGGAATGAAACATGGATGTGAAAACAAACAAAAGAACGACCAATAAATACTGTTGAAATACATGCACGAAGAATAATACGTGGGGTGACAATGTATGACAGAATATAAAACAAAATGATGAGGAATAAATGTGAACTTAAGGTTGATGTATTGAGTAATATGAAGAAGAGCACTCTGTGATGATTTGGGTACATGTAACGAATGAACGAAGAAATACTTACGAAATAAATATACAATATAAATGTGAGTGGTAGACGTGTTAAATGAAAACCAAGGAAAGTAAATTTGAAAATGAAATGAAAACCAAGGAAAGTAGGCGTGTTAAATGAAAACCAAGTCAGAGAAATTGTGGGAGTTGTATGATAATGTGTATGGATGTACAATGGGTGAAGGATGTGTGTCAAGATAGGAAGTCTGTTGATCTGCCCTATTTGCCTTCCCCGACAGGGAAATGGCTTGTTGGTATATATGTATGCGTGTTAAGGCTTACCAAATATTACACCCTTATTGAACCAATATTACGTATATATCTGGATGAGGTTAAACAAATTATTAACCTTATATTGTTCGTTCGTTTTGTTTAAAAAATAGTCAAACTTGTTTGAACTAATTTACTCATATCTATGATTTTACATCCAAGAACTTATATTTACATATATATTTTTTTTTTCCTTTCAACAATACTTAAAGCTTACCTTAGCATTTAAATCATATAAACACCGACAAGCGCGGAAGTCTTCAAATACTGTCTGTTGGCGTTGTGTTTAAAAAAAATTAAAACTTTGTATATCAAATAACTTTTTGAATTTTTTGTGCCATTTAGATTTTTTAATCCTTCCTTCCTTTTGATGTGTAACTAGTACGTATTGTTTCTAAAATTTTTAATATCTCTATAAATATAATAAATACTGGGTTTAGATTTTAGGTATTCCTCCGTAATACATTTACGCATTGAATTAAAATATAATATTAATAATGATCAACACTTATCGGCCACATCAGAGAGATTTTGTGAAAATCTGGAATAAATTCCCCAATACAATCAAACGTGTGCCAGTGTGTGACGTAGGTATATTCATTCTAAATAACCGCTATGAGTGAGGAAGCGACGCTATTCACGACTCACTCTCACTCTACTTCGGTATATATGAGAATACAAGAAATATAATCTCAGTTCGCTCGCTTCAGTAGCTCATGGGCATTCATTTGAGGTGGTCTCTTCGTCCATTTTGTGAACGTCAGCCGATGTTTTTTTAATGTTTTCAGCAATTAAATTTTAATCATTATCACTTTTGACTTCAAATTTAATTAATTTAAACGATTGGCTATGAAGATTCTAATTTTTCCGATTTTAAATCGCTCATGTGTATTGATGTGGTGTATTGACTACACAAAGGAATAAAATATAAATGAAATTGTTTAATCATTTTTAAAGCTTAATATAGGTAAGAGTCACTTAACGGGCTTTGGGTTAGGTTTTATATATCAAGCCAATACGAGTAGAAAGATAAAATTTGCGTCAATTTTTTTCTCGTTTTATGAGATTCCAAATGCCCAGAATACCAGGCGTTGGCGATCACTGTTTTGAAACGTCTTCATCAACGGTGGGTGAGATCAGGTTCTCAGCCATCTGGGTTATCTTTCATTCGTTGATATTACGTAACCAAGGCAGTCGATCCTGATTGCAGTAGGTCGAATAGACTAAATTAATTCAAACTGATTGGTATCAAAGTCCCGTGGCCAGTGAGAAATTCCACTAGTTTGAAATTATCAATGGGAAAATTAGGCTTATAACAATTAGCCCAATTTAATTTCCAAATCGTGGGGCTACAAGTTCAATTCCCGTTGAAATCCAAAAACAGTCTGTCTTATTTTCACTTCAACCCTCTAAAACACATTTCTCATAGTTGGGATAAGATAGCTACATGGTATTACACCATCCAAGTGAACTGTGCGTTTATACGTTTATTTCTTATAAGCACTTCAACAAGCATACAACTTAAGAGATAAAACTTCGATATCAAAGAGGTCAATGTTCCAAGACATCAGCAGATTTAATATTTTGCAGACATTCGTTAGACACTGTTAAAGCCCTATTTTTGTATTAATTAACAGTGTACTAAAGATTGATGATATTTTATATATACTACGAGGCATATCCAGAAAGTAAGTGTACTGAATTTTTGTAGGTTACAAATTTTTTTATTTAAACAAATAAATTACGTGGTAACCGTAGTACATATGTAAGCTATTTTTCGACAAAGTCGCCATCCTCTCAATGCAGGTGGTGAAGCGGGGTATCAACTTTTTGATGCCTTCCTCGAAGTAGTTTCCCGCCAATCCCTCTGTCCACTTCTCCATCTCCTCCTTTACCTCCTCGTCGGTTAAAAATCTTTTTCCACCCATGTGCAGCTTCAGGGAGGTAAAGAGATAGTAATCTGAAGGTGCTAGGTCAGGGGAATGCGCGGGATGGTGCAGGACATCCCATTTAAACGAGGCGAGCAGTTCCTTCGTGGCGTTGACCGTATGTGGTCTGGCATTGTCGTGCAGTAGGCAGACTCCCTTTGTCAGCATGCCTCTTCTCTGGTTCTGAATCGCCCTCCGAATTTTTTTTAGGGTCTCACAGTATCTTGCAGAGTTGATGGTCTCCCCTTGAGGCATATATTCAATTAAAATTATGCCTTGACAGTCCCAAAACACGGATGCCATGATTTTCTTGGCTGAAATTGTGGTTTTGAACTTTTCTGATCATCATGCACAGACGTACGGCCGTTTTTAAACTCGCGACACCACTTGTACACATTCGTACGATTCATAGCTTTATCACCATATGCAGTTTTCACCTCATTATAAACCTCGACCGGAGGTTTTCCCTTCCAAACGAAATAACGGATGACGCCGCGTATTTCGCACTTGGCGGGAGATTGGATTGACATTTTTCACGAAACGTGTTGTCGCGTCGACACTTCTCAACGTACTGACCTCGAACCGGTCTCGTTGCGGAGGGGAAGGGTCAGGCTACACGGAAGTGTAGCCAACATGTCGAAAATAAAATCCATCCGGTCGTGAGAGCCTCAGTACACTTAATTTCTGGATACGCCTAGTACAAAATATGAATCTGAATATAAAATGGTTTAAGAATAAAAACAGGAATCGAACCTGAGGCGCTCGCTTGCTTAGCACGAAGACTACGGTCGCCTACCAGGTTATACAAATGATGCAACGATGCCAGGTTATACTGTATACAACGAAAATGTTATACAATGTAATTAAAAATTATTATTATCTACAATTGACATATACGAATACATCACGGTCGAATAAAAGCCATTATAGCAACTTGAATAAACAATGGTTGAAAAATGCGCTAAACTATTACCTATTTAGTAATACACATTCAGTACGATTAGAATAAAGCTAACAACGAAAATATAGGCCTTAAAACGTCTATCTGAGAAATATAAAACTGCTTTCTGGACAACATATATGTAATATGTCTATCAGCGCATCAAGTGTAAAATTATACTACAAAATATTTATCCAATCGAGAGCATTTAATTTAATAATTGATTTGCATAAACTTTTATGTTTGATATCCCACAATGGTAAATGAACATATCAATATGGTGAATATTGTCACTTGTTCATTTTAATACGAGATTCTCATTCTGTATTTATATATAGCACTATTGTGGTTGTATATACTTGTTTGTATGGTAAAAACAAAACATAAATTACGACACACCATAATAAATTAATCTACGTAATAAGTTTTGTGTCAATATGCATCATCCATTTTATTTACGCTTTGTAAATTTAAATTAAAAGTTGTGTTTGACATTAATTTTAAAAATAATGTAATCCTCCCCCTCAATTAATTATAAATAGTTGAACTACAAGCCCGGGTTTTATGTACAAAAAATAAAAAAACTTGTATTATCCTTAGATTTAAGCGGTTTTCTACTTAATTACTTACGTTGAAAAAAAATTTTTTTCAGGTAACGGGGCATTTTTCGAAGTGAAGTTTTTCAGGAAAGTTTCAGGTCTCAGGTAAGCATTGCTTTCTTAATTGATATCTTTATAAAAAAAATATTTGTAGTATTTACACACTTTGTAATAATTTTAAAAACTATCAGAAAAATAAAATATATCCACAGGTTGTCCCAAAATTCACTAAGGGATTTAGATAATATTTCATTTTTTTTTTATAACTTTTAAACATATTTATACAAAATGAAAATTTAAACACTTTCCAGGGGTAATTTTTAAAAAGTTATACCCTTTTGTTAATATAAGTGCTGAAAAATGAAAATTATGAAAAATCTGAGATTTTGAAATCTCTAGGTGACTTTTAGGGCAACTTTTATACTGTGTATTCAGACCAAGCAATATTAATATCGCCCAAAATGATGGTTCACAATATTAATATATATGTGAGTAAAACGTGGACGTGGAAATTTAATTGAATATGTGTATTACAAAATAAGAAATATAATTACTAAGGATGAATATGAACTAAAAACTTAAGTGTTAAGTTAGTTGAAAAAGAGTACGATGAGGTGATTTGTACATGTTGAACGGATGGGGGACAAAAGACTGAATATACAAATTAATAACGCATGCATGATTGAGAGTCTTGGTATAGTAAGATTGATTCAAGTGTGGTTGGACAGAGCGAGGGGTCTCGTAGGTAAGAAGTTGGGGGCGGCACATATCTGCATATGATATGACACCATCAGTCATTCTTATACATCGCTTACACATAATATAGTATGATCACTTTGTAATATATCTACGAGTATTTAAGATTCAAATTTATTCACACCAAATCTGTATTAAGAAATAGTATTATATTATGTTTAACAGTAGGCATGAAGAATTATTTTTATATTATATCTGAAAGAAATTCATGTTTTATAGATTACACTCATTATTAACATTTACATAAGAGTGGTTTAATTATATCCACTGTTGAACAATCTATCACAGTCTTTAACTGGTGTTTTTCGTGAATATTTTATGAATGAAGTTTTAAGGTTAGGTTAATCCACTGTTGAACAATCTATCACAGTCTTTAACTAGTGTTTTTCGTGAATATTTTATGAATGAAGTTTTAAGATTATTTATTATTGTGATAATACAAATCCCGGCTGCGAGTGTGATCTAGATGAAACAATAGACCATGTATTTTTTGGTTGCTCTTTGCAAGACATATTTGATTTTCTAAAAGCCATATCTTTATCGCGTCCAATTAATGTTGCGTTTCTTCTTTCTCCGTGGAACTTTTCCACTTATAACATAGATCGATTGTAAACATTTTGAAACTGAATTAGTTGAACCTTCAAATTTTCTAGAATTGGCATTTTTTAAAGTTAGTTTTATACTTAGTTAGTTATATATTGACTCGTATAATTGCAGTGTGATATTATTTTGATGACACAAATCATCCTTATTTGGGCGAATTACTTATTATGAAAAAAAGAATATTTTATTTAAATAATATGCACTTTAAAACTTCAGATCTTTGAAATGATTAAAAGTTGAGTTTTATCTTAATAATAAAACACTACTGTTTTTTTTATGAGTAACTAATATTTAATAATTAAATCTTCAAATAAATAAGATAAATAGTCAATCATTTGAAAATACAAAACCTTATAATTTCATCAATAATCATGAGTAAGATACCGTTGCATCATTGTGATGCAATATTTTTGATTGACAATGTGACAGTAATATGCCTGAGATGATTGGTGATACAACCCGGCCTTAATGATACATTTAGATTTCCCTTGAGGAGAGTTTGCTCTCTAAACGGCGCTGTATAAATTGTTCTTAAATTATGATTATTATTATTGGATCAAGTGCAAGAAATTTTGAAAGAAGTAATAGTTAAGAGTAAGAAAAACAGAAATTAATTTATGAGAATATTTACGGATGACACTGTATTCTCTCGACATACAAATGGCGTTAATGAATGCATGTAGAAAAAGAAATATATTTTTGTTGATTTGCAATGCGAAATAAAATGGGTTAAATATCATTGTTATTAACTCGGTTATACATTTTTTTGAATAAAAATTAATTACGTTAAATTATTACTAATCTCGAAGACTTTTCGTGTTGTATTATCAATTATTTTTGGTAATCGTTTATGAACAAATACATAAATCTCAGTCTACACTTTCTTTCTCATCCCGACATTTTTTTCTATGAGAGTAGGTACTAAAAACAAAATATTGAACGGCTTTTCGATTTATTGGCGTTCCCAGTTCACCGCTTTCCTTTTTTTTTACGTCATTTTTAATGCCCGTGCAGTGAGACACTGAAATCAAATACAAGCTAATGAAATACTCGCTTTGTCATCGACATGTTTTAAAAAACGACTGATAAATCTCTTAATTTCAAGTCAGTAATATAACGTTTTAGCGGATGTCCTTGAAGGACGCGCTGATGATTTTGATTGTTTGGTATTTAAATAAAATACGTCAATTAGCAATGCGGAAACAGAGAGTGAATGAATCAATGAATAATAAATAATAATTAATGATGCTTTATTTATCGGTAAGTGGGTATTTATACATTTCAGAATGGGCGCGGGAGTGCGCCCGCAATATATTTTTATCTCGCTTCTGTGCGTGCAGAGGTGGTCGATTGAAATATTGCGGACATCGCAAATAATATTGTGGGTAGACAATTTGTTGGCGAAAACGGCGAGACAGCGTGATGCGTTCTCTTTCTACTGTGGAATGTATCGTAAATAGTATTTGTGGGTAAACGATTTCAATGTTTTGGTATGCGACCTTTGGACATATCCAAAGGTCGTTTCGGCGGTCGTTGACCGTGTGTGTTGACAATATTTCAGCGACGACAGTAGTTCCTACAACATGTTTCATTTACATTTTTCTTTTCCTTTCCACAAAATCTGCCTTTTTCCATGGATTGAAGATACCTCACTTTTATTAATTATATTGTATTGTATTATAATGCCATTGTAAACAGTAGAACCTGGTGGGCTTATTGCCATGTGATAATCTCTTCCGACCATCCAGAAATATGTTAAAGAAGCCTTAAGTGTAAACAAGACTGAAATACTTTTTTTTTTAAAAATCGGGGTTCTAGCGGGATTTAAACCAGCAACGTTCGGGTTGAGAAACAGGCGTCTTACTAACTAGGCCGCGAAGATCGTTATTTGTTCATGAATATCGTTCAAATAAATAATATTTGAAAGTTTTTTTCGATCATGTAACTAACTGCCTTTATTAAGTTTTGTTTGATTGTCTGGAAGAGATTGCCACCAGGTAATAAGCCCACCTAATATTTATATTATAAAATGCTAAATAATAATTACCTTTCTGTAAAAAGTCGTACGTTAAGTATTCTCAAATAAATTGCGTAACGTGACGAAAAAGTTAAATGTTTGATTGATAATTAAATTCCTGTGAGAAGACTAATAAGATGCATGTGTCTTACTCGTTAGTTGCTGAATCAATCCCCGTTAGGACTCACAGTTAAAAAAAGCTTTTAGTCTTATTTAAATTTATGGCCTTTTTTATTATTTCTTGTTGGAAGGAAAAGGTTGTCACAAAATAAATAAACCAGCCAGGTTGTTCTGCATGCAACGTCATTATTAAACAATAATATTATACAACGTAAATGATGATTATGCGTTTCAAACCGATTAAAAAAATTATTTAATATCAACATCAGAGAGATTAAAAGATAGTAGAAACAAAATAATTGTACTGGGTTGACTTTATCTTTCACAGAAATATATATTATATTATCGCACCACATTGTATTTCCATAAAATAATATGAAATTCCGCCTTTTGTTATTCTTGCCATATTTAACCCCAAACCATGTTATCAGATAATGTTGTTATACAATGAAAATATATAATATAAGACACGTTATTTGAGGGCAAGTGTGGGAAACCTACGGAACTACAAAATATACATACATGTTATTAAAATATTATTCTGACTTTTGAGGTTTTCGCATTCGATTTTGCCATACTTACGAAACAAAATGATTTCCATTTGATTGATTCATTCATATGGTACCTTTCAACTTATCCGAGTTGATGATTCAAACATGTTCAAATTATGTGACCGGGAGACAACATTGTCTTCTGCCCTATTTATCGTACTTTAGAGCTTACAACCTCTGGAATAGACCCGAAATTCGTTGTTCATAATCACACGTGTTAGCAATACTTTCGCAAGTGAAGAAGCAACAATACTAAGACAAGTCTAACACGTGGGAGTATTTTAACGAGACAATGTCTTTCACCAAATTTGTATAAATTTTTAATTTTATTTTAAACACAAGCGTTTTTTTAAACTAAGCCGCCTAGTTTTTGGAAGATTCAAATAGTATATTATGTCAAATAAACTGACGAAATTTAAAAACCAATTAACAATGCGTTTTAAAAATTTATGTGAAGACATTAATTTAAAAATATAAAGAAATATATTTTTAAAATACTGTAGTTTAATTGGTAGTATGAACCGACTGGAAGCATTCGAAATGTGGATGCACCGGAGATGCTACGGATACCCTGGACGGGTATGGTCAGCAACACAAGGGTTCTTCAAAGATCCAAAGTTGATAGAGAGTTGCTGACTAATATTAAAATCCGAAGGGTGTCCTACTTGGGTCATGTACTTAGAGGAGCAAAGTACAAATTACTGCACCTGATCATCCAAGGCAAGATAAATGGTCGAAGAGGTGTTGGCAGGAGGCAAATCTCCTGGCTCCGCAATATACGTGATTGGACTGACATAAGGGGCGTTGGACATCTTTTTCGGGCTGCCGGGGACAAAGATGTCTACTCTCAGGAGATATTCAACGTTGGGGGGACCTGACATAAAACTGGGAAGAAGAATAAGTAGTTTAATTTTATATTTATTGATTTTGGCATCAAAATACACTAAATATGTCATCTCATACGAAACCATCTGTACATGTGTCGTTAAAAGTCTTCCAGTTATCTCCAAATTTTGGATGAGGGCATATGTATGTTAGAAACATTCGTTTATTAATTTAAACGCTTCTTTGTACACGGTACAATTTGGCGAGTTTATTACCAAAAGAAAAATTCTCCCTACCAACCAGAATTCATATTTCAGGGTTGAGGGAAAAATATAGATTAAATGTTTATACAATGAAAATTTAACGATAAAAGAATGAACTATAGTTTCAAAAGAATTCACGAATCGTTTGACGAGTTAGATATAACAATTTTATCTACGGCCAAAATAACGTTGGAATATCGGGTAGAAGAACAATGGAAACACCAGGAAGTACGCTACGTCACTGAAGGGAAATATTATGCTTTTTAATTCGATATTAAAACAAGTTGACTCTTTTTAGTTTGCAGCTGGTTTCAGATCCTAATACCATGGACCCTCATAAAAAATGCTATCTGATGTCGGATGATAAATATATTCTTTTTTAATATTGGAAGGCAACACATGATTTTTTTTTTAAATACTGAACAAACCTAAAAATCTTCTTCTTCAGTCCCTACTTACTTAGTCGTACAATCTCTTCATATGTAACTATAAACTCCACGTAAAGAAAGTTTAGTTTAATTTAGCTACCCTACTCGTATTAATTAAGTTTATAATCAAGAATTCCTCGAAATTCATACTCCACGAGAGATCAAGAGAATAATCGGGAGCAATGATACTAATGGATGACCCACTTGGAGCCATTAGCATATTGTTCATAATCTGTGGCCAATATCTGCCGGCAGAAGGAATAGTATTCTAGTACCGCTAGATATGATCTAATTACCAGTGTTATTGGTATCGGGACATGCGTTTCTAATGTTCACTGTTGAACTGAAATTATTATCCAACATTTTTGGTAGTTTTCCCATATCAAAGAATACAAATTTACAAAAACATCATGAATAAAAAATCAAATACATAACCATTACAAAATTTGTTAAATTTCTCTTTTTTATGATTATTCTTTTTCATTTAGGTGTGAAAAATGGTTAACATTTTCTTTTATACTATCCGTCTTTTTTCTCTCCACATAATACGAATTTTTCCTGTCACATAATGTGGGTCTAATTTTTTATTCATATGGAAAGTACTACAGAGGATTCTTCTCATAGTCCTAGGCGGGCCCGAGAATATATTCACTAGGTCACCCAATTGATTCAATATCTCTAAACCGCACGTCACTGACTTTTAAGGTATAACATTGGTTCTAGAGGTTGATACATATGTTATAATAGACGGTTACATATAATAGAGGTATATACATATTATAGATTTCTTACACATAATTGTCGGGTACATTGAATCTAAGTGCTTCTAATATTGCGAAATAGTTGAATTTACATTTGCTGTATTTTTAATATGTATAAAAACACGGTGGACTCATGCCTCCTTGTTTCGATGCAGAATATTCTTGAATCTTGACATAAATAAAGTGAACGCAAAATGAATGAAAAAAAACTCTTGAGTGGTATTCAAAGGCAACGAATTATTGAATGTTGTTATGATTTTTTTAAGGTTTTGCAATGGAAAACTAAAATAAATAATTCAGTCAATTGTCACTGAGGATGAAGCTGTGGTTTTAAATTAGATTTCTCTGTCGAAATAGATAGTATGCATATTTTGGATAACCATCTATTCAATACCATAAATATATATATTCTATGATATACCATAAATATCTCTATTCTGTACCATAAATATCTCTATTCTATACCATAAATATACGAGTATATATTCTATACCATAAATATATACATTCTATACCATAGATATCTCTATTCTATACCATAAATATCTCTATTCTATACCATAAATAGCATATTTTTATATTTACTTTGTGCGAAACCCAAACTTCCGAGGCATATTTTAGTTTAGAACAAATTATATAATTACACAAATTTCGCAGTATGTCGGTGCTATCAAAGACACTGATGAGTTAAGGTCTTTCTTTTCACGCATCGTCTTTGTCGATCACTGACCCTTTGCATCAAATTCGGGCCAGTTACTCTGACTATGTCATTTCTCTACTTAATTGCCTGCCTTTCAAAGCTACTTCACCTGGTTCATGATCTTTACTGAAGAATTGCACGTCCCTATTCACCATGAGTGTTCTGGCAATATGACAAACCTATTTATCTGTGTAATCGACCAGCCTGCGTTGACCACAAAGACCCATGCTTTCATAATATGGACCATTACTAAAAAAACATACATAAAATGCTACTTTGATAAAAGGCTATGTATCATGTTTAATATTTACCAGCGTCACAAATTTCCCAAACAAAATCCACCAAACCAGTACATGAAAAATTTGCGAACATATCAAAAGTATTTATATCCTTATTATGAGGAAATTATTTATTTATTACCTTATAATGGTTTGTGTAATTATTATTTTATTTTAAAAAAGGTCCCAACCTCCTGTTACTGTTGGAAATAATGAATCGAAAACGTTAATGAATTAATTAATTAATTTTCAACGGAGTTACCCGATAAACATTTTTGAGAAGTTATTAAAAAAAATTACCACATTGTAAGTAAATAAGAGTTAATTTGAAACCAAAATTTTACAAAAATAACCCCTTTGGTACCAAAACTATAACTTATACAACGCCATAAAATATAAAAAACTTAAGAAAAAAAAAGTAGACTCTCTTCGAAAAACGTAAACGGAGAAATTTAATAATTATAATTATAAATAACAAAGCATTGCTACATCCTTCATACGAAGAAAAAATAATCACAAATATTGTTTCTTATTTATTCTTAATGTTTCTAAGCTAATGTTTTGATTAAAAATATTGATAAAATATATATTTCTAAAATAAATTATTAGCACTTTTGTTGGATAAGTTGACGGAGTTTGGAAATGTGAGTATAACCAGTTATTGTATTTTTACTCAAACATCATGATTTATTAGACGAATGTTTGCCTCAAAAACATCAACATTATTCCTATTTATCATAGTTTAACATAAAAACATCAACATTATTCCTATTTATCATATTTTAACATAAAAACATCAACATTATTCCTATTTATCATAGTTTAACATAAAAACATCAACATTTTTCCTATTTATCATAGTTTAACATAAAAACATCAACATTATTCCTATTTATCATAGTTTAACATAAAAACATCAACATTATTCCTATTTATTATAGTTTAAAATAAAAATTCTTAATAGTTCTCTGATTGGATGACTCGATTTCATGGCAAGGGAATCCATCCAGATTAAATTTTATCCAGCAGAAGTGACCTCATGTTGATAATATTTTATATTTCCAGAATATATAATCAAATATATTATTTTACTTCATAAATTAAATTATTCATATACGAGTACATTAGCGTTTTATTTTCGATGAAACTTTCTGAAAAAAAATCGATATCACTGTTGTTTGTCATTATATTCAATATCAGACATTTTCCAAGTGAATATCTATGTAGCTCACTTGACGTTGAATAAATGCTCGAGTCTTAACAAATATTATACATAACGGACTCAGCTGTTAAATCAAAGCAAAAGTTTGTATTATGAAACTTGATGTCAGAAACTTGACAGCAATTTGTGGCTTATAGTTATGGCATTTCTGGCATAAAGTTAATACTTACATGTTTTCGCCAAACTTTTTATAATACTTTTGGAAGTTCGTATAATCGAATTGAAGACAAAATGGTGTATATAATATTAGAACTTCGTTTAGTTATGTTTTAAAAAAAATTGAAAACGTATCTTCTTTTTTAATTTTTTTATTAAACAAAGTAATATATTGTACAATATTTGTCAAGGCTATACCTATATACAAATTTATTTCTTAACTAATCTTAATTATGTGTTATAATTTATGAACTTACTTAATCTTATTTTCCTAAATGTCCTTTTATATTTTACAATCTTAATATATGATTTCTTAGAAATAATTAACACCTTCATACTTCTTATAACTAGATAACAATTCTTACACTAATTATTTAGCAAAAACAAGTCCATTCGTTCAGGCTACTTGTATTCCATCACATTCATTGACACAAAAAAATATATTTTAATTATTCTCAAATTTTTAAAGGATAATCTTTCTCAAAACAATTATAAGAAAATTCAAACGGTTGAGGTAAGGTAATACGACTCAAATTCTCGATTGAAATAAGTTATGAACTTTGCAAAATTTAGAGTAAAGCTTTATATAATCAGCGACAAAAGTAAACTTGATTATAAGGATATTCATGAAATTATTTAAAAAATATGTATTTGTATAAATTGACTTTGTTTAACAATAATAATTTTGTTATTCAACTAATTATATTAACCCCCGCTCGAAGATTAATGTAATTAGAGCAATAAGAAAATTATTGTTGTATACTTTAATATAGAGTCGTGCAAATTTTAATCCGAAACCTTTAACTTTTTTTTGCGTATGTCACTGCACAAATAATAGACAGCATTCTATTTATGTACAACACTTACAAAAAAAAATTGTTTCTTCTTTACAAATTTAGTAAATGTTATATTTCTAGGGGAATGAATAACAAAAATTTAATACGTTTTAACCCTTTGTCAAATATTAAAAAAAAGTAATAATAAAAACTATTATTATTATAAATACAGTTTTTCTCCATTTAAGGAGGTTGATTGATATTATGGTCTGATCGTTTTCGATATAGTAATCATTTCCAAGGGACTTGAATATACTCTCTTTGAAGAGGATATTAATGTAGAAACTGGTCGAACAATAATTGAAATACACCCTTTAAGTGAAAAAAATAGTGCTGATACAAAAATAATTTAAAAAATATATTCTAACAATTTAAGTGCCGAAACCTTCAATTTAAAAAGTAATTTTTTTGTAAAATTATAGGTGACAGCTTCACTTGGAAATAGATGAAATTTTATTTACGGAAAAATGTTTTTGTGTTAAGAAAATCATAAATAATATACTTCTAAAATATTATAATTATTATCATTAAAAGATTAAAAGACCTCTTCTCATTTGTAACCCTTTTATCAATTCACATCACATACATTCATCATACATCCCTCAGATGAGACACATGTCACTCCACTGAAAAGTTTTCCTTTATAAAATTAAATTATTTAATTTTGTTTTCACAGGCCGCATATGTTTGTGTATTTTACATGGTTAAAATCCTTTCAGCTTGTAATTGAAATTAATCAGTTATTTCTTACAGATAAAATATACAAAATATTACCTAATGTACAGTTTTCTCTATATAAAAATCAGTTTTTTTATTAATTGAATAGTAATTAAACAAAACGCCTATTTTTCGGACGCAAGAAAAAAGTGAAAAATTTGCAATAGAAACATTAACTTCTCACTTAAGTATTTGTTATTGATTTTGTTATAATTTAGGTTGCAATATCAAAATATACAGAACTTAATTTTAACCAAATTTAAAATACGAGTACTTCACTATTTTCAGTAAATAAATGAACTCAGTAAAATACATACATACTAACACGCCGTCGCCGTCTGTTACCACCACGATTCTCTGTTGAGGTAAGGAGAGAGGACAGAACACAAGACTTCTCTATCTCGACATATTATATCCTTCATCTCTTCTATATCTACACAACTTCTACGATTTTCTACGTTTCTTTCTTTCAAAACATTATTCACTTGATCCAACCATGATTTCCTTGGTCTTCCTCTATCACGCCTTTTACTTAGAGTGCTTTTCTTCGTTTTACTCAACCCGTCAATTTTAAGTTCACGTTCATCTCTAATCACTTCATTGCGTATTCTGTCACGCATTTTTATCCGATGTATTGTTCTCAGTGTAGGTATACATTTCTACAGTAGATGAAAGACCTAGGAAAGTATTGTTGGATCAAATTACGTATATATATTTAAACATAGGTATGTACCATAAAAGTCTGAAATCATAGGAGTTGTTTGATGTGTATGGATGTACAATAGGTAAAAGAGATGTGTCGTGATGGTAAAGTCTCTTCTCTATGTATACTCCTTCCATAATGATGTGACGGTGTGTATCCATAAGCTAGAAAAGATTTTGTTGATTTCGAGTGAGTTTTCCTAACAAAAAACTAAACTTGTTTTACAGTAAATAGAAATTCTATATATTTATGTATTCGCATAACAAGTAACTGTATGAATACATTATTTATAAAAATATTTGATAAACAACAAATTAAAAACAGATTATTTAAATTGAACACTCAATTTAAATGCATCTGGGTTTGTTGCCTTACATTTCTATGGCGTTTTGGTAAAGAGGTACAATTCGCCAATTACTTATTTGTCAGTTTGAAGTTTTGCAACACTTGTATTCCTGAAATACAGACCTCAGGTAAACTTTGAATACATAAAAAAATTATGTATTCAAAGTTTACCTTTAAAATTTACCTAAGGTCTGTATTTCAGGAATGCAAGTGTTGCAAAACTTCAAACTGACAAATAAGTAATTGATGACTTGTACCTCTTTACCAAAACGCCATAGATTTGTCATGTCACCGGTAAACTAGGCTTTTGTCTGTATCTTACTATGGTATCCAACTTGCTGTTTTCAGTTTGAACAAACGGTCTCTGAGCCATATCGAACAAACGAGTTCAAAAATTTTAATTAAATAAATCAGCTTCAATTTTTTATTTATTATATAAATAAATTTAATTTTGATACATAAGAACTTAAAATTTGTGAAATCTTTATATGAATTCAGAAATCTACAATTCGATTATATCTGAACCTAACATACTCGTATTTAGTTAATAAATTTTATCAAATATATTTTTACTTAGTTTGTTTTTTTTTTAATAATATAGTTTTAAAAAAGTGGTTTTGGGTGTCATTTGTGAGTTTTTCATTACGAAATCGAAATAATATCCCGATAAAAACTAAGAAATGTGAAAAGTTTATAGGAAACTTTTTCTCATTTTTCTTGGCAGATGGACGAATCTTGGAGCTATCATGTGGCGAAACACCTAACAAAAAGTAGTTCAATTCCAATTTCCGGCAAGAGGCCGATTTTATTAAAATAAGAAATTATTTTCTTAAGTAAAAAAAAATACTTTTGGGCGTCTAGAAGCCGCCAAGGCAATGAGATAAACTCGACTTTAATTTTCAATTATATTTCAGACAGTTTCTTTGTTTAGGTAATGTTATTTTATTTAACGGTATCTATAAAACAAGTTTAATTTTGTCTTTACTTAAGCTTTCGTCTACTTGCTTTCAACCCGACTAAAAGTATTGCATCCCGATAATTTTTATAAGTATTTTTTTATCGATAATTTTACTTATTTATATTTATACCCTTATTATTTAGTTTGTTTTCGTAATAATAAAAATAAAATGTATAATATATATCACCATTTAGAGAGTAAACTTTCTTCAAAGGCACTCCAACAGGACTCGAACCCAGTATTAAAAATATTTCAAAATATGGTGGCTTTGGCCAGTATCTTCGTAATTTTACCAAAATATACTTGGTAAGAAAACCGCAGTAGACGAAAAAAATGTTAAGGAAATGATAAAACCAAAGCGTTTGTATTATCTTAATGATGTCCAAGAATAAGTATAGATATACTATATTTTACAACGTGAAAAGGGTAATTTTACCAATAAAAATACGTAAGTACACAATAAAAATACGTACGTTCACAATAACAAAATAAATTAATTTTTTTAGTTCTGTGTAAGGATAGGAAGTTAGCGGATGCATCCATTAAATAAGTTACTATCCCGCATTTGCATGTGTTTGGAAAAACAAATTTAGTTTTATAAACAGTTCATTTTTAACAAATAAAATGTATGTAATGTTTTGTAACGCTGTGAGTTTTCATATTTGATATTATAAACAATTTTATTCAAACTATGATAGTAAAATGTATTCAATGTTTTGTAATGAGGTGAGATTTCATATTTGGCATTATGAACAGTAAATTTTAAACATAAAAATATGTAATTAATGTAGTGCTTTAAGTTTTTATATTTGGCATTTATAAACAATTCATTTTAATAAATGAAATGTGTTCAATGTTTTGTAATGCCGTGAGTTTTCATATTTGGTAATATAAACTATTAATTTTAACAAATAAAATGTGTTCAGTGTTCTATTACACAATGAGATTTTATATTTGCTATTATAAACAGTTCATTTTAAACAAATAAAATATCTATTATACAAAATGTTTTGTAACGCTTTGAGTTCTAATTTTTGGCACTATAAACTATTCATTTATAACAAATTAAATGTCTTCAATGTTTTGTAACGGTTAAAATTTTCAGTGTAAATAAAATCGTTTAAATCTAACAAATAGCATTATCAACACTTGAAAATCGACGAAGATGACAAATTTATAATTTAATGGTAAATTAATATTTATTTATTTTTCTTGCGCTATTTTGTAGCCAAATATCACTCTTAAAGCGCGTACTTTACAATACGACATATTTAAGGAACCCAAAATTATGTTCCCTCCATCTACTATAACTAGACGGCAAGTATTTTAAGAGATGGATGACTTGTATCTTAAAAATTTTGTGTTTCTGAGTTAAAACCATTCAAGGCATTGAATATCATGAAATAGTCTAAAACAGGCATAGAAAAACTTTTGCCTTGGCGGGCCATATTCTGTCTAACAGAAGCAGCTACGGGCCGTATAATAAAAAAAGTTAAATTAAACTACATATTCATTTATTTCGTTGCAAATCAATACTTTCTCTTTTATAAATCAATTACAATTACAACAAAAATAATCAGAAAAATAAAGCTGCTTTGCATCATCTTTGAATTTTTCCAATTCAAACTGGGTGGTTAATTATTGACATCCTGAATATCACTTCCAAATGGATATCAGCCAATCTTGATCTTGTTGAATATTTATAGGTATGTTATTCATTATTGAGTAAGTTGATCTTAATATATTGACATCCTGAATATCACTTCCAAATGGATATCAGCCAATCTTGATCTTGTTGAATTTTTATAGGTATGTTATTCATTATTGAGTAAGTTTATTCCAATATATAAATTGAACCAAATATCATAAGCATTGTCATTGTTAATTCTTTCAAATTCATTTTTATTTTTCTGTGTTTACATACATTCATATCATCACGCCGTGTCCTTTGCGGGGTAGGTAGAGAGAACGGATCTACAAACTTTTCTATTTAAGCATACAACTTTCACCCCTTCCACATTCATACATCTCGTTATGTGCAATCTTCTCTTATACATACTTCTCAATTTGCCTTATTTCAAAATCTAATTTATTTAGTCAGCCATCATTGCCTGTGTCTACCTATACATCTTCCACGTACGCCTTTAGTTTTTTTAAACCACTCAGTAAATTCCCAATTAACTTTTACATATATACTACTGTCTTCATACAGCGAGATAATTGCAGATAATAATTTATCATTCACGCTATACTGTTTCAATTCTTCCCACAATTTATCTTTTTTTATACGATCATCTCTTCCACATATCTTCCATTTACCTTGAATCTTTTACTTGTTTACTAGCTTAGTCATTCTTTCATCATTAATTCTATCCACATGTCTAAACAATCTTAAAGCTCTTTTTTCATCTTATTTAAAACATCAATTTTATGCATGCATTAATTTCTGATGTCTTCATTCCGACTTTCTTCAAGCATTAACAACAATTTTTCTTAAGTATCTCTTTCGCATTTCTACCGCATTAGTCTTAATCTTATCCTTCTTCCATCAAGTCCAAGGTTTACTTTCATACATCAAGAGTAGGTACAAATACACTATAAATATTGTCATTTTTTTTTTCTATGTTTAGATATTTATTCTCTTTAATATACACAATACTTCAAGTATAACTTCATTGCATTGCAAAGCAATCAATTTTAGTTAAATATTAACTAAAACATGATCCATGTTTAAAGATAAAGATTCATTTGATACGTTTTCACATACGTGTTTCTTACAAAGTATTAGGTGTTAACATAAGTTGTGTCCGTTTTTTTACAAATATAAAAATGAGCACCAAAAGTAAAACAAAATGGTAAAGGTTATACGTCATTCGAAAGAAAATTTTCTGCTCTACAAGATATTGTGTTTGCTTTTACGTTACATATATTATTTTATTTGATTACAAGCCTTCAAAATGGAATGTCAAGTAGACTAATAATATGATTTAAGCGGTCCTCATCGAAGTCCACTGGTCGTCCGGAACGCTCCATGTCTTTCAGGTCAAAATTACTGTCATTGAAACGCAAAAACCATCGACGAGCGGTTCTTTAATTTATAACATCTTTACCGTACACTTTGCAAATATCGCGAGCAGCTTTGGCAGCTTTATTCCCTCAATTGAACGCGAACAGAAAGAGGTGTCGAAAATGCTCACTTTCGTCTACTTGACATTCCATTGTGAAGGCTTGTTATCAAATAAAATAATATATGTAAGGTAAAAGCAAACACAATATCTTATAGACCAGATAATTTTCTTTTGAATGACGTATAACTTGAACCATTTTGTTTTACTTTTGGTGCTCATTTTTAAATTGAAAAATAAACGGACACAACTTATGTTAACACCCAATACTTAAATAGGTTACGTTAATGTGTTAAAGTTTATACCGTACAACATCTTGATGTACTCGTATGTCTACGTGGTCCTTCAAAATGGACCTCACGGGCCGTAGTTTGGCCGCGACTGGTCTAAAATCGACAGACCATATATGAGTTATATGGTCCAAATCAATATAAATCCACTGGTTATCAATAAAAAAAAATAAGCCATGAATATTTAGTATCCTTTAACCACCATGAGTCGATATCTAATAGATCCACAATCGTTAAATTTAATTACTTGACCTTTGAACTTTATCCCAAACCCTTAGTAATTAACATAAGACAGTTTAACAGATAAACAACATATTATTCTCCTTCAATATTTTTCCCTTTAAATATCTTGAAGTACATTTGAATATTTATTTATAAATAACTTTTTTCCATTAAGCTCGCCATGCGTGTTTCTACCTTCTCTCTATTCAAGTGAAATGATTCCGGTTTGTTCTAACAGCAATGCTTAGGGACTGGAATCATGTTTCATTAAAAATATCTGAAGTACTCGTATATTGACCCAAAGGAAAAAAACATAAGAAGGGCAAAACATTTTGCATTCTATTTTGCTAGTGACTTTGTGTGACATTAATTTTTCTTAATTGTTCATCGAATACATAATTTCTTCTTCATCTTATTTTAGGCCTGTTGGCCTGTTATGGTCTTGCATCATTGTTTGCCTCTTGTGACGTCGACTGCCAGCTGTCTTTCCATCTTTTGGGAGGTCGTCCTGGAGGTCTGCTTGCTTGGGGGATACTGTATCTGGCCATTCTTACGGCTCTTGGTTCCGCCATTCTGGATACGTGTTCGTTCCAGAACCTTCTTCTCTGGCGTCCCCATCTGACAATATCTTCAACTTCGCACGTCCTTCGGATTTCTGTGTTTCGTACTCTATCACGAAGGGTTTTGCCAGTGATACTCCTGAGTACCTTCATTTCGCTGGTTCGAAGGAAATTTTTGGTTCTGACAGTGTCGGCTCTGGACTATATGCTGTATGTCATTATGTCATAATTTGATAAGAAGAATTTAATAATATTAGATATCTACAAAGCCATAAGCAAATTTAAAATGTTATACTTATAATTAAATAATGGAAAAGGTTTCATCCCTCTGAAAGCCACATTCTTTGGGTCAATAGACCACACACACTTCCGATGATACATGACACTAGTCTGATCTACGCATTGATCTTATATTAAACCAGAAATCATTCCGTCTGAAGAAAACCTTGAGATAAGAGAAAGAAACACGTGTTTTGGAGTTTAATGTTATTAGTAGAATTCTAAACTAATTAATTTTTATATATTCTAATATGTAGTGCTACAAAGTTAAAGTTGAAACATTTAATAAAACATCTTAAAGCATTTCAAGGGTAATTTATTTTTAACTTATCTATTTATACGTCAGCACAAGATATGCCTACAAACATCATATCTGAGTCGTAAAATTGCAAAATCCGCTCTAGAAGACTTTCCGGTTTTGAGCAAATGATGATTAACTACTTCAAACGTAAATGAAATGTTAGCATGGTATATTTTCTGCTTTTTTCCTTTAGAAACAATAAATTATACCAGTCCCATAATAAATTATAACAAATATAATGAAAAATTTAATATATTTTATTAAATTATGTGCAGAGCGAATTTTAATACTCGCCGTCTTCTATATCGGGTTTTGCATCTAGACGATTCATTTCATTAATTCGGTATACTAGTATAATTTAAGGAATACAAGCCACTTTCTTATTTTTCGAACTATTCCTTTTATTTTCTCTACGTTTACGATTATTTTTAATATTCTTAACATATTTATATTTGTCACCCTGTTTTTTTTTTCATAACATTCATTACCGAATTAAAACTACTTTCTTATCGTTAGGAAATTAATGAGTGTGATTTAAAAAAAAAGTAAAATATAATAAATTATCAGTTATTAAATTTCCTCTTTTGTAATCAATACATTATATGTTAAAATAAAAAGACACTTAGCGTTTTTCTCTAGCATTGCTTAGCATCGTTGAAAAGGGTATTTTTGTTTTATGTGTTCTGTACATCAAATGAGGAAATTCTTTCCGTTCTGACCTTTCTTGTTATCTAGGACGACTCCTTGGGGAACTTGCATGTCTCAGTTCTTTTGGTGACCACAAAGTTTCTATACTTATTTTTTCTTCATTATATTTCTTATATGACTATTCTTTCTAGTTATTTTTTTATTGTCAACTATCGTAAGCTTCGGCGAAGTAATATTTTGTTTTATATTGATCAAAAAAGTTGAGGGTACATGGCATAAAATTAAGTTCTTGTGTTTTTTTCGCAAAATTTTACCAGTATTGAGACAGTGAAGTAATTTATTTGTAAATTTATTATTCATGTTCTACATATATACATAACATCACGCCATTTTCCTGTCAGAGTAGGCAGGAAAGGTAGAGCACCGGACTTGCCTATCTCGAAACACATCCTTTGCACACTCCACATCCATACACCTCTTACTTTTTCTTTAGTTTTTTGCGTTTTCTCCTTTCATAATATAATTCCCTTGATCAAGTCATACTTTCTTTAGTCTTCCTTTACCATGTATTCCACTTACATTGGCGTTGTTTATTTGTTTTGTTACTTCTTTCTTTATTCATTTGTTCTAAATACTCAAACGATCTAAGTCTGTTCTTATAAATTTTACTCAACACGTCAGCCTTAAGTTTATATTCCTCCCCAATCACTTAAATCCGTATTCTTTCAAACATTGTCACTCTGTGTTCCTCTTAGTACTTGCATTTCTACAGCATTTAATTGCCTCGTTTCATTATTTTTCCACGTCAATTTTCACTTCCATACAAAGTTCATTCTGAAAAACTATTAGCTGATTTTTATACTGTCGGTTCGTTTAAACTCAAAATAGTATCAAATTCTCTATCAGCTCTTCGAGTTAACATCAATTTCCAAAGGGTTATTCTGGAGCATTATGTAAAAAAACAGCAATATTAAGATGGTTGATATATTGTTTAATTATATTGCAGTCCTATCAAAAACAGTTTTTTTTTTTGAAGTATTGAATACCATTATAAATCATAGGCCTAAAATTAGGTCCGTTTTAACATGAAAGTCTTAGGTCGAATTCTCGTAATTTATTTATTCATAGTTAATGTGACATCTGTGATAAAATAAGTTACTTTAGAAATATTACGTTGAGCATGCAAACAACGTAACCAGCCAAACAAGGTTTCTCTTTTATTTGATCATGGTCTTAAAGCTGTTAGTTTTTAATACGCACACTTCCATTTCTGCATCTTTTTCTAATACGTTAATATGGCTTGGTGTTAACTTTGTCATAAAAAAATCAGTTTAAATTATGGTAATTAATTCGTTGTTTGTATATTTTTATCAATAGCCCAAGAAATAAGAATGTTATATTAAATGATAAATTTACTAAGAACTTTAAAATAACTAAAGGAAATACGATGTTACCATGGTTGTTTAAATTTGGAAATCAATACATATAAGCGCGATTTAAAAGATGAAAGAGGAAAAGGAATCAGTGAAATAAATGTATGTAAATTTCTGCATATCGAAAATGTATATAATTTCAAGGATATGATAAGCAAGTTGAATGAAAAATGTATTGTGAATGATTTGAAAATATACGTCTTCGAATTTGATGGTAACGCTTAAGAAAAATGTGCCGTAAGAAATGTTAATGGTGTATGGGTTGCCTCAGAGAAACTGGAACAGAAATATTTGTTTTGTTATGTAGGTAGTAAGTTAATGTGTTATGAGCGACTTGAAAAAATATATCGAAAGAATGACCAATAATAAGAATAAAAATAATAAATGGCCACTTAACGTTATATACAAAAAAATACTAAGTGTATATCAAATTTGTCAAAAATTGCAATATTGTGTTGGTAGCCACCTTGGCATACTGAATAGAAGCGTGGACTTAAAAAAAAAGGTAAGATTAATTATGTGGTAATTGTGTAATAAGAAAATATTGAGGGGTGTTAATGTGTAATTTTGAAGGATCAAACGGATCAACGATGAATATTGTAAGACTTTGATGTATGAGAGAAAAATGTGTTCGTGGAAAAAAACTTAAAGGTGCCGAATGAATACAGTAGAAAAGTGTGCACTGAGAAGAATCCATGAAGTGACAATGTATCACAATATAGAATGAAATGATATGGGATAAATGTGAACTAAAAAGGCTGATGTGTTGAGTAAGATGAAGAAGAGGACTCTAAGATTGTTTGGGCATATAAAAGGAATGAATGAAGAAAGACTAAAAAATAAAATATATGTTATAGTGTCAATATGAGTGGAAAACTTCGTAGAGGAAGATCAAGAAGAGGGTGGTTGGATGAAGATAATATTTTGAATGAATGAAACGTAAAAACTCAAAGGAATTTTAGTTTTACTAGAAGGTATATATATATGGAGGTAGAATAGATTAAGTCTTTATTATGTTACCAAAAAATTATCAGGAACACACACATATATAGTTTATTTAAACACTTTGCATCCCGTATTTAAACGTGATTAACTTTATTTCCATTGAATCCCAGGCCCGTGTTTGAACGTAATTTATATATTTTTCAAAAAGGGCATATTACTGATATTGAGCAAATATTTTTTGTAAATAATTCGATCTTTAAACGAGAGTCTCCGGATATTTCACATGAACAATACCCATGCAATTGAAAATATCCATGAATTCCATCTTAACGTCATCAATTTGCAGATAAGTGTCAGATATTGAATTTGTTTTAAATATGTATCACATCAACTACAATCTACAGGTCTAAATTGAATAAGGAATTTACAGGATCTTCCAAACAGGTTGTCAAAGAACGAGTCTTAACATGTGTTCATATGTATCCTATCAAATGACAAAAAAGATGAATCTTACAGAACTTGCAAGGTATGTACTAAGCTTAAGAATTAAAGGGAGACCCGGTACGTGTGTAAGGAATTGGATGTATCTCTTCACAAAAGATAATGTTGGCAAAATAACTTTATTATTAAAATACTTTAAACAAAAAAATGGATATATGATTTCATTACAATATTCTTAATATTTACTTCGACATAGCAATTGTAGTCAATTCTTCACAAAAAATTGAATTCTTCAAAAAAGTGCCGAGCGCTGGGAAAAGTTTTCTTGGTTTTGATCGGGTCTTCAAGTGTTAAAACTCAATACAACAAACTTACTTTTTTGCTTTTATTGATCGAGTTTTCTTTCAACATATTCTTTTCAACAAAAAACTTCATTCTTGACAGACATCTATAACTTTTTTTTACTTACATCTGGTGGAAGACAGACATTTTACACGCGCCAGATTTTATAAATATTTAAAACTGTCTTCAGTGACAACATACTTTTTTTTTTAATAACAATTTAAATTACTCTTTGATGGTTCGGTGTTTAACTTAAATAACAATTGAATGATTAAAATATTTTTCTTAGTATTTCAATGTGATAGATGATCCTTCGTAACGGAGTATGATTGTCAGTCATCTTGTGGATGAACGAATGTGCGTGTATTGGTTTATTGTGTGCAAGTTGTTGTGCTTCCAACCACATATTCTTGACGGATCAAACCCAAACTTCCAATAGCAAAAATTTTATTTACAAGACGATCAGCAGGTTTTTGAAGTGTAACTTTTATTAGCGCGGTAGGCCAAATTGGCCTGAACGTCACGAAAAGTGAAACGGTGTTTTATATTATTATTATTAAATTATTATTTATTATTATTAAATATTTTATTTATTAATAAATTATTATTAATTATTTTAATATTAATATTGATTTATTATTAATAATAATTAATAGTATTAAGTGTATTATATTATTATTAAAATTATTATTCATTAAGAAAAATAAAAATTTTTTTTTTTTAAAGTTAATTTAGAAAGATTTTTTTGAATTAAATTCCACATAACCATTTTTTATTTGATCAAGAGAGATTTTCTTGAATTAAACTTCACATGACTATTTCATAATCCTAAAAAAATCGTTAACAAATGGAAAAAAGCAATGCATAAAATCACCTTTTCCTAGGAGCTAAGAAGTTTCACTTCTACCGCGCGAGAGTCTCACGCATCTGTTTTTTTTCTGCTTAGGTCTTTCATGAGGTAGAGTTTTATGTAGCGCTATTTTTGTGTTGGTTTTAATAACGATATAAGAATGTATGGTCCTGAATATATAAACTACAGAAGAACATATCATTAGATGTAAAATGGTCTTGAAATAAATCATATCTGGAATTGAATCCACCAGGGATCTAACCTTCGGAGCTCGCATGCTTTGAGTGCATGCTAACCATTAGACCATATCCGCCTATTAAGTACTACGCAATTGCAAATCTTAAGTTCCCGCCTACCACACGTGAGAATTTGTTAAATGGTATTGTGTAATAATACTCTTTCATTGTATACAATACAACCTGGAAAGCTAAATGCTACGTGACAATTTCTTCCAACCAACCACAAGACTTTAAAGATACTTTTATAAAAAAAAAACAGATTTTAACGCTATATATAAAAAATGGACACTAAAGGGAATTTAATTCACAACCCCCAAGTCGAAAGACAGGCATCTTACTAACTTGGCTACAGAATACATTATTATTTTTTATTGTGTTTGAATAGTATTGTAACATATATATGTATTTAATTGTGATTTATATATGTTGAACAACAATGTATGACATAATTAAAAATGAATAAATAAGGAAAGAATGAATTATGAAAGAAATATAAATATGACCTAAACGAGTAGTACAAGAAAATAAGGTACAAGCAGTTTAGGAACACCAAAAAAGTGTGGCACTACCAAGTAATTTAAATTGTGAAAGAGGAACGAATGAAAGATCTGTAAAATATAAATTTATTTTCGACAATGTGTATGAACGAGGCAAAGCGAAATATGTGTGTCAGGTTAGAATGAAGCTTTTCTGTTTGTTTACTCCATGACTCCATGATAATGGAAATGATATTATCTAGTTGAATTTAATATTTTAAATGGTTTAAATCCTGGATTAATTGTTGTTTCGCTAAGAGTATTGCAATAAATCAAATGAACGATATTTATAATACGAGTGTAATTCATATGCAATTCTCGTGTTTTTCACATTTGATTACTATTATCCGCATGTTCATAAAATATTAATTGAAATGTCAGGCATTATAGTATTATTCGTGTGTGGAAAATCATTCATAGTCCCAGAGGCAATACAACTGGGCATTTCTTTAATTCAATATTAAATTAAATAATTCTATAATAGAATTTTTTAAGACATGAATTAATTTTATTCTTAATTGCGTGCACAATGCTGAGCGTCGTTGTCCTCCGTTTTGTTTGCAACTTGGTACACCATCTGTTTCTATTCTTCCAGTTTTGGGATATGTTTAATGCGACAGTTAGAGAAGATGCTGTCGACTCCTTTATTTGGCCAGTCCGAGCTTATGGAAGACCTTCCTCTTACTCGTTTTCTCTCAACTGTATCTAAGCTTAACAGCTTTTCCAGATTTTTATTATTCTTTTTGGAAACATTCCTCATATATGTTAGGATTAGTTTCCTGGATGTCGTTAAAAGTCTTTCAGAGATCTCTAATTCTTGGATGATAGAGACGTTGGTGCGCCTTACAGTCCATGATATACGGAACCTTTACCTTCAACACTATGTTACATCTCGAAGGTATCTTTTATGATAAAAACTTTTAATCTAGATAAATTAAATGGAATGTAATTTAGAAAAGTGTAGAGTTTTTCTCCACATGTGAAACGAATTGAGGACATGTATTAAAGTTTTTATTTTCTTTTTTTCTCGAAATTAAGAACTCGTACGTAACGTGCCTTGTCCTTAAGAAGGCGATTAAACGTAATAAACGTGTTAAGCTTTTTCCTTACACGAATTAGCTAATCCCATTTATGTCTGAGAAGGTAGAGAGGTACGGCGTAATCCGCACGTACGCGGGCCGGGGCATTGTTGCATCCGTAAAGCCGATTAACGGAACAATGTTAACTCCTGGATATTACAATACATGTTTTGGGTCAGCAATACCTTAACTTTACATACTATAGTAAGTATTATTTCATCACGGAACAATATATACGGTGTTATTTAATATTAATCAGGATAATGAACCGGATGAATTTTAAGAACTATGTAATCACGTGTCACCCCACGCATACTCCCTCAACATGACAAACATAATCTTGTTCAATGCAGCCTGACAAAAAGATTGGATGTCAATCGCTCGAATCCAAAAGATAAATGTATTTTACAAAAGTGCTTCCGCAACACAGATGATACCTGATCATAATCAGCAGTATTGCTGACTCTTACGGAAACAACAAATATATTGACCGCTTTTACATTAAAAGAACTTCCCTACCCCATTTACTCGTATATACACTGGTGCTATATTTGTAATTGTCAAAAAAAAAAGAAAATAACATAGATTCTTTAAAATCTTGGTTATCTTAAACCAGGAAAAGTTACAGCCAAATAACCATATTATAAAGATAAAGAATTAATAATTATTTTTTTAATTATAGTACGTTTATATGGTTGTGTCCCAATATAATATTTACGCAATTTGAATTATTATACTCGTAAATTCAACATTTATTAATGTATATCTAAGATTAAAACTTAAAATTAAAGAAAACAGATGTGATTTTTTTTAAGCTATCACAAATGCTCAAATGAATGGTCGTTCTGATCCATACACTGTTAATAACGTGGAGCAATGGCATTTGGTTTGGTAATGAGGTAAATTCTTCTTCAATGACTGTTCTCAATTCATTAAGTGTTGCAGTCCCTATAAAAAAAGTCTATAGACGTGAAGTCTAATTCAATGCTATCTCTACGTTCAATATATCTGTTCCTCCAAGTTCCATCAAGATACGCCCTTACGTTATGATGGTAGTGGAGAGGGGTACCATCTTGCTTGTAATAAAAGTCCTCCCCATCTCTATACTCATCAGGAATGTATAGTATGACAAATTCCTGGAGCAAGTTGAATGAAAAACACATGTTTCTTGGGGCACTATATATACTTCTTTTTGACTGTAAATTTGGACGAGTCATATTATATTCGTGTGTTTGCACTTTTAGTTACATCCTAAATTCGAACGAATAGACAAATCAAATTTACTATAATATATTTTATTTGTATTAAATATTTCTACAACCCACGGTCAATTTGCTGGAATCGTTCTCGGAAGGTAGAGTTGTGTAGTCTGTACACTTTTTAGACGACCTTCCTAACATGCGCTTTCATACTAGGATCTCCAGCGCAGGTTCAAATTGACATGCCAGTACTACCGTTTCTTCCTGCTCTATATGACTGTCATCAGTAATGCAGATATTTTTCATGTGAAATTTCCGATCCCATCTTTTAGTTTTTTTGCGCAATGGATGGTGATGGAATCAGGCTTATTGTTCTAGTTGTCGACTCAGGTTCCGACACTAGAACAAAGAGCCTGCTTAAGTCATGATCGTTTTGATACAGGTCCTATAAATTTTAACTTTGCTATCGATGCGCATACTATGTATGTTTTTCTAGACTACGTCTCTTAGATAACCATGCTATCTAATTTGTTTGATTCTTTACTTCGTTGTACAAATCATTGAGCCTGGATATGTGGATACCTCAGCATTTAAGTAACATCACTTTTTTGACAAGATTGTCATTGATTACTAATGTGCATCTCAATCGCAATTTGGACATTGTTGGACTTTTATATATCTTGCATAATAAATATAAATAATACTGAAATGTCAGGTACCACTAAAAAAAAAAAATTGTTCCAATGTTTCTCTTCTCGCTTTTTCAAAATACTCTTAAAATTCATTTATTATTCCAACTTATCATATTTTAGCATTGTTAATGAACTTCAAAATTTTTGTGCATTTTAAGTTATTTTTTCTATTACAACTAAAATAAACGTGGAAATATTTATCCGTTACTCATACTCATTTATTTCGTTTTCTTTTTTATTTTTAACACATCTTAGTTGTAAAATTATGCAAGCAATTATACTTGTTTGTCCCATTTATATTCTGAGACGTTTCTCATTTCGACTTTCTTATTTTAAAAATATTGCTTTCTTGTTTAGAAACTTGATTATGCTACGAAGCAGAGAAGCTTTCCGTTATTATTTCTAGTATTTTATCTTACATATTAATTTGCGAGAAGGCCCTTCAAAGAAAACTCCTCAATGAAATATTACATTCTTCTTAGGGTCGTATTTATAAATATTTTTGTCAGGTTTTTATCACATTTTTTTAGTACCAAAATATATTTGATTAATATTTCCTTCAGTCATTAAAATATTTTGAATAACGTCGAACTAAACAGATTTCAAATGAAGCGCTGCACTCTGGATCAAAAACGATTCTTCAATAAAGAAATAATATGTTTTACGATAACATGATACATTTTATTCGATTCATAAAATAGTACTAAAAAAACTTTTTATTGATATTATGAATTTTCTATGTCCATTCAACAAAAACCATCTAATAAATTACAGAACAGTTAAGAAACTTAAGGATTGTTATTAGTTAAAAGCAGATAAGCTGATAAGAAGGCTTTAGCGTATTTTGATCAAATTATAATTTTGAATATTAAGGATTAACCCCCAAGGATTTGACTCATGAATTTCTAGAATATTCAATTACTTGTAATTGATTCATACTCGTATGTGTAATTATTTAATATTGTCTATTCAAAACAAGCCCCTTTTCCTAGAAACCTTTTTTGTAATTTATGATAATAGATTTTTAAAAAGGATTTTTACTGCCCCTTTAATTCAAATGGATCTGCTGGTTTTCTCTATATGTTGATAACAACATTCACGGCCAGTTTTCAGCCAGTGCAGCCCATTGTCCAATCCACTATTGTCAAGTGTTTTTTTTTATATCTTAACTGTTAAAGCTTATTCTTTAGGGTATAATATTGTATTTTTTATATCTTAACTGTTAAAGCTTATTCTTTAGGGTATATTATTGTATTTTTTATATCTTAACTGTTAAAGCTTATTCTTTAGGGTATGTTTTTGTATTTTTTATATCTTAACTGTTAAAGCTTATTCTTTAGGGTATGTTTTTGTATTTTTTATATCTTAACTGTTAAAGCTTATTCTTTAGGGTATATTATTGTATGTTTTATATCTTAACTGTTAAAGCTTATTCTTTAGGGTATATTATTGTATTTTTACTATCCACAATACATTATTAACTAAAACCGTATTAGTGGGAAAATGCACCAAAGGGCGATCTATAAAACAATTAATAAAAACCTAAGAGACTATGACGAAGTGAGTGATTTATTACTTAACAACAAATTTCATATATTTTTCCTATATTTCGAAACACACCTTACACATTTGAAATTTTAGTATAAAGCCAGTTTGATTTGATTATATGGAAAAATACCCAATACACATAATTTAAAAAAAATTGAGATATAAAAAAACAATGTTTTCACAATGATTGTAGAATATGTACGATATGCGTTAAGAGCCTTTTGTAAAGGGTCTTTCAGATTGAGCATTTTTTTAATGTTTTTGATAAAACACAGATGGCGTCGCGAACTTGCCTGGGTCTTGTGACATTTGAGAAGTGTAATGTATGACATTTATAAAAATGGAGCGGTTTACAATATAACAACGCGTTCAAATTGTTGAATTATTTTGTGTATTGTAATCTCCGGAAAAGGTGATGTTAATTGGCCACCAAGATCATGTGAACTGACACCGTTGGACTATTTTCTCTGGGGTTACGTGAAAAACCAGGTCTATAAGAATGACCCTCAATCAATTCCCGCGCTGAAGGACGAAATTATTCGCGTTATTGAGAATTAAGAAACTGCTCAGTTTAAAAGAACCTTTACAATATATATAAACGTACATATAGTAAATTTATTGAGGCGAAAAATGTATGTGGCATTCCTAAATTCTGGTGCTTTTTTGGCATATTGCTAAGTATACTCGTATATTCATCTTAATTTTTTGCCGAATATTGGAAATATTTTCCATTTAAATATCAATCATATTTAGTATTTTCAAAATATTATATTAACTTGTCTAACAATAGAAAGTTTTTTTTTTCTAAATCTACCATTAAGTCAATTTCGATCAACTGTGTGTCGTAAAGTTGAAGGGGACTGAAATTGGTGTGGGTAATGGCACATATCCATTAGTGGAGTCTCCGAAACTAGGGTTACCTACATTTTTACACTGCATCGCTCCATTCGAATTGTACATAACTATCTTAAAAACGTACAAATCGCTAGTATGTAAGTAAAAAGCAACACATTGCATATTGCATCTTTATTTTATATGGTATGCCATCTATGGATAAAAAAAATAATTTCTTGTTATTTTTTATAAAATGTTTCCTGAATACAACATACGAGTATCTCAGTAGTAAGACAACGTGAAACAATTTTTGTTATGCAATTGTTTATGGTTAATAAATTCATTACTTAAAAACACAGTGGTTTAAAACCTATCATTTTTAACGAACAGTATTTTATACGAACTACATATTATTCCTTTTTAATTTCAGTTACGTATGTTTATTAGCTATGTTATGAAACTTTTTGACTTATAAGTTTCATTTTAGAGGGCCAATTGATCGTCGTCGTTGCTGGGCCCCGTAGTTGAGAATCCCCTCGCTATTCCAACGTCAATTCAGTTGGAAGCTAATATAAGCTTAAGCTTGTCGTGGAAGTTTTTTTTTAAGTGAGTGATCCGTTGCACACCAGCAAACTCACCGGCTACACCGCTGTATTAGATCCGATGGAATGCCGAAGTGAGACGATCGGAGTACACTGGTATGTTTTTTTCTCTCTCTTTCTAAAGTACAGATATGATCAAATTCATAGGTATTCTTGTAACCCCAAATACTAGGCGGAAAAAAATACCTGTGTCATTCGAGGGGAGTAGCACAGGGCGGAGATCGAACTGGTGACCTTCCACACGGAAATCTAATGCGTTATCGCACAGCCATGCACCGCATAGCTTTTTAATAATTAATATCTATCAAGACTTAAATGGGAAGAAAATGTTGAAATAAAAAATCTAATTCGTGACCGATTTAAGGAGTTGACAATCAAAATTTTAAAGTAAAGCTCAAGATATTGAAACAAGGAAAACCTTTCTGATTTTTTTATCGAAGATGAATACGAATAAGACATACGCAATGTTAAGTAAGTGCAGACTCACGTGTGAATTTTTATGACTTGAAGAGATAAATCGAGAATACTTACAAAGAGAATAACAGAGTTAGAGAATGAAAAAAAAAGTAAACGTACGTGGCCTTAGTACGCTTTTCCTCTTACCCGAAAATTTCTGATTCGGCTCCCGATGATGTCGAAAAATGGGTCAATTTTTTTCACAGCCTTTTTACATATTTTTCGGTTTTTACGAATAAATTTTCGTAAAAAATTGTACCATGTGCAACCGAAGAGTAAAATTATATTATTTGTTCCTTTTGAGGTTTTCTCACGTTTTGCTACAAGTAATGGTAACGATAAAGATGAACGACGTTTGGCATAAATTATTTATTTTTAGCACGTTTTTCACTTTAAATGCACAAATATGAGTCAGGAATTGACAGATCACGTTTGCCAGGATATTTGAGCTCTAAGACGTTAAGCAGTAGAGATTAAATATTAATTATCAGATTTGTATACGAATTTTTAAAGTAAATTGTAATTTGTAGGATTCAAAGTTATTTGGGCGTATCAGTAGCAGTCCATAACATTTTAAAAGTCTATTTCTTGATTTGTTTTAGTCGATGACAGTGTACGTTTCATAATTTAAATGTGTTAATTTTCTTATTGTAATAATTGTATTATTATTGCAAAATATTTCATATATTGAGGATCTTTATTTTTGTTTGACGTTAGTTTTTGAAGTGAAACTTCTACAGGCGCGATAGGGCAAATCGGCCTGAATGTCACGAAAAGTGAAACGGTGTATTATATTGTTATTTTATTATTATTAAATATTTTATTCATTAATGAATTATTAATAATTATTTATTATTAATAATAATTAATATTATTGTAATATTATTAAGTGTATTATATTATTATTAAAAGTATTATTAAAATTATTATTATTTATTATTAAAAATAAAAAAAACATCTTTTTTTTAAGAGAGATTTTCTTGAATTAAATTCCACATAACCATTTCCTAATCCTAAAAAAAAATCGGTAACAAATGGAAAAAAAGCAATGCATAAAATCAACTTTTCTTAGGAGCTAAGAAGTTTTACTTCTACCGCGCGAGAGTCTCACGCATCTGTTTTTTAGTTAGATCTTTGTCTGTCTGTTAGATATGTTATATGGACGAATGTTTAGCTTAAGAAAGCACAAGAAAACAAGTCTCATCAAAATTTATGATTGCATGTGAACATCACACTACACATAAAGCTGAATGTATTACTATCACATATCGAAAGAACTATAAAGATTTCTTTGTAAGCGTTCTAAGTTTTTTTTAACATATGTATGTGCGGGGAAGTATCGAATCTAATGGCCTCAGTCACTTACTTCCTATCCTAACACTCAACTTATTTTTGTTTATTTTGTAATAGTTTTAATCTGTCAATAATATTGGGGTTTGAGTTCTGAGTTGGAGCGTTTTTAAAGAGACTTTCCTAAAGAGAGTTTTTAAGGACACTTTGCTATCTAAGCGGCGATATACGAGTTGGAGCGTTTTAAGGGAGACTTTGCTATCTAAGCGGCGATATACGAGTTGGAGCGTTTTTAAGGAGACTTCGCTATCTAAGCGGCGATATACGAGTTGGAGCGTTTTTAAGGAGACTTCGCTATCTAAGCGGCGATATACGAGTTGGAGCGTTTTTAAGGAGACTTTGCTATCTAAGCGGCGATATACTCGTATAACATAAAGTAACATTTATTATTATTGTTAACATCGGCAAATGCTAGGAATTTTTTGGCTTTATCATATTTCAAACACCGAGATGCTGCTCTGAGAGGGTGTAGAACGAGAACTTTTAAATACTATATAATGTAGAAAGAAAGCTGTAGTCTATTACACTTTCATTGTATACAACACAACCTGGCTGGCCCATTGCCATAAGACAATATCTTTTAACCAACCAGAAACGTGTCGGGAGACAGGCGTCTTACCAACCACGCCACGGATATCGTCTTGTATTGAGAGAAGAAGAATACAATTTCATTAAATTAATATTGATGGGTAACATTAAGGTAATAAATCGGTTGAAGATGCTGTGTTTTTTACGCAACATTCTCGAATGAACAGGTATCCAGGGAGCTGAAGAACTGTTCCGTGCTGCCAACTACAAAGATTTCTTTTCTCAAAAGTGATCACCAATGTCAGGGATACCGGGCCCGGCACATGAAGAAGATTCATGTGGTAAAGCCATTGATTTTCTGTTCGTAATACTTTCTGTCATTGATTGCCATTGATTTTCTGTTCGTAATACTTTCTGTCAGATTTAAATCGGTACCATTACTTAAAAAGTTCGCCCAAAATATAATACATATTAGTAATGTTTGGAATTTATACTAATATGTAGCTTAATTTTTTATAACACTTATTTATTTTATTAGTGAATAATGCATTTTTCAAACATTAATGTTTTCTCAAACATTTTTAATTTTTTTAGAAAAAAGATTATTCTATCCTACTTTCTATTCAATTTCAAATGTTTTTTTATATTTTGTGTTGTATTTTTATTGTTATTGGTGGCAATATATTAAAAACTAGATATTGCCTCTGTTATCGAAAAACTGGACCATAGAGCTGACAAATGCAGTTAGAAATTGTTTGGTACATTTTTTGTTTATTGTTAAGATATTAACATTGTGCAGGTTTAAAGACTTTGTAATTTGTTTTATCAAATACTGTTTATTCCAATTTTTGTAACGATATAACCCTACCGGTTTCGAGGCTTTCACCTCATCATCAGGGAGCATAAACAAGACTGAATTCTGTTCGAACTGGTACCGTAATACTCGCTTCTAGCAGTAAACATTCATGCTGTGGACTGTGGGTGGAGGGAGGAACAATTAACAATTGACAAACACCTTGTTAATTACTGTCTACGACGTAATTTAAAAATTTTAATCACCAGGTTTGTAAAATACGAACTTTTTTTGTATTTTATTCTATTTTTTTAATCAGAACATATGATTCGTTAAGTATCAAAAACAGCAATCGGTCGATTTTGCGTGAATTGAGTTAAAACCGAAGAAATTTTCCTATTATAAAACTATACATTTTTATATGTTTACGTGGTAACAAAAACAACAGTATTAGGGTTATTGTTGTTTTATTTTGTTGCGGTTTACATGAATTTTATATTTATGTAAGATTTTTTTTTCGTTTCGTATTTTTTTTCCGATTGAAGTGACTCATTTATTTTTCCGCTAACGTGTTTTAATTTTGATATTATTTATATGTTATAAGCCTAACGTGAGATTATGTGATGTGTCGACAAACCTGAGTAAAGGCGTTTTGTTTCATTCCTGAATTCAAGAGGAAACGAAGAGGGTTTTTAGTTTATTACGTTTAGTTGTAGTTTAATTATTAAATCGACTGTTAAATTAAAACAGCGTGGGTGAAGGTGGGTTTAAACGGAAACGAACTGTAAAATTAAAATAAATAAACACTAATGGTCAGCTAGTAATGTCACATTTCAGTCAAATAACGTTTAAAAGACGTAATTTCACATTTTGCCTCATAACTCACCCCGAATACGGCTAAGGAATCGTGTGAATTTAACGAACGTAAAATTTTATCGTTCTCCCTCGTCGTAAATAATATAAGTTCGATATAAGTTCAGTTCCGCGAATATCCGGAATCGTTTGTATGGCTTATAAATCTGGGCCGTGTGTAGGTATCCCGGAGTCCGCCCGGAGTTTTGCCCCATTTTCTTTTTTTTTTCATTTAAGTATTACGGATTCACGTATCAAGCTCGATTACATTACATATTATAGTGTAATTAATTTTGTTTATTTATGATATAAACAAATTTTTTTATCCCTTCCTTTTTTTTTATTGATTATATCTCAATTTATGTGAAAAATAATGTTCGGGTGATTGTCCGTCTTTGTGGGGTTCGTGGGCATATGCTTACGTATGTGTTTATGGATTTCGTGGGGATGGATAGTCATTTGAATGATTTATGTAACTATGTAACTTGCTTAATTTACTTTTGTCTAGTTGGTTGGAAGAAATTGCTGCCTGGCAATAAGTCTGCCAGATTGTATTTGCAATAAAAGTGTTAAGTAAATAAATATATGTACATGTAATTTTTTATTACACATATTGATTATACATAAAATTCGTTCTATATTTTCTTAAAATTATAATGAAAGTTCTCATATAAATTCTGGATAATCAACAAATATGACTAAATAATCAGATTTACATACTTGCTGGGTTATCTCCTACAAACTATTGTATGAAGGAGTGATAAATACAAATATGACTAAATAATCAGATTTATATACTTGCTGGGTTATCTCCTACAAACTATTGTATGAAGGAGTGATAAATACAAACTCGCGAGCACAACCAAAACTGGGGGCCTCATGGGAGTTTAATGACCACTCACAACCCCCTCGAAGGCTTTCCGAATAGTGACCGGGCTGGTTTTGAGCTAGAGTTAAAAGCTTGTAAACAAAGTTGCAGTCGTCTGAGTGTCTGCTGGTGGGAAACCACCTACATGCAAAAGTGCAAAAAAATACCCATTATTTTTCTTTTGAGTCAATGGACTATATACACTTGCGATGAAACACCACCAGTTAGAACTAAATATTGCTCTCGTAACAAACTGGGATCATTCTGTTTGAAAAGAGCCTCATGAAAGTAGGTAGAAACGCATATCGCGAAGTGTAATGTACTCGTAATTAGCGGGATAGCGAAAATATTTTTTTACACCATCACACCGTTTCCCTGTCAGGGTAGGCAGAGAAGTGCGAACGCGACACTCACCTATTACCTCTTCTACACGCATCCATCTTGTCATACAACCCCTACTTCTTTCAAAATGTTATTTACTTTATCTCACCATAGCTTCCATTGTCTTCTTGTATACTGCATTTTCAATGTCTATTTGTTTTGTTAGTCTCTTCATTAATTCGTTCTAGATGTCCAAACCATCTAAAGGTGCTCTTCTTGATCATTACTATCATAAATACATCTGTCTAAAGGTCACATTTGTCTCTTTTCCTTTTATTTCATATTCTGCCATACATTGTCAATCCATGTATTATTCTCATTACATCCATTTTAACCGTTTTTATTTAGCTCTTTTCCGCCTTTTTTTCACATCCACGTTTCACTAGAATACTGTAATGGACTATCATCTTTATAGATTTTGAAACTGTCTGGTTTGAACGACATGCCTGTGTTTCCTACCGCTACACTCAATTCGATATTTCTCTCCATTATCACTACCAAAATAGCAGATTTTTTAAATTTGCTCTTATATTTCATTACTCGCATTGATCTTTACTAATATATCGCATTTTATTTTATAAATATTCCAATATGGAAATCTGTAAAGTGAAAGCTGAGACGTTTGTTAATATATTTGTTTATTATTTGGGTTTTTTCGGTTTTATATTGGAAGGATTTTTGGCATAAGGATTTAAGACTTCCGGTGTTATTACCCTAGAAACTGACATAACTTTTTAGTTCGTTTTATATTTTTTTGGAAAAGTGTCGTTATTCAGTATATAGCAGAACAAAAAAAATATATTTAATGTAACTTTTGTATTTACTAAAAAAATTAATGCTATTGCACCTCACAAATATGTTAAAATTGTCCAACATCACCTCATAAAGCAGTTAAAATTTTAATACATTTTGAAAATAAAAATGTTTTCCCTTAAAAGGAAAGAGTATGCTATTTACTTCCCTTAAGAAGCTTTATTTCAGATAAACTAGTTTACACTCTGCTCTGTGAAAGATTAGCCAATGATTTTTAGAAAATATGTTTCTTTCCAATATATTTAATATCTTCTTCGACAATTGATTTTTCTGTTTGGTCTTACGATTCGAGGAAAAATTTGATTTAGCACCCCGGGTGGTTTTACCATCTTCCCCCTTCTAATACTTACGTCGGTTGTACTTTGCATGACGAGACCAATTTAAAATATCGCAAGGTCGTTCTTTCATTTCTGATCGAGGTCATAAACTACTTATGAATGATAGATAAAAATATTAATGTCTCGTTAAAAATTCCTATAAATCTTTTGCAGGCTATTTTTAGTTTTATTTATGAAAGTCGTGGAAATGCGTCAACTTATTTCTCTCTTTCTATCTCTCTCTATTAGCTGCGGGTCGCAATATTCATGATGAGGTCTCTCATTTCTGTTTCTGAGCAAATGTGAAGCCTCGCTCATAGTGGAGCTGGTAATGTCTATAATCTGGTCCTACATAAGCGAACAAAAGCTCTTGGTATTCCATCAGAAACAGAGGGCGTAGCAGGTTTGAGTATTTTACAGAATCTAGCTGAATCTGTCTGGTTACATCACACACATCCAAATATACTCACTCAATTATATTAGGTCACCACTAGCATCTCTGGTTGTGTTGTCTCAACGGCTGACCGATCATGGTTTTTTTTTTTTCAAAACAAGCTTAGCCCAATTACTTTGAAAAATACAAGACATTAAAAAAGAAGAAAAATTACATAGAAAAAAAAATTATATAAAATAAAAAATAATGCATATGTATACAAACGAGTATATACACACAAACATATGTTACATATATATTCAGTCACTTAAGTGTGTTGATGAGTGCTTTCTAACGCGCTTAATCTAAGAAGAAAATTTACTTTTGCTTTTAGTAATGTGATATGAAATATGTCAATATCCGAAGCAGTCCCGTTCAGAAGAGTTAAGACCCTTCCAACAGGCATAGCGGCTAGAAGACCCGTTCTTGCGTATGTTATTGAGAACAGTTCTTGCCGGCGCAGTTTAGTGTAATTGTTAGGAACATTTAACGCTAAATGGCTCGACAGAATAGGCTAAAACACACACATTTCGAACAACACAAACTCTTGGACTCCCACAAAAAAAACGGAAGTAATATCGAGACACGAACTCTTAGTATCCCACGAGAAACGGGGGCGCAGCGGATTCGGTTATTTTGAGGATCTTAGCTGGGCCTGTCTGGCCACCTCACGGATATGCAAATGTGGACCCCATCGGATTAGGCTACCACTCACATCTCTAATTAACACTTGTGTTGGCGGGACGGCCGATCGATCATGACTTGCTCTTGAAAGATATAATAGGCCTTAACCCACACCTTGAATAACGAGACAAAATTCTCCAAACATAAACAAAAATCCCCCACACAGATGACAGAACTGTGGAACATGAACTTCCTGGAATCATTGATAAAATGATCACGTAAAGAAATAAAAATAAATTGGAAAAACCTTGGTAATCCTCTTTCTTCATGTTTGCAACATGATTTGCCCCTAGAAATCTTGAAAATACGTTTAAAGATATACATCTTAAAAGCATCGGTCCTGCATGATGTTGGTTGGTTCAATCTCGCCTTTGTCATATTGATGAGAGTTGATATATATCCTTGTCTTTATTTCTTGAGATATCAATCATTAAATGAGCCCTCGACAAATTTAGAAAAGGCCAGCACCAGAACAAGTAATTTATTTCAGTTGTGAATGAGCTTGGAATCAAACGCAAGATGACTAGGTGCTAAAAACGCATTCAAACTATTTACCCAAGAAGTAGAAATAAAATCACTTAAAAACTTACAGTTAAAGATAGTTTACATATTAAAAAATGTATATAAAGACTAATAATCCAACATACGTTGTTCGTTCGTCTTGCGGAAATATTAAGTACATGAAAATCTAACATTAATAATTTATGGAAGTTTTAGTAAACAAATTGGAAATGAGCAATTTATTTTGTTTCGTATTCGTATTCAGAGATATTTTGATTCATTAATGCAAAATTCTCTGGTTTTTTCATTTATGTCAATGTAAACAAACCTCAAATCACATTATTTTTACCCGAGAGTTAAGCAAATTTTGGTATACATTATTTCAAACCAATTGTGCTGAAATAAAGGTTCACCGCTATTCCCAATTTGAATATATTATTTATACTTTATTTTCGTTCGTTTTAAGATAAATCTATTTTTTTATTTATGGAATTAAACATTAATAACAGAAAATGGACCTTTCTTGTTTTTACTTATCGATTTTATTTTTTATCCAGGAATATGGAAGTATATTATATTCAAAGTTGAGATGAAAGTAAGAGTATATCTTTATATCGGATCTTTTTATCAAAACAAAGAATCTTCATTCTTTTCTGTGTGCATTAGAAATGAATGAAGATTATTTGATTCTAAAAGGGATGACTAACGAAATACCGAGTTATTCGATAAAGGATTAAATAGGTTTATTAATTTACAATTTATATTATTACTTATTTCTTCTCTTTTTATTCTTCATAATGACTTCAATGCTGATAATCGTTACGAACAAGTTGTCAAGCAAATAGGTGTGGTTTACTTGGAAAAAATAGTGTGGTCGTTTTCTACTATATTTCGCATCACAATAGATTTTGATAGGAATCGTATACATGTTGTAAATATTATGAGCCCTGCTGCTAATACACATTATTTTGAATGAAGCACTAGGTCCTAGGGATATATGCATTTGTTAGTGCTAAGTGGCAGCAGGAGTGTTTTAGAAATGTTTTAGGATATACTCGTACTAATGCGGATATGAGTTTAAAAGATTTGGAAAGAGAATAGGGATAACACAGAAGCAGAGATGAAAACCTATGTGCCCTTTCAAGTTAAGCCTTTGGGGCGACGTAGTTTCAAGATGTGGTCACTGTCCGAGCACTGACAGCTACTTGGAGCCAAAAGGGAAAAGTTCAAGATGTCAGCAGACAAGGGGCTTTATACTTTTTAGGTGACCCTAAACTGGGCAGTATTTTCCACAAGTAATAGCGGCTTAATGTCTTATTTATTTACTATTCAAAAACAACGTTTTAATGCAAAAGCAAGTTGAAGAGTACCAGTTAAAAACCATGCAATAAACCCTAAATTGGAAGATATTGAGAACTTATTCGCTAGGTTAAGCCCTTGAACAAAATGGTCTCATTTCTTAATCACAAATATTATTTATTATTCCTTTTTTGTTTAAGTTTTAAAAATATCAAAAATTGCTTACTATAAAAAGCATTTAAAATGGACAGTCTTGAAAATATTCTTATTTAGTCCATAAATTCAACGCCTTTAAAATAAATTAGTCTTAAAATGAAAAAAAAATAATGACGTTTCTATTATGTTTTCAACGCATGAATATGGACATTCACATATAACATATTTCCACTAAAATCTTAATTTGTGATTTGTTTACTTCGAAAATATTATACTACAACGAAGGAATTTTTTTACATAGTATAAACAACATTCGATTCAAACAATATGTAGAATTACATTTTTAGCGCAACAATCATACTTAAAAATAAGGAATTCTCATTTTAAACATTTGTTTATTCCATAGTATTCTCGGTCATCAAAATAACCTATAAATTTTGACACTTCTTTCAATAGACATTTCAACGCTACGTAGAAATAAAGAGTTAATAATTTATCAAGTTATTTATATAACTTAACTTATAATTATTAACCTGAAAATTAAAGAAATATATTCCAGTATTCAACTTTTCTGTTTTACATGTAAAACATTCCATCTCTTGTAACTTGTTTTTTTCTTCAGAAATGAGGTTTATTTACACAAAACCTTAGTTAAATTTATTAGTTTTTTCTGTTAAATAAAAAGAAATGATACATTAGAAAGGTTGTCCATTTCCAAAATAGAGAGAACAATCAAAACCTTGCTAGTATACGATACTATATTTACTTAATAAACAAACATAATTTTACTTTTTCACCATTTTGAGATAAAGTTTTGATAAACATTAGAGTTTTACTCATTTTAAACAAGGTGTATTTTAACACATTTTAAACAAGGTATATGACAGTTTTCGAAACAGAAAAATTATATTTTATTTCTATGAAACAATACCTTCAGGTTTCTTTGTTTCCGATATTCTTACTGTGTACATTTGACATTGAAAGAAGGGAAACGACAGGAACCAAGGTAAACGGAGCTTTTAAGTGCTATACAATAACTTCGTTCTATCAAAAATAGTAAAAATTACAAAGAATACAACTTATTGATACCCACCTTAATAGGCTAGAGCAAAGTTGTGACTTACAAGAAATATAAAAGATATATTAATGCTGTGAATATGCATGCACTAAGAAAAAAGTGAGGAGTGTCAATGTATAAAAGAAGGTGGAATGAAATCATTACAAATGAATGCATGGATAAAATTGATGTTGCCAGTAAGAATAAGCTTAACTTTGATTTGGAGAGGGGGAAATAATGAATAACTAAGCAAATATACAAGTCAGAAAAGCATGATGTGCGTGAAAGAGGAAGGCCAAAAAAACCTGGAAGTGTTAAATTGACGAAAATCGCAAAAGACAAGTTATAAATTTTCCAAAAATATTTTCTAAAAAAATTTCTGGTATTTCTCGAAATAAATAAATATTTTTTTACCGTTTCTAAATGAATATCAATTTATATTTACTCTACGTTGAAAACTTTTCGGTTTGTATTTGAATTAGATTTTTTTTTATATTCAGTTCATGTTCTGTAATTTTTCAAAGGGAAAAAGTTCTTTCATGTTAAGGAAATAAAATATACTTATTTCAACAACACTAACATTTCGTATTTAAATAACTTTACATACGCAAGTTAAAAGTCCTAACTGTTGCACTTTGTAGTTTCCAGTTCCGTCGTATTTGTTTTTACCTGTGCGGTTGTAAATTATTTGAATTTTCTACTTTTCTGTCTTGTTTTCAGAGAGATGAAAGGGTATTTTTTATTTCACGTTTTATTGAATGTACTAGGTTTTTGGAGAAAGTAAAGGTTTCAGTTCGTTCCTATAATTTTTGTTCTGAAACGTGCCTGTTTCCTTCTGTACGATTTTTGGGCCACGTTATGTCACGTAAGACATTTGTTACATATTTTATACAGAATTTAGATTACTTTTTGCGCTTCAATATATATGTATTTGAATATGCCATAGAACTATTGCACCATGAAAATTATTAATTTAGATTACTTTTTGCGCTTCAATATATATGTATTTGAATATGCCATAGAACTATTGCACCATAAATATTATTAAAAAAATGTTGTAACTGTCATTGGAATTAATTAAATATTGCGCTGATTAAATGAGTGGCATAAAAATGCTGTATGATAATGTGTGGGGATTGATGTACGAGTATATTAATGATATAGAATAAAGATAAATAGCAAAATCTGATAAGTACATTATATGAATTATGGAAAGAAAAAAATATGAGAATAAATGTTGCGAAATCAGTCATGGTGATTGAAAAAGTAAATGCAATGTATGTGATATATGGGTGACTAATTAATTTTTTTGAGCAAGGTGAAGCCTTTTCTCAGAATATGGAAGAGTAACGAGAGTTAAATAATGGCGTGTAGTTATTGGAAACAAAGTCGATGGGCCACTGAAACATATATACTCGAAACGAACAGTATCGAAATTTGCTAAGATAATAAATAGTACACAATAGTATTTTCGTACCAACTTTGATGTATGCGAGTGAAACGTGAACATGAAAACAAACTTAAAAAGAGCCGAATAAATGTCATAGAAATGCACGGGGGGTGTGGAGAGGGGTAAGATCATATGATAAAACACGAAACGTATTGATTATGTATGAATGTAACGTATGGCTGATGTGTTGAGCAAGTTGATGCACTCTGAGATGGTTTGGGCACGTGAAACGACTGAATGAAGAGTCTAAGAAATTAAATATACATTGCAAATGGGAAGATTAAAGAAAGCATGGTCAAATCAAGTGAATGATATTATGGAAGAAATAAATGTAAGAAGTAAAATAAATTGTAGGTGCTGTATGCATGTGGAAGAGGAGAAATATGTGTATCAAGATAAGAAAGTCTTGTGCTCTGTTTTCTCTGACTACTGCAGCAGGGAAACGGCGTGATGGTATGTTATGTAATAATCGATTTAGGGTGAGTAATTTCTAAAACCAAGGGATTGAGTTATTGTTTCCAATAATTTGCGAGCGAACAATATGGCTTTCAGAATAAATTGTCTTCAAGCCGATTTTTCAGAAATATTAGCAAAAATTGCAACTCTGAAACTATCATCATATTTCAACATCTTTCCATACGATAATTCTAAATTGAGACAAATTGAACAGACATTTTTCTCATTATAAGGGTTGTTCGATTACAAGATGATGCAAAAACGTTTAAAAATATGACCTCCATTGCCTAGTTCATAAAACGCCTGTCATACAACCCGAGAGTTACGGGTTCGATGCCCGCTGGAAAACAATTTATTTTACCAATAGATTCCATTCAGTTCTTTTAAATTAGTGATCCGTTGCACACCAGCAAACTCACCGCCAACACTTATGTACAGAATCCGATGGCACACCGAAGTGAGATGATCGGAACTCATCGGCATATTTTTTCTTTCCTTTTCCTGAAGGCCTCTTTAATATCTTTCTATTTTGTTGGACAAGCTCTGGATTGTTCTGTATACGACATACGAGTAAATATAAGACAATCATATATACAAAAGTGTAAATATGCCAATAATAATTTAAATTGATTTAAATATATTAATTATATTTTAACGTTCAATAAAATTATTAAAAAAAAATTGAATATTTATCAATAAGTTACTTTGATATTTCAATAAAATAAACTCTCTTTAAATAATCCCAATTCCTTACGACAGTAGTGCCTAGGTCAGAATGTCATGTTGTTACATATTACATCGGAAGTGTAGACTTTATTGACCCAAAGTAAATAATCCCAATTCCTTACGACAGAAGTGCCTAGGTCAGAATGTCATGTTGTTACATATTACATCGGAAGTGTAGACTTTATTGACCCAAAGTAATTAATATTTCACAGGAGATAAACCGTTTGCATTATTTGGTTACTTACATTTTTTTTGCTCGTAGCTTTGTGTATATCTAATGTTTAAAAGTTGGAATTGAAGGCAGAAATATTTATCGCGAGTATTGGTGTAATAAAATGTAATTTTCTATTGATAATTTTAATGTGGAGTTCTAGCCGAAACTTGAAGCCGAAACCTTTGACGTTTTTTTTAATGAATATGTTGAAATATTTATCCATACTCAGGTTAGATCTAATATTCATATCTAATTTAACAGGACAACATTTATCTTAAATTGATATACTTGAAAAAGTCAATGATTTTATATGGATTGGGAAATAAATTTTCTGGTAGAGAATTTTTTATTTAAGATACATAATTGAAGCACCATAAAAAATTTCTAATTTAAAATTTTGGCAGTTATGAATAAATGAAGTAGTAAATTTTTTACATCTGAAGTATCTATAAATAAGGAAGAAAAGCGGAATTTTATCAAAGGTTTTTATAATTTAACACCTAACGCAGAAATTTCTGAAAGAAAAATTGTTGATATATTTTAATACTTCCCTTAAAAGTAGGGCGTGTTTCAAAGGCAGTTTCACAATTTTACAAGATTTATTGTTTAAAGACAAACACATAATTTCCTTTTGTCTTACGTAAGTGCCTCTAAGTCACAAACGACGGGCTTGATTATATTAATTTCGTATGTAATTAACGCCAACAACATTATCTTAGACATATAAATTAATTTTAACATTTCGCTTTGGTTTCAGTCTGAGGACAAATTTTCATGTAGTAATTTCAAAGATGATTTGATTGGTAGGCTTTTTATTGAAAGAAGTTATTCATAAATTATTATATAATATGAGAAAAGTTTGTTTTCTAACATACTTAACGTAATTCAACTTATAATCATCCCCCCATAAGCTCCCTTAATGCTACCAGATGTTCTCCGACCTTATAAACATTCAATGAAAGCAAACTATTTCTCGTTTCTATTATCTTGTTTCTCAGAAATTTTTAACAGTCTTTTATTATCCATTTGATTAAATTTTCCTCATAATGGCGCATTGAGGAAGACGACATTAATTTAACATAGAGTAAAATAAACGACATTTCTTCAGTCATGTCGTTCTTGAACTACTCAAAACTCTCCTATCATCTGACACATCTGACATCTGACACAATGCATGCATAAACTCTCCTATCATCTGACACATTTGACATCTGACACAATGCATGCATAAACAAATAATACATGCATTGTGTCAGATGTCGGGAAAGTAATTTGTAATTTTCATGTCAAAAACGAACACTAAATGGCACCAAATGCTCATGGATAGCATTTTTTTAATATTTTCTACAACTCAGCGATCTCATTTGTCGTAGAACGCTGATTATTCTCGATCAAAGCCTTGATTTGGTAGTCATCAGTTGCAATCAGAGTGGACACATTTTCGAGTGTCCTTTCACCATTACGTTATTTTAACCACACTACATATATTTTACTTAGTTTGGGTCACATTTTCCTTTATAAAAAAACTAATTCTGTTTCATCTTTAAAATTACGCCAAAAAAGCTCATGTAATTTGGAAAAAAGACACTAAACTATTACCTTTCATAACAGTATACATTCAAAACGTTTGGAATGAATTTGACAACGAAAATTTTAATCTGAGATCAATCGAAAAATACGAAACCATTTCCGTTCTCAATATAAATTACCCTTTCGTTATACTACCTGGTGGGTTTATAACGATGTGGGCATTCCTTATAACCAATCGGAAAGATGATGAGATGTGTAAGATCCAGATTCATGTTTTTTTTTAATATTGATCAAAAAGGACAATCGAACACTCAGCCTCCTGGTTGGATAACAGGTGACTTAAAATGAAATGTCTTTATTAAAACCATTTTATTTTGCTGATATTCGTTGAACTGGTCTTTCGGACAAATGGTATTAAATAGTCGTCGAGTTACAATATTGTGTTTGGTCCCAACAATCGAGCCTTCGAGTTCGTCATCATATGTATAATGCTATATCGCAAAAGAAGAGGTTATTATACTCACACGCGCAAGAATTGTGAATTAATCACCAGACTAGAAATAAAAGACGAGCATCTTACCAATAAGGTCACGGTAGTTGTATGATTTTCCAGTGATTAATATTTATGTGACTTATTTGAAGACATGTAGTTTGATTTTTTAATGAAAGAAAAATAAAAGAGAATAAATTATATTTTTTAATCTTATCGGAAAATAAGAAATCTTTTTGAAAAAATAAATACAAAGAACGTTCAACGATTGCCCTGTATTTAGGCATTTGATTGTGTACTCTCTTTGTTTGTCTTTTGCCATTCAGAATTCCAATCTCCTTGTTTTAAAAATTTACATTTAAAATCCCCATAGTCATTTCATTTTTATAAATATCTCTCTTGTCTCTTCGCTTCCACTTAATGTCACTGGTATGAAAAGCCGAAAATGTTTTGTCCAGCGACGGTACATCCTTGCAAAGAACCACATTTATCATGGAAAATGCGATTCTTCATATAAGTTAAATATTTAAGCACCAGCTTTTAACTAACGTATCACACCTTAACTTTTATACGAAACGAGATAATTTAAAACTCTGTATAATAATTATTTAATTCTAATCAATGTCAAAAGTCATATGATCATTTTGATACAAAATATTAAAAAAAACAAGTTGAATCAAATATTGACATGTAGACAGTGTTATACAATAGGAAGAAAATAGTAAAATCAAAGTTAATCTATACAATTCAATCAATTCTTCTCGACAAGAACTACTTTTCACTTTATTCCTGTACGTAGTTTAAGTCAAGCAAAAATCTATACAATGCCCATATTAACTACCCAATCTGTACAGTCTTGTTATGCAAGATAGTACAAATAATTATTTGCAACCACTTCACTATGGAACTATAAGATAAATTACATTATTCTTTATATTTATTTAGATATAGCAATTTTAGTAAACCACTCATAAAAATCAGAACTCCGCAAAAAAAGTTGTGCACTGGAAAATATTGTCTTGATTTTAATCGGGTCTTAAAGTATTAAAATTTTACAATTTCACAAAATTTATGAGGCAACCAAATAAAATAACATACATATATATCATCACGCCTTATCCCTTACGGGGTAGACAGAGAGAACAAGTCTCCAAACTTTTATATTCAAGCACATAACTTTCACCTCCTCCACATGCATACATATCGTCACGAATAATGTTCTATTAAGGTTGATGTACACACATCAGTGACGTGACAGTGCCGTGACGGCCCCGTGATTCCACCGGCCGTGATCTCACATTGACTTCTATTTTCCCGTCTTTTGCCAGTTCATTTGAGTACCCAAGATGGCGATGTTTTCAGAATATGAACTCTTGATGATTGCTCTGGTTTTGGATGAAGAAGATGAAGAGCGGTTGAATAAACGGATGTGGGTTCATCAGGCATGGAAAACTAGAGCATGTATTTTGGATTGGACAGATCATACAACGAGGGACAGTGGCGCACTAACTCAATAAGTTTTTCGTCATTCATGTTTCTGATAAAACAATATAAATAAACAAAATGAAAACTTAAAAAAAAAAAACTAAAAAATATAAAATGTGATAGCAAAAATATCGTCAGAAAGTAATCTGATGTTCACTGTACGGTGACGGTGACAGCACTGTTTGCACTGTCACGGTCGCGCGCCGGACGAGTATGAACAAGACCCTTCAAATTCCTAGAAGAATATTTTTAATCTTGTCGGTTTAATCACGGGCCGGTCACGGCACTGTCACGTCACTGATATGTGTAAATCGACCTTCATTCGTTCTTTTCACTTTACCTTCTTCCAAAATCTGATCTATTTGGTCCAGACACGTTTTTCTCGGTTTACATCTTCCACGCGCACCTTGCACTTCTGACTTGTATACTCGCTTAGTCATTTTTCGACTTTCATTCTTTGCACATGCCCAAACCATAATACAGCTCTTTTCTTCTTCTAACTTAAAAAAAAAAAACATTTTACCTATGCACATATTTTCTAATGTCTTCATATCGCCTTCTTTTAAACATTGACACTTCGCAATTTTTCCTAATTGCACCCACCTACAAAGCATCAATCTTAGTTTTATCTTGTTTCAGTAAAGTCCAAGTTTCACTTACAAACGTCAAGGTGGGCACCAACACACTTGATACATTGTCATTTTTGCTACTGTTGATATTGTGCGGTTGTTTTCTATTACATTAAATGCTCCGTTTGACGTGTTCCCTGTCGCTTTCCCATTTTTCAGTCTCCCAAAAAAAAAATTATTTTTTTGAAAATTTGTCAAAGGAAATGCGTTCTTAGTGAAGAAAATCTTATTTAACAGTATATGTTAGATTGTAAGAAGAAGGATTGATTACGTAAGGAAAAAATATTTGTTGGAGACGGAAGTACATACTCGTACATTAAGTAGTTTTCCTGGTAAAGTAGGCAGATATGACAGATCGTCAAACTCTCCTATCTCGGCACATATATTTTGCCTCTTCCACATCCATACATATTGTCATATAGCTCCTACGATTTATCTTACTTTTCTTCTCTCATAAAAAAATCTCTGATCTTTCTCTATCACGCCTGCAGCTTTTGTTAATAGCACTATAATAAATGACGAACAACAGCATATACTCGTAGATTTCAGGGAAACATTAATTCAGATGTAAAACGGCCTAAGAAAAGAACCAGTCCGGAAGCGTTAGGCCACAGCCGCCGACTGAAGAAAACGTGAATAGGTCAAGTTGACTAGATTTTGAAATAAATTTGATTTAAAGGAAATTGCTCATGACGAGAGGTACGAAGATAGCGAGAGATGTGAAGAAAAGAAAATTGCGCATTACGAGATGTATGAATGGAGGATGCGAAAATTTTATGCTTGGATAGAAAGTTTGGAGGTCTATTATCTTTGCCTACCTTGCAAGGGACGAGACGTGATGATATGTATGTATGTATCAGAAAAAAAATTACGTCCCGAAAATAGACCGCTTTTATCGTATAGAGGGATAAATCAGTGCCACAAAGTGAATTTTGGTGAAGTAAAAATATTCAAATTTATTACATCGTCTTACAAAGATAAATATGCTGGGTATTCTCAATTCATCTTCATTCCTTATCCTTAGTTCTCTATTCTTGTCTTCCATCGTTTAAATTCCTCATGCCGTTCTTACTACGATATCTTGGTAATTACTAATTGCTGGTGATCCGCAAGTCGTTTGCATAAAAAATATACCGGGATGGAGAGAATATCTTTGTTTCAGAGATTATCAAGAAAACGATCGATATTGCCGCTTGTTCATTCGAGGACAAATTATGTAATGAAACAAAGAAACGATTCAATTTTTTAACAATAATTCTTCTCCTTAATGCCCTATGTCTGTTCCTTCAGAGTATGGTGATTACTCTTAAGAAAATACCTGTGTCTTTGGTGATACTGAACAGCACCCCAACCATCTGGATACCTGTCAATTCCCAAATATTTGTATCCGAGACAGGCGACTTCTACCCTCTTTTTTCAATCAATCAAGGATTTGAGAAAGCTGTAGTTTTTTATTCTTAATATATAACCAATACAGGCGTTTTAAAGTATTTACGAGTTCTCGTTTTACACCGGCTCAACGCAGTACCTCAGTATTTAGGTACAACGAAACCATGAAATCCTGAATATTGTCCGATTCATCCAGATTTCGAATGCTTCTAGCTTATTTAGCATTATGATCTTCGTATTCCATGTCTCAACACCATAAAGATGAACAAATATTAAGTTTCTTCTTAATTACTGAGATTCATGATCTATGGAATTTTGGTGGTATCGGTTGCGATGATACGTATTCACTCATCTCGTTCCCTTACCATTTTCATGACAGTATACAGATTTCCCCCTGCCAATTTCTTCGCCTGATCAGTTTTAAAATATATTTTTAAATGACAAAGACGTATTTCTCACAGTGTTACAGTAATTTTGTTAAAAAATCATTTCAGAATATATTTTAAGTGGTATTGAAAAATGAATCCAACGTTCTAAATATATATTTTGAACTACGAGTACATGGTAATAATACTTAAAACACAAATTCGTGTCATTCTATTACCTTTTAAAACATACTTTCGTGCTAAACTTGAGAACATTACAACGTATAAAGAGTGAAATGAGTGGATTATGGCGTAGTAATTTAATACTTATAAATAAACTTTAAGAATGTGAAATCCTACACCTTTGGTATATTATAAGGAATTTATATTTATATCCATACACAAACCTTTAAACCTACCCCATTTATTAATTTTAAGTTGGAATCATGAAATAAATACAAAAAAAAAACTTAAAATGCCACAAACAGAACCCCCAAAATAATGGGGTAATTAAGCTAGCAACACAACAAAATCACAATTTGCCACAAACACAACGTACTATTTTGTGACAGAAAATTAATTAATTATATACGCAGGGCAACAGGGAACAAACAAGTTTTCAATTTTCGTTATTGTGACGATGAACACTCACAATGTTTTAAGCCTTATCTGTAAACAGAGAGCTTCTTATTTAGATTACATTCTCTATTTCAGCAACTTGATTTATTTTCAACCCCCCCCCACCCCTTCTCCGGTAAAACCACCCTCAAGAATGGCTTCGGTGAAACTTTATCTCAGATTTGCCATTTTTTTCATTTCTATTTAAGAAATACAATATTTTTTTTATAAGTAAATTAGTCGATGATATAAGAAACGATTTTCAATATTTTTTACGATTTTTAATATTTTGTTTTTTTATATCAACTACTTGGCTTCACGTACTTATATTTTTACAATTTATTTTTAAGTGAAAATCTATTGTATTGTATAATATTAAATGACAAATTATTTAATTATCAAAAATAATAGGACATAATTTTATGAACCTAATTTTACATCGTTTAATAAACTTTGCATAAGTAAAAATTCTAGTGTCATAACATTTATGATGGCATATTTTTAAGTTGTGTTAAGTAAGATGAATAAGAGTACGTTGAGATGGTTTGGGCATGTATAATATTTATGATGACATATGTTTAAGTTGTGTTAAGTAAGATAAATACGAGTATGTTGAGATGGTTTGGGCAAGTTTAATATTTATGATGACATATTTTTAAATTGTGGTCAATTAGATGAATACGAGTATGTTGAGATGGTTTGGGCATGTATAATATTTATGAAGACATATGTTTGAGTTGTGTTAAGTAAGATAAATACGAGTATGTTGAGATGGTTTGGGCATGTATAATATTTATGATGACATATGTTTAAGTTGTGTTAAGTAAGATAAATATGAGTATGTTGAGATGGTTTCGGCATGTATAATATTTATGATGACATATGTTTAAGTTGTGTTAAGTAAGATGAATAAAAGTATGTTGAGATGGTTTGGACATGTAATGAACGAAGATAGACTAACAAAACCAATATACAGTGCAGATGTGAGAGGAAGACCAAAGAAAGTATGTTTATATCAAGTAAATTATATTCTGAAAGAATTAAAAGTAGAAAGTTAGAGAAATCGTAAAGGTTATATGAGAAGGTGTCTAGATATGGAAGAGGCTAAGGATGTGTGTCAACTTTGGAAAGTATGGCACTGTGTCTCCTCTTCCTACCCGACAAAAAAATAGCGTAAAGGAATGTATGTATGTAGTTTCAATTTTATGTTTTGTCTATTAGCTACACAATTTTTGTATCAGACCATGAACTTTGACTTTTAGTTTTGACTACATTGTCATAATAAATAAACAGCTTAAAAAATCTCAAGACGATTAAGAAGAGCAAACTCCGTGGTCTAGACCAGTGCTTCCCAAATTGATTTCACGTGGGGGTCGCGAAAATATTCAGTACAAAGTACAAATATTCATGTGAATATTAAATTGTTTCATGTGAGTATAGTTTTTATTTAAAAAAAAAGTTTTTGAGCAAGTTCCTATAATTTTGTATTGAATATAAATATGTGTATTTTAATTGTAATAATTATTGCCAAATAAATCTTCAACTATAAAAAAAATGTTTTTTTAGGGGGGGGGGGGGGATTAATTACTTCAGATTTAGGGGGCCGTTACATGAAAGTAATTGGGAAGCACTGGTCTAGATGATAAGATACGTGTCTCCCAGCCCGACAATTATGATTTCGATTCCTATTGGTACTCAGATTTTTTAAAAAAGGTTCCATTTTAATTTTTACTTAGTGCTTGTTTATTAACTTTTTTTGTTGATTGAAAGAGATTGATATTCGATGTTGCAATAATCCCACCAAATTATATTGTTTATAACGAAAGTGTAAAATAAATACAAGTATAAGATAAAACTATTTTTTTTAGACTTACAATAACAATATAAAAAAATAATCAAAGAATACGTCGATCTCAGTATGTAAAGAGATTTTGACCTGTAAGCAACCGGTTGTGACAAAAAAGAAGCAATATGATAAAAATATTGACATACGAGGAAAAAAACTGTGTCCATTTACAAAATGAGCGGAGTATGTCTTATGTGTTCGAAAAGGTAAATTGCGTATTGGAGTGTATATCTTATAATATGAAAATACCCTTAACAAATAAATACCTTATTTTTTTTAGCTATGTCCATTTGAGATAACTCAACTGATTGTAATATCGAACAATATATGATGAAAAGGAAAATTGTACGAGCATAGTTTATGTACGAGTAAGTAACTTGTATTTATAATATGTAGTGAGTTTAGGTCTAATATAGTATGTTTAGTTTGTTCAGATAAAGTTAAACTTTTTTGTTTCATGTTTTCATTATTTTATGTACAGGGCTAAACATGATACATTAGGCGGACTTATTGCTACATAGAATTTTTTTCCTACCAACCAGCTTATCTTTGATACATTGGAATGTTCCATGGCAGATTTTCTAAAATATATATCTATATATTCGTTCAACAACATGTACCTATAGCTCCGCAAGCAATTGGTCAAAACATATGTGTGGAGTATTTTAATATATTGTTGCGAGACATGGTGCATAGGCGAAAGGGGTCGAAAAAGATTGGAGGCCTTCGAGATGTGGATCTATAGACGAATCCTAAGAATTCCCTGGAGAGACCACACTACAAACGAGGTTCTCAGCAGGATCGAAGAAACCAGGCGCCTGTCATATCGGATATGCGTGCAGAATGGATGGGGCATATGCTGCGACATGAAATATACTGGAGGGAATGATTGAGGGATCGATTGGCAGAGGGCGTCCTCGCCGAGAGTATCTGGAGCAAATGTCACAATATGGAATGCACTTCCTATACAGAGCTCAAGAGGATCGCTGAAGACTGAGCAGAGTGGAGAAGGAGATGCAGGGATTTGCTGCTAACCAATCCAGGATTGAAACTGAAGAAGATTCGTTAAATTTTATACTGTCTTAAAGCGCGTAGAGTAGACGCTCTTATTAAAAAAAAGATTGAAAGTTGTGATTAATTTATGTCTAAAATATCCATTAAAGCAGTGGTCTCCAAACTTTTTAGCCTAAGGGCCACACTGACTCCTCCACTAAGTCCCAAGGGCCAAGACTAGTCCTAGCTATCTCAGCATACCAACATACTGTAGTTTTGAATTACGCTCAAATTTTCGTATTGGGGCTAGCCGGCGAGTAAGATATCTATGGCGCAGGGCGTGTGGGTGAACACCACTCTATTTGCAATTTCGGTTGGTACTTAAGGGCAAGTGTCAAGGACATTTCATTGCGGTGGAGATAACCGATGTGCGAAACGCAATATATAGTGCGACTAATGTGTTTTGTGACTATAGTCGTGAAATAAAAACATCTGATTATTATTTTGTATGATTTACTTATATTCTAAATTTTACAATGTAATCAAAATAAACTATGACGTTCCGGATACTGGGTATATCCGTCCCGCTACCGCGGGCCGGATTCCTGGTGCTCGCGGGCCGGTGTTGACCCGCGGGCCGTAGTTTGGAGAACCCTGCATTAAAGGAAGGATTATCAATATATGTATATTCTTTCGATTTATACTTTTCTTTTATTCTACAATTTTTTTAGAAAATATGTTTTGATAAAAAAAAATCGTGACTGCCTGTTAGATTAAACGTCATTTAAACGAGGGTTGCGTTAGTCTACATCGTATTTCTAAATAAATAGCTCTTGCGGTTTGGATCAGATTGCCAAAAGGTTCATCCATAATGCATTCCAATAAGGCCACAAAAGAAACTTTTTTTATTACTGGTGTAAGCTTTAAGTCACTCAATGAGTTATTAATATGTGTGTAATGAAATTCGTTATTTAGAATTAACCGATTAAGATAACAGTGTTTATTATATTTTAATTAGACCACTAGCATATTAGTCCAACAGTATAACATTGAAAATGACAGATTAGACAATTCGTTATTTAGAATTAACCGATTAAGATAACAGTGTTTATTATATTTTAATTAGACCACTAGCATATTAGTCCAACAGTATAACATTGAAAATGACAGATTAGACAATTCGTTATTTAGAATTAACCGATTAAAATAACAGTGTTTATTATATTTTAATTAGACCACTAGCATATTAGTCCAACAGTATAACATTGAAAATGACAGATTAGACAATTCGTTATTTAGAATTAACCGATTAAGATAACAGTGTTTATTATATTTTAATTAGACTACTAGCATATTAGTCCAACAGTATAACATTGAAAATGACAGATTAGACAATTCGTTATTTAGAATTAACCGATTAAGATAACAGTGTTTATTATATTTTAATTAGACTACTAGCATATTAGTCCAACAGTATAACATTGAAAATGACAGATTAGACAATGCGAAATATAACAGAATTATTGAATGCTACCATTTTTCCAATAGGATCGAAGCGCGTTAATCGCTGTGACATGAGATGATGAGCCCACTTCGATCCTAACGGTCCATTTAATCTTTGAAATAAGATGTATTTGAGATTATTAATTAATCTCTATTGAATACTTAGATATATTTATGTTTTCTTCATATTTCAAGAAACCATTAACAATGTATTTTTTTTTATCGAAACCAAATCAATAAATTTTATAGTGGTGCTAACGAATGTGAATTCAGTAGCGATTCATTAAACTAAATGAATTCGACTTTGGTAATTAGGACAAGTTATATTATAAATAAAAAAGAACAATATTAATAGTAAGTGTTTTACTGTGGATGTATTTTCTTGTACTTAAAATTTATTGATTCAAATTATCTAAATCCAGTTTTGTACTTAGAAATGCAGCTTTGATTAAGTAATTTGATAAAGAAATTAATTAAATTATGAATTTATATATTCCCGGTTGGGGTAGACAGAGAAGACAGAGCGCCAGACTTTCCTATCTAGATGATGGGTTGAGTTAGACGAAGAAGAACAATCTGAAAATGTTTGTGTATGTAGGACGAATGAGTAAAGAAAGACTAATAAACCAAGTATACATTACTAATGTGGGTGGAAGGGGTGGTAGACGAAGACCAATAAAAGTATGGTTGGATCAAGTGAATCATGTTTTTAAAAGACATGTAAAGTCAGAGTATTCGTAGGAGTTTACATGTGTAGAAGAGGCGAAAGGTGTGTGCCGCGATATGAGAGTCTGACGTTGTCTACTATCTGCCTACATCGACAGGGAAACGGCATGATATTATGAAATGTGCTAAATATTGCCTATATTCAAAAATCTTCTAAATATTTTTTAATATGCTTACTATAACAAATAATTCACTTGTGTGTTAATTTGCTTTATTTTGCAAAATATAAAGGGTGCCAGATGTATGTTTTTAATATATTTTAGATAAAATTGTGAGATAATTCATCCCATTGTTTTAATTCGCTACTCGGTTTCAGGGTGTACAAATATTTTGCTACCCTGTATAATAACGGCCATTTTAACATTCCATTATAAAATATATGACAACGATCATTCAATTTATTTGCGCCGTTTTACAGGCACCCCATTTCAGCAAAACATAAATATCTCGTTTGTATTGCGTAAGTGAAATTACCCTATTGTTACGCAAACAAAGAAAACGTTAAATTCAATATTATGGTGTTAAATGTGAACGTATCATTTATAAAATGCATAGTTCGTGGTGACCATTAACTTTCACTACTTTGTCTTTCTTTTATTAAAATGGTTCAGAACCTTTTTGTATCACCGTAGTTCTTTTTAAACACCACTTAATTTTTTCCAAGTGGTTTTCGGTGTTGAATTTTGTTGTTAGGATTAATAATAGAGAATTTTTCTTTCTATTTTTTCTAAATGAAATTTTTATGTGTATATGGTATTGATTTTTGAGTCTTTTAATGCATGAGATATAACCCATGTCTTCTTTTGATTGAGCGCTTCTTTTGATTGTGATTTTGTATAAATCATGTTAACGTAACAATGTGTATACTTTGTAACGTCTTGTGTTGATTCGCATTTCAATTTTAATATGTATTTTCAAATGGTTGTAAACGACCGTATACTGTAAGAAAATAAAGTTGCTCTACAGCCCGAGATAATTAATATGCCAAACCCTCGGTTTCTGAAAGTAACTATGGATAGAATGCTAAAGGTCTATGGATAGAATGCTAAATCCAGGGGTCTCCAAACTTTTTAGCCTAAGGGCCACATTGACTCCTCCACTAAGTTCCAAGGGCCAAAACCTAGCTAGCTCATCATACCAACATACTGTAGTTTTAAATTACGCGCAAATTTTCGTATTGGGAATAGCCGGCGAGTGAGATATCTATGGCGCAGGGTTCGGGGGTGGACTCCGCTTCGTTCGCAATTTCGGTTGCTACTTACGGGCAAGTGTCAAGAATATTTCATTGCGGTGGAGATAGCCGATGCGCGTGCTGTGCGTTACGTATTGTTACGACTACTTACGACCATTCTAAATGTATAGTAGTGACATCTTGCAGAGTAGAGAAGTTAAGTGCAAGACGTGGCAAATTGGTCGTTAAATTTAAACATCTGATTATAATTTTGTATAATTTACTTACATTGTAAATTTTACATTGTAATAAAAAATAAACTATGACGGGCCGGATCGGTGGTGCTCGTGGGCTGATGTTGGCCCGCGGGCCGTAGTTTGGAGACCCCTGGTCTAATCTAACCACCCTCCAAGCAAAGATTAGCAGCCGACTTAGCATCCTTCACAAGTTAGCTGAGACAAATACCTAGGTTATGTAGCATATCTACTCTGTGTAGGACAGCAATGGCCTTAGTGTACTTCGAAGAAGAGTTTTATGTCACTGTTTTGGCTTAGAAGCACCTTAACAAACCTTTTTGATATCCAGCACAGTAAGGCAAGGCTGATAGTGCTACTCTAAAATCAATTATTTTTATATCATTTTCGGTTTTTACAAATCTGTTCCCTTAAAATCTATGACGCGAAGATGCCTTAATGAGGGATTACCTGAAATTATGTCTAAATGACATACTATCGATGCACATTGGTATTTTTGTCCTCTTCCAACTCATCATATATCTCAACAGCATTTCTGGATCAAGGAACGGCGATTGATTGAGATGATTGTTTTTTTGGACCGATTCCATTGCTACGAGTATAAGCATTGGAATCTGTTCCCAGTTGGAAACTTCTATAATTTGAATAAACTAATGGCCGGAAATGTTCATAATATGAATGAACCTAACCTGTCACAAATTTTATGGTATACCCTGAATCATCTTTGGTGTAACCGTAGTTTAAAGTCAGATAAATCGTAAGAATTGCATAAAAATATTTATGGATGTATGGGACGTATGCGTCAGCCAAAACATATGATGTATTTGTTTTCCTGTTTGGTACTCTATGATATGATATTTTGATGTTCTTTGGTATTTTGATGTATACATTCTTGGGTATTTTTTGATGATTTGTATGTAAATTTTATGTTTTTTGGGGTCCGTGCTGTGACGCGACCGTAACTAAAATATTCCTGATCGCGATACAGTATCAAATGTCGGCCGGCCCATGCATGCGAAAAACTTGCGAGAATTGTGATATTTCGCAAGTTATGACTGCATGCACGGGCGGAAACAGGCGCTAGCGATGAGCGATTGGCTACACACAAGGAGCGCCAAACGTAAAATATACATTCTCAGTTCACTCTGTCGACTGTATTTTACTTGCGACCATCTACTACCTGCTAAAGAGGAATCTCTTCTACCTTCTCACCAACCTGCTACTTTTCAACGTGAACTGAATTCTCCGAGCATCGAGCAGCAGCCATCCACCTATTGCTACAGTTCTTTGTACCAGTGGCGTACAGATATAGAGTAATTGAAATATGTGTGTCGCGATACGAAAGTTTTGCGCTCTCTCTTCTTTGCTTACCACGAGAAATAAATGACTTCATGGTATATATTTCTGGGATGGGGATCGCCAGCTATCCCTTCATCTCTTTTTTTGTAAAACAATATAATGACACAATAGTAGAACGTATCGGATCCTTGTATAAAAAAGGATTGAGATTTTATACGTATTTATTTTAATCTTTCGCGTTAGGCGGGTCAATTTGAATAAGTCCAAAATAAAATTGATTTGCATAGGTCATACGTCTTTGAATTTATTCACAAACGTTGTTCTGTTTTTTGTACAGCTTTTCCATTTTTTAAAACGTCTAAAGCACCTCAATATTTGATGAAAAATTTAATTCAAGAAGGGGATCTTCATGAATAATATGGTTTAAGCGGTCCTCATTGAAGTCCACTGGTCGTCCAGAACGCTCCATATCTTTCAGGTTGAAATTACCGTCTTTGAAACGCAAAAACCATCGACGAGCTGTCCTTTTATTCATAGCATCTTCACCGCACACTTCGCAAATATCGCGAGCAGCTTTGGCAGCTTTATTCCCTCGAATGAACGCGAACAGGAGGAGGTGTCGAAAATGCTCAGTTTCGTCTACTTGACATTCCATTTGGAAGGCTTGTAATCAAATAAAATAATATACGTAACGTAAAAGCAAACACAATATCTTGTAGAGCAGAAAATTTTCTTTCGAATGACGTATAACCTTTACCGTTTTGTTTTACTTTTGGTGCTCATTTTTAAATTGAAAAAAAAACGGACACAACTTATGTTAACAACCAATGTTTTGTTATAATTTTAAATATTGTTTTCATACACTGTGTTAAAGATACGGTGTTGAATAACGACCTCCGTTAAGAAGTGGTAAGATTTACGACTTCTACGCGAGGCGTTCTGGTTCGATTCCCGATGATACCCTAAAATATGGTTCCAGTTTGGTAAAAGAGTTCGTCTGGTAACAATATTCACACGCGCCGAGCGGTTATGTTGCCAACACGTTCAATGACGAACCAAGAGTTTCGTGCCTACTCCAGAAATTCTAAACCCACAGGCTCGACTACTGGGGCCGAACATAATACTGTTTTAGTATGTTCGAAACACTAATTTGGATCATACGTAAAAACGATATTAATAAATGGATACCAATAATGATTTTGATATAAATACTAGATTATTGGAAAAAAAATGTTTTATAGCAAGGAATCCGCCTGATGTCTTGTATTTTCATGAGTGTTAACTAAAGAAATAAATAGTTTCCATTTTACAATATCCGTGGCTTAGTTGATAAGACACCTGTCTTCAAACCTGAAGGTGGCGGGTTCGATTCCCATAGGAACCCAGTTTTTTTAAATAAAAATGTTTTCAGTGTGTTTTTCACTTAAGGCGTCATAAACGTCCACCTGGTAGGTTGGAGGAGATTGTCGCATGGCAGTCATCTCACAATATTGTATTGTATACAAAGAAAGTGTTATGCATGATTCACTCGGGCGCTGTTATAGCTGCCAGACGTGATTTGTTTAATATTAATGGGTTCGAGTCCCGAGTCAATGTGTCCTTGGGAAGAGTTGGATGACTTAACGGCGCTATATAAAATTGTGCTTTCTTTCTTCGCATAAATGATTACGACCAATGCCTTATCCTTTACGTCTCTTCTATGGTTATAATGAAATTTAATTCTGGCTTGATGAGTCGTTATATTCTATATTAAATCTAGTGTTGTGTTGGAAATGATATCTCCTTATCCCTCATATTCCTTATGTGGGATATTTATTCACCCATATGTTTCAATGATAATACTTCATTAAATCTAGTGTTGTGTTGGAAATGATATCTCCTTATCCCTCATATTCCTTATGTGGGATATTTATTCACCCATATGTTTCAATGATAATACTTCATTAAATCTAGTGTTGTGTTGGAAATGATATCTCCTTATCCCTCATATTCCTTATGTGGGATATTTATTCACCCATATGTTTCAATGATAATACTTCATTGTTTGTATGCAAATTGTATTATTTCATAATCGCCTTATATGATGGCGAGTTTTAAACTATCTACCATACATGTAATATAGATAGTTTAAAACTCATCGTTGTCGATGTAAACTATTTACATGTAAAAAAAATATTTCTGTTGATATATCTAAAGTTTCGGTTTTAACTGTAAAGAGTTATACATTAAACTATTTAATTAACTTACTAAAACCCTGGTTTCGATTAAACTTCCTAACGTTAAGGCTGATTTAAATTTATAACGTTTACTTTTACGTAGGAGAATATTCGAAAAAAAAAATCCCGACTACAATATTATCTCCCAGTCACGCTCTTCAATACAATTCCAATTACATATTTGAGTATGTTGAAGATAAAGAACACTATACGAATACCAATTGACCGAATAATCGACGATCTACGTGGCCTAGTAACCAAGACGTATGCCTTTTAATCAGAAGGTTGCGGGTTCGATTCCCGCTGTTACCCGTTTTTTTTTAAACAACATAGATTTCCAATTTGGTATTCACTTAAGGCCTTTTCAATTACTCTCTGGTTTCAATAGATTGCTACATAATTGCTGACGACTTCCGTGGCCTACTTAATAAGACGCGTGTCTTCTAACCTCAGGGTTGCCAGTTCAATTCCCGTTGGTACCTAATTTTTGTATAAAGGGTTTTAGACCTGTATTCACTTAAGGCCCGTTAAATATCTTTTTGGATAGATGAATGAGATTTTCACATCGCAATAAATACTCTCTACAACGAAAACATGTCTTAAAAGTCTCTGTTTCTGGAGTTGAGTAACCCTGCATCAACATGTGGAATGTTCCGATGTTGCAAAACAACTTGAATCTCGTGCTTCAAGTGAGCCCATGTGTTTGTTAAATTATAAGATCTATCCACTAAAATTCTTGATTAATCGAATTCTTCTTGTGCTATATAAGCGTTGTTCCACTAATAACAAATATAAATTCTTTACCACTTGAAAATATTTGTTCTATAGTTACGTATGTCCAATTGGCTAAAATTGGTAATATTTTGTAATATACAGAATTTAAATAAACATATTAGTATAAAATTATTTACAAATTAATATTTTGTAATTACTACTATTGCCTTTTTATTACTACATGTTAGTTTAGGAAAAAGTTTTGCAATTTTCGCAATAATTTTAAGTATTTGTATGATATCAACTTGTCTTATATACATTTGTTTATAAAATACACTATTGTGTTGTAAATTAAATAAATAAACTGTGATACTTTTCACAGAGTGAGGGTGATTAATATTTGATGCCAAATATTTCAGAAGGTGACAGAAAGGTTAAACATAAACAAAAAGTTAAAATTAACATGACATTTAATCCTAACCATAACAAATTGTATGTAACATCACGTTGCTTTGTATCTCCGGTTTCTGCTTTAATGTTAAACAAATAAACTGCCAGCAATGGTTATTGTGTGATTGGGTTTACAAGAATTAAGGAGCATCCGCTAAGCACATTTTATAATAATTTGAGCATTTAATGTTAAACAAATAAACTCTCAGCAATGTTTATTGTGTGATTGGGTTTACAAGAATTAAGAAGCGTCCGCTAAGCACGTTTTATAATAATTTGAGCATTTAATGTTAAACAAATAAACTCTCAGCAATGTTTATTGTGTCATTGGGTTTATAAGAATTAAGGACCGTCCGCGCCAAGCACATTTTATAATAATTTGAGCATTTAATATTAAACAAATAAACTGCTAGCAATGTTTATTGTGTGATTGGATTTACAAGAATTAAGGAGCGTCCGCTAAGCACGTTTTATAATCATTTGAGCATTTAATGTTAAACAAATAAACTGCTAGCAATGTTTATTGTGTGATTGGGTTTACAAGAATAAAGGAGCGTCTACTAAGCACGTTTTATAATAATTTGAGCATTTAATGTTAAACAAATAAACTGCCAGCAATGTTTATTGTGTGATTGGGTTTACAAGAATTAAGGACCGTCCGCGCCAAGCACATTTATAATAATTTGAGCATTTAATGTTAAACAAATAAACTGCCAGCAATGTTTATTGTGTGATTGGATTCACAAGAATTAAGGAGCGTCCGCTAAGCACGTTTTATAATAATTTGAGCATTTAATTATGTAACTAATTATTTATGCTGGAGAATTTCGTTAAAAAGCTTTGTTTGGACGACTATTAAATATTGTTGATATTGTTGTTATCAAAAATTAATATATTTATTGACAAAATAAACGTCACTTTACTTGAAATTTATGTACTTTGAATCTACTATAACAACCCGCGGTTACTACTACTACGGAGATAAAGCGCAGAGTGCGAATGGCGAAGAATGCAATGACAAAACTTGGTAGGACAGAGGAATGTCTAGAATGGGTAAAATAAGACTCGTCGAAGCATTCTTCTTCTCTATATTTCTATATGGAGCAGAAACGTGGACAATAAAGTATATCGATATAAGAAATATCGATGTGGTGTTAGAGGCGAATGCTGCGAATATCTTGGTCAGAAAGGAGAACAAACGAGTTTATATAACTGAGTATATACCATACACTCGTTTCTAAACAGTTGAGGAATTCTGCTGTTTAGATAGTATTTTCTCAGATGATGGAAGAGTTAAGAGAGATATCGAACAGCGTGTAGCGATATAAAACAAAGTCAATGGGACACTAAAACATGTGCACTCGAACAGTATCAAAATCTGCTATGATGATAGCCCACAATAATATTTTCGTGCCATCTTTGGTGTATAGGAGTGAAACGTAGACATAGAAAAATACTTATAGGAGTTGAAGAAATGCGTGCATTGGTATGAATACATGGAGTGATAATGTATTACAGAATACCGAATTAATTGCACTCATTGCAGAAAAATCGTGAATAACCCATCTGGAATCTCAATTCTGAAATATGCTTCAAGCTTTAAAAAAGTGAATAAAAAAACAGTTAAACAAAATACATATAAATTTTACCATATATTAGGAAATTAGGATAAATATGAGTAAAGGATAAGAATTAAAGAGTTATGGTGAAGTAAATTTGGTCATTGAAGAGGGGTGAATTATATGTTATGTTTAGTTTCTATTTGAAGCAAACCAACGTGAGTGAAAGTCTTAGGGTAGCCGATAAGGGATTCTAAAGTCTGACTAAATGAACAGTAAAGGACGATGTAAAGAGGAAGGAGCGATAAACTGGAAATGCCCAAATTGAGGATGAACGGGACATATATATTTCATCTTTTAAATAAAATATAACATAACCTCTATTTGAGTAGAGAACTAAATTATAAAAAACGCAAATGTGTTAAATCATTAAGCTGAAAACCGAAAAGAAGTAAGTAAATAATGTTTTAACCTGGTGAGCTTATTGCCATGTGGCAATCTCTTCCAATCAACCAGAAAGATGTTTTTATAGACCCTAAGTATTACCCAGACTGGAATCCTATTTTAAAAATCTGAGTTCCAGCGGGGATCGAACCCGCAACCTCCGGATCGACAAACAAGTGTCTTACCACCAGGCCACGGAGGTCGTATGTTTTTCTAAGTTTAAAAGCTATTAAAAAACTAATATGTGTTTTATTGATTTCAAGTTTGCAAATAAATCAAGTTTAAATTTAAAATTAACGATGTTGATAGATCTATACGGAAAATTATTCAATATTATGTAAAGAAGGGAATAACTAATCGATTTGTTGAGAAAAAGTTTTTGCCTTGAAAACTTCAAGTCTACACAACGTTTACTTAGCCAAGACTGCAATTTATCAAGTTGGCAAAGTTTTACCTTCGAGTTTTAGAAGGTGAAACAACCGAGGATTATTGTTTTATTCCTGTCTTCACAAAAATATTCCTACAAAGCACTTAAGTTATAAATCACCACGAATATTCTCCCTGATGCCAGACTTAGTTGATGGTTAAATACGCATATGAATTAATCGTTTTAAGTTAAAATTATAAAATCTTCAACACTTTTAAATACTGAAATCATTCAAATATAATATAAAATTGACCGTAAATTTGGTTTTGTACTTCACACATAAAGCGTCATTTAGATAATAGACTCCTCACATATAGCGTCATTTAGATAATAGACTCCTCACATATAGCGTCATTTAGATGATAGACTCCTCGCTCTAACTTGGGATTCGAACCCATTATTATTGATAGATAAAAATATAACTAAAAAAAAATAAATAATAAGTTGAATTTAAAAAAAGAAAGGTGGGGGCAGGGCATAAGATAAGTTACTTCTCCGGATCAGCATACGAGTATGTTTAAAAATCATATTGGTAAGAAATTCTCAGAAAACTTACCACGATAATCCTTGTAGATCTTCTGATATATGATAGTAACACACTCGGCTTTAGGTGGAGTGTGTGTGTGTGTGTGTGTAGCTTCCCAAAACTGCACACGACATCCATATCTCAACACTCTGAAGCAGACAAAGACAGACCCAATTGAACAATTAATTGAGAACGTTAGACAAAGATAAAGATCATAAATTCATTAAATACTCGTATTACGCAATAATAATATGACTTACAATAACCAAATAAATACGTTAAACTGCCGAAAAATGCACTCTTATCGACTTTAACCATTCAAGATATACACTTTAAATACATATAATGGAATGCTATATACCTACTTGAAATATAATGAATATCCAAATAGCTATAAATCCAGTGTTGAATTATTGAAACATTGAATCTTGAATGCAAATTGTTGAAGTCTGGGTTAACTGTACTGCAGGTAATGATACAAGGAAACTTGCAGAGCTTTCAAAAGCATTCGGAATATTTGTTTATACAATAAATGGGTAATATGCATATCCTAATTGAATAATGTGAAATAACAACATATTAGTTATAAGGTACAAGGGTAAAGAACTAAGTACCTCCTAACTTACAGGAGTTAAGCTAAAGAACTAAGTACCTCCTGCCTTACAGGAGTTCAGCTAAAAAACTAAGTACCTTCTACCTTACAGGAGTTAAGCTAAAGTACTAAGTACCTCCTACCTTACAGGAGTTAAGCTAAATAACTAAGTACCTCCTACCTTACAGGAGTTAAGCTAAAGAACTAAGTACCTCCTACCTTACAGGAGTTAAGCTAAAGAACTAAGTACCTCCTACCTTACAGGAGTTAAGCTGTAGAACTTCAAAATCTAAAGACGCTTTTACAACGCCCTTGTCTTTAATATTGATACACCGTCCTCAAGTTATCTTCTTACGTGGTTTGTAGGGTCTAAGGCCCAAATTCACCTTAACACTACATAATAAATCTTGAAACTTAACACTACATAATAAATCTTCTAACTGAAAAAGAGTATTAAGTGGTGAATTTCGTACAAATTTATTTATTTAATTAATGACACAACAGTGTCTTTATATACAAATGAACATGTGACAGGTTATACAAGTACTTAAAATTATTGACAAATAATACAAAACTTTATCTTAAACTAACATGAAGATACAAAAAGCAGTAGTAATAATAAATTACAGTCATCGTTTTAAAATTATTTAATAATCTTTGAGAATTTTGTGGGAATTTTATGGATATATATTGAGATATATTGAGATATAGAAAGCACATGGCCTCATCAGTAGAACGAGATGCAAGTTGCTTTGCAGAATTAAAAGCTTCATACATGTTTATGCAGGGTTACTCAACTCCAGAGGCAAAGTATTGTCCTTAATGTTTGGTTTATATTACGTTATTTATATTAATAAAGGAGAGCACAGAGTAAGTAGCTATTTCTAAATATTGTTGTGATATTCTGGCGAATACTTTATATACTTACTATATATTAAAAATATCTAAATTGTTGCAAAACTCGTTTCCAAGTCTTTACATACGAATTAAAGAGGAGTTGATTTTATAGTTAGTATAGCAATTTTCGGTATAAAAGGGATTGAGCTGTCTTGTGGATCTAGTGGGAATACGAAATAAAATACTTGCGAGGAAGTGAGGTGCATCAATCACTGAGTGACGAAGCTTGTTTAAATAAGGGACTCACATGGTTTCACTATCTTACTTTAAAGTTTGGAGCATATGAGATATGGAACACAAACACAACACATTTTAAGGTTAGAAATTAACATTTAGAACAGTCTAAATTCTTGCTTTATTCCCGATAAGTGTGTCAAAGAATACTACTTTTTGAATTTATTGGATAACTCCAATGTTTTCATTATAGCTGGAACAAGAAGATTTTTTTACTAGTATCAAAGTTAGTAAATATTGAATTTGGGCCAGGTTTTACATGAAGAAAAGTATAATCTCCTACATTTCATCATCTAATAGAAATACGAAAGTCAAGGAGGTGTCGGAAGAAGACAAATATATTAGCTTATCAATATCAGAGACTGGTCAATTACGGGAAATTAATTCATGGGTCTCAATATAGAGAAACTTTTGCTGTGATATTCGTAAATGTCTAGGTCGCCTGATATAGTACGAAGAAACGTAAACATTACTAAGAAAGAAAAACTTAAAAGTTTATTAATAATCACAACACCGACTTATATGCACGACATAATTCACAAGTTTGGCCAACTTTGATACTTAGTGCGCATTAGAAATCCTAAAATCTGTCACGCACACTCACTCTCATAATTTAATGCGCTAACTGTGGTGTGAGTAGTTTAGTTAAATACTTATTGTACCCAAAAGTCAATAAATGATTTTAAGATATAACAATATTCAAAGTTAGTACAATAACAGTACGGCTCAAAATATTAGTAACAAGTTTAAAAAAGTAACGAAAAAATAGACACATTAATTTGCGCTGTTGCATGATATAACACGAGTATTACTTTAAAAACTCTCAGTATAATTTAATTTATATTGCGGTTATTTAGTACCATCAACTTGATTCAAATACACAAAACATAAAAGAAATTTTGCTATATTGATTGAGTATAGTACAATGTTAAACTGTTTCTACAATAAAATACGCATCATAACTTATTTTACTCCACATTAAATGGATTTCTCTTGTTACGTAATTTGGGTTCGATTTTTTTATTCACATGAGAGAATACCAGGAAGGATTCTTCTCATAGTGCTAGGCCGTGCCAAAAATATATACACTGCGTAGCTCAATATTTCTAAAACGCCCGTTACTGAGCGTTTAGCCATCACATTGATAGTGTAAGTTGTACATAGAATATAGAATGATTTCTAGCACGGTTGTAATTGTCGGGAACATAAAAACGAAGTGTCTATAATATTACACAGTTGATGGTCTGTGCTTGGAGTATATTTCTCCTTCATCGGACTTATGAGACGGACGTGGGATATTTAATGGGTATTTGACTGAGGTTGTTAGGAGAAAAACATGGAGGTAGAGAGAAAATGATAGAAATTTTACATATTTTAATATTTTAAATATACATATACGGTACATATTAATATCCTTATATTTGCATATGTCCCACGCGTTTATACGAGTATGTCTATAATATTGCGAGAGAGTTGAATGTACGAGTATATTGCAGTAGTTTTAATACGAACAACGCGATGTACTCTTGCTTTCTTGTTTCAACGCTTTTATAATTGCAAACCGTAAAAATTTCGATATGGTGTGCACATTTGGGATAGTCACCTTCTGTTCTATACCATAAATATCTGAGATTTTTTTAAACATTTGTTCTAATAAATCAAACAACATGAAAATGGTTCTAGTTACTTCTATATCTAACAGAAAGTATTGTTATAGTAACGGTTTAAAGGTTATTATTTAATTGATGTCATGGTTTAAACATTTTTTTAAATTACATTATATGATAGCTGTCGCTTCACGATATGATTATAAGACATAAAGTAACGTTGGCAAATAATGTAATTTATATGAAAGAAATGACATTATTGTTGGACAGAAGATATTAACAGTAAAATGAGAAAGCGGTTTATAATAGTGATAATACTCGATTCTTCTTTGCTTTATAATTTAAACACAAAATTATTGCATTCACATATCTATTTCACTCACTTCATAGCGTTGTAATGTAAATCAATAAATTGGATTGTTCATATTTTATATAAAATTTTATATCAATACGATATAAACGCTGGTATGAGTTTTGTTTCATTGAAATTCTACATTATGAAATATTCACAATTTCATCACGGAAACAGATTCCTGCGATTCTAGAAGCACTTAGTTTATATGCCCCCGATAAATATAGGCATGCAAGGAATTACCCTATGTTCTACTTGCCAACTTACATGACGAATATCACAGCTAAATACTCAGTCATGCATTGTATATAAATATTGATTCAACTGAGTGACACTGTAAACATGTTCTCGGCATCATCTAAAAGTATGAGATGAATCCTGACTGAATTTTTTTTCTTAGAATAACCGAATTACTTAATAGCAGACGTTGTTTGTGTAACATGAGAAATTCGTGCAAAGTGTTCAGTAAAAAAACTTTATAATGTAAGTTTTTTATTCTTTCTTCAAGATAAATTTTTAATTTAAGTTAAAACTGATTAAATTTGTATCAAAGTGGTATGATAGCTGCGAAAAGAGCTGCAGATGTTTATGAAAAGATACGATCGCATTAGTCACAACGAGTAAATTACTCTATGGAAGCAGCAACACGATGACAATATTCGTATGAAGCAGTAGAAAGACAAACACAGTGTCATGTTCACAAAAAAATAATGATGTCATTATTATTAGTGTAACCTTAAAAAGAACTTGACACTTCAGGGTTGTTTCCAAAAATTTTAAATTGCAGAAAATGTTTTAGAAATATCTTGGATATTCAAATGAATACAGTTTTATTCTAAAAAATCATAAGTTTATTAAAGATAGAAATTTTAACAATTTATTTTGAAATCCTTTATCTCTGAAATACATATTTGTTGATTGACAACTTTAATATCCAAGCGTTGATTGCAATTTGAAGCCATGTTCTTGTACACGTGATGCAGCTGTCAAAATAAGGTGTTTTCAGCGTGGGTGAAATTCGTATACCGTAATATCACGAACTGACACGTTGATTAATCTATTCATTCCTCACTTCATAATAAATCCACAGTACCTCTAAATTATCAAAATATAATATTTAGGTATATTTCTTTAAGTTTATCGCTTACGAGTTTATTGGTGAAACCAATTAATCAAAGAGATAATTTTTATATTATTTAAAGCAACATTAATTTACATATAATGGACAATACACTCCACCTAAAGTGGAATATTTTACTACCTCATATCAAAAGAACAACAAAGGTTTAGTAAGTTGTCTACGGTTTTCTTACCAAATATATGTTTCTCATTTCTTAACATATGCTGACGTGGGGAAGTTCCTAATCTAACAACCGCAGCCACAAACTTCGTATCCTTACACTCAACGTATTTTGCTGAAATGAAATACATGTTAAGCAACCTCTGTGGCTAAATACGCCTGTCTTCTAGCCTGCGGGTTTAGATTCCCGTTAGAACCAAGATAAAAAAAGGATTTCAGTTTTGTGTTCACTTAACGCCTATTTAACATCTTTCTGGTTGTTTGAAAGAGATTATTACCACATGGCAATAAACGCAACAGATTGTACTGTATTCAACAAAAAAATGATTATAATTGCAATATAATAATATTAAAATTATAATTTACTAAGCGCCGTTAAGATTGCAGATTCCGCAATGACGCTACAACTCGGGATTCAAATCCAATATAATTGTATTGTCGTTGTTAATAGTACAACCTAACGAGCGTATTGCCATGTGGTAATCTCTTCCAGCCAACTAGTACGATGTTAAAGAGGCCTTACGTGAAAACTAGACAGGAATGCTTTTTAAAAAAATGTGGGTTCCAACAGGATTTGAACCTGCAACCTCCGGACTGGGAGACTTACCAAATAGTCTCCCATTATAATTATTGGTATGACTAGATAATTTTCTTTCATAGTTTATACAACAATAACACAATTTTAACAAAATTTGAACACAATTAACTGTTTTAAGTAAAATAAAATTTTAACTAATTTTTCTTTAAATAATCAGAATAAGCAAAGCGTGTAATACCTTTTAAGTTCAATTTTTGCCATTTTTGTAAAAAAAAATATTGATTCTTAAGAAATACTTGTTGATTGATATACTAAATTGTGTTACACTTTATATTTTGAAACCTTTTTATAAGCCAGTATATAACTTCTAGTAAATAAAAAAATACAAAATTTGTGTTTAATATATTAACAAAATCAAATATACAAATGTTTTACTGACAACCGTTTCAAGCAGTTTGATTATTATTTTTTTCATTGCCCTAGTAAAAACATCATTTCAAACCATTTTTTCAATGCTTCTCAAAAAAAAATTCTGAATACGTATTTATAGAAATATTTGTATGGAAATAAAAGTGGAAGGAAATTCATTCTGCTTTCAGTACATTTATATTTAAATTTGATTCCAAATCCCATTTTTTAAATTGAATTTTACTGATCGCATACGAGAAATAAGTAGGAAACCCAACAAACACGTGCTTTTATCGAGACCCCATCGTATCAATATGTTCCACTTGACGTTTCTGTCTCTCGAAAAAATTTCGCATTCATAATATAGCTGACGTGGGACATAAATAAAATTCACATATGATGTAGTAGGTCACAAATAAAATTCTGTAGGTAAATACTTAAATACAAGCTCGTATTCCGAGCTTTCGTATCGTATTACCAATCTTTACCCAACTTTTATAAAGGCGCGGTACTTCGTCCTCTTTATTTTGAATGAGGAATATTTTTTATCATTGCACTATTATTTATTATTCAGGAATATAATATTGACAAACAGGGCCAGCTTGATAAGGGCGCTTTTTAATTTATTTACCCTTTCAACAGTATCATGTTTCAAAGGCATTGAGCGAAATTTGAGATTACATTTCGTTGTTCATATTCTGATATTTGTTTATGTAAGCGTTATTTAATTTTTGGCCCTTTAAAATTACACAAACTAACATACCACCGCGTCATATCTCTGTCTAGGTAGGCATAGACAAATGAACACCAGACTTTAATATATTGATACACACTTTTCCCCTCCTTTACATTTATACACATTTTTATACAACTCCTAAGATTACTGTAAATTTTACTTTCAAAATGTTATTCCTTTGAAAAACTGTAATTTTCATGGTCTTACTTTACAACGTCTTCCCATCATATTTTCATACAACTCCTAAGATTACTGTAATTTTTTACTTTTTTTATTTCCAAATATTATTTATTTGATACAAATATAATTTTCGTGGTCTTTACGACGTCTTCCACTCATATTTACATACAACTCCTAAGATTACTGTAATTTAAAAAAAAAATTCTTTCCAAATATTAATAATTTGATACAAATATAATTTTCTTGGTCTTTACGACGTCTTCCACTCATATTTGCATACAATTCCTAAAGTTACTGTAATTTTTAACTTTTCTTTTTTCACAATATTATTCATTTGATACAAATATAATTTTCTTGGTCTAACTTTACAATATCTTCTACTCATATTTGCAGTGTATATTTGTTTTTGTTAAATATTTAGTTCTAGATATTCAAACCATCCCAGAGTACTCCTGTTCATATTACTTAATACATCAGTCTTAAGTTCACATTCAATCTTCATCACTTCATTCCAAGTTCTGTCATCAATAGGCGCCCCATGTTTTTTATTCAGTACGCGTATTTCTACAGCATTTATTCGGCTCTTCTCAGTTTTTTTAACGTCTTCGTTACTCTCCCATACATCAGTTGTGTTAAATAATAGTTATATTACTTGAAGAAATGAGACAGAAATACTTCTAATACGAAGAATATATCGTAAGAGAATGAACGATAGAGTAAGCAATGACCAAATTAGGGATAACTGTCCATAAAGCTATAAACATAATCGAAAAAATAATGGCGTGTTGGTTTGGAAATATTGAGATAATGAGTTTTGAAAAATTAACAATACAAATATATACGAGTATGTCTAGAATTAATGGCGTACGAGGGAAAGACAATCAGATGTAGTAATGGAATGAAACGTAATATAGATGGAGAAATTTGGGTCGAAAGAAATATAATATATGAAACGTACAGTTTGTTAATAAATACATTTAATAAAAAAAAACACAAGAGCGCGTATGATGGGATGTACAAGTGTGAATAAGTCAAAGACTGTTGGTGTGGATATCTGCACTCTCTGCCTACTTCAAAAAATATATGGCTCGATGATATGTACGTATCCAATTTAATCAAAATTAAAAATCTTTGTTTATACCGTAATACATACCAACTACCCAAAATAATTCGTTTAAACTATAAAAAAATTCGTTATATAGTGACTTTCTATACATATATGAAGGAAAAAGACGGTCACCGTGACCTAATTGGTAAAACGCGTATCTTCCAGCCCGGAGGTTGCGGGTTCGATTCCCGTTGAAACTCATTTTATTATAAATGATTCTAGTATAGTTTTCGCTTAAGACCTCTTTAACATATTTTTATTAGTGTTCAAAAATTACTACAAAGCAATAAACCCATCGGGTTGTACAGTATACAACGAGAGTGTAATGTAATATAATACGATACGAAAGGTTTTAGTACAAATTATTAATATTCTTACTCCAAAGCAACTAAGGTTGCCTTTGTAACTCGTTTTTGAGCGTATATTTAAGGTCTGCTATTCGATACACTATTTGTGACCTTCCAAATATTTTACACCCCCTATAGTAATATTCACTATGTTGTGACCGGGACTAGCCCTGTGAGCGCATACTTACACAAATTCAAACCGACACAGCGACATGGAGCAGATGCTAGCGAGGCCAGATGTCCCCTGCAATCGTTTTGCAGCTTTTGTATGACGCGATCTGTGAACTCGTATCAATCAATTCAAGCGAAATATTAAAAAAAATGTTTCGCTACATTGGGGGGACATTTATGATCATTTCGTTTTTTTTTCCTATTCTCTTTTTTTTGTACATGCTATAATTTATGAGTAGGGTATAATCCAAAATGTTTGTTGTTGAAAACAGAAGTTTTGTTCACTTCAAACAGAAAATATTTTTTTGAAAAATGGAAGAATAATTGATTTGATACGCGGACTTAATGGGTTAGTTGAATTTTTTATTGCTCAATTCGGAAAGTTTGGATATTTTTTTGAAACTTTATATTATGAAATAAGTCAAAGGAACACTTAAACATATATAGTATACTAGTACTCGAACGGACAGTTTCAAAATCTGTTAAGATGATAGTCCAGAATTATATTTTAGAACCAACTTTGATGTATGAAAATAAAACTAGACGTGGAAACAAAACTGAAAAGAGCAGAATAAATGCTATAGCGTGTGTTTAGAAGATAACATACATGGGGTGATAGTGTATGACATAATATGAAAATAAGTGATTAGGGATGAATGTGAACTTAAAGCTGATGTGTTGAGTAAGATGAAGAAGAACACTCTGAGATGGTTTGGGTATGTGGAACAAAAGAATGAAGAAATATTAACAAAAGAAATGTACATTGCAAATGTGAGTAGAAGGCGTGGTAGAGGAAGGAAGAAGGAAAGTATGATTGGATCAAGTTTATGATATTTTGAAAGAAGGAAATAAACTCTTCCTCTCTGCTTAACCCGACAGGAAAATAGCATAAATGTTTGCAATATTTGTTTATCACTTTTATTGCAAATACAATCTGGTGAGTTTATTGCCAGGCTCTCAAGCCAAATCTTTCCTACCAACCAGACAAAAGTAAATGAAGCAAAAAAAACAAACATTTAAATGACCATCCATCCCCACGAAGTCCATGAGCATATGTCCACAAACTTCACAAAGACGGACAATCACCCGAACATTCCTTTTCATATAAAGTGAGATATCATCAATCAAAAGGAAAGGAAGGGATGGGGGAGAGGAAAAAAAATCAGGAATGAAACACGTTATACTACTGACTAGAAATTTAGAGTTTTTTCAATCGTTTCTTAAAGCATGCCTAAGACGAAGCGAGTCTAACATTTGGTTGTAACTGATTCTAGAGTCTCATTGCATGTGAGGTAAAGGACTACGTAAAAAAGATCAGTTAACTGGGAATTCCAATAAATAATCTCTGTTTAAGCGTAGCGTTAGTACATGATCGGAAAGGCGTTAAAAAAATTCGGCGAGATAACTGGAACAGTTAAGGATATTATACAATAGATAAAGTATGTTAATTTGTCGTCTATTTCTCACGTTTAACCAGTTCAGCGCCTTCTGGTATGAAGTGATATGATCGTACTTTCTTAGGCTAAAAATAAATCTTAGACAAACATTTTAAAGACGCTGTAATTTGTTGAGTTGTTACTCTATAATATCTAAATAACATACGTCCACATAGTCCAAAATCGTATGTATGCATTTAACTTTATTTATCGTATGACACGAACGTTTCCATACCTTACATAGTTTGTGCATTTGTTTGCTTATGCGGCAGTGAAGTACTTTCAAGACCATATGGAGAAAAAATATATAAAAAATAAGATATGTTTATTTAGTGTACCTAACGTAATTTTTTAATACGGAATACTCCAGTTTTCAATATATTCTGCATTGAATCGCTTTTTTACTACACTCATGTTACTTGCGTGGTTCGATTGTATGTTTCATTGAAATTATACTGATGCCGCGAAACGTTTTATTTTCAAAGTTTTAACATTATTTTTATTCACACGCTATGTTTTTAAAACTATATTTGAATAAGTATAAGTTTAAATTTTTTATTTAACTTTTTATTTCTGTTAAAATTTAGTTTCAGCATTTTGAGACAAAGTATACTGTTGGTTACATTTGGAATATACAGTTATTTTTTTTTTTTTTAATTTACTACACAGCAGTGTCATTTACAGACAAATACACAAATGATACGTTAATAATAATCATCGTGTCGTGTAGCTTCTGACAGCATCGTGACTCCCATGATAGTCTCCGAGGAGTCCTCTTCATCCATACCTGCACTCCGCGGCCCGTCAGGCAGATTCTTAATTTGGTTCGTCATCCTTCTATGCCTCCAGTAACCACAAACCTCTACAAACTGTCTCTTTGGCCATGAACAATGGGCCCGAAAAATCGGAGGACTCGTCGAAGGCATATTGTCGACAATTTATATTCTCAGTTCTTCGAGAATGGAGGCGTTAGTTTGTCTTGCTGACAATGGAATTCGTAAAATACAAAAAATGTATCTTAAACAAACATGTAGATATAAAAAATATGTAATAATAAGAATAATATATTTACAAAGTCATTGTTTAAAATTCTTCAATATTAATATGTGTGTTTAAATTCAATATATGTAAGTATATTATAAAATATTACCTAATAAAGCCAAGTAAACTTACGTAACTGTTCAACACATATTTTACAGTGGTAACAACTTAAATTTGTTATTAGTGGAACAACGCTTAAATATAATCATTTGAAAAAAATACCTTCATAATACGAAAAAAAATACCTTCATAATACCTCGTACATCAATTATGAATAGTCAAATCTCTTTTATAAAGAAAGACAAATCAAAAAGTACTTTTATAAAATACTTATTCATGTTTCAAAGTCTGTTTTTAAAGGATGGTGAAAATACAACACTTTGCGAGGCAAATATTGTATATATATACTCGTAATATAGTGGAAATGTATTTTAAACGTTTTTCAACGTAACATTTTTTTGTATCCACCTGTATCCATCCCTCCCGGTTCTAGGGCATGCTGAAACCATCGCTTAAAGGGGATCTTGTTAATTCCTTTATTTGATCCGTCCATCTCATATGACATATTATTTTTTCTCGACTTCCTTTAACTGTCCCTGTGATAACCAGCATCTCCAGAATTTTCTATTTTTTTCTAGCAACATGACTAAAGCACATTAGTATTCTTTTGTTGAAAGAATTTCGGTCTTCTCTAAATTATTTTTAAAAACACATTTAAATTGCAAATAAAATAATTGAAATAATAATAACTATTATTCCAAATGTGGTGTATTTTATTTAAGGTAATCATAATTAAATTTCATACCAATATATTTCTTAGGGGCTTTTTTCAAGACAGATAGATGTTACCCGTACAACGATTTGGTGGTAAATATGAAGGTTAAAAGTACACTTCAGAATAATTCATCTAATTCAATAAATAAAAATTTTATATTTCACATCAAAAAAACTAATCAAAACCTAATCTATAAAAAAAACATGTATGCTAAACAAGTATTTTTTTATCACTTTCTTTGTACAATTCCGCAAGATTACGAGAGAAAATTAATGATAAAAACAAAGGATAAAGCAATAGCGAGTAATTTAAAAAGTAATAGTGTGACCCGCTTGTTTTAAACAATGGTTGAAAAGCACTGATATAAAGATACTCCCCGACTGGCGACCAGATGAGTAGCACTTAGCGAGAACTCCCCACTCGACGATATTTCGAGAAGATTTGAGAGGCGAACCATTGTGTTAACTCACACATGGATACGATAAAAAAAAGTTTGCAAATAATTCTCTCGAAAATATGTCTTTTTTTTTATTATTAAGGTACAATAACATTGATAAAATTAAAATATTTATGTCATTTTATTGATCCTTGTCAATCGATAATCAGAAAATCTGCATAATAAGTACATTAACGCTGTTTCCTTGCTGGAGTAAGTAGAAATGATTGCCAAAATCTCATACAACTCCTCCAATATTCTTACTTTTTATTTTTTCAAAATGTTCAACCATACGTTTCTTGGTCGTCTTCCACGTCCTTCACTCACATTAGCATTGTATATTTGTTTTCTTCATTCATTCATTCGACGTGTCTAAACCATCTGAGTTCTTTTCTCCATTTTACTCAACAAATCAGCATCAACTTCACATTTATCCCTAATCAAACTGAATAATATTGTAGTTTATTATTCGTCTTCTTATATTTATTTTAGTCAGGAATTATATTAAATTCATTTTGACTTATTTCAACGAACGTCTATTTAACAATACACGAAATTTACCAAAATCAATATTTATTCATGAAATAATTCAACATTTTTCATGCAAATAAATCTTTGATTAAAAATCAATCGAAGAAAAATTTTCAGTCAATAATTGAATTTTAAGGATTTGAATAATTAAACACTCACGTTGCTAAAAAGCTTTTGACAGTTTTTAAATCACATGAGAATCGCAATCTGTCTGATCGGCCGCTTTTTGATAAATAATGAGAACAAAAATAAATTATATCACTCATATACTCGTATATAAGTTCATCATCATAAAAATCAATAATTCAAACACTTACGTGTTGTTTTTATCAACTTTATGCATCCTCACACTCAAATTTTTTTTCGTAATACATTTAATTTGTCAATAAGAGTTTAAATCCTCAATTAGAACGCCCTTATGGAAAATCTGCTCTCTAAAAGGCGCTATACTCGTATATGTAATATAAAGATGAAAGAAAGATCTCTGTCGTAATCTATGGGTTGTTGGTGATACAGGTTATTATGACACGTGTCCACACCCTTCGGTCGTTTGCCGTTTGCATGCCAGTGTACAGGCTCTCCCCAGTCAATTCCTTCGACTAATTACTCAATCTTTCTGGCGTTCTATCTATGCCTCATCTTCCTGACAAACTTCGTTCGATCATTTGTTTCTCCAGGTTATTTTACTGACTTCTGGAAATATGCCCAAAAAACGCATAATGTGCTGGAAGCATATTGAGAACAATCGTACCGCCACATTTAGCTCTTAGAGTATGGAGACATTCGTTTTTCTTGCGGCTCATAGGATTCTCAATATCCGACGCCAACACCACATACATCTCTAAGGAATTGATTCTGACACTATTTCTGCGCCGTACAAGAAAATTGGAAATGCTATAGTTCGGATTAGCTCTTTGTTGGTGCTATTGGAATAATCGCAATCTTTCCATATGATTGATGATTTATTATAGAAAGCTGTGCCGTGGATTTTTTTTTGTTATTAAGTAAGTCAGCCGTTGTATCCGAGAAAACTTATCAGCTACTCCACTGTACTAAATCTGATGGCACTCCAAAGTAAAACAATCTAAATACACCGGCATGTTTGTTTTATATCTTTTTTTGAAATAATATATATGACCTAAGTCAAAGATATCTTTATATCTCCCAAATAATAGGCGGAAAAAGAGTTAAATTCGTCAAAACAATTATAAAGTAGAGCAATATTATATGCACACATGATCCAACTTTAAGTTAACACCAGTGAACACAAGAGCTTCAAAACAAAACCTTCTCACCATTCCGAGAATTAGTTCAATGAAACAACGTTTATCTAACTCTAAAAATATTCAACTAGCGTTCATACAAGAGGAACTAAAGAAAAATATAAAAAAAACATAAAATAAATAATACATTAATAAAATCAGCGATGATTTTTATACATATTTGGTCACCTCACCATACTGATATTATTATGAATGTTGTATGTTTGCGTATGTGTTGATATATGGTAGATATGTATGTAAATTCGAGTGAGTGTAAATGTATCATTGACAAATTTGATATACACTATATTATTTTTTTTCTTACGTTGTACGTTAATCCTACTTTGTAAATTAGACAACCTCCTTGGTACCATTGTTGGTAAGACACCCCTTAGTCGACCTATGGTTAGCGGGTTAATTTATCATTTTATATAACTTTTTTTTTGCTACCTGTTGATGATTATGGACAACCTCCATGACCTAGTTGATAAGACTGTCGTCGGTACCCAATTTTTTAATTCCAGCATGGTTTTTATCTGACTTAATTAACGTTTTTGTAGTTGGTTAGAGGAGATTGCTACTGGGCAATTAAATCACAAGATTTTGTACTGTATGTATTGAAAGTACAATACAATAATACCAAAAATGTTGTGCGTGTCCGCATATTTGAGGTGCATAACCGCACGGTAACGCACTGGACTTGTGTGCGGAAGGTTGCCGGTTCGAACCTCTCGCTGAGCTACTTCCTTCAAACGGCACAGACATTTTTTCCGCCTACTATTTAAAAATATAAGAATGCTTTTGACTTCGGTCATATTTATTTTTTCGAAAATAGAAAGTGTCACTTCGGTGTCATCGGATCCAGTACAACGATGTTACCGGTGAGTTTGCTGGGGTGCAACTCCTCACTAATTTCCTTTTCTTACGTATGTTTTCATCTTTTATATTTTTGGTATGCTATTTTTATTTCAATATACATTTTTAATGATCGTATATAAATCATTTATAACAATATCATTCTTATTTTTATGCTTTTCCATTACTTAAATTAAATTGGGATTAGATTTATACTCAAATTATTATACCTTTTATTTTATTAACACAAATAAATTTATTGTTGGTGTTAATATAATATTTTTACATTAAATACTAGATCGCATTTCATCTGTATTCACAGAGTGGGCTAATAATCTGCTTTCTTTTATAGCATAAAAACTACTCTTTAGGTGATGTATCAAAACAAAAAAAATTCAATCTTTCTATTGTAGAAATAAAATGAACACGATAAATATGAATTGGATTCCACAACCTCCTACATTTTATTTTTAGTAATTTTATCAACAATGAATTTCATAATGTTTAATACACAAAAGCCCCAATTTGTTTCCGCATTGAACTGAAATAATATCACTATATTTCGTTAATATAAAATACTGTACACCTTTTATTTGTAAATCATTCACGTGTCAGTTTCAACATCATTCATTTACATAAATATTCGTGGAACTCGTTGTTCTCTTCAATCAATCCTTTTTCATTTAATAGAGATGAATTGATATTGATATGACAATTTGTTCAGATCTCTCTATATATGTAAAAAGGCAAAATCCAATTGAGCGCAAAAAAAAGCTTCGGATAAAAAAACTTTATCGGCGTTGTGTTTAATTTGATTAAAGATTGGTAAATTAAATACGCGGTTAACTGGAGGCAGCGCATGCTAAAAACTACCTAATTTTTTTAAAACCGAATTGAATGTTTATCCCTCCTCATGGCAAGTTACTAAGGATCTCTGTCCAAGCATTGAATTCAATCGTGTTAGATAGTTAGATCTCTGTCCAAGCATTGAATTTAATCGTGTTAGTTAGTTAAATCTCTGTCCAAGCATTTAATTCAATCGTGTTATTTAGGTAGATCTCTGTCCAAGCATTGAATTTAATCGTGTTAGTTAGTTAGATCTCTGTCCAAGCATTGAATTTAATCGTGTTAGTTAGTAAGATCTCTGTCCAAGCATTGAATTCAATCGTGTTAGTTAGTTAGATCTCTGTCCAGCATTTAATTCAATCGTGTTAGTTAGTTAGATCTCTATCCAAGCATTGAATGTAATCGTGTTAGTTAGTTAGATCTCTGTCCAGCATTTAATTCAATCGTGTTGAATTAAATGTTAGTTAGATCTCTGTCCAAGCATTGAATTCAATCGTGTTAGTTTGTTAGATCTCTGTCCAAGCATTGAATTTAATCGTGTTATCTCTGTCCAAGCATTGAATTTAATCGTGTTAGTTAGTTAGATCTCTGTCCAATCATTGAATTCAATCGTGTTAGTTAGATAGATCTCTGTCCAAGCATTGAATTTAATCGTGTTAGTTAGTTAGATCTCTGTCCAAGCATTGAATTTAATCGTGTTAGTTAGTTAGATCTCTGTCCAAGCATTGAATTTAATCGTGTTAGTTAGATAGATCTCTGTCCATCCATTGAAACCATTTTCTTTTTATTTTATTAGTATCACGCTTTAAAACTTAAAAATGTTTAGAATTTAAATTTGTGGTGAGTTCTTTACGTGATATGTTTTAAAATAATTAAGACTTTTTTTAGTACCATAACATTAACAAAACCTGACAAAAGTAATATTTACTCGTATGTCTGAAAATGAGGCAGATCGGGGAAAAAAATTAATGGAGTGGAAGTAGGTTTAATTTGAACACAGGGAGATATCAAAAGTACCAAAGATACAAGAGTAACTAAGGATGTGGGCGAGGTAAAAACTGAGTGCGTGGAGAGAAAAGTGTGATAGTTCGAGAGAGAAGTGACACAACGCGATAGTACGCGTATATCTGTATAAAAGTATTTAATAAAACTTGTCACGTTGAGCCAACAATAAATTTGTCTAGTTAAATGAAAAATTTTGTACTTAAGAGAAACGGCGTTAAGTCTGTAGAATACCATTGATATTATTTAAATTAAATCAAATTAAAATGTTTTTAAATACTCTTAATTGATTCTTACTGCTTCCATTTCATTTTTAATTGACATATCATAGTCAACAACATAAAATATATGGGGTAATTACTTTTTTATAGATTCAGTTAAAAAACAGTTCAAATATTACATTTATAAGCAGATCACAGTCTACATTATGCTTATGACATAACTCCTGAAAATACCAATATCGTATATCTTAATAGGCTGATCTCTTTGTAGGCGTTCTCCAAGGTATAATTCTCTCCTCACTCCTTTTTTCTATATTTATTAACTCAATAACATCATATCTTTAGAGATATATATTAATTTTTAAACCAAATTGCTTTCACGAGGATATAGTCGTATATTATTTTTTATCCAAATTGCTTTCACACGGCATTGAACGATCTAAATGCGGAGCTTCAATCGATCTCCGAGTGGACTAAAGAGTATGACTTACTCATTTATTCTACGAAGTCTCAAGCGTTCCTCATTGGCAATCCTCAGCTTCTAAGTAAATTCAACACTGACTTCCTCCCTCCAATATTACTCGATAGCTCTATCATACCATTAATAAAACGTTAAAAACCTAGGAATGCTAATGGATAACACTCTCTCACGGCGAAATCAAATAAATGAGATAAACTAAATGAGCCTTCTTAAGCCTCCATTCCCTTAAAGTGTTGAAAAGAATCCTGTCTACTAATACTAAAATCACTCGTGCAATCTTTGCTCTTTAAGATTTTGGACTATGCGTACGACTGTTGTTTGGATATTATGGAGGAACAACGGAACAAATGACAGCGTCTTCAAAATGTTTGTCTAAGATTTATTTTCAATCTAAGAAAGTACGATCATATCACTGCATACCAGAAGGCGCTGAACTGATTAAACGTGAGAAATAGGCGCCAAATTCACATACTATTTCTATTGTATAATATCCTTAACTGTCACGCACCCAGCGTCTTTTCGTTCATGGACTAGTGATGCGCTTAAACATAAATTGTTTATTGGACTTTCCAGTTCACTGCTCTTCTTTCTTTACGTCGTCCTTTACTATACATCCAGTGAGACTCTGGAATAAGTAACAAACCTAACTAACATCATTTACTTTTGTCTTTTTGGCTGGAAGAAATTACCACCTGGCAATGAGCCTGCCAGATTGTATTTGCAATAAAATGTTAACATAAATAAAAGTGTTAAATTGACAAAACATGTGAGTTTTGATTGTTATTTTAACTAAACCTCTAAAAAGAAATAAGTATTTTTGATAATGAGACAATTGACCGCAAGCTAAAATGACTACGCAATCATAGAACTTTAAAAAAATACTTTATAAATCAGAATATAAAAACAATAATACATACGATGGAAATCGTTTATTTAATCTGCCGTTGAAATTTTTTTTAACCCTCCGATCGGTGACAGTCCCGGCGGCGTTAAAAAAGTGGTAAGGTCCCTAGGGACCGTCAAAAAATTTTATGGTATTATGATGATGCAGGTGTGTCTTGATGGTTTTGTATGTTAGATAATGGTTGTATAAAGTGCCTAAATGTATATAGAAGGATAAAATATAAGTATAAAGGCCAAAATATAAGTTTTTTTGGTAATTCAGGTTTTATTTGACAGGTAAAAAATAAAAGTTGTAATAAATGTATTATTGTGCTGCTTTCGCTTATCGGTTTCACTATCTACCGAACAACTATAATGCATTGTATACAACAGCAGGACCGATTTATTCTTCTTCGGCACGGCAAACACAATTCATATACGATTTCTTTTAATAATGGTATAAGTCAGGTATAAGGTCCCTACGGATCTTGTACCTGATTCCCTTACTAAATGTTTTCAAACCGTAATAAAACACGAACGAGTGATCTTACTTGATCTTCAAAACCGATTTTAATCGCTTCAGCATGTTTTTTTTGGAATACATGCAGCATCACATTTCTAAAACATACAAAGAGAAAGTTGTGAGCAAACAAAAATCGAAAACGTCCCCAGGGACCTTGTCACTAATCCGAGGGTTAAAAAGAAATGTCAGTTTCGTATTTGTTGCAGACAAATTTGAAAACGTTTTTACTTTATTTTCGCATAATTTAAACCATCCGTTTGATTCGAATATTTAAAAAGTCATCTCCGAATAAATTGGATTAGTTTGCTTTCATAACTGATAAATATTGTCTATAAATCAGCTTAAATTCATTAATATTTATTAATCCAATATGATTGCACAATCAAAATATAATTCTAATAAAAATAGAATTCTTTACTGTTTGAAGTATTCAAACATTTTCGTATATATTTTTCTTCTAAGTATTTTGTTAACGAAAATAATAATCTAGAAACATATTTTTGGATACCTTCACTAAACTTCTATACTTATTTATCATTTATAGATTTCAGAAGAAAAGTATTTTCTCTGATTTTATTCTTAGATTAAAATACTTCACCCTAAATAGATTTACAAGGAAATCGATATTTTGCTTTGAATTATTTTAGTTTAATATTGTGTTATAAAAGAAAATAAACCATATTAATATTTAATAATTAATCTTATTAAGTTTCTTTATCTCTTATTATAGGTTTCTCTGAAATTTATAATGATTTCCTATGAAAATCTAGCTATTATCTTAATATTTTTTCTTAAAGTTTTTTAATTAATTCCATTATAATTTTAACGTAAAATATTTTATCAATATCTTATGATATATAACATAGTTATTTGAATTTATCAAAACCTAAATAATTTTTTCGTATTTACTGTTTCAAGTTTATTTAAATATATTCACATGAATTATATTCAATAATTATTTTAATTTGTCCTTTTGAATTAACTTTGTTTCTTATTTACATACCATCATCTCGTTTTCCTGTCGGAGTAGGCGGAAAGGATAGGGTGACAGACTTTCCTATTGCAACTCACATCAATCGCTTCTTCTACATTGATACAAAGTCTCAAACAACTCATTTAATTTTTTTACATTTCCTTCTTTTGAAATATCATTCCCTTGATCCAACCATACTTCTCTTGATCTTCCTCGACCCCGCCTTTCTCTTATTTTTTGCACCATATATTTTTATTATTAGTTTTTCTTCATTCATTCGTTCTACATATACAGCCCATCTCAGAATGCACTTCTTGAATTTGTTTAATGCAGCAGCTTAAAGCTCACATTCATCCATGATCATTTCATTCTGTATTCTGTTATTTACTGCCACTCCATATATTCTACTCATTTTTATATCATTTTTCGACTTCTTTAATTTTATCCACGTCCACGTATCATTTCCATGCGTGAAAGTTGGTAATAGAATACTTTGTGGGCTATCATCTTAGCAGATTTTGATACTATCCTCTTCGATTATAACATATATGTTTCAGGGCCCCATTGTTTTTTTCTAATCAATATCTCTCATAACTCTCCCATTGTCTGAGAAAATATTTTCCAAATAGTAGAATTCCTTAGTAAAGGATGGAATTTAATTTATCAATAATTATTTTTCTAAGCCAAGTCATCATAAAGAGAAAAAAAATAGTGAAAATGATTTCCGATACATTTATTGATCCAATAGAGCGGAGTATTAGGACCGGGTTTATGCCGTTAGTAGTATGTCTCTAAGTGTTCGAGATATGGGTAGCGTGTGCAGCGTTAGTAGTCTGTCTCTAAGTGTTCGAGATATGGGTAGCGTGTGCAGCTTTAGGAGGCACACGAAGACAACCTTTTTGGGAAGTCTTGTCAAAATTTCAAATTATATATGGACACTACACACATATACTACATAACACATAAAGCCGAATGTGTTACTATAAAATATCGGAAGATCTTCAAAGATTTCTTTGTAGTTCGTCTTCTTTTTGTCAGCTTTCTGCGGGTTTCTTAACAAATGTATTTTTCCAAAAATATGTAGATGTGGGAAGTATGTAATGGAATAGAGTAAGTGATTCAATTCTTGGATACCACAATGCTGAATGACATGCTTTGCAGTATCTCTCCATACACGCTCTTAATTAAAATACCTTAGTGGTATATACAATTTTCTTATCGGCCAGATAGTAAAAAACACAATATTTTCTTACCGCATCACAATGATATCGTCTTCTTTACACATATCATTCACTTTATTCACTTACATCTACTTTCCTTCAACTTCTTCTCTACGCCTTTTACTTACATATATGGTACATTGCATGTTTGTTTTGTTAGTCTTTCTTCATTCATTCGTTCTATATGCACAAACCATCAATGTGAGCTTTTCTTTACAGTTACATAAGTAGCGTGCCGTTTTTTTTTAATTAAAGTTTATCAAAATACTGGAAATTAGGTTATCTGATAAATGTATTTCTTTGGATAATTCCCCAATTAATCCGATAAATTAATGTAACGAGCATCCCAAAACACTTTTAATTTAGGAATAACCTACATTTAAATTAATGTCTTCTTAAAAGCAATTTCATAAAACGTAAAAATTTTGACATAGGAAACTTTTTTTATCACATGTTTCATAATTTTTACTTATTTGTTGTAAAATTGTAGAAGTATAAAAATAATTGTATTATTACCCTTCAATGAGGGAAATTCTCATAATTTTTTTATGTTTTTGATAATGTTTAATTAATAAACAGTTTATTGTTTCTTTTTCAGGAGTGGCTTGAATACAAACATCAATCATCACGAATCTGAGAGAAAAGGTTCCAATCAAAATTCATCTGCAATATCTAGGTATGTATAATCAAGTTTTTTCGGAATAAAAGTTTATCTACATAAGTGCCTGAATTTATTTCCTTATTTTTAACGGCCACAGTATTTAAAATATATAAATTTTATACAAATTGTACAAAAAAAAAACAAATTTAAATGAAACAGTAAGCATATGTAAACTTTAAAACATATCTTAAATTAAAATCAACAACGAAATTGAAAAAGCATCAAATCTTGAACGCATAATCAAAACGGAAAAACATTAGTGTACAAAACGGAAAAGTATACCATAAATAATAATTGAATCTGCGTTTTTAAATTAAAAACTGTTTTTGATTCATCATTGTAAATTAAAAAGTAATTCAAAAATAAAATTGAAAAATCTAGCATGCTTGAAAAATAAAAATTCACTTTTGTAAATTCTGAAATCATAAACCTTTTTTTAATTATTGATTACAAATTATGGATGTTTTATGTAAAAATATCATATCTGGATTGCTTTAAGATGTTCGAAAAAATATTGAATTCTCAAGTATTGCTTAATAGGGTTGAAAATTTCAAGCAACCAATCTGAGGAAAAGAAAATACATCTTAACATATTCCTTAATAATTTTGCTTATACTAGTATATGAATAAGATATTTATGATATGATATCAACTATATTGGTAGGTTGTTTTTCAAATAAATGTCCGTCGATTTGAAATACTTCAAATTCTTGTTGTAAATTTTTTTTCATTACTTAATATTCCTTTTTTTCTTTAGATGTATGTTAAAGCTCGACATTTTTAAGATTACGTGATAAAAATGAGTTATCTACGAAACTTGAAAGTTTTGCGAATTGTAGTGTTTCATACGATTTTTCATGGTTTCTTGCTGCGTTTATTTATTACATAAATCATGTCTACTTGTTTCCAGATTTAAAAATAACTGCATTGGAATCTCGCCATAAGAATTCCCAGCATGCACTCTTGTTCACAATAAAAGATTTGATAAACTTCTTAGACACATTTTTAAACGTTTGACTCAAAACTTGCCAAAAATAAATGTCTAGTTTTTATTTCATTATTAATTCAAAATAATTCAAGCTTATACAATAAGATAAGTTAGTTGGAATAAACTATTTTACAAATCATAGATATTTCTACTTACAGAAGTATGAAAGTTTTGACACTCATTAGATCATAAACAATTGATTGATAAACCTTAGCGAAATATTAATATTCAGACACCACATTCAGAAACATATATGGTTAAGAATATATCCTTTAAACTAATTTGGTGATTCAGAATTCTTAATGTTGTTAATCAGAAAACTTCTCTCTTTAAGACGTTGTCGACTTAGGATAAGCATCTACAAAGCAAAAGTTTCCGAAAGTTTCTACTTTTACGAAACTTTTACTTCGACACTGTATGCAAATATATCCAGAGTATAATATTTTTACAACTCACGATCCTGCCTTTAGAAATAAGTCGACGTTGCATTAAACCTGGCTCATTATTCAAAAGAAACATTGCATTTTCTATATAAAAAAAAAACATTAATCCCAAGAATTCAGGCAAGTATTGTTCACATTGTTAAATATCAATGTGTAATATCAACCTCGGACAATGTAATCTTGCAATAGATGATAACAACTGTTGATAATACGAACTGAAGTTTGTAGAATTTTGGATGTACAATTATGTGCTGATGTTTGAGCCATCTTGAATTGATAAAAATGAAAAGATGTGCGCCAAATATGCACCTAAATCTGTCCAGTGTACATCAGAGTTTCTTCGACAAATAAAAGCTGGGTTATAGCTTGATTAGGTCTAACACAAGTTACTTATTTAACAAACTTGTTATTATCACAAATATTGACATTTATCGTCAATCGTCTGACTGTCCATGTTTTGGTCGACTATCCAGATTGGAAGTCGCAAATTAAGTTGCTGGAGCATATCGTCTTTACTTTTGTAAAAACATAAGCATAACGTTTATGTCGTCTAACTGTCACATTTATCGTACTGCAATGAAGATTAAGTCAGTAAAAACTAAAAAAAGATTATTGCTAACATTTTTTGTAATTGCTCGAAGTTCTGCTTTCTGGCCTCAAGAGAGTAACACAACGGTTACTGGCGAGTATTATGCCTCATTTATATACAAATTAAAGGATACCTTAAACACAATACACTGAGGAAAGCTATTACAAGACAGTCACGCAAGATTATAGCACGACAATGCGCCAATACACACGTATGTTGCTGCAAAACCTAACAATTCATTGTGGTTTTGAGAGGGAAATCACCTACTCTATAGGTTCGATTTGGCTCCTATAAGTAAAATCCAATTTGCGTGGATTTTTTCAAGTGATCTCCGCAGTGTTTCATCATTTTGAGAACAAACCTTCAGAATGTATTATATTTTCAGAGGTATTGAAAAATGAACTAGATTATGAAAATCATTTTTTATAACAGATGACTGTTGTCTGATGACGACCTTCATGGCCATGTTAGTAAAACGCATTTCATCCAGTCCGGAGGTTGTATGTTTAAATCCCGCTGGAACCCATATTTAAAAAAAAATCCAGTCTTGTTTCAACTTTTTAATCTTTTTGGTTGGTTGGAAGAGATTACAACATGGCGATAAGACCACAAGGTTATACTGTATACAACGAAAATGTAATACACTACAAATCTGTTTAAAAAAAATTTTTTTTGGAGTATTTTACCCCGCGGTTTGGTTTATGATGTAGACGTTTCGAAAACGTTGCAGTTTTTATCTTCAGGACTTGTTCGTAGTCAACTGCGCCATAAGTGGATGCGCGCCGGATTCTTCTGACCTGCAGCAGAGTCTCAACCGCAACTAAAGCGTATGAGTCTGTCACGGTTGGCGACTTTTACGTGAGCGAATGATTTCTTTTCACTACGGGAAAACGATCGTGCGGCTTCTACAAATGTTGAAGTTATAAGTTTTCATGTAATTATCCCTTCGATTTCATTTTAGGTAACCGTGAGGATTGAACCGTGTTAATATTGTTTGGATGTTCACATATTTTTTATTTATTTATTTATTTATTATTTATTATTACACATGACAAGAAATATACACAATTTGAGAAAAACAACAGATAATTTTATTTGGACATACAATTTTAATGGATCTGGGTTTGTTGCCTTTCATTTGTCGTATCCCCAGTAAACTAGGCTTTTGCCTGTATCTTACTGAGGATATTTAGCATGAAAAAAATAAATCGATACTTCTTTCATACATTCTTTGATAACACAAAAACAAAACCCCGTTGCACGCTCTCATCAACATATTCATATTGCCTCTTTGATTAATCAGACTTAATAACTCTTTGGATTGCAGAATAAAACGCTCCGAAACCTTATCTAATTGACACGAAGAACCGTTCCTCAAAACATAAATATATATTTTGTGCGTGAAAACCTCAAAACAAATCACTTTTTTTACATCCCTGAACGATATCGTCTGCAAATAGTAGGATCTTTAGGAGACTGTTCATTTCCTGGTTAGTTAAATAGTCCATGACTAAGATGAACAGTAGCGGATTGAGTACCGATCCTTGATGTACCCCCACCTTTACAGGAAATTCTGGTGAAGTTCCCGAAGTGCACCTCACTTGTGTTGTCACGTTATAGTACATGTCCTGGATGGCCTAGACTTCCTTATATAGGTTTTAAATGAAATCTGTCAATAATAGTGAGTTCTAATCCTGAGCTAGATTACTCTTCAGAATAGTTCGCTTTTTAAACGGTGCTTTACAAATTTTACCACTTTAAGATGGCTGTTACAAGTACATACAAAGCATAAGTTGTTAAAATGCTTAACAAAACAAATTCATAGCGCAAACGCGAGTGCTATCACGAGAGAGGATGGCCTAAAAAGGTATGATTGGATCAAAAAAATGTTTTTTTCTTCTTCATTGCGTGTTCATTTCTGAGGGTTATGGTCTTCTGTTATGCCTGCAGCTTGGTGCACCATTTATCTAAATCATTTCCGGACCTCGGCTTTTTCAACGCAGAGTTTAAATTAGATACTTTTTCTTAGCGTTCCTCTTCTTTTTGGAGGTTAGCAATCATCATGGTTATTTTAACTTCGTTTGCAGCTGCTCTAAATAATGTTTTCATGCTACAGTGGAACCACTTTCTTAAGTTCTTCCGCCAGGAGTTTCTTCTTCCTTCAATTCGTTTTCCTTGTATCTTCCCCAGCAGTATAACTTTGATGATTTCATATTTGTTTCCTCTCATGAAACGCCCAAAGTATTTCAAACATCTCTTTTTTATGCTAGTGAGTACTTTTTGTCTTTTTAAGACATCTAAGGACCTCTACGTTGCGTACTTTGTCACCCCAGGAAATCTTTAACATTATCCTGTAGCACCACATTTTAAATGATTCTTTTCGTTTTATATTGGCTTAGGTGAGTGTCCAAGTATCAATGCCATAAAAAAGTACTAAAAAGAAGGAATATCGTACAATGCGCATTATTAACTTGAGGTTGGCATTGATACTTGGATATTACCATTAAAATAAATTATTTTATGGAATATTTTTCATTTTGGATAAACAGTTTCCTTCCATTTCAATGCTGGCTCTGATTTGTCGGGAACGATCCCACTGGCCATTAAACTAGCATCTCATATACTCGTACTTGTATTTAGATACTTTTTAAATACACCCGGATCGTACTCTCAGCGATACGTCTGGTTGTGAATAATTATAAATTTTGTCTTTGCAATATTCACGAGTCCTTGATTGCTGTATGCCACACTGATTTTTTTCATGACTGCAGATTTTCCATATTATCTACTAGGATGACAGTATCATCAGTATATCGGATTTAGTTAATAATTTGACCATTAATCAAACGATTATTCCATCTATCAAATTTCTACCATCCAATGCCTCCCTGAAAATCACCTTTGAGTTAATAAAATACTGTTAACTTCTTTATTTGGCCCCTCCATCTTATTTTCACTCAACTGTCCCCGAGATCACAAACTTCTCAAGACTTTAGTTGAAGAGTTGTAGTTGTTACGTTTTTGTTTCGTTGAATAAAAGGTTAGGGTTCAGAGGACACGAAAGACTTATATGTATGATTATAAAGGAAGTGAAAGATATATGTCGAAAGTCTATCGACTTATAGGAAAAAGGGTGTTATTTTTTATTTTTATTTTATTTAAATGTTGACAAAATTCTATACAAAATAAGGGTCCCTATCAGCGATTTTACTATGTTTCTTATCTACTCTGAAGCAGTTGACTAGCACTCGCGAAGTTCACATATACACAACCCAATAAATTCGAGCTGCAGCTGGTCTTGAAACTAGAAAATATACTAGAACTATTTCATTTGTTTTATCCCCTAAAAGTTGAACATATTTACAAAAATAAATTAAATAGTTTCACAACACATATTTTTTAATCAAATATCTTTCGTGAAATATTTGATTGACCATTTTTTTATTTAAACCGACTCAATTGAAATGAAACTTCTATATATTTCTGATTGAATCTGAAATAAACTTGTACATAAAGCAATTTGTCGACTTCCTGCTGAGTGAAGCCGAAGCCTTGAAAAAGCATGAAAGGCTGTTTTCCAATAATTTATGGCATATAACCACGCAGCTGATATGTTGTGTTTTTGCCTCATTTCACTTTCCGCTATCGAATAAATGAGAAAATAGCTGGAATTCCTTGGAAAAAATCAGTATGATATTATTTATTTATAATTTTGATTCAATCATAATTAATAGAAATTCTGTTATTTTGACTATTATCTGAAGAATCTTAGGCGTTTTGCAATACAGTCACACTGTTTTCCTTTTGGGGTAAGCTGAGTGAATAGAGCGTTATACTTTTCTATCGAGACACACATATTTTACCTCCTCTACATCCATTCATCTTCTCATATAACCAATGATTTTAATATTTACTTGTTTCAAAATATCATTAACATGATCTAAACACATGTTTCTTGGTGTTCTTCTATGCTTTCCAATTTACACTATTTATTTGTGTTAGTCTTTCTTCATTATTCGTGCTACATGTCCAAATAATCTCAGAGTGCTCTTCTTTATTTTACTTAATACATTGGCGTTTAGTTCACATTCTAAGGCAACTCCAAGGGTTACTTTTTTTATTTTTTTTTTATTAAGCAAAGTAAATTATTGTACAAACATTTATCAAGGCTATACCTATATACAAATTTACTTACTTAACTAATCTTAATTATATGTTATAATTTATGAACTTACTTAATCTTATTTTACTACATATCATTTTATTTTATTTTTTCAATCTTAATATATGATTTCTTAGAAATAATTAACACCTGCACACTACTTATAACTAGATAACAATTCTTACACTAATTATTTAGCAAAAACAAGTCCACTCGTTCAGGCTACTTGTATTCCATCACATTCACTCAGACCTTGGTCGTCCCAGCTAATATTGTAGGTGGACTAGTCAGGTAACAGATAATGCTTCGGGAGCTTGTGCTCATGACGAAAGGGTAGGTCGGATTTACTCTCGTAAGCCCCCAGGGCAGCGACTAAGGGATTGCTTTGATTTTGTTGGCTTTTATAGAATTTCACGATCCAAGCGAGGATGTGGTGTTGTAGGGTTTCTTCTCGCTGTTCGTCGTCGGGTAAGGTTTGTTCTGGGATGGGTGTTAAAAGATATATTGAATTCCTTGTTCTGCACTCTCTGGAATTTTAGGTGATCCGTGTTGCTCACACTACCCCAAACGGGTTCAGCATAGGTCAAAATAGGACGAATAAGGGTTTTATAGAGGAGGAGCTTATTTTTGGGTGAAAAACTTTTTAAAATGATTATTTAAAGTTTTAAGAAAAATACAAATATATTTATGTATTCTATTTATGTTTTTTGCATTAGTTTACCATATATTGAAATGTATTTTTGTTACATTGGGCATACACATCTTATGTATTGGGATACACCTCTTATGTATTGGGCATACACCTCTTATGTATTGATGTTTAAGTTGACTTTCATTTACAATTTTAAAATATATTTACGTTGTACGAATTAAGGAAACCTGTACTGAACAAATGGTTGCTTGAATTAATTAAACTGAGTTTACAAAATCATCCCTTATCACTTTATTTTGTAACCTTTTCATGCACGCATTTATACAACATTAATTAAGCTCCTTTCAGTTTCTTTCACGTCCACGTTTCACTTTCAGACATTAAAGTTGGTACGAAAACCCTGCTGTGAACTATCATGTCAGCAGATTTTAATAATGTTTGGATCGAGTATACATATATATGTTTCAAAGCCCCATTGATATTGTATAATATCGCAACACGCCGTTCGATATCACTCGTAATTCTTTCATTATCTTAAAAAACACTACCTCAAATTTGACTATCTTATAAAAAAAAATTGAAAAAATAAATGATAGCGCAGCCTTATCTAAAAAATATGCATTTTAGAAGAAAAAAAACACTTCATTATTTGGGTACACAATGTCGGGTATTTGCAAGATATAAGATAAGATCACCTACGCATTTTCAAATCAATCTAACTTAATATACAAAATTTCAGCTTTAAAATAATTATTTCCTCTATAAAAGCATTAATACTATGTTATTGAAATCAAGATTTGTTTGTAAAAATATCAATCAGAGGTCGAAGTGAAATTAATATATAATTATGTTTTAATTCTAAACCCAGAAACTGAAAACAATATGGAATTATACCAACTAAAATGTTATACGCTTTGAAGTATTCATATATGATATATATATATATATATACATATATGTTATGTACTGTAGTGTACACACGAGCATATCAAGCTAAATAAATAGTTGGGAGACAACTGTCAAATAACTCTGTATACGAAATGTATACAAAAGACAAAATAATTTACGAGCGTGCTTCCTAACATTTAACTCTAGACAAGTCAGTAAAATCAGCGTGTTTGTGTCAACATTCACTTGAAATAAACTCTTTTGCTCGGCATTTTGCTCAACTTGCAAAAAGAAGAATTGCAAAATTTAAAATCTAGAAATAGCAATTACTTTTCACGTTGAATCGCTTTAAGAATAACTTTGCAATTCTATCTTGCAAATGTATGTTTCGTTTGAAATAACAACTTAAGAAATAATTTACTAGTAAATATGTAAAATTTTAATTTGCAAGACAAATATAATTATTTCAAAAAATGTATTAATCTTATTCACAAAAAAATCCTTTTTAGGGAAATATAATAATAAAATTTACAAAGGTTTTTATTTAGTGTAATATAATTATACAAAAAAAAATCACGTAAATAATTAAAGCTCTTGAACCAAACTCGATATTTCAAGACTTATCATAACTTAAGTGTTTTATAATATATTATTTTGTTATCCTATAGGAAAAGAGAAAAAGAAAAAAAAAATTTACTTGGTGTGAAAATTATTTAAAAAAAAGACACCAATTTGAAATGTAACTTTAGTTTAATTATCACTTAAATTTAATTGTTAAATAGTTCTAAGATGAAAACACAACTTTGAAGTGGCCAAATAGTCCTGAAAATAAGATGAAACTGGTAGAAATGAGAGCGTGGCGTAGAATATGTGGAAAAAAAATAATTCATAGTAGGAAAGAATGCGGATTTCAATAAGAAGTTGTGCTTGTGACAAAGAGAGGAGCAATGAGATTGTTCGGCCACGTAGAAGGTACGAATGATTTACAACAGTAGTCTGTACGAGGAATAAAGATATGAGAACAGATAGCAAGGTACGCATTTATAAGACCTGTGTGCGACCTATCCTCACATATGGCATCGAAGCGAGGGCGGACAACGTCAAGACCAAAAGTATGTTAAGGACAACATAAATGAGAACTCTACATTGCTGGGAAGACTTTGCGTGGTCGTATAAGGAACACCACATTCCGAGAGGTATGTGAGGTCCAAGATGTAGTCAGATGGGGACGACAGCGTCGACGATACTGGTACCAATATGTACAGAAAATGAATTCCACAAGAATCTCATACGTCACTCGGCATGGGGTACCGGTTGGACGGCGTCCACCAGGGAGACCTCCGATACGATGGAGAGATAGCTGGAGCTCAGCATCACAAGATGATAATCCTGCAATAACAGACTCTTGAGTCTATAGAAAGTTGAAGAAGAATCTCTTAAAGTAGTATAAAATGGAGAAGAATTTTGATATAACAGAAAATTATGACACGATCAAAATTATCGAATTTTAAAACAGCAAAAATCTTCAAAATAATGTGGCACGTGTTAATTATATCGAAGAAATATACGTATTAGGTGTTAACATAAGTTGTGTCCGTTTTTTTTTCAATTTAAAAATGAGCACCAACAGTAAAATAAAATGGTAACGGTTATACGTCATTCGAAAGAAAATTTTCTGCTCTATAAGACATAGTGATTGCTTTTACGTTACATATATTATTTTATTTGATTACACGCCTTCAAAATGGAATGTCAAGTAGACGAAAGTGAGCATTTTCGACAGTTCTTTCTGTTCACATTCAATCGAGGGAATAAAGCTTCCAAAGCTACTCGCGATATTTGCGAAGTGTACGGTGAAAATCCTATGAATGAAAGGACAGCTCGTCGATGGTTTTTGCGTTTCAAAGACGGTAATTTCAACCTGAAACGCATGGAGCGTTCCGGACGACCAGTGGACTTCAATGAGGACCGCTTAAACCATATTATTCATGAAGATCCCCTTCAAACATTTTTCATCACCATTTTCAAACCATTTTTCATCACCAGTAATGATGCGGTAAAGGAACCTTTGCTTGTGGTCATGCGTAGCTCGATGACGCGCGAGCAAACCAGCAGAAATTGTCGATCGTTGATTTTTGTTGTTATCACTCAAAACATGTGGAACCCAAGCGCCGAACTTCTAGACTTTACCTATTGATTTAAGATGGCGGTATACAGTCATGTGATTACAATTCATCTGCTCAGCCAATTCAATGGTGGTTTGAAGGGGATATTCATAAATAATATGGTTTAAGCGGTCTTTATCGAAGTCCACTGGTCGTCCGGAACGCTCCATGTCTTTCAGGTCGAAATTACCATATTTGAAATGCAAAAACCATCGATGAGCTGTCCTTTCATTCATAGCATCTTCACCGTACACTTCGCAAATATCGCGACCAGCTTTGACAGCTTTATTACCTCGATTGAACGCGAACAGAAGGAGGTGTCGAAAATACTCACTTTCGTCTACTTGATATTCCATTTTGAAGGCTTGTAATAAAATATGTAACGTAAAAGCAAGCACAATATCTTGTAGAGCAGAAAATTAACTTTCGAATGAATTTTGTTTTAATTTTGGTACTCATTTTTAAATTGAAAAAAAAAAACGGACACAACTTATGTTAACACCCAATATAATAAAATGTCTTTTTCGTCTTATCTGATATTTAAAAATGTCAGTTCGAAAAAAGTACCAATTCTGCGATTATACAAAGTACTTTTTAACATTCACATTCCGCCTGTTTTTCAGTCTTGGCAGAAATACTCTCCCAGGACTGGTAACTTACATTTTGACGAGATTATGTATCTTCTTCTTCTTCATTTCTGATAGTTTCCGTTTGCGTTGACATTTTTTATCCTCAAGCGACTGGCGAGGATTACAGTTTGAAATAAGATTGGGGAATTTAACAGAAAGTAATCGATTTTCATTTCATTTCATTTGAACTCCAACATTGGTTTTAAGAGGTATTAGTCTATGGAGTTTTATCAAGATATATTGTCAGTTTAAAGTATCAAAAATATTATTTGAAATTAATAGAAATTTTAAAAAAAATCACCAAACTGTTAAAACATAATGTTCAAAACATTAAAAAATATTGTATTGCACTCGACTATAAATATATACATTTTCCTGTTGGAGTAGACAAAGATGACAGAACACCAGATTTAACTATCTCGACACAAAAAAAAAACACTGCGGCCTATCGTAGGTAGAACCCTTAGAGATAGGATACCTAATGAGGAAATCTGCAGAAGTTGTAACATTGAGGACTTCGTGAAATGGAATAGGTAGAGGAGACGATTCTGGAGGGACCACGTTGAGAGGATGGACCCCGCGAGAATACCTAAGATTGTAATGCACGACATTCTAGAGGGTCGTCGACCACCGGGACATCCACCAAAGAGATAGAAATAAAGTTGGACATCTTCGCCACAGGACCAAAACTGAAATCCTGTTTATACAGATCGCAAGATCTACAAGAAGAAGAATACACAAATCCTTCCCCTCTTCTACATCCATACACCTTCTTATACAACTCCTACGATTTCTCTAACTTTTTACGTTTCATTCTTTCAAAATATCATTCAATTTCAACTGATCCAACCATACTTTCCTTGATATTCCTCTACCATGTCTTCTACTAACATTTGCAGTATACATTTGTTTTGTTAATCTTTTTTCATTCATTCGTTCTACATGCCTAAATGATCTCGTAGCACATAATTTTTTATACAGTTTTTTTTTTAAGATACTCAATGATTAATGACGACCTCCGTGGCTTAGTTGGTAAGAAGCTTGTCTCCCAGCATGGAGGCTACGGGTTCGATTCCCGTTGGAACAAAGATTTTTTGAAAAAAGATTCCAGTCTGGTTTTCGCCTAAGATCTTTCTGGTTGATTGGAAGATATTACCACATGGAAATATTTCTGCTAGGTTGTACTGTATACGAGTACAATAAAAGTGTAATACCGAAGTTTCGTAGGATAAAATAAAATTACTTAAAATAAGAGTATGTGAATAAAATATTTTACGAGTCCAATAAAATTTACTGACACGAAATTTTATAGCGGGAAATGATATATTATTATATAAGTCAATTAACCCGTGTGAAGAAAAAATCAAATATGTTCGTATATTATGTTATTATATTTATATAATAGTTAAATCATTAATGTTGTGGAGGTTTAAATACATTGTAATATGTTTTATCAAACACTGTTTATTCCTATTTATGTAACGGTATAACCCTACCGGTTACAAGATTTTCACCTCATCTCAAGATACTCCCCTGATGATGAGGTGAAACCCTTGAAACCGGTAGGGTTATACCGTTACATAAATAGGAATTAACAGTGGTTGATGAAACAAGTTACAAATTAGTTCTCATAATTTAAAATGTTATTCTTTATGTTTTGCATATATTTTTTTAGCATTTTAAGTTTGAACGGTAAACTATTTTGAAGAGTGTTGATTGAATGTGTGCGATAAGGAATTTGAAATTATGGGATGTTAAAAGTACCTTTTTGAGAAAGCACGAATGTTAAGATCAAATTTTCTCCTTGAAAATGCTCAGTGAAAAATACTTGAGTAAAAATAGAAAACTGTTCTCCGTATTTGTAGACCTTGAAAAGTCGTACGCAACTTGATAAACAAAAGAGCGTGTATTACGTGGGGGATGATGCAAAGGCTGTTTGTGCGGATAAAAAGGTGTGGTGATCTATACTTTTTTCTACCCCAAAATGGATATAGCATAATTGTATATATGTATGTAAATAAGTTTACCACATGTTTCAATGATGAGGGTTTTTATCAAAATTGGAGTAATTTTGACAAGACCTTTTTATAAACCACAAAAATATTGCAAAGATTTGAAATAATATTTATTTTACTGAGCTACATTATGAATTTCTCTCAGACCTGTAAATCAAATTAAGCAATTACAACAGATTTCATCTCACGCCAGTTTACGTTCCCAATCTGTTCATTATGATTCATACCTCGTTCCAATTTCTCATTACTTGTTAATTGGAATTCCTATAAATCGCTTTGAATAATATAAGTCAAGCATTGTACCAATATTTAAAAATGATCTGATAATATTATTTGTAACTTTCATGTACTCGTAAAAAAAAGTCTCAGTGTTGTAGATGTTTCTAAACAAGGGGCGGTTTTTTTAATGGAGCACTGAGTAATTACTTATTATATCCTTCTTTTGATTATCTTTCAGGTTCATTAATTAATACATTTTAAGCGCTACAATACAATCTGGATCAAAGCCTTCTGAATGGGCCTTGACTGATCTTGTTTTGGTATCTTGTTGACATTTGGAATTTCGATATTTATTTGAAAATTGTATTATCAATTTTTCTGCCTGGGTGGCATACAAATTTCGAATAGAAATATGCACAAATTGCTGTATGCTGAAGACATAGTAGTGTGAACAGAGAATGAAGATGAAACACAGATATTGATAAGTGAATAGTGAGAGATATGTGAAACGAAAGATCTGAGAATGAATGATGCATCATAATCCAAAGTCATAGGGGTAGAGAATTTTGAGAGAAAAAGTAAATGCGACGTATGGGTATATAATGAAAAAATGGAGCAAGCTGAAGAATTCGGCTATTTGGGTAGTATTTTCTAAGATGATGAAAGAGTCAAAAGGGATATCGAACGGCGTATGGCGATAAGAAACAAAGTCAGTAGAGCACTAAGACATATATACTCGAACCGGACAGTTTCAAAATTTACTGAGATGATAATTGATGACAGTATTTTGGTGCCACCTTTAATCTATGGGAATGAAACGTGGATGTGAAAAAGACAAAAAATGTCAAATAAATGTAGAAATGCGCGCGCTGAGTTCAAGACGTGGTGTGATAATGTATGATCGAATATTGATTGAAGTGATTATGAATAAATGTAAACTAAGATTGATGTGTTCAATAAAATGAATAAGTACACTCTTAGATGGTTTGGATATGAAAATATATAATATAATATAAATGAAAAAAGACTAGCAAAACAAAATATACAATGCGAATATGAGTGGAAGGCATGACAGAAGAAAACCAAGGAAATTACAGTTGTATCAAGTGATTTATATTTTGAAAGAATGAAACGTAGAAAGACAGAGATATTGTAGGAATTGTGTGAGAAGGCGTACAAATGGAAAAGAGGTAAAGGATGTTTTTTCAAAATGCTCTCTCTGCTTACCCTGACAGGGAATCGGTGTAATGATTTGTATGTATGCCTGCCAAGTAGTTGACGTCAAAAGACTTGCTGTTCACTCTTTCATTCGATGTTTGTCCCTAACCATCGGAGTCTTCAGACACAGTATTCTTTGAAAAGTGTAAATTCCAATTTGTTTCTATAGTCTGCAAAAAAACTCCGCTCTCATATAAAATGTTCCAAATTTATTCTCAGTACCTTTTTTTATATTTTTAAATTCTGCCTTTTAAACACAAATAATTTATCTTCATAGAAAAATCTACAAAATAAAACATTAAATCAGACGGGTGAATCTCAGAATTATAAAGCAGATATTTGATTCCCGTTACTGTTTAAACTATTTAAAATAAAATAAATCAAGCTCATGCTTTTCACAAATACGAATTTTGTTATAAATTCAACTGAAGAAGTTTACGAGGAAAAATAAACGTTCAACAATTTCCTATTATATTATTAAAATTTCTTGCATACAGAATCAAACAGGAAAAGTTAATGAGATATTTTATGATTTTTTTACTTGAATATATTACAATAATTGAAAAATGATATACTCGTATATAGCAACGTTAAGAGGGCAATTAGTCTTCAAGGGAAATATTTACGATAAATAATTTTAAAAAATTACGTCTTTTCTGATATAAAAATATATTTAGGATATAAAAAAATATCTTAGAAAAAACATAGAATGTATATAAAAAAAATTATATATCTTTTGACAAAACTAAGGAAACTTAGAATAGAATATATCGTTGGAAATGAACAAAATCAATCGACATTCGTATTCCATTTATTTTCATTAAGAGCAAACGATAATGGATCACGTCTTAAAAAATATTTTAGACCTGGGCTGCCCTAATTTTTTATGCACTACTTTTTTTGAAGGGTGACTTCGTTATCAACCAGTTTACAGGAAAAAATACAAAATTATAATTAAATATTATATAATAATTTAATATTTACTATGAACAAAAAAATATTCAGTATTAAATTTACATATCATATTATGAAGAAAAAATACTAGGAACACAATAAATGTTTGTATACGTAAAAGTAATATTAATGAAGTTGTTGGCATTGTGCTGGAGTACGGATAAGTACTAGGATAAATATTTATATCTTATTATTTATATGTTATATGTATAACATTAGAATACAGGGCTCTCCAGGTTGTTTCCAAGCAAACTTGTCTTTTGCGCATTTGCGTATCTCGTCCACTCAACCTTCTTACAGTCCTAGTTCTTGCTGTTGGTCTTCTTACAGTCCTAGTTCTTCCTATTAGGTGCTACTGGATTACTTCATTCGTCCATCGATGGCCCGTTGTTCGGGCGATGTTCACGGCCCACTCCCACTTCATTTTTTTTGCGATCTCTATAACATCGTCAACTTTTGTTTATTTGTGTTGTATGGAGCTTTTGTTTTATTCGCACAAACAGCGACCATGTTTCGCATCCATATGTTAGTATTGATAAGATGCATTGGTCAAATATATTCCGTTCGAGACAATTTGGAATATTACTCTTGAAAATGTAGTTTAGTCGTCCAAAGGAAGTCCAAGCTAGTTTTGATCTTCTTTTTATTTCATTGAGAGTGCAATCCTCAAATTTAACACTTTGTTCTAAGTAGACATACTGTTGGACTTGTTCTAGCTGCGTTCCAGCCGCCTGGATTGATGTAACATCAACAAAGCGGTTCGACATGCATTTTGTTTTTTTAATAATAAAAAAATAATAACAGATTTTATATGTTGATGCTGTAAGCGGATATTTAGTCAAAAATAAAAAAAACAACCACATATCCAAATCAGAAAATCACATTAATTTACCTATAGAAAAAAGAAAATGCCAAATACGAGGGTGGTCCCAGAAGTACCCGACCTGACGTATAGATGGCGGTCGTTGCTTTAAAAAATTACTATGGTAGAAAGTACTAAACTTATAAAGCTTAAGTTTCAAGTTTTAAGACGCTACGTTGTTTAGTATTTGTTTGGCAGCCATCAATAGTGAACGCTCTCAGCGAATTTGTAAACATGGAAAAAATTGGTCATCGTTATGTGATACAATAGTTTCATTTGAAAGGTCTAAGTCCAACAAATATCAAAGCCGAGCTAGATTCTACTCTGGGGGAGTCTGCTCCTTCGTTTACAACACTAAAATATTGGGTGGCTGAGTTTAAACGAGGCCGTACGAGCTGCCAAGACGAACATCGCAGTGGTCGACCAAATGAGGTGACCACGCGAGAAATGTTAAAGAAAATCCACAAAATGGTATTGGATGACCGTCGATTGAAAGTGCGCGAGCTAGCAGACATGGTAGGCATTTCAAAAAGTGCTGTACATCGCATATTCAATGCAAATTGAAATCAAACAAATTATATGTATATATACGTATACAAATAAAGTATCCACAAACTTTTAATCAAATCATTATTGATTATCGTTTGTTTAAGACTTGGCATTACCACAAAACGTCGATTGCAAATGTCTTCCCGAGTATGAATTTAAAGTATGCAGGTATAAGAACCAAGCTACATCAAGATACACGACGCTAACAAGAGTCACATTCGTTTTTGTGGTACAACTTTTGACAAATTAAAGAAATGAAATCTGTCTCGATTAGTAGATATCCTTATGTTTCATGTTTAAAGCACATCTAATTTCACTTTTTCAGTTTGTCTTATTTCTTCTTAGAATGACTTAAATATATTTTAGTATTGCAATGGAAGAAAAAGTAAACATGTATTTAAAATCATGCCGCGATCGATTGATTGGGTACGCCTGTTCCCGTACAATCAAATTGACTTACTCGATAACGTTTGATTGATAAACATATTTTTTTGTGGAGGTGCTATTTTTTTTAACAATACTACAGTTTTGTAGGAAAAAACACACAATTATTGAACTTTGGCCAAGATTATTTCGCAAGCAACTATCAGGTACATCTTTCATTAAAAATATTTTGCAACTATATAATATCAAGTCATTGCGACTGTATTGAAAATTTCAAAAAAGTTATTTTCAAAAGTTTGATTACGTTTGAGACTCTGAATATATATTTTTTTTCTCTTTTAAATGTTTTATATAACTGAGAGAAACGACATTTTTTATTTATTTCTCTCCTTTTTACCTCATTAATTAACTCTTGTTAGCATGAAGCGTCCAACGTGATCGAATTTTCACGTGTACATTTTTCCTTGAGACTTCGTAAATTACTCTGGCTTTATACGCATTAAAAATAAATTATATAATTTATTTATGGTTATAGTTATAGGCATTCTTGTAATTTCAAAAATTATCCGGGAAAAATTACCTTTCAATTTTAAGGGAGTAGAACACCTCGGATTTTGAACCACTAACCTTCTACACCTGCCTTCTGGCGCGTAACCATGTGACCAAGACTTCAATCATTATAATATTTCTTCTTCGTCGTAATGGAACCTCACTAGAGGACGTCTGCTCAATGCTTGGCGAAGACTGCATCGCTGTCATTCGCGCGTAGGATATCGTCGAACTCACATTTAATTAGGCAGTCACAGCACCTAAAGAGGTGGCCGATGTCTCGCAGCTCACCACAGGTCTAGGCAGGGTCGTCCAAGATCCCCCGTTTGGCTAAGTTGTCCTGGGTATAACTCACCTCACGCAGAGTGTGTTCAGGCGGTTCCACGTGGGGCAGTCGAAGTTTTCTCCAGGAGGGAAGCACTCTATAGGCCTTGGCCAGTCGTCGGGCATTATTGTGACCAATTCCGCTCCATTTCTGGTGAGACAGTCAGACCTATACCTGTATACGAGTATTATAATTTAATATCTATACACCTTTAAAAATAGTTAAATACTCGTAGATGTTATTAAGGAGCATTGAAAAATCTCTTCATTGGTTGTACCAGTCATGATACTGGAAAATAATAAGTTTTGTTTAATTAAAGCTTTATTTAATAAGGGCTCAAATCCAAAGTTAAACAACTTATTTTTGATAATTCCTGTTTCCTCGGTTGTTAATTTCTCGTGAAACTTTATAATAAACCGAAAGAAATAAAATACTAATATTCCCTTCATCTTTTGATCTACGAGCGCATTCATTAAAATTATTGCGATCCATCCTCAATTCATATTTCTGATATTTTATCGTTTATTTTTCAATAGAAAATATATAACTTTAACTTTATTAGTATCAATAACAACCCATCAAACTGAGTGACTAAGCAAACTTTTATATAAACGAGCATGAATCTTGACAACAAAATTATTCGATTATATTACTATTATTATTCGATTATACTCGTATTACTTATAAAATTATTCGATTATATTACTATTATTATTCGATTATACTCGTATTACTTATAAAATTATTCGATGATATTACTTACATTTTCTGCTATAGCAGACGGCCATTATTAGAATTCATGCTTATCAAGCTGGCGCTCCAGGTTCAATTCCTGACACATTCACAGTCGGACAAGTTCCATTAGTTCATTTTACCATACATCTGACTTTATATTTTTCTATAGCTTACCTATAAATAAGGAAACGTTGAATATCAGAGAAATTGTGGAGGTTGTATGAGAATGTGTATGGATGTATTGGGTGGGTTCAAAAGTTCATCCCACCTTTTATTCGAAAATTGAAGAAAAAATGTATTTATTAAAAATTACCTTTAATCCATATAGTATGTGCGTTCTGTTGGATGACCTTTCTCCATCTCTCTGGTAGCTGCATAATTTCGCACTCATAGAAGCTTTGAGCTTTCTGGCTAAATCCAGGTGAGCTTTCAAGTCTTCTAAGATAGAAAATGTTTAACCATCTGAGGTGTTTTGAATCGATCTAAATAAACGATAGTCAGAGGGCGCAAGGTCGGAAGAGTACGGTGGATGGACCAAAACATCTCAGTTAAATTGTAAAAGTTTGTGTCGGGTGGCCAAATACACGTGTGGTCCAGCATTGTCTTGCTAACGCAATACCCTTTCCGTTAGCTAATTCAAGCCACTTCTGGTTGTGGTCTAGCATTGTCTTGCTAACGCAATACCCTTTCCGTTAGCTAATTCAAGCCGCTTCTGGTTGTGGTCTAGCATTGTCTTGCTAACGCAATACCCTTTCCGTTAGCTAATTCAAGCCGCTTCTGGTTGTGGTCTAGCATTGTCTTGCTAACGCAATACCCTTTCCGTTAGCTAATTCAAGCCGCTTCTGGTTGTGGTCAAGCATTGTCTTGCTAACGCAATACCCTTTCCGTTAGCTAATTCAAGCCACTTCTGGTTGTGGTCTAGCATTGTCTTGCTAACGCAATACCCTTTCCGTTAGCTAATTCAAGCCGCTTCTGGTTGTGGTCTAGCATTGTCTTGCTAACGCAATACCCTTTCCGTTAGCTAATTCAAGCCGCTTCTGGTCGATTGCTCGCTTTAATTCACTTAGTTATGAACAGTATTCCTCCAAATTAATGGTATGGTTTTCAGGTAACAGCTCATAATAAACAGTCCCCTTCCAGTCCCACCAAATGCACAGCATAACCTTCTTCGGATGTAAACTGACTTTGGCGCTGGTTGAAGGGTCATCTCCATGACTGACAATCATCCTCGATCACGAGAAATAAATAGTCCATCATATTCGGTTACAACATCTTTATTAATATCAAACTAAAAGCAGGAAATAAGTAAAAATAAAATTCCCAGACTCCACTCAATATGGGCCCTTGTGTATACTCGCACATACCATGCCCCTAGCGATACCTTCATCACGAGCTATTCTTTTGTGATGTCATGTATAAATATATTATGAATATTAATATCAAACTAAAAGCAGGAAATAAGTAAAAATAAAATTCCCAGACTCCACTCAATATGGGCCCTTGTGTATACTCGCACATACCATGCCCCTAGCGATACCTTCATCACGAGCTATTCTTTTGTGATGTCATGTATAAATTTGCGCTAATTTTATTCAATCAGCATAGATCATTATTTAAAAGCATTGAATTAATTGGAATGGAAATGAAATTAAATTTTCCTTTTTGTAAAATCACGAAATTTTAACCCAGTGATTTAATTATCTTCAATGAATCGAAAACGATAATTGTGTTAACAAAAGAGTTAGAAACAAGTTAGACGTATTAACGTTTATTTAACCCATTTTTATGAACAAATACTTATATTTTGGAAGAACTTTATATCTCAAAGAGGCTATCAAGGTTGTGCACTTGGATTCTTCGGTTCATTGGTTACAATATATTTCGCGCAATGCACAATGCACCGGAGAGAAGCTGGAATTCCCTTGCACTAGAGCGACCAGGTGATCAGTTCTACGGGGCAGACTTTGCCACAAACTCTTTGGACAGCGGAATTCTGAGAGGACTATAGAATAATATGCACAACCTACAGCATTGTCAGTGTGAGTCACGTTCCTCAACATTGAGACAACGACGACAAGGAAGTGTATGCATAACACCAATCTTTGCACGTTGTCTTTTAACGTCCATTAGACTCTGGAACTGTTATACAGCTTCCAGTTAATATAAAACTCGCATCATCGTGCTTCATAAAATGAATCTTCCGTCAGAGACATAACGTGTTTCCCCAGATTTCCTGTCAATTTTTTTCTTCTCTTGACAATCGATGAACGTCGGTGATTAAATTTGAATTCGTTTTTTTTTTCATTTTTGTTGCGGCTTTTCTTATTACATTTTTTCTTATCAATAATTCAATTCACTCAGCATTCAGTTCATTGTATAAATATGTTTAGTGAGATATTATTTTAATCTCATGCTTAGCATATAGCCTTTAAAAGTAGCCTTCAAAACACAGTTATATATGTAACCACTATTATGAATTGATAGCTTAATTAATAGTTTACGTGTTTTGTATTTTCTGTTAATTAAATTCAAATATATACTAATTTTCAGGATAAATATTATATGAGTTTAATAAAATGAAGAAAAACAGTTAAGAAAATTAATTTTATAGTGCTTAAAAGTTTAAGGAATAATTGAACTTCTTTATTTGTAAAATCAAACATTTCCAAAAAATTATTAAATTTAGTTTCATTGTTTGAGTTTTAGAAATACTGAATATTGTATTAAAACTTCGACGTCATATATAATTAACTAAATCGATATTTTATGAAATACATTGTCTTGCTTATTTTATGGAAAAAAATTTGGTTAAGAAAATCAATAAAATTATAACATTTTTTTGTTCTTTTTCTTGTATTTTTAAGTTTGAGGATACGAAAAAGTAATATTTCGTGTTTAATACTACATATATTTATCTTTTCTACTAGCAAGGTATCTAAAAACATGTATAATCGAGTGAACATTGTTTATCATTTACTTAAACGCGTAACGTCTGCCTAACAAATGCATCGGAATATTTAGTATCGTAGATGAGTTTCAATTATTCTACCTTTGACTATCAATCAAAATCGGTTGTACGTCTAAACAAGTTGCATAATCCACGCAGGTTGTCCAAAATATCGTCGGATTTATCTGTAAACTACATAATCCCATTTTTTACTAAAATATTTTTTAAATATTACTTCTTTAAATTTTTTGATTTAAAGTTCATTTAAACTTATGAGATAAAAAATATGAGCATCTATCAATTTCGTTAGTCTTATCCTCTTTTACACTTATTAAACTTAGTTCTTCCAGTGAATTCTTCATCTTCTGCTACTGAGCGCTCTAGTATTTATTATTTTCAAATTGATTTAACAGTAACTGTATTTTAAATTGAATTATTATGTTTGTAACACCTTAAGGCAGGTGGTTAACAATATCATCATATTTTATGTAGATTGACGTGATGTGAGGCTTTGTGATAAGGTACGCACTTGTAACAATTTATCGGTTGCAATATTGTAATAATTGGGAAAAAATGGTTTAGATCTTAAAGAATCATTATCATTCGCAAAGATAAGACCAGGAAAAAAATCACCTTATCTTGGTTAAGGAGAAATAACACGGAATATTTGATTAAATGCCAAGTTTTTATTTACTTAAAAATAATAAATTTAGAACAAGAATACCAGTTTGAGTGTTCTACAATGAGATTTATTTCATTCCTTAACTCAAAATAATCAAATATACAAAATTGTATACCATACATCGTTTACTTCGCTAAGTATATTTTAATGAAAGCATATCTCTTTGAAAAATTAATGAAACCTTTTGTGTTTAAAAAAAAAAACTTTAGACGTTACTTCATTTTAATTTTAATATTTGAAACAATGCAATGGATTCCGTCTTTTGTTTCATTACAAAAATAATAATGAAATATTTTAAAAACAACTTCTATCATTTCACAAGGTTAACATTTAATAGGCGCCAAGGTATGGAAAATGATTTCACGGCATTGTTATAAGTTTAAAAGTATAAACGGCTATCTTAAAAATAACTTCGCTTTATGTTAGGTAGCTTTTAAAGCGAATTTATATTTCTTTTACTACATTGAAATACTTTTTGCTGTATTAAAACATGTCAAATATATTGAAAGGCGTGGAGGACCAAATAATAGTTAGATCAAGTGAATAATATTTTGAATGAATAAAATATAAGAAGTAAGAGAAATCGCAGGTGTATGGATGTGGAAGAGGCAACATGTGTGTGTCGAGATAGGAAAATCTAGCGCTATATCCTATGTATTTTCTTAAAGAAAAGAAAAAAAACAAGTTGGATAAATAAACATACATAATAAACGAATATCAAAGTTTTCTTAATACGAGATGTGGTTGTTGAGTTATTCCTAAAGTTTTTTTGAATTAAGGATTCTAAGAAATGTTCAGATTTGTTCAAGAAGACGAAACGTAAAGAACATGCCAAAATGAAGGTACTTTAAACTGGAAGGTAACTCCAATATTATAAATTGAAAAAATAATTCCTCAATACCTTGAACTTTATCAGATCAGAAGGAAGAAAAAGCATCGGTAGTCCACAACTATGATTGTTGGTTGAAGGAGAAGAAAACCTTGTGTTTTTGGAGTCTGCGACTGGAAACGCAGGTGGCATGAAAGTAGAAAATGGAGAGACAACTCAATGCTTTAGATTTATGATAAATACAATATAAGAATTTGTTTTTTTTATGAAATAAAGGAACTTAATTCAAATTTGATGTTTTAATACTTTTTTTCCGTTGTATGTGATAACGGATTGATTATTTCTAACTGCATATTTATATCAACGTCATCGGCAATAAAAACAATTCTGAACAAAAAAGAGATTCATTATTATAATTAAAATCAACAGTACAATTACAATTAATTTTGTTATACGACAATTTTGACGGAATAACTAACAGAAAATTTAAACAAAGTCGACATGTTAATACAAAAATTATCAAAACACGAAATACGTGAAAAATCATTTCGTATTCTTTTTTTTTTTTAAATCTTCACCTTGTATGCCTAACACTTTATTTGAAGTTTCAAAAATGCATGTGACTGTAAATTGACAACAAAAGGCAATTGCGTTTTATTGTATTCCATTTTTTATTATATGGATTGTCCCAATAAGAGTACCGGATTGAAATTTTGCGCCATTTAGTTTTTAAATTCAGCACATTATTTATTCAAAAAGTGATAATATTTTTAGTTTGTTATTAAGTACAAATGTTAAGTGCAATTATGTATGGAACAAAATGTCACCGTGGCTCTGCTGGCAAACTTAATTTTTTAATTAAATTTAAGATAACATCGTTGCATAATTGTGGGTCAATTGTAGCAATAATAAAATCTCCGCTTTACGCTCAAAAATTGTTTAGGGCTTTTGGCATACACATGCGACTTTTAAAAACCCCAAACAAAGAAATCACATGGTGTCATTTCACATGATCTTGCTGGCCAATTTTGATCTGCATCTCTTATAATGAGTTTTAATAATAATAACGCTGTGTTCTTTCATGTAACATTCCATATTTACTAATCGCAAGATTGACAAATGGCACATATGGGTTTTTTTAGAGCTACCAACCTAATAAAAAATGGCGTGAGTTTTAAATCCGGTGCTCCTATTGGGGTATCCTATATAAAATAAGAACTGGTGGGTTTATTGCTCTCCTCTCCATCCATCTCTACACTCCGCGGTTTGAAGAGCAGTTGTAAAGGGCAGCCATGTTGCGTTTCTCACTTCATCAGTCAAAGGCACAGAGACTCTTCGTTTTGTGCGTCGTCCTTCCATTCTTCCAGTATCCAGAAGCCTCTCCAAACTCTCCTTGATCATGATTAATGTGCCAAAACCATCGGAGCGAAAGCATAATATCGAAAATTTATTGGCAATTCTGTTTTTATTTAGAATGGAGGCGTGGGTTTGCCTTGCTGTTTTTTGAATTCGTAACATCCTTCACCAGCACCACATTTCAAATGCATCTATTCTGCGTCTCTGGTTTGCTTTCAGAATCCAAGTCTTCGCACAATACATGAATATTACTAAGGCGACAAACTTAACTAGGCACATATTCGTTGCGATGGTGATGATTCTACTCTCCCATATATTTTCAAGATTTGTCAAGAACGCAGTTAGCAATATTTAGTTTGGTCATAGTAAGAAATAACCACAAAGCCACAAACTCGCCAGGACAGTTTGCATAAACGCGTTTAATAAATATAATTATTTTTTATTTAATTTGGAGATACACATTTTACAGTTAAAACTGGCTTTGTGTACTTACTTTGTGAAACATAGGTAGTTAATTCAAATAATCGTGAGTGCTGCGGTTCTTAAATTAATTTAAATGAGTGATAATGACCTAACGAATGCGAAAAATATTTTTTTTCACATATTGATTTACTTTTACCATTGAAACTTACATTTTTTGTAATTATTAAAGTATTTCAAAAATATTTACCAAAGTATACACAACTAAGATAAATATTTAATGAGAAACCATTGTTAAATTTTAAATCAACTAAATGAAATAATGAATTAAAATCAGTCAAACTTACACCCATTTGTTACGTGGGTGTTGTCATAGTAGGTTGGTTAGTTATTATAATATTTATGTAAGTTTAAAAAAAAATATTCTTTGACAGTTATTGATGTGATAGAGATGAAATAACAACAGTAATTATTGAAGAAGAGATGACTTGACTGTACAACAGTAAAATACAAATATTAAAACTATAAAGCAATTAATAATGAGTGAGAATGCTCGATTCTTCTAGCATTTAAAATATAAATATTCAATTATTAGATTCACACTTTAAATAACAGCTATGTAAATAAATAAATTGGGTTGTTTATAGCTTTAATAAAATTTCAGTCAAAAGGACATTATCTATTCTGCGTTAGATTTTATTAAATTTTTTCATGATTTAAGCTTTCAAATTTCATTCTGGAAACGGATATAACTCAAGTTTTGTTATTGAATTATTATTTTGGATAAAAATGATAAGATGTCTGTAAAAAGAGTTGTAATGCTAAAAAGAATGGAAAATAAACAAGATGATTTTCTACTACAAGATTTTTAATTGTTCTTAAACTAGTAAACAATGAGAAAAGTACATTTTAAGTGCGTCTTTAACCGAAAAATTTATTTTTACCGTTATGTGATAGTTACAAAAAATGTAAGGTTAAAGTGCGCATTTAAATTTACCGCCGACGAATCAACACCACCAGCTATTTAGTATAAAAAAGGCGCACCAATAGATATGCGCATTAGCATTGGTAACTATGGAAATGTTTACAAATTGTGTCAAATCAGAAATCAAACTCAGTAATCATCTATATATAATATAATTTTCATCCCCATTGATTCATTGGTTACCGAACTTGGTTACGATTTCAATCGATTTTCTAATTAGTTGTATTTATTTATTATGTAAATATTATACGGTATGTATGTTATGGTTAAAACTGGCAGTAAATCTTGACAGTTTATATAGTTGTATACGGTATAAACTTGTAGAGTTTATTGCTATATGGCAAACTATATTTACCAACCAGAAAGCTGTTAAACAAGTCTTTAGTGAAAACCTAGCTAGAAACATTTTTTTAATTAAAATATCTGGGAATACTCGAGAATTGAACTCGTAACCCCCGGGCTGAAAGATAGAATTTTTGTCAACCAGGCAACTTCAGATGTTTATTCAATTTGTTGTGATTAGGATACGAATATAATAACCCAATTGGGTTATATTGATTAGTAAAAAACATTACATTAAGTCTTAGAAGTTGGAACTCAATATCAATAAAGAAGGATTGACCTTATGATTAATACTTATTATATTATACTTCATTGTACGAGGCATATCCAGAAAGTAAGTGTACTGAATTTTTGTAGGTTACAATTTTTTTTATTTAAACGAAAAAATTACGTGGTTACCGTAGTACATATGTAAGCTATTTTTCGACATAGTCGCCATTCCTCTTAATGCAGGTGGTGAAGCGGGGTATCAACTTTTTGATGCCTTCCTCGAAGTAGTTTCCCGCCAACCCCTCCGTCCACTTCTCCACCTCCTCCTTTACCTCCTCGTCGGTTGAAAACCTTTTTCCACCCATGTGCAGCTTCAGGGAGGTAAAGAGATAGTAATCTGAAAGTGCTAGGTCAGGGGAATGCGCGGGATGGTTCAGGACATCCCATTTAAACGAGGCGAGCAGTTCCTTCGTGGCGTTGGCCGTGTGTGGTCTGGCATTGTCGTGCAGCAGGCAGACTCTCTTTGTCAGCATGCCTCTCCTCTTGTTCTGAATCGCCCTCCGCAATTTTTTAGGGTCTCACACAGTATCTTGCAGAGTTGATGGTCTCCCCTTGAGGCATATATTCAATTAAAATTATGCCTTGACAGTCGCAAAACACGGATGCCTTGATTTTCTTGGTGGAAATTGTGGTTTTGAACTTTTTGGCGGAGGGTGAAGAGGTGTGGCGTGACCGTTTTTAAACTCGCGACACCACTTGTACACACTCGTACGATTCATAGCTTTATCACCATATGCAGTTTTCACCTCATTATAAACCTCAACCGGAGGTTTTCCCTTCCAAACGAGATAACGGATGACGCCGCGTATTTCGCACTTGGCGGGAGATCGGATTGACATTTTTCACGAAACGTATTGTCGCGTCGACACTTCTCAACGTACTGACCTCAAACCGGTCTCGTTGCGGAGGGGAAGGGTCAGGCTACACGGAAGTGTAGCCAACATGTCGAAAATAAAATCCATCCGGTCGTGAGAGCCTCAGTACACTTACTTTCTGGATACGCATAGTATAACAATTTGGCAAACTTATTACCAGGTGGAAATTTCTTCCAGCCAACCAGACAAACGTATATAAAGGAAGTTACATGGAAGTTAAATGCATGCATACTTACCATAACGCCATTTCTCTGTCGGGATCAACACATCACCCTTAAGTTCACATTCATCCCTTATCATCCTTTATTCCGTATTCTGTCGTACATTATCACTCCATGTCTTCCTCTCAGCTTAAGCATTTTTACTGTATTTCTTCACTTCCTTTAATTTTTTTTTATGTCCACATTTCACTACCATACATTAAAGTTAGTGCTAAAATGCTGTTGAGTACTATCATCTTAGCAGATTTAATTGATATCCAGTTCTAGTATATGTATCAAATGGCCACGTTGACTTTGTTTCCTATCGATACACGATATATCTCTTAACTCTCCTATCATCTGAAAAAATTATACTCAAATAGCAGGATTCCTCAACTTTCTCCAATCTTTCATTGCTCGCCGATATATTGCATTGTTCGCCGATATATTGCATTTACTTTCATATTTCCGACTTTGAATTCATGAATTATATAAATAACAACAATAAAAGTGGGATATGCTCAATTAAAGGCAAAGTAAAGGATGTTTTTTTTAAACATGACAATGAGGACGTACAAAAATAAAACCGGTGAACTGAGAAAGCTAATAAAAATCTCTGCTTGAGCGTAACGCAAGTCCATAATCGGAGATACGCTGAATATTTTCGCTGAAACTCTGTTTCAGAGAAACGCTGAATATACTAAGCATTCTTGAGAACGAAATAATAAGTCAAATTGTTCAAAATAATCAGTTTCTATTTACAGTGAAACAGAAAAATATATGGATTGTACCTACATTATTCCTTTTTTTGAGCTACTAAGAAAACATCATTTTTTTATCAATTTTGGTTAAGATAATGTATACAGTGTTCAGAAAAATAATTGAGAAAGAATGTCAATAATTCGAAATAAATGGTTTTTAGTCAATGTTTAATTGCTATCTATGGGTGCAGAGTGAAAGAAGAAGAAAAAGTGAGGTATTTTGATATTTGAGGAACATGTTTTCTAGAGATAGTAAGAAAGAGAAATGTAGTGAGAGCCGTGCCGCTACAGGTAACAAAGCCAAACGCTCATTTAACACTGTTGCTAAAAAAATTAATTGTTAAATCTTCAAAACTGATTGTGTACAATATATAGTGTGCATGTGCAACCTTTGATATATGGGACCGAAACCTGAACATTGAAAAATAGTGCAAAATATACGTGGCTGCGTATAATAAAGTCGTTTGTATATTAAAAATTTTGATACAATAAAAAACAATTATTTATACAGTAAAATATATTATTGATATAGTAAAGACATAGGTTATTGGTACAGTAAAGAAATAGATATTGATATAGTAAAATAGATTATTGATACAGTAAAGAAATAGATTATTAATACAGTAAAAAAACATAGAACAAAGCATTACTGTTTGTAACAGATGGAAGTTATATGTGCAATAAAATAAATATATGAATAATGAAATAGTTTGGACATATTAAGAAAATGAGCTTCAAAAGGTTTACTTAACATACGAGTATATGTCTGAAATAAATTAAAAACAAGAAAGAGGTAGCCGAGAAAATAATGGAAGGACATAAGGAGAAAAAAAATTCTGAGGAAAAGTTAAGAAAAATGAGAAACAAGAGAGCATGTATGACGAGTAATTTGGATGTTAAAGATAAAAGAACTGTGTGCATGGATGGAAAAGCATGGAGGTATGTCCTCTCTGCCTACCCCAATCATGTGTAGAGTGATGGTATATATCACGTATTACGGATATGTATAAAAATATATATGTTTTTTAAACCAAAATTAAACATTACCAGCTTGACGTATTCGCTAATATTTGGGATTTGATATTTTCATTCGAAATCTTCAAGGATTTTACAGATGTATTTTACGTTTTAATTTTTTTTTTATATATATGAGATATGGCGCAGGCGAGGCGTGACAGAATCATCATCTTATTTTGCGTCTCCTCGGGGCCTGACGATTGACACAGGATCAGATGTCGGGGAAGACACGTCCTTTCGATTTTATTGCTTCCCGGATGTGGCTAGGTCGGCGATTTCAATGGAATGGTCTCAACTTTTCCGAAGAATGGAAATTTCAAAGGAAAAAATATTTTCCGCTTTAACTGTATCTGGGTTCCTTTACCATTCATTCGGTACAATAGGGAATTTTCTGTCTAGTTCTTACATTGATTTATAGCATTTTTTATTTCAACTGTCGATGAAGAATTCTTAAGAATGATATTTAACCTGAAATGCTGAATTTTATAAGGGTAAAAATGAGGTATATTAACTTAAATTTGCGATTGACTGAAATGGAAAAAAAATAATATTCGTTATATTTCGCGAGTTAAAAAATATGCTATGATATTTTGACACAGCCTTCCACGTACTTTACAACTTTGATCTTTCTCTGATCTTTAATGTCCAAATTTTTTAAACACTCAGATATATTGAGATTATTAGCGTTTTAACGAAACGTATTTTCACTCCCCGAGAGATGTATCTGTTTCTCCAGATCAGTCCCAGTCTCGACATAGCGCTCTTTGACATACCTCTGGTTTGGTCAGCATTTCTTCAATCTTAAATCTTTACTCGGGGGACGTTATTATATTTTTTGTTTAATCTAAGTCAATTATTTTATTTATCTTTTTATAATACCCACTTGAGAGAACTTACATTTTATTTTTTTAAATAAAATAAGTAATACACTTACTTTTTATTTTGTAACCGGTAGTGAACTCAAATAAAACAGTGGGAATACAAAATAAAAATAATATAAATATTTATAATTTTTTTTTTAATAAAATAAATAAAACAATTATTTTTTATTTCATATTCACCACTGTTTTATTTGAGTTCACTGCCAGTTTCAAAGACCTTCTTCGTCACGTAAAGCTGAAAAGTTCAACTTCATCTGACGAGGAAGACGGAGGTCTTTGAAACTGGCAGTGCACTCAAATAAAACAGTGATGAATTCAAAATAAAAAAAAAAATTTTATAGCTATTTTATTTAAAATTCGTAAACATGATTCCACAAAGAGAAACAAACGTCTTTTCGGAGGTTAAAGAAGAAAAAAAAAAGATTTTAGGTTACATTTTGTATGTCTAGTATTATTGATTACTATTATGTATCTTATGTATCTACCCTCTTATCTCGCCGAAAAATTTCAGCGTCTTTCCAATCATGGATTAGCGCTACGCTCAAACAGAGATTGTTTATTGGCCTTTCCAGTTCACCGCTCCTCTTTCTTTACGTCGTCCTTTACTGTCCATGCAGTGAGACTCTGAAATCAGTTACAAACCAATATAAGACTCGCTCCGTCCTTGGCATGCTTTAAGAAGCGACTGAAAAAACTCTTAATTTATAGTCAGTAAAATAATGTGTTTCATTCCTGATTTTTCTTTTCCTTTCCTCTCCACCATCCTTTCCTTTCCTTTTGATTGATGATATCTCACTTTATATGAAAAATAATGTTCGGGTGATTGTCCGTCTTTGTGGGGTTCGTGGGCGTGTTCTCACGTATATAGTATGTTTATGGATTTCGTGGGGATAGATAGTCATTTGAATGATTTATGCGACCACGTAACTTGCTTCATTTACTTTTGTCTGGTTGGTTGGAAGAGATTGCCGCCTGGCAATAAGCCCGCCAGATTGTATTGCAATAAAAGTGTTAAATAAGATAAATAAATAAAAATATGTACTGGTATGTTTCAAAATTGTACCTTGAATGATACATGTATCATAAATGGTTTTTTTATATATTTTAGGTGTATCATATTCGTAAATTGTTTTTTTAATTTTTTTTTCATAAATTGTTTTTTTTTTTATTGATACGTTATTATTTCATTTTAGGTTTTATCGTGTTATGTAAATGATATTTGCGTATCATATATTGTGTTAATAAATATTCTTCTCTTGATTTCAGTGTCATTATTAGTAATTTAAGATCCAAGATAAATAAAATCATATACGTTTTCCTATTGTTATCAGTGAATCATTTTTAACAGTAGAATTATTAACTAACATCAAATATAAATCGATTTTACGCGACATATATTGTTTATAGCTTATTTAGCTGTATTTTAGGTACGCCGAAATGCCCCTTTTTTCTATAAATCATTTATTTATATCAAATTTAATTAATGTCCACTAAATAATGTGTTACTTTAATGGGATTGTGTGCTTATGACATAAAGGTAAATAAATATTTCTTTCTTAGAAAGTCAAGCGATCAGAGTATTTCTTTTTACTCTCTTTGAGATGTTACGCACTAATTAATGGTAGTGCTTTGTAAAAGAAAAATATGTTTTCCTTTGCTGTAGAAATACAAAATAATGTATTCGAACTTTGTTCATAAGGTAAGAAATATTCTCTCAGAGGCAAAAATTGGAAACGAGAAAATACGAGTAATTATTTTTTTATTTATGACATACTTTCAATAGTGGAGTAATTTAATCACATTTATAAAACCCAAAACAAAAAGAATACTTCTTGCGGTTTGCGTAAATATACTCGTATATCGATGAATTTGTAAAAGTACTTTCCATATTTTATATTGTTAAGTAAAACACTGTTGTGTATTCCTACCAGTTTCAAAGTTTTCACCTCATTATCATAAAGTTTTATTTGTGATCCCCCTAATGATGAGGTAAAATTCTAGAAACCAGTAGGATTAAACCTTTATCATAAGTGAAAAAAAATGTGTTTTACGTAACAAATTACAATGATTTTTAATCTGCTAAGTGCTAACACTGTAATTTTAAATAATATACTTACATATTGTATTCAATGTACATAGAATACCATCCCGCTATTTCTCTGTTTCGGTGGGCAGAGACAACATAACGCCAAAATTTCCTATAACGGCATTCTCGTTTGGCCTCTTTCACGTCGATGGGTTATGTCACTCTGTTTTTTTTAATATATATATAGATTCATGTGCGAAGGAATTACATAAGTCAATGAGTGGCATATAAATGTCGAATGGAAATATATGCGGATTTCCATATGCTGATGACATGGTAGTGTTCGCGAAGATTCTGATAAGTAAATTGAATAATAAGAGTCTAATAAGTAAATTGTATCAGAGATGTGAAAATAAATATCAGAGAATGAATGTCGCGAAATAAAAAATCATGGTAGTGTTTAAATGTGAAAGTAAAAGCGATGCATGGGTTAGCAATCAAAAGTTGGATCGAGTCGAGGAATTTTGCTACATAAGTAGTATTTTCTCAAATGATAAAATAATAACGAGGGGATATTGCACGGAGTGTAGTGACAGAAAACAAATTCAATGGGGCACTAAAATACATGTATCAAAACAGTGTCTAAAGATTTGAAAAGTCTATAAAACTATTTAAGTACCTACTTTAATGTATGGAGGTGAAATGTTGACGTGAAAAAATACTGAATGGAGTCGAATAAACACAGTAGAAATACGTGCACTTAGAAGAATAAATGAGGTGATAATGTATCATAGAATACGATATGAATTTATTGGATATGAATGTGGTCTTAAGGTTGGCGTGTTGAGTTAGATGTTAAATGATAGAGAGCACTTTAAAATGGAGAGCACTTTAAAATGGAGAGCACTTTAAAATGAAAGGCACTTTAAAGAAGGTACAACGAATTAATTAAGTAAGACTAACAAAGGAGTGGTAGATGAAGGCCATAAAAGTATTGTTGAATGAAGCGAAGGGTATATTGAAAACTTTAAATGTTCGAAATAAAATAAATCGTAGGAATTGTTTAAGAAGTTATATGGATGCTGAAGAGGCGAAATATGTGTGTTGAGATAGGAAAGTTAGGACCTCTATTATTTTTGCTAAACCAACAGGGAAACGGCGTTATCTTTTGTATGAATGTTGATAAACTACTAAACGCATGGTTACTTCAGCGATTTTTAAACCGATTTTATGAGTGCAGAACACAATTTTATGTCCGTATGACAAAGGACAATAAACGAATGAATTAATTAAGGTTAGTGGACTGAACCGCGTAACGGACTTACTCGTAATGTAGCTCCACTGAACAATACTTCGGAGAACCTTGAGATATTTTGTTTTTACCTTTAACATCTCCAATATGCCTGTCTTCTAAACTGGAAGTAGCGGGTTCGATTCCTGCTGGAGCCTAGACTTAAAAATAAAGGTTTTAAGTCTGGTTTTCACTTAAAGCCTCATAAACGTCTATCTGGTTGTTTGGTGTTTGGAAGAGATTGCTACATTACAATATTTCTCTCAAGGCTATATATACTGTACACAAATAAACTGTTATAAATTATTCGCTCGGGCGCTGCTATAGCTGCCTAACGTTATTTGTTTAGTAATAGTGGGTTCGAGTCCCAAGTAAGAGTGCCCATGGGAAGAGTTTCCTCTAAATGGCACTTTATAAATCTGTCCTTTGAATTTCTATTCTGTCATACATTGTAACCCCATGTATTCTGCTCAGTATACGCATTTCTACAGTATTAATTTGGTTTCTTTAGTCTTTTTTCACGTCCTCGTTTCACTTCTATTCGTCAAAGTTGTTACTAAAATTATGTGGATTATCATCTTAGCAGGTTGTGATATCAATGTCTAAGTATTGTAATTAAAATCAAAGAAGATCGTATTGTAAAAATACATTATCATAATCACCATCGTTCCTTTTAGGGATGGCGCAAAGAAAATATTTGTACTTCTATCCTGATATACATGTTTCATGTTTGCAACATCCTTACACATTGTTTGTTATGCGTGCTATCCTATTATGAAGGATTTTACTCTTCCCTAAATATACCACATTTTTAGATTTTAACTAAACTTCTCTTACTTTCTATCATTTTGTTTTGTTTTTATTCCATATTCTACCATACATTGTTTCTCCGCACATTTTACAAAACACTAAAAAAAACCACTCTCAAAACACTCAAAACTCTCACTAAAAGCGCATTTTTAACTTGTCGAAAATAAAAAGAACACCTTTGTTCAACAACTATTTTTTAAACACACGAAGAATGTGTTTTTAAGTTTCACAACCGAAAGTGACAAATGCTTCTAAAGTTGTTTGTAAGGTTTTCACGAAGACAAGAAATACAAATTTGTTCAAATACAATTTATTGTTTTACCGGAACTTTCCTCAAAGTGAGACTTTTACAATAACTTTGTTAAAATAAAATATACGTGAATAAGATTTCTTTATTATTTTTCAAAGAAAATTTATTCATCGTTGGAATGCCAAGTCAACAGTTGAAAAAAAATCACTTTGATTTTGGTGACACGGTTTTCATTCGATCCTATCGAATTTTTCTAGGGCGTTTCTTCTCATATTGTACATTACTTTTTACTTTTAGAGTTGCTGTTCACTTTCCTTTTCCAATTAAGTTCGAACACTTTTACTTTGCTTTTACCATTTTGCAAAATGGTAGTTTAAAAACTATTTATTTCACTTGTCATAAAACGTGTTTTATTAGTTATTTTAACTCAAGTTATTTATTGTCAATTTCATAAGGCAAAATAAATCGCAGTGCTATCACACTTTTATTGCTCGTACATTACGATGTGCAAAAAATCTGTATACTCCCGGTTGGGTTATTTTGAGTGATACAAAATTTATATTAACTTATCGCAAGTAGTCCACTTTCATTCTTAATTAATTTATAAAAGGTGTCCCAATAAGAGCGCCGGATTAAAATTTCACGCCTTTTTTTCATAAGGGTATATGGTATAAGGGTCAATTGGATTGTGTAGGCGTGCAAATCCATATTTTTTGCAATAATTCACTGTAATGTTCTTTTTGAAACGTCTTATTTTTATGAACGATGGCGAATTGATGTCCCTGGGGTTTCAGCAACACGTTCTCTCACTGCGGCTATGTTATCGAGTGAGCCCACTACGAGGACGCATGGATTACTTATTGTCCAGAATCTAACCAGTTTTTCACCATTACTTCACGACTCATTTGGACCATTACTTCACCCGAAAATTCCACGAAATTTCAGCAAACTATTTCAGCAAAAAAATTCCCATTTTTAAAGTGAGTTTTAATAATGATAACGCGTTGTTCTTTCGTGTAAAGTTCCATATTTACTAATCGTAAAGTTGAAAGATGGTATATATGAAATTTGCAGAGCTGCCAATCTTATAAAAAAAATGAAACAAAATTGAAATCAGGCATGATCAATATGCCAAAAGAATCGGATCGAAAGCATACCATATTTTCGATAATCTATTGACGATTCTGTTATTCGTGAAAAAATAAAGTCCAGCACTTTTATTGGGACACGCTATATATGTTTCATTAGGTTTGGTATTCACTGTATCATAGTTAATTTGTAGGAAAACCAGTTATATATGCTAATCACGTGAGCAACAAACGTGCAGGTAAGGTCTGAGTGTATTAACAATATAGGAAGACCTAGCCTCCATCAAATAAGAACTGACCGGAATAGGACAAACTTTTAATCTCAGTCCTAACTAATCCACTGTAAATACTGGTAAAAGTGTGATAGTTACTTTAATACAAAATATACCCGTAAGCTTCATATATCATATGAATTAAGAGTACACCATGAGAAAAATATAAGACGTGCTGAGGGTGGCTTTGTTAGAAAAGGTTGTGAAATCCTCAATACAAGATTCGCGATACAAAGCTTATAACCGACGATGAAAATGAGATGGTTGAGTTTCTCTATAGAGTTGAGTAGAGCTGGCGATGAAGAACAAAGACTTATATTTTTTTTAAGTATTGGTTCCACACAGTGCATTTAAATATGGAATAAAGTATTATTTCCACCAACCCTACAACCCTGAATCGGTGTTAACATCCTCCATAACTATCTATTGTTTGTCTGTACCTGCAGCATTCCTTCTGCAATTTGTTAAACCTAGAATAAAATAGTCCACCATTATTACACCTTTCAAATATATTCGATTTGTCTTCCTTTTTCATTTGCCCCATCAGATCGTTGAAGGAAGGAAGCTAAAGGGCAAATTTTATTTATATTAAAAAAAAATATGATTATTAAAAAAAAAACAACACGTATAATTATTTAATTTATAAGTTTGTTACTTTTTAAATGAATAATATTAAGTTCGTTAAACATTTGAATGGTCGGGCATTAAAGTCAGCCTAAAATTTTTCAAAATGAAAATATTTCATTTTCGGTCGTGGCTTTATGACGTGAACTTGATTTATATTTTTTTCCAATGTACATCGTGGAGTAAGTCAATAAACTTCAAACCTCTGTCACAAGCATTATTGAGTTAGTAGCTCCTTTAAGATTAAAATATACCTTAAAGGTTATCGATTGATCTCGGAGAGTTTAAAAGGTTAAATATATGAGTTATTCAAGTTTTTGGGCAGCGATAAAAAAGACCTTGTCGTATTTTTTAAATTGGCCAATCGTTTTCAATTGAATACCATTACAATTTTAAGATATTTTATTTTTCAATTATTCTCAAATAATATTTACGCTGTGTTAGTACTTAATCATTTTGATCAGCATTTTTTAAAACGTAAATGTATTTCGTAAAATCTGTTTTATTAAATATCAGAAACTTTTAAATGAGTAAATTTTTCTGCTCATTAGTAAAACCTTCAAAATTATAATGAAAGATGATTTTAAGGGTCATTCTTCTTGACATCTATTATTGTAGTCGTTTAAGACGTAAAAAAGGAAGTATTGTAGTGTAGTTGATTGTTTTTTTTCTATGGGTGTTTAGCAAACACAGTCTTGATAGATTTAATTTTTATTTTTTTATTTATTGTATACATGACAAGAAATATACATAATTGGCGAAAAAAACAACAGGTTATTTAATTCGGACACATAATTTTAATGGATCTAGGTTTGTTGCCTTTCATTTGTCGTGTCCCCAGTAAACTAGGTTTTTGCCTGTATCTCACTGAGGACATATAGCATGAAAAAATAAATCGATACTTCTTTCCGATTTTTGATGATATAAAACCCAGTTGCGCATTCTCATCAACCTGACAAACAGTAACACTCAATTACATATGTATACTCGTACATCTCGCGAAATCAAACTCCTCTCACTTCTTCCCTCCAGACAGACCAAAACATTCATCCCACAATATACCGCACACAATCATAAAAAAAATACGTAGAGCTCACACAAACCTCTTCCACAAGTCGTTCCTCTTGGAAACCCAAGTACTCAAACTCATGTCGCAATAACAACCACGCTCCGATCGACTGCCTAAACTTTTTTTTTTTTTTTTATTAAAAAAAAAAAAGTTTAGGCAGTCGATCGGGACTGCCTAAACTGTTTTCTCCCTTTACCTTTATTGAATTTAAATTAAAATAAAATCAAAGTTCCGATAGCAAGTATTGAATATAATAGTCGGCAGACTTGATCCGCTACAGTCTTTCGTTTAGTAGTTTAATGTATCGATGTTTTAGTGTTGCTTGGTAGCGGTTTAAAAATTTATAATATGCATCATATAAGCTACAAAAAAAGGTTAATAACTTCAGCTTACAAACATGATTATTAACACAGAAAAAAGTTCAAAGAACGAGAAAACTTTATAGTTGATGTGGTTATAAGAAAAGTATAAAATCATACAATAAATTGAAACAAATTTAACAAAAACTCACATTCCTTGGTTAATTATTCAGAAACTAAGTCATTTGAACACAGAGTTACATTTCAAAAACTTTTGGTTTAGTTTTCCAAAACTTTGAGTCTCAAAATTATAATAATGTGTTATAAACTCTAAATATTCTATCGATTTTATCGGTTTGTATAAATTTTAACCAAATCAAAGTTAATAAATTAATAAAATGAACAACAAACTTTTCTAACAAAAACACGACATATCCTGGATTACCCATTATGTCCGCTTAATTCATGATCCTCGATCGCCTAAACCAGTCATAATGTATACAAATATGAAATTACAATTCAGGAATTGAACCGTTCTTCGTGACTTCCGTATGTGAGTGTGCACAAACTTTTAAACAGTTCATTCAAAAGCCTATTTATATTAGCCGCTCAGGATTTATTCAAATACCGCTTTGGAGAAATGCTTTTTTTATTATTTAATAGTTATCCTTCTTAGGTCACGTGCCAGGGTGTTTAAGTACGGGCATTATGACCTATAATTAAGTAAAAGATCTAGAGCTATCACAATCTTGGTTATGTTCTGACTAAATAATATTCTTAGCATATTGCACTCATCATAGCCTAGGACCAGGCGGAGTAGAGGTGAATCATTCACCTATTTCAAAATTAATCAAAGAACTTCGACGCTTTGTAATGATCAACACAATTCTCCTGGGCTATGGTGAGTGTTGCTCATGACCGAGTGTCAAATTTCTTTGATTAATCTTGAAAAAGGTGGATGATTCACATCTACTCCGCCTGGTCCTGGGCTATGATGAGTGCAATACTCAATGCAGAACCAGTAAGTTCTTTGATTTGGTCTATCCACCTTACCAGATACCTTCCTCTTGCTTGTCGTCTCTCAATAATTCCAACACTTCCAAAGAAATAAGTTTGTCTTCCATTATTTGTCTTAGTTGTATAACAATTTTTAAAGTTAACTTGATGAATTTGGATGATCGTTGTGGTTCCTTGCTGAGTCTGAACATAAGTGGATGATTCGCCTTTGCTTTTCTCAGTCCTGAACTATTATGGGTGCAGCAATCGATGACGAACTAATAATTTTGTCTGTCCACCTTGCTGAAGACCGTCCTCATGCTCGCCGCCCCTTGACAATCTAATCCCTACAAGCTTATTCAAACTGTCTTCATATATTGTAGATATGACATGTCGTATTCTCATTCCGAATATCATTGTTAGCTTAAAGAATAGCATAAACTATACTACAAACCGTTCAGCACTTTTTTTAGTCTACGTGTGTAAAGAATTCCTTTATCTAAATAAAAAAAACCAGATCTACCTGGAAAAAAAAATCAAGAAAAAAAATAAAAGGCAAGTCTCTCTCTCTTTCTTTCTCTTTAGTACTCATTATCATGAATAAAAGTTGTATTTTTTAGGTCTGCACATTATTTATCCATCCATTTTTGTCTCTGGCCAGATGGGAAGACTCAACAGAGTGGAGTTGAAAACGCAAGTGGGCGCAGCCTCATGATCTCCTACACGAAACATTTCCCAGCATGACAGTCTTTTCGAGACTTGTATGATCATGTCTCATGAGTTTTTTATTTATTTTAAGTGAGCTGTTGTACACCACTAAACTCACCAGCCACACTACTGTACTGGATCCGATGGCACACCGAAGACGATCGGAGCACATCGATATGTTTTTTTTTTATTTTTCCTCTTTTTTTTTTAAGAATAGATATGACTGAAGTGACAAGTATTCTTATACCCCCGAATACTAGGCGCAAAAAAATCTTGTGTCATTCGAGAAGAGTGACACAGCACGGGGTTTGAATCAGCGACCTTCCGCACGGAAGTCCAGTGAATTACCAAGCAGCGATACACCTTTGTAAACCTTTGAATTCAAAATCTATGGTGCACTGTTCATATTTTAAATATTTGAACTAAAAAACGTTCCAATTGATCGTTTTCTACATAATAAATAATATAAAAATATTTAAGCGATGATTTAAAATCCGTTCACTCTATTTTGTTCCGAATGTATGCAAAATAACTAATAATTTTCTCTTCCGGTCTCAATGCATTCTCTTTAAGTCATCGAAAACTTTGCGTTAGATATTCAAATTTATTTCCAAGCTCAACCAATAAGAATAAATGAATAGATAATAACTTTTCGTTTATTTCGATACTCAAAACGCGACCTGCTTACGAATAAGTAAACTTAGAGCTGAATTCAAAAAGCACGGAACTTCGATAATTTCATTTTCTTCCCAAAGTGATATATTTCATCATATCGGTAACAAGTATAAAATAGTATTTAATGGTAAATCTCACAATTTTTTCTTTAACGTGAACCTTCAAAATCATGAATATATTATGTAAGGGCCGGCCTATCTCTTTCTTTATTAGAGCCGGGCCATCTCTCTTTTTATAGGGGCACAGAGTCAATGGGGTACTAAAACATAAACACTCAAATCTAATAGTATTAAATCAGCTAAGATGTTAGTACTCAACAGTATTTTAGTAACAACTTTGATGTATGCAAGTGAAACGTGGGCGTGGGAAAATACTGAAGAGCCGAATAAATTGTATGAATACGTGGTCTAAGAAGAAAAAATGGGATGAAAATGTATGATAGGGAAAGCGAAATGAAATGATAAGGGATGAATTTAGACTGATGTGTTGAATATAATGAAGAATAACACTGTGAGATGGTTTAGATATGTAGAACGAAGGAATGCAGAAAAACTAACAATACAAATATATAGTGCAAATGTGAATGGAAGATGTGGTAGAGGTAGACCAAGGCAAGTCTGGTTGGTTTAACTGAATTATATTTTGAATGAAGGTAACTTAAAAATCAAAAAAAATTATAGGACTTGTGTGCCGAGAAGATGTATGACGAGATAGGAAAGTCTTTGGAAAGGGGCATTGTCCTCTCTGCCTTCCCCAACAGGGAAATGGCGGGATGGTATGTTTGTATAAAAATAAAATAATTTTTTTTTATAAACAGTTAGTCAACTTTTCCTTTTGACTTAATAAGACAATATTTTTTTAAGGTAATGAATAATTGTATTACACTTTCGTTAATACAAGTACAGTACAGCCTACCGGGTTTATTGTGACAAACTCTTCTATTGAATCAGATTGGTGTTAAAATGTCTTAATAAAAATCAACCCTTTTTAATTTTTTTTCTTCGTACTAACATGCTGGAAGACAAGCGTCTTATCTATGAGGCCACGGAGCTTGCCAGAGTGTAACTTTAAAATAATCTTAAAATAATAAATGAAAACCATTGTAAACAGTTATTTGAATATTCTAGATATCGGATATTTTATCGGTTAATGTAAAACTACCCTTTATGTTTAAAAAATTGATTCACACAAAATAAAAACGTTTTTCTGATAATATTGAAAATAATTTGATTTTACATTTCAATAATTTCGGGAAAAATAAACGTGATATAGTGCTTTTCATTTCAAACTAATATTTTTAGCATTCCTATCGTTTTTATCTTAAAAATTTAATAATTTATATCAAGAGGATAAAAAGTATAATATATTTGATAATATTTCAGTATTTTGTAATTATTGTAAAAAAAAATTCCGTATATCAAATAAAATATCAAATCAGATCGTATTTCATGAGATCAAAACAAGAGAAATATACACGTCGTTTACCTTGCCAAAATTTTAAACTATGTACAGATTTTTCTTTTTCGTCATGACCTCAATGTTAAGAAACACTGATACTGCTGTAGTTTAAATATATTATTCTTCAGTCTTCTCGGTATTCGCTGTCCAAGAAGCCCGTGGCAAAGGCAGGCTCATAGCACTCTTCACCTGGCTTTAACAAATGAGAACCAACTTTTGATTGTTTTAATTTTGATATACAGTATAACTCCAGCGGATTTATTGCCATATGGTAATCTCTTCCAAATAACCAAGATGTTAAAAAGATCTTCATTAACCCTTCCTTCGCTGTGATGTATAACTAGTACACATTGCTTCTAAAAACTTTAATATCTCTATAAATACTGGGTTCAGATTTTAGATATTCCTCCGTCATACATTTACGCGTTGAATGAAAAAAATAATATTAGTAATAATTAACACTTATCGGCCACATCAGAGATATTTTGTGAAAATCGGGAATACATTAACCAATACAATCAAACGTATGACGTAGGTATATTCATTCTTAAAAAACGCTATGGGTGAGGAAGCAACGCTGTTCACTTCTAACTCTCACTCTACTTCGGTATATGGGAAGGCAAGAAATAGAATCTCATTTCGCTCGCTTCAGTAGCTCGGGGGCATCCATTTGAAGTGGTCTCTTCGCCCGTTTTGTGAACGTCGGCCGATGTTGTTTTCATGTTTTCAGCAATTAAATTTCAATTATTATCACTTATGACTTCAAATTTCATTAATTTAAGCGATTGGCTATGAATATTCTTATTTTTCCGATTTGAAATCGCTCATTTTTATATTTGTATTGATGTGTATTGAATACACAGCACCGCAACCCACGGATTTTTTAGCATAGGAAGGGAAAGGTTAAAAACCTTTATTAAAAAAAATCTGGGTTCTAACGGAAATCGAAGCGTGGCTAACGAGTCAGAAAACAGACGTCTTACCAACTAGGTCACGGAGATCGTCAACGTCGTAAGGTATCAATATTATTTTGAAATTTTATATTCTATGTGTATCCATTATTTTGAAAAAAAAAATCTTCAATTGAAAACGAAAATAAAATATCCTATTTCTACCTGTTTCGAGTGTATTAACTTACATATTTATATTCACGCTTCACTGAAAGAATTTTGAAGATAATATTTTGTGTATTGGTAGGTTGGTTATTTTTAGTTTTTAATATATTTTGCACGTCTTTGAAGAAGAAATTGTTTTTTTTTCTAAAACAAACAAAAACATATGTTTAATTTCAAAAGGTTTCATTGAAGTCAAAACCGATTTAAATTAATTAATTAAACAGAGACAGTAAAAAAAGAATAAATTTAAAACAAATACATACATGCATACCATCACGCCACTTTCCTGTCGAAGTAGGCTTAGAAAACAGACCGCCAGACTTTCCTATCTCGAGACAAACCCTTAACTACTTCAACATCATATATCTACTCATACAGTTTTACGATTTATCTGACTTTCTACGTTTCCTTCTAACAGAATATAATCCACTTGGATCAACAATAATCTCCTTGGTCTTTCTCTCACACGCCTTCCTCTCACTTAAAGTAATATTAAGAAACCAACAAATTTCAGGTAAAAATTCGACATTTTTTCTCTTACACAAACTTGGACGTTTCATTTGAAACAAGCGTTTGAAATGCTAATTTGAGAAGAACTAAATAATTAATAAAGAACATAATTAGCCTGTACATACCTGTGTGGCGCCGTTGCTTACTCACTTTTAATTTGTATTCTATATAATTTATTTTAGACCTTTAATTGTTTTTTTATTGCACTTTATTAGTATTGTATTTTATTGCACTTTTGTTACAAACAGTACATTCCGCTGGATTAGTTGATATATGGTGTTTCTTCCAAACAATCACAAAACTGTTATATGGGCATTGAATGAAAACTTATTTTTCATTGCGTTTTATTGAGAATTGATCCAGTTATCGATGAACTGAAAAACAACCGTCTTTCAATCTGGATCACGGAGGTTACCTCCATGACTTGCAACCTTTAACATAAATTTCTCATTTACATATCTCCTAGCTTAAATTTTTAACGACACTGGTATATTTGAAGCTTTTAATTATTTTAATGTAATCGATGACCTACTAACAGTTTGTAAGTTAACCTATATTTTAGACACACATACACGCACACAAACGCACAGGCGCCAACATGCACACGCGCAAACATGCACACGCGCAAACATGCACACGCGCAAACATGCACACGTGCAAACATGCACACGTGCAAACATGCACATGTGCAAACATGCACACGTGCAAACATGCACACGTGCAAACATGCACACGTGCAAACATACACACGTGCAAACATGCACACGTAAAACATGCACACGTGCAAACATGCACACGTGCAAACATGCACACGTGCAAACATGCACACGTGCAAACATGCACACGTGCAAACATGCACACGTGCAAACATGCACACGTGCAAACATGCACACGTGCAAACATGCACACGTGCAAACATGCACACGTGCAAACATGCACACGTGCAAACATGCACACGTGCAAACATGCACACGTGCACACACATACGCGCACGCGTACTCACATAACATTTATAACCTCTTTGATATAGCCTGTCTTCCAATATATGGGTTCGATTCTCGCTGATTCAATTTGTTTTTATTCAAAAATTCGCACGGGTTGTACCTGTCTGGTTTTCACTTAAGGCCTCTAAAATATTCTTGGTTACTGGGAAAAGATAAGCGCATGGCAATAAACCGGCTACATTGATATTTGTACAACATTAGTGTAAAAAATACATTAAAAAAAACGAGAAAGAATACAATTATATATTATATTTTTTGATGTGACGCACTCATTAATAAAAGTCTAATTTAAAAGTATTTTTTGCTCAATGATAACATCGATACAGTGTTTCTGATTGCTTTGAAGAGATTGCCACATGGCAATAAGTTCACAAAGCTGTGTTTTGTAGAAAGAAAACGTAACATATACAAAAGTGAACGCACACTAAAATATTGTTTGAAGTTACGAAACTGAAAGCTAAATTATCATTTTTTTTGCTGTCTCAATGATAATATCGATAGAATATTTCTGGTTGCAAAAATATTGCCACATTGCAATATATTTGCTAGGTTGTACTTCATACAAAGAAAGTAGGATACTGTAACAAAGTAATCTTGTACATCTCCACACTGCGCAGACAACACAATATATTTCAACTTGATGTATGTACATAACAAGCAAGGCAAACAAGTAGCAACTCACTCATCAAAAAAGCTCCTTCCGTCTGAGTTGAAAATGAAGTATTTTTTTTACCAAGAGTCTAGTGGGTAGTGGTTTCACTTTTTCATTTATTCATGTCGCGATTTTATTTCCACACTTGAATATATATGAATTCATTCAGTAGCGGTGCTTTGACCTTGTGGTTAGTTCACTTGCTTAGCCTTTTTTCATTTGAATTTATTACTGCACTGGGACTTACATACCGACTAGAATTAATTCTTGGATTGGTAGATGTTATAAAAACGCCGATACCCTAAGATTCAAAGTTTCAGGCCTGATTAAGTTGAAGCGTGTTTGGAAAGAAACGCTCAGCAGTTCGTCAACTATACCCAATAGAATACGTGTTGTTTCGTTATATTCTGAAATGTTAGGATTGAATATCGCGCAGTTATCAAGTTTCTGCCAAAATAATAACGTTTAAATATACATTTTTTTCCAGACTTCCTTCTTTTAGAAAAAACTTTGAAATCTGACAATATTCAGTTTACAACATTTCATTATATAACGAAACACCACGTCTTATATAAGTTCTAATTGAAATTCTACTGAGAACAGAGGTATCCGATTTTAACCGTCATATCGCCTGACCATCCGTGATATCTGTCCATACACGGTCTTACTTGTCCAGGCCGAAAACTTTTGTTCCTTAGTGGTATGTTGCAAAAAAGTAAGTGAATCCTTTATAAAGGAAAAATTATATTCAAAAAGTTGTATGAATGTGAAAGAGGCGAAATTTGTGTGTTAATATAAGAAAGTCTGGCGCTTTATCCTATCTGTCTACCACAACAGGGAAACGACGTATCTATCTAAAAATATTTTAAATGTTGCCTTAACACGTTCAGGCTGAAAATGCCTATAGGTGTTCATTTAAACTTTTGCTGGTTGATAATTTACTCATTGCCGTTCTATTCCAAATTTCATTGGATGGATTAAAAAACATGAAAGCACCAAGTGGTTTAACGGTACTGATTCAAAAACAAGTGAGCGCCAAGAAGCTTAATGGTTTTCATTACTGGTAATGAAAAAAAAAATAAGGATGTATGACAATGAATTATACCTGCTCTTACATGTTTATAATTTTTGATGACTTATCATAAATAAAGACTTATTTTTCAGCATCGCAGTGATCTTTAAAGAAATTATTCATCAATCAATATGATAATTTAGCGGTATGCTTCTTATTTGAAGAGATGATGATAGTAGTTGTTGGTAAATAAATAAAATACGTTAAATCGCAATGCGGAAGGAGAGAGTGAATGAATGTTTTATTTATTAGTATGTGGGTATTTATAACATTTCAGAATGGGCGCGGGAGTGCGCCCGCGATATACTTTTATCTCGCTTCTGTGCGTGCAGAAATGGTCAATTGAAGTATTGTAGATATCGTAAATAGTATTGTAGGTAAACAATCTATTTACGGAACCGGCGAGACAGCGTGATGCGTTCTCTTTCTAGTATGGAATGCGGCGCGCCGTTCGGCCGGCCTCATGTCGGGCATGCGACCTTTGGACCGCCTACTATAATTCGTCGAGGTATCCAAAGGTCGTTTCGTCGGTCGTTGACCGTATGTGTTGACAATATTCAGCGACGACCGTGGATCCCTACAATAACAAAGTTACCTTAACTTTATGTTTAGATAGGCGTGATCCATTGAGATTGACAGGGAATTCCAAACATATTGTTGACGTTAAAAACAAAAATACCTAAAAATGGCAATCAATACTCTGGGATGACTGGCCAAACTTCTTCTTCTTCTTCCTATTCTTTTAGGCATGTTGTTTCTTCCTCTTCTTTTAGGCATGTTCCAGCTCGAAGGCATATATCATGTTTTTTTTTTTCTTATTTTTCATCATCAATTCATCACCATTATATACAGTGTTATGGTGAATATATACTTAAATATATAGGATTTGGTTTTCTAAGTATAGACCAGTTAATGCATAGCTTTGTCATAGCTGAATTTGCCATTCCAATTCGTATTTTGATCTCTGCTCACATCCTCCATTCCTCGAAACAATAACGCCTAGTTAGACAAACTCGTTGATTATAATCTCGAAGAATAAAATTCAATTTGATGTTTTTTTATGAAGTTTTCCGCAATATTGTTGATAGCCTTAATATACTGGCTTTAATTGGTTTTCACCTTCTGCTAGAAACATATGGAACCTTCTAAAATTCTAATGTGTCAATAATAATTGCTAACAACAATTGCACTTTATAATTCATAAATCACGAGAGTGCAACAATGGGGTAACTTCACGTCTGTTTTTGTTTAAGTATTCTCGAATCGGTCCAGAACAAGGACTTTTATTTATTTCTAGCCCAAGGTGACGAAATTACTTTCATATGATATTACTAGATATCAAAGAGCAAAAACAGTTTAAAAATAATGTTTTGTAACGTTACACTTGGAGACATATGATGTCCTTGCCAGAGTAAGATACACACTTTGATGGCATTCGTATGTAAATTTACTTCCAAGTGTTGCTCGAAGCGTTCCTGGGTATTATCGGATTACGATCATTTGCCAATAAAAGCGGGCACAGTCGGGTTTGGCACTCACAGCCGTATTTGCAATGGAACAGCGTTACTGTGTTTGTCCTGCATGCCCCTGTATTATGCTAAGCTGAGAATCGTGAAGATACGTGGCGGCGCAATCTGATTTGGTCTCGGCTCCTAGAATCTTTGTTCGGTGTTCTGGGTGACCAAGCAAATGTTCTCAAGGTAGTTTTCAAGTTTCGTTTATTTATTTCAGTCACATTTAAAAGAAAAACATAATAATAATAAAACGACAATTTTTGAATCGCCGTTTAGAGAACAGACCCTCCTCAAGAGTGTTCTTAGTAGGGATACGAACTCACTATTTTTGACAGATTGAAAATACTTTTTTTTTCGAGACTAGGACTATCCTCGAGTAATTGTCAAGATAGAAAGATATGTAGGTAGAAGGTTTAAGCAGCTGACCCGATGAGATAAGAAGAAAAAGAAGAAAACAAAGTGAGATTTCAAAAGGTACTTAATTCTTGTCGTATTTATCATCAATGAACTTGGCACAAAAACGAGTATATTTTTTTTATGTACAATAACATATTTATGATATATTTCCTTACATAAGTTCCCTAAGGAAGCGTGAACCATAAATGACCTTACTGATCCAGGTGTCCTTATGGTCTCCATATTGTCAACGAATATCACCACCCCATAAAATTATAACTGTGGGTCGAAGAAAGTCACCTTGAGCTGAAATAATCAACCAATATGAATACTTATAACCTATATTATTAAAAAATATTTAATATATCTTATAAAATAGATGTTAAAATATTATTTATAGTTAAGTTAAACCTGTACTAGTTAACGTTAATATTGTGGAGGTTTAAATGCACTGTTATTTTTTTAGTCAAATGCTTTTTATTCCTCTTAATATAACAGTATAACCCTACCGATGTTAAAGCTTTTCTCCTCATCAAGTGAACACAAACAAGACTGAATTACATTCGAACTAGTACTGATATACACACGCTTTTAATGGTAATAGTTTGCGTTGGGGATTCTGGATAGAGGTAGATAAGAGACAACTTCAGCAAGTAGCGGTGAGAAATTCCTTCCTATCAATTATAACGGAAATTAATTGGACAGATTAGAAGCCCTGGAAATATCCAAGTCAGTACATTGGGATGGGCATCTGGTAAATACATAAATTCCCAAGATTTCACCGCTGCTTGCTGAAGTGATCTCCTGCCTTCCTCCCCCCTCGATCCCCAACTCAATTTTTTTATCGTTGTGCGTGTGTATGTCGGTACCAGTTCGGACATAATTCAGTATTGTTAGTGCTACCCTGATGAGATGAATACCTTGAAATCGGTAAGGTTATATTATGTGGAGTAAACAGTTTTCGATTAAAAAAATTTAATAAATTATTTTTCAGCTGAAAGGTTCAACGTCTATGAAAGAGTAAATATGAATAAACCTTCATTCAAAATTTGCATTTCACTAAATTGTTAATCGTCACAAAAAAATTAATCAATATTTTTAATTCGTTTTTTTATAGTTCTTTAAGATTCAACACTTAATATGATTGTTAAAAAATCATAATTCAGGCATAAATATAGGTAGAACTCGATCTTTTTAGTTTATCTTTTCAACCAAAAGGACCTTTTTTCAGAGTTATGGATTTAAAGCTTCATATAATATTTCTCAAAGTTATGTTAAAAATACACTTTTTTTTTATTTTGCTTTACATTTCGCCGTCATTTTCAGTAATTATTAATCCGTTTTCTTCCATTAGTTTTTAATTTATATAAATAATATATATTTCTATTACAACAAGGTTGTATTTCAGTTTTATTTTTAAAATGTTTAATTAAACGTCTTTTTTTTCTTTTTGGAGAAAAATCTTTATACATTTTTAGATTGAAAAATTGATATACCATATACTTTGTCTAGAAAGATTTCTGGTGTTCTCCATAGAGCACTCTATGGATTGAAAACATGGGCACAGAGAAAATGAGATATACTGGATATTTTCGTGATGTTGTGTTGACACCTAGTGCATCGTATCTCATGGGCTGCTATCCTACACGAAGGAAGAAAATACTGCTTTATTTCTGGTGTTCTCCATAGAGCACTCTATGGATTGAAAACATGGGCACAAAGAAAATGAGATATACTGGATATTTTCGTGATGTTGTGTTGACACCTAGTGCATCGTATCTCATGGGCTCCTATCCTACACGAAGGGAGAGAATACTGCTTTATTTTGGATGTCCAGAATATCAGGGCACCACGAAGCTCAGTCAAATTCATCAAGAGTTTAACGTAACTTTTTAAGTAAGACAAATAATAGAAAACAAACCTATTCGACAAAAATAATGACTTTAAAAGACATCATTGTGACCGTCATGCCATGTGCCTATTGAGGTAGGATGAGAGAACATATATTATCTTCTTTTCATTATTTCATAGCAGACATGTTTTACTTATGCTACGTCCATACATTTCGTCATGTATACACTGTAATTATAAAATCTTTTCACTCTTCCCACTTTTAGCATTTAATTCTCTAAATTGTTCTTCGTTTTTATGTATATTTTCCAAACTTCTTGTTCCTTCTATATACTACTCGTTACAATCATTTTTGTAGATCATTCATCGTTGATTCTTCCTACGAGCCATCACTATTTTAATGATTTTTTCTTTATCTTAAGCACTGCATCTTCTTTTAATCTGTATTCTATCATAAGGTCCTTGTTCTTTATTCTGTCATACGTTATTTTTCACACATTTTACACAACATTGTATATCTCTATTAAATAGGCTTTTTAAAGAATGTTTCATTTTGCATCATGAAATATTGAAAATTTTCATAAACGTACCTAGTACACAAGTACTATGTATTCAAGTTGCTTAATCTTTACATACGTAGTAATTTAATTATTTGATGCAAACGTATTTTTTACATACTTAAGTATTACAAACTTTTTATAGACTTGGGCTTGGAAGACAAATGACTTGTAGCAAAGGTTTGTGTACACTCTTGGGTGTGGTGTTTTTTTATGATTATGTGCGGTATATTGTAGGATGAACGTTTTGGTATATCTGAAGTGATGAAGTGTGAGGGGCTTGATTTGCATATGCATATGCAATTGAGTAATCACTGTTTGTCAGGTTGATGAGAATATGTAACGGGATTTTATATAATCGAAAATTGGAAGAAAATATCGATTTATTTTTTCATGCTATATAGTATGTCATCAGTGAGATACAGGCAAAGGCTTAGTTTACTGTGGATACGACAAATGAAAGGGAACAAACCCAGATCCATTAAAATTATGTATTCAAATTAAATTAATTGTAGTTTTTTTTCGCAAATTGTGTATTTTATAGATTTCTTGTCTCGTGTAAATAAAAATAAAATAAATAAATAAAATATATTAAGCTACATGACATGGCTTAAGAATTTATGCAATTTTACAAATTCTTCGTTTTTTTTTTTTTTTAATATTTAAAAATATTCCCGTATACCAATTAAATTCTCAATAAATGAATTTTGCTGTCAAAAATATTGAATCTTGATTGGTTCCTACTCTAAACTTTTTACGCGATCAAGTACTTTGTTGCATTCATCCTTTACGTTTATTCAATTATCATTGGATTTTATATGTTATATTTCTATCAATTAAAATTGATATTTCCATATGAAAAGCTTTGCAAACATTGAAAGTCAAAACATTAATTTAATGTTTCTACCTCATGCAGACTGGCATTAAAAGGAATTAAAAAAATAGCAAATATGGTTGAGAAATTAAAATGTACGTATTATCAAAGTTCGAATACATATATGGTACATGTGTTATATGCTTGTTTATCAATGACGCATTATTAATGAGTTGAAATATTATCTAAAGCTCCATGTCTAAACTTATCGAAAATATTAGCAAGTGCTCTAAAATCACATACTTTAGGGAAATTTTACACTAGTGAAAAAAAAAATACGAATCGCAAATAGTATTTTTTTTTCTTTTCACAACAAATATTGAAACTCTTATTTTGTCAAGAAATTTTAAAATGTACATATGTATAACGCACAAGCATTTCTGAAATAATTTAAGTCTTCGTTGTTTAGTTAGTGAGATGACTGTCTCCCAGTCCTAAGATTTCGGGTTTGATTACCGTTGGTACCAAAAATTAAAAAAATAATATATGTTATTTTTATTGAATGCCTCTTTATCATATTTTTGGTGGGCTGGAAGAGATTACTACATGAAAATGTAATATATCTATAACTGACATATGTATTAGAGGGCATGCAGTAGTGTCATATGTCCTCGTCTTGCCGTGTCAGTCACTGAATAATTTGCGCCCTGAATTCCGTTAACTGGACAGCACTGGGATATTCATGAATCTTCCAAGTTCCTTTCAGACTATTGGGCATCTTGGGAGAATACTACATGTCTCATCATAGACACAAATAGTCAATCGATCATGCAATATTTCCCATTTTGACATATTGTCGACCTCGATAGTCTAGTTGGTAAGACGCCTTTCTCACAAGCCGGAGGTTGGGGGTTCAAATTCCACTAGAACCCAGATGAAAAAAAAAAGATTCCAGTCTGGGCTTCATTTAAGGCCTCTTTAAGATGTTTCTGGTTGGTTGAAAAAGGTTGCCACATTACATACCATAAATCTGCCAGGTTGTACTGTATATCAGTGGTCTTCAAAGTAAAGTTGGGAGACCACTGCTGAATACAACGAAAGTGTAACACAATTGTCCTTATATCCTGAAGTAAAACAATACCGGCTGAGGAAGATGATGATATTGATGGTAAAAGAATTATTCGAAATAAATACTTTTAACGTGTTGGTGACCCCTTTGAACGTTTTATTTTTATTCTAACCGAGTTACCAGTTTGTATCCAACAGAGGTATTCCGGGTGACGCAAAGTTAGGAAGTCCTCGATGGTTCCCGAATCCGAATCTGTGTGAGTCGGCGCGCGCCAGAATTGATAATAGCGCGAGAGCCGCACAACCTGATTACACACACCACGGCTGTGTACGTGCTCACGCTCAATGAAATTACTTTGTCGTTCAATGCGAGTGTGTGGTATGCGTACATCAGAGCTTCTAAACACATCACACATTCAATATTTAATAAAATACAACGTCTCGTACAAAGAAATGATTTGCTCAATCAAAGCCAAGTTATTTCAATTGATGTCAGAAAATATTAATGTTTCTCTACCTTGGATTCCTTCATATATTGGAATCACTGGTAATTAATGTGTTGATTCCTTGGCAAATGAAATATGTTCTACCGGCTCTTCTCTATCTGATTTTTCTCTGCCAATAACTGATCTTTTGAGAAGAATTAAGCATTATACTTGGCACCGATGGACGGAGTTGGGATATACAATAACTAATGTAAATAAGAGCTCGAGATATAAATCAATCTAACAATATATCCCTTTGTCACAATTTTTAATGGATTAAAAATGAATAAAATGGAAATGTCTGTCACTTATCATTTGTAGACGGACCACTGCGTGGTGACTTGTCATTTTTACATAATTGATATTGTGGAGATTCCCGGCTGCGAGTGTGTTCTGGATGATTAAACTATAAACCATGTATTTTTCGGTTGTCCTTTGCAAGACAGATTCGATTTACTTAAATTCATATACATATTTACCGCGTCAAATAAATGTTGCTTTTTTTTTCGAGGAACTTTTCCATTTATAGATCGATTGTTATTTTTTTTAAGCTTAATCAGTTGAAACTTTGAATTATCTAGAATTGTATTTTTTTTCAAACTGGGTTTTTTATATCGACTCATATAATAGCATAATGTCTTTAATTTAGTGACACAAATCATCCTTGTTACCTATCGAAGGGGATCTTCATGAATAATATGGTTTAAGCGGTCTTCATCGAAGTCCACTGGTCGTCCGGAACGCTCCATGTCTTTCAGGTCGAAATTACCGTCTTTGAAACGCAAAAACCATCGACGAGTTGTCCTTTCATTCATAGCATCTTCGCCGTCCACTTTGCAAATATCGCGAGCAGCTTTGACAGCTTTATTCCCTCGATTGAACGCGAACAGAAGGAGGTGTCGAAAATGCTCATTTTCGTCTACTTGACATTCCATTTTGAAGGTTTGTAATCAAATTAAATAATATATTTAACGTAAACATGTGTAGAAAACTACTGTTGTACTGAATAATTAAGTTGAGTATTTAAAAAAATAAAGATATAGAACTATTAAACCGTTAAACTTTTATTTTTCTTTTAAGGTTAAAACATCTTTGCAAATGACAAAAATAAAAACGAATAAAATTACAACTCACGGCACATCAATTGAGATTCACTGAGGTACACTATGCTCATCTGAGTTTTTCTTTTCCTCTTCTTAAATGTGTCGCAAAATATCTGGTTTGATTTATGAAAGCAGAGCGGGAATAGTGTAACGAGAACAGGTTCTGTGTTTTAAAAAAAATATGAAGCATTATATTTATCTTCTTGTCTTTTGTGATGATATGAAAGCGATGAGGGCTGGGTGGGCAGGAATGAATGAGAACATGATATACAATTATAACTTCATGTATTTCTCTGAAGTAACCCGTTAAAAATCACGGGATTTAAATTGACTTGTTAAGCTAAAAGGTTGATTAACAAATCTGCTGAAAAGGTTATAAGATCGAATGTTTGTTTGAAAGTTTTGATAGTTTAGAAAATCTGGATTACTTAATAACTTCATCGAAAGTTAAAGGAACTGATGTCATGGCTCATTTTTATCTTCAAGAAGAACAGTCAGGAGATCTAACAGTTACGAAATCGAGAGATTGGCAGAATTAGCATTCATTATTCATTGAGCCACAGTTACGAATTTAAACTGTGTTTTCGTCCAAGTTGTCATGATGGCAAACTTCAAGTCTTCTCTAAAAACGTTGATAAAAGTTTTGCTGTGCTTCTTCAGCATGCCACTAGTTGACTTCCTCTTCAGTATCTTGCTGTTGTTGCATTTGTCGAAATCTTCGTATTTGATGATAATGTGCAGCAACGCGAGAGACAAACAGCAGTTCATCTGCGTTAAATCCAATAGTTGAACATATATTCAGCTATATTTGTCCTTTTTTTTGTTTTCACCTAATCCTATTAATTTAAACAAATCTTAGGATAATATTATACTTATTTAAAGACAACAATATTAAAACCTTACTATAACATCAATAATTAAAACATAAATATTGAACTAAAACTAAGACTTTTTCTTACATACAGACGTTAGTTAGTAGAACAGATTTTATATTGGTTGATTTTATAAGCATGTACTTACCATAAAATCATATTTCTTTTTGGATAAGAATGGAGTAGAAAAAAATTAGAGCTATTTATTCTCTGTAAAATAAAAAAACAGAGTTTTTACGTATTTTAGCTTCTTTTACTTTTTTGGGTTGGAGATAAAGGGTCTTTTTGCATACAGCTTGTCCGATACCATAGTCCTTAAATAGTCTCAATCCTGGCAACGTCGTTTCTGGCAAAGGTTTTTAGGTTGTTAATTACATCTTTTTCCTTACCTTCGTACAAAACAAGAAGCAAGAGTTATGGCAAAAAATCTAAATAAAGTAGCGCTTGCAATTCCGGAATAAATACAAGTTTTTCCCAGTCGATTCGAAGAGCATTTAAAATTTACTTGTATCAATAAGGCCAAGAAAGTTTTTTTCATGAAAATTATAACTAAAGGCCCGTTCTCACGGTTCAAGTTTAGTTGACCGATTGAAGTTGATCAACAAAAGTTGAACTCGACTTGAATCAGTTTTTGTTCACACGTTTCAATAAAAAATGATTCAAGGCCCGTTCTCACGGTTCAAGTTTATTTGACCGATTAAAGTTGATCAACAAAAGTTGAATGAAATTTGTAGTGAGAACCTTTGTTTCAATAGAGTTGATCAACTTTTTAGTTGATCAAGAAAATATTGACCCAGTAAAACTTTATCGTTCAAGTTATGAGTCATCCGCCATTTGAAACCTGTCTTGAAACATGTGAACCTGTGAATTCAAGTTGATTGTCAAATTCGCGTTCAACTTGATAAATATAAAAATAAAGATCCAAGAGAAAATGCTTTCGACGCCATTTTTAACTGAATTAAATTGAAACAGTTTATTGAATCAGTTTCTATTGAAACGTGTGAACAAAAACTGATACAAGTCGTATTCAACTTTTGTTGATCAAGTTTAATTGGTCAACTAAACTTGAATCGTGAGAACGCGCCTTTACTGATAAACTTTTTTTGAATTGACTAATATTGCGGCATTTTATTTAAGAAGAGCTCTACACTGGGCAAATTTGGGTCGTTATATCGCACGCAAGATACTGATAGTATAAATAAGGCTTAGTTCAGCGATGCGATAGAAAGTAAGAGAGTGGGAAGATCAAATTTAGATGCCTGAATGTTGTCACAAGGAACTGCCTTATACTGGATAAAACCATTGGGAGCAGGAATGTTGCTGAGAGATATATCATAAGTGGTAGAGAATCCTGCAGGCAGCTATGATTTATCTCAGGTCATTAAGCCTGATGAGGATGATTAATAACTTTATGAATTCAATGCAATATTTTATAAAAACCTACTTCTCTGTGAAAACATTGTGAATTCTAGCAGCGGCGGCTGGTCTCGAGGTGCATTGGTGCGCTGAACCGGAGAAATAATTCGCAATAATTAAATTATATATTCGCAAACATGACTTCCAAAAATGTTAAATATTTGTATAGATTAAATATGTGTAAGAAAACTGACAAATAAAACGAGTATTTTTATTTAAGTGAAAAAATTTTAAAGTAAAAGTTAAAAAAATATTCCTTTCAAATTGACCGGCCAAGTTTGCTAATTCATACTGGAGCGATCTCGAATATGCACCGGACGGAAACGTAGTTTCATATAGGACAGACAGAGATATACAGTAAACCGTGAGACAGCACTAACGCACCTCGAGACCAGCCGCCGCTGAATTCTAGATTAATTTTTACCTTAGACATCTCTTAATATTTTTGGATAGGTGAAAGAGATGAGAACAATTCAATAAGCCCTCTAGGTTGTATTGTAATAAACAAAAGTTAAGCTGGAGGATAGGAAGGTGGTAGCTGCGGCCATAGATTAGACACATTCCCGCATCTGCATACATTCATAAAAATATGTTGATAAGAAAACCGCAGAAAACTTTCGAGGGAAAGATGAACTATTATGTGAAAAAACCTTGTAGGTCTTCCGATAAGTATGAGTAACACATTCAGCTTTAGATGTAGTGTAGTAAATAAGTGAAGTGTTCATATCTAATTATACATTTTAATAAGACCTCTCAAAAAAGGTTGTCTTCAAGTGCTTTCTAAAGTTGCACACGCCACCCATATCTCTTGTAAAATTAGATGCTTACCATTCCACACCACAGAACCTTCAACGATAAAAGCATTTTTATAATACTCCGCCCTTTTAGATCGATTCACAATTAATTAATTTATTTAATGAACACAAAATCGACCTCAAAGTTTCTCTCCTTTCCAAAGTAACATCTTTCAAACACAAATTCGTCAGATACACTCAATTAAGAGACTTGAAATATAATGCTATATATTTGTATTCATTGAGTGAAATAACTTTGTCATATTTATAATTATTTTCTCCTTTCCAAAGTAACATCTTTCAAACACAAATTCGTCAGATACACTCAATTAAGGGACTTGAAATATAATGCTATATATTGGTATTCATTGAGTGAAATAACTTTGTCATATTTATAATTATTTTCTCCTTTCCAAAGTAACATCTTTCAAACACAAATTCGTAAGATACACTCAATTAAGGGACTTGAAATATAATGCTATATATTGGTATTCATTGAGTGAAATAACTTTGTCATATTTATAATTATTTTCTCTTTTCCAAAGTAACATCTTTCAAACACAAATTCGTAAGATACACTCAATTAAGGGACTTGAAATATAATGCTATATATTGGTATTCATTGAGTGAAATAACTTTGTCATATTTATAATTATTTTCTCCTTTCCAAAGTAACATCTTTCAAACACAAATTCGTAAGATACACTCAATTAAGGGACTTGAAATATAATGCTATATATTGGTATTCATTGAGTGAAATAACTTTGTCATATTTATAATTATTTTCTCCTTTCCAAAGTAACATCTTTCAAACACAAATTCGTAAGATACACTCAATTAAGGGACTTGAAATATAATGCTATATATTGGTATTCATTGAGTGAAATAACTTTGTCATATTTATAATTATTTTCTCTTTTCCAAAGTAACATCTTTCAAACACAAATTCGTAAGATACACTCAATTAAGGGACTTGAAATATAATGCTATATATTGGTATTCATTGAGTGAAATAACTTTGTCATATTTATAATTATTTTCTCCTTTCCAAAGTAACATCTTTCAAACACAAATTCGTAAGATACACTCAATTAAGGGACTTGAAATATAATGCTATATATTGGTATTCATTGAGTGAAATAACTTTGTCATATTTATAATTATTTTCTCCTTTCCAAAGTAACATCTTTCAAACACAAATTCGTAAGATACACTCAATTAAGGGACTTGAAATATAATGCTATATATTGGTATTCATTGAGTGAAACAACTTTGTCATATTTATAATTATTTTCATTGTTTTGTGAAAATCAGTAAGTCAAAAGAAAAACATTGTTTTCTGTGTCATTATGTAACAGTCTTTCTTGTGTAGTTATTTTAAAACTTATATGTACATGTTGTTATTTTCCATATATTTCACTGATGAAAATATTCCTCACCATATACGTGTAAATATGTGTTGTTAAATTGACAAATATATTCGAGAAATTTCCCAACGTTTCAAGGCTCTCGGAGACAAGCGAGAAATCCTCGAATTTACCGAAAATATACCGCTTTTCTTTAGCGCTCGTATGAGATGTTTCGGAAGCAGAACGCGCCTCGTGATCACTTTTCTTTATTTCACGGTTATTATCTCATACATACTTGAATTATATCAACAGTTTTTTTACTTTATGGGTAGACTATTTTCTCATAAAATAATCATTTTTATATTTTAATATTTAACATAAAATTATATTTATCGCAATTTTGGTTTTTCTGTAGTGTAACAAATAACACATTTGATCACTGACATTTAAGTTTAAGTAAAATTATTAATACAAAACATTCTCAATTTAACTAGACGAATATTTATCGTGTTTTGTGTAGAACGGTCATTATTAATAACTAAAGCACGTATTTGCTTATTTTTTCTCTAAACTAAGGAAAAAAATAAACTTTGATGGATAACAAAAATTATCAAAAAATATTATACATGAGTGTGAACTTAATAACTTAACTTTACGAATATTTGTGTAGAACAGTAATTATTAATAACTAAAGCACGTATTTGCTTATTTTTTCCATAAACTAAGGAAAAAAAATAAACTTTGATGGATAACAAAAATTATCAAAAAATATTATACATGAGTGTGAACTTAATAACTTAACTTAACGAATATTTGTGTAGAACAGTAATTATTAATAACTAAAGCACGTATTTGCTTATTTTTTCCCTAAACTAAGGAAAAAAAATTATCTTTGATGGATAGCAAAAATCATCAAAAAAATATTATACGGCTGAGGTGTCGAGTAAGATGAAGATATACTATAGTTCGAGCACGTGGAATGAATGAACGAAGAAATATTAACAAAACAAATATACAGTGCAAAAGTGAGAGGAAAGCGTGGTAGAGAAAGATCAAAGAAACGTGGATGGATTGAGGGAATGATATTTTGAAAGAAGGCAATGTAGGAAGAAATACTTATCCTAAGAGATGCATACGGGTATAATGGTGTGTTCATATTGAATAGACAAAATTCGTTGCCAAAATAGGAAAGAAATGGTATGGTTATATATACGAGTATGTTATAATAAAAAAAACCTATCTTGAATTTAATAACTTCGAATTCTGGACAGGCTGTTTACGATTTGTGAACGACGAGTACTTCAACTCTTTGGCCGTATAACATTCAAAGAGGCAATGTGGATGGACGGAGGTGCAGTGGTAGATCATCAACTCGATTAATTGACCAATTAATGAAAGCAGCATGATTCTCTGTGACTACAGCACTCCCAGAGGCCCAGAATATGAAAATCGTCGTTAGTAGTTGTCAGATGGTCCAGAAAGATTACGACCCTCAGACATGAAGAAGTCGTTAGTAGTTGTCAGATGGACCCGAAAGATTACGACCCTCAGACATGAAGAAGTCGTTAGTAGTTGTCAGATGGTCCAGAAAGATTACGACCCTCAAACATGAAGAATTCGTTTTGTTTATTACAATACGATACTTACGAGTAGGTTTATGTTTCAAGCGATTCAATAATAAGTATTCTTGAAAAATTATAAAAATAAGTAAAAAATTCTAGTTCAAAACGAAAAGTCACTCAAAAAAATACTCACATAACATCATATTATATCTTTTTGATGCAGACAGAGAGAACATATTTCAAAATCTTACTTAAACTCGTATAGTTTTTGCCTTATGTTCTCCTGATATTCTAATTACAGTTCTCTCAGGGGTCAGGGGAATGGATTCTGGCTACATTTCTGAGCTTTACATTTATGATGCGTCTCCTGAACTTGGAAGTTGAGCTTTAAAGTCTACTAACTCAGTGATGAGCCGCGATTTATGATATATATGCCAAACAGTGGGGCAAGGCCGCACAGCAACGCACTGGACTTCCGTGCAAAAGGTCGCTGTTTCGAACCCCGCACTGCGCTACTTTCCTCGAATGACACAGGATTTTTTTCCGCTTAGTATTCGGGGGTATAAGAATACTTATGACTTGAGTCATACCTATTCTTAAAAAAAGGAAAATATTATACATGCCGGTGAGCTCCAATCGTCTTACTTCGGCGTGCCATAGGATCCAATACGGTGGTGTAACCAGTTAGTTTTAATGGTGTGTAACCGCTCACTCGCTTAAATAAGATAATAAAAAATAAAACTACGACACAGTTTTGCTTTCCAACTGAATTGACCCTCGACTACGAGGCCCAGCAATGATGATGATGGCAAAGGGACTAATACGTTCAGGTTTTCCAGAAGAGCTTCCTGTACTGCTGAACTTGTTCAGTGGAATAATCTGCTCATAAGGCTACGTACTGTTGATAAGCTGGAACATTTTAGATGAAGTTAAAATGTTTATATACCCGAGAAGTTATGCGGCACCTACAAGGTGGTTCACTATCACTACAGGTAGCCAAAGAATAACTCGTCTATAACGAAGTGCTTCACAATTATCTATCCGAACCGCCACTCGTGGTTCTAATATAAGACAATGTAGATATTCCGTGGCCTAGTTGGTAAGACTGTTGACTTCCAACCGTGAGGTTCATGTCCGATTTCCGAATGTACTCGAAAAAAATAATAAAAAAGTGCTACCGGGCAGGTAAAATAGTTGATCAAGTAAAATACTCACAATCGCAAGACGTGTGTGAGTGTTATTGATCCTTCGCGTGTGGGTAGTATTGATAACTTATGCGATTGCTTACAAATAGTTCTGTTCCTAATCCAGTGGTTGTAAACCTGAAAGTTCGATTAATGGGGTTGAAAACAATGCCCTGCAAGGAAGGCTTAATTCAGCAATCCAATGATTCAGTAGAAGAGGCGTAGGAGAGCGGGGAGACCAAAGTTGAGATTGCGGAATGGTGTGACAGAGAACTATTGCACACTAAATATAACCAATTGCCAAGAAGCCAAGTCCCATTCTTGTTGTAGTATTGATGACGATGATGATGACAATGTCCAAGCCACGATCTTCGATCACCAATTCGAATTTGTTGAAACATTACCGTGCTATGAAGGAAAACATTAAAAAAATCGCCAAAAATATATCAGAACTTTTAACTTATTTATATATATTCCATAACCTAGTTCGTAAGAGGTTCAATTCTTAATTTTTAAAAAATCCCCTGGTCTGGTAAAATAACTCAAAACATTTTTAAATCAAAGCTGATTGAAAAAAAATCAAAACTGAAAACATTTTAATCGAAAATGGTCAAAAGTTTATTCGAATTTTTCACTCGTTTATGTATACTTAAACAAAGTATAGGCGTTAAGCGTTTGTACTATTTTTTTCCTTGTGTTGTTTCCCCTCTAAAAAAACTTCAATCGGGACGAATAAAGGTAAAACTCTCAACCACGATGAACGAGACAAACGAGAGTCAACCAGGTTCTTTGAGTTCAGCTTTGAATTGAAATGTACGAAATAAATTTTATTTAAGCCCTTTTATGTTTTATTCAACGTAACGCTTCCTTGTAGTAATGACCCATATGCTTTAAATATTATATTTTATGGTTAAAGATTTCTGAATCAATGCCTTTTATCAATAGAGAAGATCAAAATCAGCAAAAAACATATATTATAATATCAATTTTTAATTTCACATAGTTGATCTACGAGGAATTAATGAAGAAAAAAAATATTTTAAGTTAAATTTACTAAAGAAATGAAATTTTTCGATACGTTTAGAATGTTGTATTTGTTAGCTTCGGATTTAAGTAAGAATTTTTAAGTATTTAGGACACATATATCAACGTGTTAAAGAAATCATACGCCATTCTAATTGGTGGAGAAAAAAGTTGTAGTAGAATATTTAGATGAGTGGTAATGTTTCGAGTTTTACTGTGACGGAAGACAAAATGTGACTGAAGACAAAATGTGACGGAAGACAAAATGTGATCGAAGACAAAATGTGACCGAAGACAAAATGTGACGGAAGACAAAATGTGACCGAAGACAAAATGCGACGGAAGACAAAATGAGACGGAAGACAAAATGTGACCGAAGACAAAATGCGACGGAAGACAAAATGATGCTCGATATGATTCTTATATGGTTGTTAAGATTATGATGTGGTTAGAATGGTGTATTTGATAGATTAGGATTTAAGTACACGTCTTTTTCTTTTCCCTTGCCTTATCCCATCTATTTGGGGTCGACTGCTTGGACCTTTTTCCTCCATCTCTCTCAATCTCGTCAATCACTCGGGGATAGTCCGAGTCCCGTTATGTCCTCCGCCACTTTCTTATATAGGATCTTTTTGGTTCACCCTTTGAGTTTCCAATTCGTGTATGTCTTTAGCGTAGACCCTTCACCCCACCATTGCACGTGCCCATACTAGCGTAGTCGTGTTTCCTAGACTTTATCTACTATTGGCGCCACTTTAATTGATCTAAAAATTCGTTCATTTCGGATCTTATCCAATCTAGTGAAGCCCAATCTAGTGAAGCCCAATCTAGTGAAGCCCAGTCTAGTAAAACACTTGTTACTCTTTTTTTTTTAGGCTAGCACTCTGCTCCATGTAGTATAGCAGGCCTGATCACTGTCTTGTAGATCTTGCTCTTAAACCTTATTATATGTTATTGTTGAGGGATTTAAGTACGCTTAAGTATCTGTAAGTATTGGCCGAGTGTTTTAGTATCTATGAATTTAGTATCATAGTATAAATAAGCCAAAACCCATACGTCGCCAAAGAAATAATACGAGAATTGAATTTTGAATATAAGAGAGCGAGATAGGAATACTTGGATTCTCTCCGAAAGTAATTCGAAATTTGAATCTCGGTGGGTCCGTGATAAATGAAAAGATGGAAACTATACTGAACGAATTTTAAATACCTAGCTTACAATTTTTGAACCGGTATAAAAGGGGACGATGTATAAATGATATATATAAACAAATTCTACATTTATGAATATATATTTTCATAAATGTAGAATTTGTTTTACCTCCGTGAATATTTCACGGGTTGCAACTAGTGAAAGTTGTAATTACGGAATGAGACCACTTCGCCACAGGTCTTACCTAGGGAAGTGATTATTTATATCTACAAAATGGAGAGTTAAAGCATTGTTATGTACTTGTACTCCACGGTTCGATAAATGTTGTATTCAGATAGTAAAAATACCATTGTATAAATTATAGATCAGATAATTATTTACTCAATAAATTAAAATGCAGAGTCTGGAGTGATACAGTGTTTTTAATTATAAAAAACATTGCTATCGAATTTATTATATTTTTTCAACTTGTCATACTACACGTTCCTTGTAGGACCACTTTATTGGTAAAATGTTTGGTTTCATAGTTTCACTTGGCAAAAATTGCTGTTAAAACTATTTCAAAGATTGAAAAAAAAATCACATACACGAAATTAAGAAAAACATTGGTAAGTTTCGACACATAGTGTACGGAATTCCGATAGCCTATTCAATTTTATTGTTTGCAGCCGACCTATCAAACCAAAAGGATCGACTCTGCCAGTAAGGGCGTAACAAAGGATTTGAAGCCCTTTGTTTAGGAAGGAACACGTGCTACATTAGACACAAAGGACAAAAAGCGCCCTACATGCTGCAACTGAACAAGTTTTTTTTTAATTCTTCTTTATCCTGTTTGGTTATTATAAGAAAACAAACAGGCTCCGCAAATGCTTGTTCATTCACATTCACTCCTTGAATCTACGTTTGCTTTTATATTCAAATTAAATTTATTTGCAATGGGGAAAATCGAGTTTTAAATGGAGCACGTTTTTGGATAAGTGACAAAGGTGTTGAAGATTTCAATATTATCAGATGAAAATAGCTCAAAAAGTGGGAACAAAACTTATTGTGAACAAATAATGCTGCTGGAATAAAAATGAAACGCAAAAGGTGGTTTCAAAACAAAAGGTTATGAGATGCATGCCTGCGCGGTAAAGCACTGTAATTCCGTGCGGAAGGTCGTCGGTTCGAAACACGCGCTGTGCTACTCCCCTCGAACGACACAGGCACTTTTTCCGCCTAGTGTTCGAGGGTATAAGGATATCTATGACTTCGATCATATATATTCTTAAAAAAACTTTTCTCTCTAAGAACAAGTAATATCATAATTGTGTAATAATTTCAACATAATTTTTTATTTTAATTAATAAGTCAACGGACTAGGTGGTTTTGTGTTGAAGTAAAATTTATTTTAATTAATAAGTCATCAGACTAGGTGGTTTTGTGTTGAAGTAAAATTTATTTTAATTAATATGTCAACAGACTAGGTGGTTTTGTATTGAAGTAAAATTTATTTTAATTAATAAGTCAACAGACTAGGTGGTTTTGTGTTGAAGTAAAATTTATTTTAATTAATAAGTCAACAGACTAGGTGGTTTTGTGTTTAAGTAAAATTTATTCATTTAAATACACATTTATATCTAAAAACAGTTCTAATAAAATAGGTTTAAACATTTGAAAATATTTAATTAAAATATATAATTTAAGATATTTATTATTTTAAGAACCCTTCAGGATATTCTGCTTTCTAAAAGGAACAAGATTAATGTTCCTTTTATTATTATTATTATTATGTCATAGATTGTTACCTCGTGTATTCTTCGCAGTGCAGAAATTTCAACAACATTTATTTGGCTTTTTTTATGTATCGTTCTAACATGCATTAACGATTCACAATCACATAACAAATTTGATGTTAAAATACTTTTGTCATCTTAGCAGTTTTTATGTACGAGTACTTTACGCTTCGAAAATGTATAAATTCCTTATTGACTTTATTTCCTATCGCTACAAACCTTTCAATATTATTTGTAACTTGATTATGATGGTACTATTTTCGTATATTATATAGACTTTAAGATTGTTTAATATTCAATTGTAGGATTTATATATGTTTGTAAGACAAAATATTATACATTTAAAATATATTATTAATCAATATCTGTTTCCTAATTAGTAAGATTATTATCTTCCAGCCCATGTATTACAAGTTTGATTAAAGAAAAAACAGTCTGGTTTTGACTTAAGGCCATTTTTACATATTTCTGGTTTGTTGAAATAAATTATCACATTGCTATAGCAATTTATCAATCCGCTAGGTTGTACTGTTTGCAACGAAAGTATAACACAATAAAAAATTGTATTTAAATGTCAAACATGGAATCAGTTATGTTTTTTTTTGGCATTATTAATGATCTAATTTGCATGGGGGAGGACTTAATATTTTGCAAAGTAGTGTATGATGATTAACTATAGCTAAAATTTTACTAAAAAAATCATCATTTAATTTTTTTAAACTCATTGCTTTAAAAAAAATTTCTGTGGGTTAAAATTGCGTAAACGTTTTTAAACTTTTAATAATTTCTCGATGGAAGGAATCAGTGGGTAAATCAAGATGTCATTAAAAATGAACAGACTAAGAAATTTAACGTAGGCAGAGTTATCACGTTTTTATAGAAATATCCAACCAAACAAATTAACTCAGAACAAAGAAATTACTTTACAAAAGAAAGAGCTAAGAAGTACGAATTCAAAATGTTAAAAACTTTGATATCAGCTCTGTATTGTATCAAAATATTTTGATAAATTTTGAGTTTTGTTATTTACAAAATCCTGCATTTAATTCTTCACGAGAAATTCCTTCTCCGGTATTCCCTCCAATTTTAAGATTTGACTGAGAGAATGATTATTCCATTTACATTTTATCTTAATTGTTTTGATTTTTTGTTTTCTTAATTTAAATATTGTCGTATTTTTATTTGTTATACGTTATTTGATTTTTTTATTCTGTAAACTGGTAATTTCTCAAGCCATATATTTTGGATTCTGAATTATGTTCATTTTGAAGATTTTGATATTATATTTTTACAAGTAAATATAGTTGTGATCTATAAAGTGCACTTAAGTGTAATATTTATTTTCTATAAATCATAAATAAAATGAGAGATGTCTAAATTTGAATGAAAGTTACACATCGATGCCATGGTACACATACTTGCTTAATACACTGACATTCGTAGTTCAATATCTGACAGATTCACTTATTAACTTGTATCATTATTTTTTATTTGTATTAAAGTCTTTTTTTATTTGAACTCATTGTTAGTCATATAATCTGAGGGTGATTTTTAAGTGGCATGGTTTATGGGATAATTCTCCTTTATCCCTTAGCTTACGTATATTTAAATTAGAAGTCCGGATATATTTTTTGTTAAAATAAATGTTTTATGTATTGATGTCGTTTAAATAGATTTAATTTCAATTTCTTCATAGAACTAATAGATGCGCGCTCTTCGACATTAAATGTAAAACGATGTACCTAATATATTTGCGATTTCCTAACATGTTTGTTATTTTACAAAAAGAAAAGTAACTAGAACATTTCGTCTTCTTTCTCACTATCTTTTAAGTTATACATGTGGTGGTATGTTATTGTAAAGTCTGTCTCTCTTAATATATATACTCTCAACTATCCTTCCATCTTTTACGAGATCTTCCTGAGGGGTGACTGCCAGCCATTACCTCGTAGGGAATTCTTCTGTTGTCCATCTTTCCACGTAGCTTCGTCGGTATTTTTTTCATCATCTCACAGTATCTTCCACTTCACATATTTATTGGATGTGGGTGATTTAACTCTATATTTGAGTGTTTTCTCTAAAGTGTCTCGAAAAAAGTCTGCATACCTATTATTTATTTTTCCTTATTACAGTGCGTTAATTTTTAATTTTTAATGAGTTATTTTTCCCCTCCATTTTAACATTTTTTTATTTTAGTTTGAAAGGATGAACGAGTCCGTATTTTGTATAAAAATCAAACAAGTGTTTTCATTCGATTCCCAGTATAATATATTGATAACTTTTATTGCGATGTTAATAGAAAAATATTACAAAGGACCGTTCATAAATAAATTTAATATACCATTTTTTATATTATTAAAACTAACGGGGAGTGTGACAATCTCTTCCAATTAACCAAAATATGTTAACGAGGCCGCAATTGAAAACTAGTATGATACCCTTACTAAAAACTTGATTATCAACGGGAATCAAACCTGCATTCTCCGACTCGGAATGCAGATCTCTTAAAAACTAAGCCATAGAAGTCGTATTCAATAATGACCATCTACCATACCTTTCAACAGCAATACTGAAAATTCAGTTTGGACAGATATCTACAATATAATATATTATTATGACCTTATAAATACAAAGAATGATCAGTCAGTCTCATTGACCGCGTATATATGATATTTCCCATTTGCAGTTAAGATCGGCTGCTTCCAGTTAGCGGTAAAGAAAGGGTAGTTTAAATATAAATAAGCGAGCGCCCATGCTGCAGGGGTAATTTTTATTTATTAAGCGTTCACGTTTATTAGACCGACCCTATTTTAAGCCATTCAAAAAACGCTTTTTTCTTTACTTATTTACAAAATACCACATTTAATAGGTGTCACAAGATCAAAAAGTTTTTATTTTATATTTATAATCAATGCTCGTAAATAAATAAACAAAAAACATGTAAGCCTAAATTAGAGGAAATATTTAAAGAATTTTGACTTAATACTGAAGAATATAATCAAATTAACTTCCGTTATGCCTCTTTACTCTGTCCTGTTAATAAAATAAAGCCTCTTCCCAGAAATGGCGAATTGCCGAATTTGTTTTTTTTTTAATTAATTTTTAATTTTTTTCTTACACTGTCCGATATACACATATTATACATAATATGGCTTTATTTTTTTTATATTGGTGTTTGTAGTAGATATTTTTTTAATTAAAATTTAATATTTATTGTATTATCTCGAAAACCAATTATTTTACACTTATAATTTTAATCCCCTTTTCTTTTTTATGTATGTCGGGGTTAAAGCGTCGCCAAAGTATCTTCCCTTATCTCGATTTCAGAGTAGCCTTTACTTATCTAGATACCTTCTCCGCCTCCACGGAGTCCAGCACCAGCGTTTACAACAGATTTCAGTTTTTTTAATATAACTGTGATTCCTCACTATCTTCCATAGAAGACTCATGCTATTTGGTTTTTCGTGCTGGGTCTTCCATTTAGAAGACCTCACATGAGGTGTCCATATGTGATATTATACAAACTTGTTTATTTACATTTTTGAAAGCATACTAAGTTTTTCTTTTTAGATAAAGTATTTTAACTGGTTTTCTTATCTCAAATAATTATATTTTCCTTGCATAAAAATGCCAAGGACAAAATCAATAGTTTCCGTGACCGGGCCATCAATTATTATCAACTCTGCCACGTATTTCCAGTAAGAGACAACCTAGATCGGTCAATCATTAAAATAAATCAGGCCCAGATCATGTAGTTCCCATGTTTGGATGAACTATGTTAGCATGTGTCGTCCGGATATCTCCACTATCACATTCAGTGCTGCTTTCGTTCAAGAAGTCTCATCTCTGCATCTTGCCACCCCTACTCTCAGTCTATTTAGTGCTCTTCATGAAGCCAAAGACAGTTGGTGCCATCGTTTCTGAGAGTTTCATCCAGTCGTCGGGTATTTTTTGTTTACTTCAGAAAATGCGCTTAGTCCGAAGGAATCGTCATTTCATGCGGTATCTTTATGAAAGTATCTTTTTTCTTGATTTATAACAAGAAAATTCTAGATATAACTAGTGTTATATTTCATCAGAATTCTATAATCTCTTTAAGATGTTTTTAAAAATCCATGCAAACTAGAATGAATTGTGTCACCACATTTAAGCCAAAAATGTAATTACATGAGTCAATATAATATACTTTTTTAAATCAACCATTTAAGACGATTTCAAGATTTAATAAATTAAACATCAAAAAAAATTCTATTGATCTATAAGTGGAAAAATTATTTGATGAAAGAAGAAATTCATTCGACGTGGCAGAAATATGGTGCTAAGCAAATCAAAATTATCACAGTCTCATCATCCACACCGATACTCCTCAAACCCCATTTTGTAAAGGTAAAGCTACGGTTTCCTAAGAAATCGGGTTCCTTATATAGCGCACGTTACATGACGTGATGCTGGCGCGCCACCAGACGGCAGAAATGAGAACCCACAACTGTCAGTTGGAAACTTTATTCCACATATTTTGTTTCAACTGAACTTTTCTATAGTATTTGCTCTTCACATTATATAATGCTTCACTATTTCTTACAAAATCAATTAATATTTCGTCATTTTCGCTGGTTCAAATTAAATTATGTTTGCGTCGCATCCGCCTGGCGCGACGCCAGACGGCAGAAATGAGAACCCACAACTGTCAGTTGAAAACTTTATTCCACATATTTTGTTTCAACTGGGATTTTCTATAGTCTTGGCTCTTCACATTATATAAAGCTTCACTATTTCTTACAAAATCAATCAATATTTCGTCATTTTCGCTGGTCCAAATTAAATTACGTTTGCGTCGCATCCGCCTGGCACGCCGCCAGACGGTAGAAATGAGAACCCACAACTGTCAGTGGAAACCAAATCTGATTCCTCATATTTTGTTTCAACTAGGCTTTTCTATGATATTTGCTATTCACATTATATAAAGCTTCATTATTTCTTACAAAATCAATCAATATTTCGTCATTTTCGCTGGTTCAAATTACGTTTGCACTAATTTTTTATTGTAAAACGGTGTCCGCTACACAGGAAAAATCGTTCCACGACTGTTTGCTCCGCTATCACGACCCTCATGCAAATGGCAGCTTTGCTATTTGACATTACACTCACAACCAACGCACTCTAGGAAACCAACGCTATTGGTTTGCATAGACAATGTTTTGTTACGTGCGCTATATAACGACACAACCAACGCTCTCTAGGTAACCACGCCATATGGTTTGCATAGACAATGTTTTGTTATGTGCGCTATTTAACGACACCACTTTCTTAGGAAACCAATGCTTAGCTGGCAAGTGAAGTGTAATGGCCGCACGGTAACGCATTGGACTTCCGTGCGGTAGGTTGCCGATTCGAACCCCGCGCTGTACTACTCCCCTCGAATGGCACATACATTTTTTCCCGCCCATGTTCGGTGGTATAAGGATACCTATGACTTAGGTCATATCTATTCTTTAAAAAAATAAAAAAAGAGTAAAAAAAATGCCGGTGTGCTCCGATCGTTTAACTCCGGTATGCCATCGGTTCCAATACAACGGTGTGGCGGGTGAGTTTGCTGGTGTGTAACAGCTCACTCACTCACAACAATCTCCACGGCACAGGTTCACTTTCCAACTGAATTGACATTGATATGGCATGGTAACATCGACTTCGAGGCCCAGCAACGGCGACGATGTTTTTATATTTCACGATTATTCCCTTTTTATCTTTTTGCATTTTTTATGACTTAATGTATTCATAATATTAAAAAAAAAAAGCATTAATTTTTATAATATTTGTAAAATTTTATCTCCACATTTTTTAAAAAGTGTCAGTATTTTTATATGGTAGAAAAATAATGTGAACCTTAAATTAATGTTATTTTTTATAAAGCATTGGAAACATCTACAATATTTTTTCTATGAAAATAATGTGAATCGAACTTGATAGAGTTGTGACTCAACATACTCGCAAATCAAATTATTTCCCATTTATTTTCATAAGCCTATACTGCTTCTCGCTTCTCTTTGGAGTAACTCACTTACTTGTTGACTACGAGACTCATTTCTAAACTTAAAAGACTATACTGCTTCTCGCTTCTCTTTGGAGTAACTCACTTACTTGTCGACTACGAGACTCATTTCTAAACTTAAAAACCTATACTGCTTCTCACTTCTCTTTGGAGTAACTCACTTACTTGTTGACTACGAGACTCATTTCTAAACTTAAAAGCCTATATTGCTTCTCGCTTCTCTTTGAAGTAACTCACTTACTTGTTGACTACGAGACTCATTTCTAAACTTAAACGCCTATACTGCTTCTCGCTTATCTTTGAAGTAACTCACTTATTTGTTGACTACGAGACTCATTTCTAAACTTTAAAGCCTATACTGCTTCTCGCTTCTCTTTGAAATAATTCACTTACTTGTTGACTACGAGACTCATTTCTGAACTCAAAATAACCTACCAAACCTCCTTTATTATATCACATTTCTTTTATATTCAGGATCATTTGAAAAAAAACTCTTAATGTGATGTGACGGATTTTGAAAATTTCCATCATTAAAACCTTTCTTATTTCTCCTTAATAAAATCACTTTTTTATTCATGGCGCATGGAATACACAAAGTGATATTTTTATTTTCTGCGCACACGGCGCCTGCAAAAAAACATTTTAATGAAAATGTTTTTATTTATACTGTGTACTATCGATTTCATCCATTAAAATAACAACAATATACTATTTAAAATTTAGAGTTCATGAGAATACAATTTTTTAAGATATTACACGCCATTTCTGTACGGGTAAGAAAAGAGGACAGAGCTCTAGACTTTCCTGTGTTAACGCACATCATTCACCTCTTCTTCATCCATACAAATTTAATGATAACACTGACTTTCTACATTTATTTCATTCAAGATATAATTTACTTGATGCAACCTTACTTTCCTTGGTCTTCCTATACCACGCCTGTTACTCCAATTTGCACTGTATATTTGTTTTCATAGTCTTTCTCCATTCATTTTTTATACATGTCCAAACCATTTCAAAGTTATCTTCTTCATCTTTACGTCAGCCTTAAGTCCACATTCATCCCTAATATCTTTATTCCGTATTCTGCAATACATGGCCCCCTCGTGTTTCACTTCCATATATCGAAGTTAGTATTAAAATATTGTTGAGGACTATCATTTTAGCAGATTTTAGTTGAGATAGAACTATCATCAGAACGAGCAAATATCAAAATGTTATTTTTTAAACGTTCTTACTATATATTATTTATATCGATGATGCCGAATTCTTACATATCAGCAGTAACGGAAATAAATTGGACAGATAAGAGGCCCTAAAAATTTCTAAGTCAGTGCATCAAGGTGAACATCTGGCACACACATATATCCCAAGAATCTATCCGCTGCTCATCGAGGTTATCCCGTTCCTTTCTCAACCCCTAATCCCCAACCTGAATGTTTACTGTTAGAAGCGTGTATCTCGGTACCAATTCGAACATAATTCAGTCTTGTTTGTGCTCCCCTCATGATGAGGTGAAAGCCTTGAAACCGGTTAGGTTATACCGTTACAAAAAGTGGAATAAACAGTGTTTGTTAAAATAAATTACAAGGTCTTACTATAACCAAAGTAATTACACTCGTAGTTGTCATAAATTTCATACTAATGTATCTTCATAATTAATTCAACTTTCTTTTTAAACGGAATAACTTTTGAAAATACGAGTAGATTCACGGAGTATTTTTAAAAAACGAGTTTTTATCAGGTATAACTAATTTATGAAAAATTCCCATTCTCGCCAACTCTCTCTCTATCTATCTTTGAATATTTAATCTCAGCTAACTTTCAAATCTCACAGCAAGTCAACGCAGAGTAATAAATGTGATTCTGTTTTGATTACACTCTCCCTGCGGAACACCCTATGCAGGGGGGCAATTGTATTATAAATGAAAAGTTTTTTTTTATTTAGCTGAACTGATCTCACTCTATTAGCGCTTCTGCGCCGGAAAATAACGGTCGGAATAATTAATGGGGTTTCCCGTTACAATGTTTCCCTAAATTTACATAAGAATTAGTCTCTCTTGCGAAAAAAAAAAGTGAGGCTCTAGATAACGGTATTGTTCTATTATTTTACGCAGCCACAATATATTGACTTGAAAAGGAAACAGGAATTGTAATTAAAACGGTGAATCGGCGAATGAGATCGAATTCAACAAATTTCATGTATTTTACTCTAGATTTATTATAAAATTTGATTAACATTTTAAGATCCGACCGAAATCAAGACAACCTTTCCCAATGCCCTGCTAATATCTATGATTTCTCAAAATATCTATGATTTCAATAGTTACCTAATTAAGAAGTAGAATAATTAAAAAAAAACACTTTTTTGATAAAAACACATTAAATACCAAACTTGTGAACGAAAAGGTAAAATGTGTTATTAAGAGAGTCTATTTTTTTGCTTTAATTTTCTTCAGCGCAGATTTCAATATTAAATGTTGCACAAGATAATGCCATAATCCGTGGTCCTTTTATTTTTTCCAATCCTTAATTACAAGTGATTAAAATGAAACGTTTTATATTTAGTGACATATTTAATTTCGAGTACTGTACAAACTTATTAATTTGAGTAAGTAAAGTAAATGACTAGGGGGTCGACGGTTTTAAAAGTTTTTGGTAAAGGGGTCTGCGGCCGAAAAAAGTTTAAGAACTCTTGATATGAGTGAGGGTGATGTCCAAGCTAGAAATCAAGAGACTATCGTTTAAAGGTTGAATTATTTACAAAAATATTTCAAGGATATTGGGAGATTACTTTTGAAGATGTTGTTCAAACTTCCAAATGAGCTCCACGCCAGTTTTGTCCTTCGTGCTATTTCCTCCGATATGCCACCTACAAAGGAAATAAGTTGGCCCAGATACACATATTCCTGGACAAGTTCTAGCGGCTTTCCATCTACGTTTATTGGTTTTGGGGTAGCAAAGCCGTTCATCATATATTTGGTTTTTGAAATATTCATTTTTAAACCAACTCCTTTGCTGACCTCTGCCAATTCTTGCAGTTGGTGCTGAAGATCATTCGGGTTTTGTGAGAAAATAACGATATCGTCTGCAAATCTCAAATGGCTCAGGTATTTTCCATCAATCGCCAGCCCTTTATTTTCCCATTCTAGTTTTTTAAATATGTATTCCAGTGTAGCTGTGAATAATTTTGGGGAAATAGTGTCTCCTTGACGAACTCTCTTACCGATTCGGAAGGTTTCCGAGGATTTGTCGAGATGTATTTTTGCTGTTGCATCCTTATAGATGTTATTAAACAACTGAATGTATGCTCTATCAATGCCTTGTGTCTTTAGAGCTTCTAGTATGGCAGCTTTTTTGACTGAGTCAAATGCCTTTTCGTAGTCCACAAAGGCTAGGTACAGAGGGAGTTCTTATTCCTCACATCGTTCTATTATTTCCCGCAGCACCTGAATATGATCCATGGTACTGAAACCCTTCCTGAATCCAGCTTGTTCTCGTGGTTGGTTCGTGTCAAATATTATCAATAATATATATAACATTACATATATATGTATCAATGTTTCAAATACCTAATGAAAATACAAAAATAAATAATATATATATAACATAACATATATATGTATCAATGTTTCAAATACCTAATGAAAATACAAAAATAAATAATATATATTACACAACATATATATGTATCAATGTTTCGAATACCTAATGAAAATACAAATAATGAAAAAAATTAAAACATAAACAAAAAAAAATTACAATATTTTTGTATGCGCCGAAATCTGAAAAGTGACTACTAACAAAATCCTCCCAAAACTGGGAATATCATATCTATTTTTTTTTCATAAATATGATTTTTATTTTTCAACATAATCGTTCTTACTTTATTGCAATTTGAACGGGGAAAGTAATGACCAGAATAATTAATGAATTTTTTTTTCGTTAAAACATTTACATAAATTTACATAAAAACTTTTCCCTTAAACAATAAGACAATTTTTATAAAAACGTGTTAATTATCTCTTTGATAAAATAAAAACAATTATTTTTTCCTCAACTCTCTTTTCGTTCAAGCGATTTCAAAATAAAATAAAAAGAAATACCTCAGATTGTTTTTCTTAATAGAGAGATCTTAAATGTATTCTGTTACTCTTTTGTTGTGCATAATGATGTATTTATTGCCATATCCCTGACTTATTAATAACCATGTGGTAATTTCTTCCGACAACTTGAAAGAAATGTGCAAGAATACTTAAAATAAAAAAACAGACGTTAAACTTTTTTTTAAACAGGAATCAAACCCTCAATCTAAGGTTTGAAGACAAGTTTCTTATCAATTAGATAACGTAAGTCTTACATTGAATCAATGGATTTGTGACGTTGGATTTTATACTACAAAAGAACACTCTGGATACAAAAGTGTTTTGAGAAGCAGATTTCGAATTAGACCACTATTTAGTGGTGAGCACAATACATAAACTCAGTGGGTGGCGATCTGGTATACGTAAAGAATTGCCGGCCGTGAGAATAAAATGTGCGAAACTACAAGTGCATGACTGCGCGGTAACGCACTGGACTTCCGTGTGGAAGGTCGTCGGTTCGAACCCCGCGCTGTATTACTCTCCTCGAACGACACAGGCACTTTTTCCGCCTAGTGTTCGAGGGTATAAGGATACCTATGACTTCGGTCATATCTATTCTTAAAAAAAAAAACAAGATGACGAAGAGAATGAAGAATTTAGAAACAGCGTGGAAGAAAAATTGAGAATGATAAGTGATATATTGAGTAGTGAAAAAGAATGGATGAGTATGTAAATTATTCTGGTGAATACTGCAAAAGATGTCTGTGACACGGCAAAAGTTGGATGTGAAAAGGGAATGCATGGTAGGACAACGAAGTCAAAGACAGCGTAAAAGGGAAAAATTAAGACCGCGAAATACTTGTCGAAACAAGGAATGGAAATAGTGATTAGGCAATGGAAAGAAAGAGAAAGTGAAAAGAATGGTAGATAAAAACAAAAAGATTGGTGGAGAAAAAGAACAGGCTTAGAGATAAAGAAGGCAGAAAGCTGAGTATGAATGCGAGGGAAAATATTACACTATTTTGGAAAAAAGTAAATAAAATGAGAGAGAAAGCGAAACAGGATGTGTGAGTGGAATCAAAGATAAGAATGGAAGGGTTTATCTGTGAAGGAGGAATATTTCTTTCGAGATGGAAGGAATATTCTGAGGAAATGTACGAGAGTTGTGATACTATTAGAAACAATGGTGAGTATAGCTGAAATGGTGGTGAGTACGAGGGTTGCTACTTAAGTTTTGAGATATGGCAACACCAGAGTAGATTCGTCAAATCTGACATCAGCATTGTAAAGTTTGACGTTTTAAATGGTATACGTGCTCAGAAAGTTTTGTCATACGAGTGCTATTTGTGTTGTTTACAGTGACTTGAAAAATTCATCTCGGCCAAAAATGGAATTTAATCGTGAACATTTTCGTGCAATGATTTTTTATGATTTTCGACATGGACTAACTCAACAACAGTGTGCCGATCAACTCGCTTTGACTTTTGGTGATGAAACACCATCCCGAGCCACTGTGTTTCGTTGGTTTTCCGAATTCAATCGTGGTCGTAGTTCGCTCCAGGACGAATTTCGTGAAGGTCGTCCAAAATCGGTTGTTGGCCCAGAAAACATCGAAGCTGTGCATGAACTGATATTGCAAGATCGTCATGTGACTTATCGTGAGATTGAGACATGTTTGGGCATTAGTTCCACTCACAAACATGAATATTATTAAAATAATTTGTAAAATGGTATATTTCTCTTAAACCTATTCCAACGACAAAATTCTGACATTGGTTCATTGATCCGAACGTATTTTATTGAATACATGTAAAATAACAGAACAAGACTGAATCGTTTTGAGCAGCCTGCCCTCAACTTCATATTCAGCAAGCACAAATCAGAGGAAATTAGGTGGAAATAAATCGTATGCTTTATATAAATCAATAAACCCCGCTCACGATGATTTTCGGTACATCCACCTCTTGAGAATTGTCTAATGAAGAGTAAATCCGTGGTATTTCTAACTGATTAAAAGCAGCATCGTTTCTCTTGGATCTATCTCGTACTCTTAACATAGTCCGAATTATATATCTTCATCGTCGATTGAATACATATTTGACTAAATGATAAAATAAAAGTATAATATGTATTTTAAAATTAAATATATCTACAATATTTGTGTACCGCATATAAATAAAACTTGAAAAAATGTACATATTTTTGCATCACGATTATTCCCTGTTAGGGCAGGCAGATAAAATAAACTATCATACTTTCCTATCTCAATACACATCTTTCAGAGTAGTCTTCTTCATTCTACTCAACATATCAGCCTTTAGTTAAAATTAATCCATAATCGCTATGTATATTCTCTCATGCATTGTCACCCATTCCATGCATCAAAGTTGATATTAAAACATTGTTTAGTTCAAACTGACTATCATCTTTTGTGAACGGCGTACAAATGTCCGGTTCGAGTTTACACGTTTCAATATCCCTTTAAAATGTGTTTTCTATCGCTACACGCCTTTCGATATCCCTTGTAACTATTCCATCATCTAAAAAACTTATAAATTGCAGAGTTGACAAATTTAACGGTACATTTTCGATTTATCCATATATAAATACCATCACACCGTTTTTCTGTAAACTGAGAGGAAAAAGTGCCAGACTTTCTTATAGCAACACACATATTTTTCCTCTTCTACATTCTTGTACAATTTCTCTGATTTTTGAACATTTAATTTTTATAAATCATTCACTCATTTCAACCGTACTTTCCTTTTTCTGATATGAGAAAAGCTTTAAAATAAATAAGCAATACCCGAAAATTCGATTAAACGCTTATGGAAACTACAAAATCCCTTAGATAATACCATAATGCTATGTCTCCCCTGAATTATGTAGTTGAATACAAATCCTATGGTTTTAATTGGAATTTATGCAAACTGCAGTCCAATATAAAGAAGGGAGGGAATAAGCTTATTTGACCATTAAAAGGATACTTCGTTACGAGATGTATATAGCGTTATCACCATAAAACGATAATACTGTCGACTTTTATATGAAAACTTTTAGCTTTTTATACCCGAAAATATGGCAATCAATTATCTACTCGAGATTTTTATTTCAGAGACACTGGTCAAACCAATTGATTCAATAATAAAACTTAATATAAAGCAATTGAATCAATTCGGCACCGTGATTATTCCTCACATTAAAATTATATACCTTTTTAGAAATCTTATTTATAACTTAACATAAAAGTAATTACGTTTTATTATTTATTTAACAAAGCTTTACGATCTCGTTACATTTTGTTAGTAAATATTTGACTTTTTAACATAATGAGTTTCTAGCATAATGGGATTTAGACATTTCATTGTCTGAATATTATTTTACTAAAGTTTTAACTTCAAAAACATTTCTTGAAATGACACGGTTTAATTTCTACGCCTTGAAATAAAATAACTTAAATACGATACTATTTTTAACATTTAATAAACAATTTTTAAAGTATATACAATCTATAAAAAATCTTCAAATATTTCATCATTGTTTAACGTTTTAAAGTTTACTTGTGTATGCATTATTCTGTTATTCAACAATCAATCAGTATGATATTTTATTCCTCTCTTTAAGACTATTGATTTTAACTCTTTCGTTTCATAACCGTTCGTAATTTACTTAAACTAAATTGTGTAGTTATAACTGGGCCTCATAGTCGAAGATCTCCTCTTCATTCCAACTCCAGTCGAGGATCTCCTCTCCTTTCAATCTTGAGCTGCTCTTTCACGTCGATTATGTGATCTGCGAGAAAACAGCCCGATCCTAGTAGATACGCACTCCCTCCCGCAGATGCCATAGACATGTGGATCATGCTAAGTCGCGTGGCAATGCAGCATCCTGACTGCTTCTTACACGTCTAGCCGTTATGACGCCATTAACCCGAGAACAGTAATACTAAGCTAATACATACAATTCATCATTTGGGGAAAAAGTAAAATAAATATAAGTTAATATTTATTCTTTTTTATATAATGGTATCTTGACAATATGATATTATGAAATCTATGGAACAAGATATGGAAAAGCACAAACCACATTAATAGTCCAAGTCAAGAACAGAAATAAGTATTCTTTAACCACAACACTAAGAAGTATAGAACAAGAAATGAGGTTTGTGGAATAAGGTTGACAAATATAGAAAATAAAAACCCTAAGCTATAAGGTTATGACTACATTTATTGCAAACCCTAAATTTAGAATATAACATTACTAACTTGATCAGGTTTGAGCATTGACTAAAAAGTTATGAAAACCTATTTATATTTTAATTCACCCGAAAACGATTCTTGAATATATACACCATTTCCACCATTTCATATATAATAACTATGGGGTATGACCATCGAATAAAATAGGGGAGGTAATAACGACAGTTGTAATACCATATATCTCGCTGGGGATCATCATTATATAACTATACGAGTATGGGAGTATGAACTCGTTTCAACTGGAAATTATACATAGTTCCAATGGAAAAGCTCGTAAATATTTTCATAATGAGTACAACGTTTCAATAGAAATTAGCCTGAATTCAGCTCTGGATCATTTGACTATTGAGCCATGTATTGTATTTTTATATCGTCACAATGGAATAAATTTTACTGTTGTTTTACGATTTTTATTTATTTTCTATTTTTGAGCAAAGTTTTTATATTTTTACGACGTGACCCATGATCCAGACCATGGGTCACATCGTACACTGCTGCTAATTGTTATGCGTTTTCTGGAGGCATACAGGAACTACAAAATCTAATTTTGGTTCCTGTGACCTGGTTGGAGAAGATACACAGCGTGCCTAAAACAGAACAAAAATAATAAAGCCGTTTCAAAGCCTGTCTTCTGAAACGGTTTTATTTCTCAAACCCGCGACTGGGAGAAACCCGCGATGCCTCAATTCAAAGCTAGCTTTCTTACCATGAAACCACGGTTTGAAAATTAGAGTAAATGTATTTGAGTGTTCTTGAAATAGGAGGTCTAAAGGCAGGATGTTTGTCTTCTCCTACGGTATAATTTTCGATTACAGATGGGCTGTTAAAATGATTCCTAGCCTGTTCTAACAAAAATATTATCCTTTTCATGTTTTTTGTTAGTTGGAAGGAATTTCCAAGAAGTGGAAATGTGTAAGGTAAAATCGTAAAAGAAAGGAAAAAAATCACCAAGGTGCATATATTTTTTTCACTAAATAAACACATTTTTTGGTGTATTAAATTAAAGACTTTGCAATAGTTACATCAATTAAAAAATATTTTATTGTATGCTTAATTATAGTTTATTCATTTCAATAATGTCTGATAAGATTGTTTCGATTTAATATGGAAATCGTAAAACTAAGAGGAACAGTTGACAACTCTGCTCTTTGTCGTTAATAAGATTTAAAATTCGTTCACTTTCGTCCATTTATAAAAAGTTTATACAACTTCATGACTAAAAAAATTTTAAGGTGTTTTTATTTTCTCTATTCACATTGCGCCAGTTTAATTTCACAAGTTTTAATAGCTGTTTCAGGATTTAATCTGAACTACTTAGGGGAGAAGTTTAATATGGAGCAATGTGCAATACAATTGTTTCAAGCTTTAATTATGGATACACATTAGCACGTTATTAAATGACACCGAGGAAGTCTTTATTTTAATTTTTGAAACAATACAACAATTAACCCCGGCTCAAACCAATGAAGAAATTAAACGATATATTTTCAGATCGTTGGAAAAACTTTACATGTATTTTATGAAACGCTTAATTTTATTTTACGATTGTCTGTCTTAATATTACTCAGATTACATCTTATGATACACTTATAATTAAAATTGTTTGAAAATATAATTCGTGACATATTTGGTGACAGTCTTAATGCTTTTAAAAGTTCTCTTAGAGAGCGTTTTTACTTGTCTGAACTATAAATCCGACGCCACGGCGTGACTCTCGATGATATTTCCCTTTTTTCGTTGTTTTTATTTCTTTCAAACTTTTCGAGCAATTTGAAAATATATTGAAATATATTGTAAATATATTGAAGTTTCGATGTTTTTTTTTATATTGGAGTAGATTGATTGTGCGTGTGCATATTCATATTATTTTTTTCTTTATTTTCGTATGTTAGAGCCTTTTAATGCCTGAGCCTTGATCTGACTTAAGTTTATATTTAATATATTTGTTGTATGCTTTGCATGAGCGTACTGTACTGAATTTTGAACTTTTTTTGTATATGATTCAAGTAAATGTTTTTAATTTTAATCACAAGTTGTATTTATATTAAATGCGAACTGAACATTCTAATTTGATTATTACTATTGATGTTACTTTTTTTAATGGTTGGTAAAACACCTTACATTGTAATAAAATAAAATAAAAATTAAATCATTCGCGATTTGCCTTTCGTTGACTTATTCTTATTATTTACGATATCTCACTTTTATTTGTATTGTGCATATTGTCCATGGTTTTTCTGCAAATAAATAATTATTTCTTTAATTTTGGCTCAACTTCCTTTATTATATTTTGTCTGGTTGGTTGAAAGAGATTATCACGAGGCAAAATTCTACCAAATCGTTAAACAATGAAGCGTTGAATAAATAAATAAAACACTGTTTTTCTATATACCTCAGATGGTTAGACAATAAAGATTATAGAAAGATCAAGTATAGACTTTTTAAAAATGTGGTGCTGGAAATAATAGATGGATATTTGATTGACGGAACGACGTCCAAATTCTTCTATAAATGAAGAACTTAAGATCTGTGAGAGGCTACCGACATTTTCAATTCGACCCATACTTCAATTATTCGGTCACGATTCGCACAAAGGCTACGTAAAGAAAACTCATGGTCACTGGTAATCTGGAGCTGGAGCAGAGATAGATCACCTTTAAAATGCAGCGACCATGTGAAGAATGCTACGGGTCTAATTTTACTACTACCTCTGTGATTTGCAGAATGCTGGGAGAACTGGAGATGAATGTACACGATATATAACAATTCCAGTGTAGATAACGAAGAAAATAATTGAAATACGTAAAAACTCACTTTTAATTTTACCAATTGTGTAAGTTATTCTTAAAAGATGAGAAAAGAAATCTCTCTGGTATAAAACAAAACAATAAGTTAAACTTTAATGGCCTTGTATAAAAAAATATGTGGCTTTTTCCTTGTATTACATTTAAAAACAAGACCTTAATATCAAAATATTTCACCGAGTCCCTTTCCTCGAAAGAAATAAATTTGGACGTGAAGGTACCTATCGCCTTGAATTCGAGTGCCTACAATAAAACTTTTCGCACGTTTGCGCAAATAAAATTGACTTTCACAACTCTGAGAATAAAGAATAGTTTCCCAATTTGATATTTACGTGATAAATTAATGCTGTCGAATCTGATTGGTCAAACAAAATGATTTTATTTGTTTTCAATAACATATTTTATTCACTTCCTTTAGATTTAGGGCAGTATCGTTTTAACCAGTTCAATGATATTTTTAAGATTGTATATTTTCGTATAAATTACGTGATATAAATTTTAATATTTAGGAATACCCAAAAATCCATGAAATCACATTTTGATTAAACAATTCAAAGAGAGAATAACAAATCACGTCTGGCAATTGCAGGGGTGCCCGTACCTCGTTGAATTCACTGAAAGTTTAACAAGGCCACCATATGACAAAACTAGGGTCACTTAATAAATAACGAAGGTAGAAAGAAATGGAACTACAAAAATACTGTTTAATTTCCAAATTTATCTAAACAGAATTATGTTAATTGAATTTCGACCGCATCATTAGATTACTTCCAAAAGTTTGTTATTCAAGCTCGAAACACTTGAAAAATCACATAAGAATATTCATACACCTGCGTATCCTTATTATATGAAGTTTATTTATTTAAAATGTTTTTTATCTAACATGAAACAGTAGAAATATTTACAGTAATTAAAATTATTGTCAAACCTTTTTGTTATAATTATTTATCTTTAAGATTTTGTAATTACTGATACATGTTCTATTACATACAAACATACCATCATGCCATAATTATTTTGAAAAACAGCTAAGATAACAGATGTTCACTACTTTCTATGTACACAAATAGTTGTTGCCTCATCCCACTCATACAAGATTCCTCTTTTCTCATACTTTTCCCTATCCCTCAGTAAAAAAAATTCCCACAATATCCTTCCATTCTTTTTTTTTCGATATACGTCTTCCTCGTATACCATTCATTTCAGATACGAGTGTATAAATTTGTTTTGTTAATCTTTCAGAACTCATTTTCTTGGTAAGTCTAAACCATCTCGAAATTGCTTCCTTGATTCTTCTTATAACACCCAACTCTCACATAACACTCATATCTATCGCAATGGTTCTGCTTTTATCACTCTTCCTTCATATTCTATTAACTTTATTCAAATTCCCAGGACAACTGTTTCGAATGATTAGGCTCTTATCAACAGTTGACAAGGGCTTAATAAGATGAAATTGTCGTCCTGACGATTTAATTAAAATTCATAGAACTTATATCACGGTTTTTATCATTTCTGAAAAAAATAATTTATACAGAGTTCAAACGTCTTCATACCGTCGATGTGATTTTTTCCTTTTTTTTTCACTTCAACCCAGGGGTTTAATGTTCTATTTTCGATAGTCCCTAAAATTAAAAGCAGTCCATTCTCGTAAAATGGTTCATCTGATAATAATTTTCACATGTACTAGACATGTGAGCTTATTTTTTACGTGCGATTGCCAATATGAGCGATGAAGAATTGTATGAATCAATATGTACGTAATCCAGTAGTTCTTATCCCGAAGGCTTTATGTATATGCGGAAGACAATGTTGTCCCCCTGCCACACTCTTCAATATATCCAAATCACCAATCCATAAATGTTAAATAGATTAATGAATTTAGTTAAATTCACAAATTGAATATATTTTATGTATTGCACCAAATATTGTTAAAAATAACCAATTATGAAAAAAAAATAAAGGATAACAATATCAAAAATTTGACATTAAAATTATTTGTTAAAAAATCTTTAATTTGAAACCTAATGAGCACGAGACATAATTAAATATCACAATAAATTATTTATCAATACTTTAGCTTTTTATTTTTGCACAATAATTCCTGAAATCCTGAAAAGCTTATGATGTACTCGTATATGTACGAGTATGTAAAATGATGATCGCTATTTTGTGTCGACAAACAAGTGAATAGACTTTTGCAAAATTATAGTTTCTAGTTTAAATGCTCTTCTTTTGTATAATGTATTTTGGTGACATTTATATACTCATAAAAATTCATTTTTTATGTATCTATAAATGTTTCATTAATCTTATTTTTAGTTTTGTTTTGTAAAACCTACCTACATTAAGACGGGCATACGCCTAGTTTAATAAGAATGCTTTATATATTTCATTTTAAAAATTATGAAAGTATTTAAAAAAACTTTTGAATTAATAGTTAAACTTTAGTTAATGAATGAAACTTAAGATAATTTAAGAAAAAATAAAAAAGACACTATCTTATTTTTAAAGTATAATACAATATTTTAAATGTTACTGCCATTAACTTTGTAGTATCCGTTAATAACTTTTCAGCGCCTTTAACTAATGTTCTTTGTATTTTACCCTGTTTCTAAATTTTCTTATTACAAACACGTCAAAATAATTTAAGGCAGAGTTAAAACAGTTTAATCTATTTCTTAACTTCGAGTTACTTGAAAACTATCTTTTGGCTAAATTATTTCATTATATACTCGTATAATATTTGAGAAATACCAATTATATTTTCATTGGAGGTTTTAATTTAGTTGTCAAATTTGAACATTATTAATAGGTAAAACATTAATATAATAGTGTAAAAAATATGTAACGTATCTATAGATACTAAAAGGATAAACGAATATTTTCATTTGTGCTATAGAAATTTTCGAAGTACACACTTCTGCCTTTAAGAACTTGTTTACGTTTAAAAAATTATCATATTATTAAAATTACAGTTTGAATCGACATTCAAATGAGTATGAATACTAAGCAATTAAATCTTCCATTTTGTTAATTTTGAGAACTACTTTACTAGGCAAGGCCTGTGACAAAGCCGTCTCATTTCTTTATGAAAAAATCATACATTTTTCGTTAGTATTAACACACTTAGCTTTGAAATTTCTCTATTCTAGATTCACGTCCTTACACATATGTTACTTGAATCTCAAGTTATCACATACGAACAATTTCTCCATTCTAGATTCACATCCTTACACATATGTTACTTGAATCTCAAGTTATCACATACGAACAATTTCTCCATTCTAGATTCACATCCTTACACATATGTTACTTGAATCTCAAGTTATCACATACGAACAATTTCTCCATTCTAGATTCACATCCATACACATATGTTACTTGAATCTCAAGTTATCACATACGAACAATTTCTCCATTCTAGATTCACATCCTTACACATATGTTACTTGAATTTCAAGTTATCACATACGAACAATTTTACTGCATCAAAAATTCAACAACATACTGTTCAACTACATTTGTATAAGTTATCCCTTCACATTTTATTTACAAGATTTTTGCTAAACATCATCATAGTTTATTCGTCAAAACTTTCCTCTATAATTTTCAATAGTGATTTATCAATTTAGTTTGAATATGTTTATTTATTTCCGTGAACTCATGTCACTACTTCTTTATCAAAAAATATTTATCTCATGAAAAAGATTAAAATATTGAATAATAAATAGATAATACAGATATAACTTAAGCGAGTTGAAACGGACCATTAAGATGAGTAATCAAATCGATCGATTGAACGAAAAGTATGCAATAAAAAGACCCTCTGAATACAAATTTGTAATACTTGACACGTGTCCAAAAGGGGTACAAAATAATATTGCTATAGATGTACTGCAATATATTATCAAAAGGGTTGTAAAATAAATGAGAGGGCCTGAATGATAAAGATAATTTAAATATATTACCATCATTTAACCGTCTATAATTATAATAAAAGGGCAATTTATATAGCGCTGTTTGGAGAGCAAACTCTCCTGAAGTGTGATCCAACTCAGGATTTGAACCCACTATTATTGACAGATATAAAATATTACGAAATTAATATATGCATAGATAAGCTGAGTATAGGATTAGACAGGTGTATGTAACATTAGATTAAGTACTTTACATCATCTGCATATGTTCAGAAAAAAATGTTTGGTAAGAAAACAGGGAAAACTTTCTTAGGGAAGACGAACTACAAAGAAACCTTCGTATATGTAGATCATCCGATATGTGATAGTGACACATCCACTCTTTAAAACCAGACCTTGAAAGACCACTCCACTCTTTAAAACCAGTAACAACAAAAGCTCTAGCGTAATACCCCGCCTTATTGGATCGAATATAAATACTATTTTTTCAATGTATAATTTATAAATACATCATAATCAATCACTCAATAAATGTTCCTATTAACCCTTTCCGGTCCACAAAAAAAATTGTTCCATCAGGTCCACAAAAGATTTACAGAATTACAGGGTAAAACAATACATCCAGGTTGTTTTTAATAAAACTATATTTATGTTCACAAGAAAAAAATGTCGAATGACATTCGACATAGGACTCACTGGAATAAAGTCGATGTCGAATGACATTCGACATAGGACCGGAAAGGGTTAAGAAACGCAGAGACAAAAGATATATATTGAATTCTCTCCTGGCACGCATCTTTCTATACACCTCGTGATGCATCACCATTCTGTCGTATAGCTCTTGCCTGCGAATCGTAACTACCATGATAGCCTTTTTCGACTCTTCTCCTTCCATCTCTGCTCGCGGTTCGAAGAGCAGTTTTTGCTCTTCGAACCGCGGAGCCGAACCGAACCTCTCTTACTTGGTCAGTCCAAAGTATTGGGACTCTTCCTCTTGTGCATCGTTCTTCTACGCTTCCAGTGACCACAAGCCTCTCCAAACTATCCCCTGTGTATGTATAAAGAATCGGAAAGCTCGTCGTATGCATATTGTCGATAATCTGTCAGTGATTCTCAGTTCTTCGAGGATCTTCGAGTTTGCCTTGCCGTCCATGGAGTTCGTAACATCTTTCTCCAGCAGCACATTGTAAATGTATATATTATACAATATAATATATATCTCACTTGCTCGTCATGCACACTCCCTTATAAAAGTTCTTCAAACTTTCCTATTTCAGAATTTGATCATGCTACATTTTTTCTTAGTTTTTCCTAATTTTTCATATCTTCTATTATTACTCGTATAGCCTTTTTATAATATTTTATCGTAAATTCTTTCTAAGTGGTCGAACCATTTCGATGTTGTTTTTTTCATCTTAAACCTGTGTTTTCTTTTAAATTGCATTCTTTTATAATGTTCTCATTTCTTATTATCACACATTCTACGCAACTCTCTCATTTATAGCACATTTATCTCATTTTTAATCACATTTTGCCAGGTCCAAGTTTCATTGGCATTTCCTAATGTTGGAAATAAGATTGCATTTTAAAATCAAACCTTGATCTCATAAAATCCAACATTTGTAAAGACAATTTATTTATTCCCGTTGATTTCTTACTTTTTTATACAAATTCATTAAAATTGCCTTAAACTTACATAACGTATGCAACATTAGAAATAATGCTTGAATTGTATGCATTTATGTTTCTTAATAATGCTTGAATTATACGCATTTATGTTTCTTTATAATGCTTGAATTGTATGCATTTATGTTTCTTAATAATGCTTGAATTATATGCATTAATATTTCTTAATAATGCTCGAATTGTATTCATTTATGTTTCTTAATAATGCTGAAATTGTATGCATTTATGTTTCTTAGTAATAAAAAAATACATTTGCAAGGAAAATATTTTACGAAAAACTTTAATCATCAATTTATTAAAAAAATAAACGCCAAGAACCAAAATACGAGTAAAGGTGAACGATTTCAATAGCCCATAGGAATATCACTTAACGATTTCGAAGACCTAGTTCGAAAGATGCTTGTTTTCTCCTCAGTAGTTTAGGATTTTATTCTCAATATATTACCCAAAAACTATAAAAAAGTTGTAGTAGTCTAGCTTTAGAGTTCTTTTGTTAATAACCATACTCTACTAGCAGTAGTATTGCCAACTACTCCAGTTGTTCTTAACCCGGAGGCTCGAATAACCTATTATAACTGTTTTTTTCTTTCTTTAGAGTATAAGATTTTAAGTGTATATGGTAAAAGATAAATGCTTCCAGATTGTAACTAACACACAAACTTCTTAACACAATTGACAAAATGGTTGTGTTCTACCTCGAGGTCAGTTATAAGCCTATTCAACCTTTGAAACATAGAAAAAAATACAGCTATCCCACGTTATTCATGGGATCTGTATCTCGGTTTTACTTATCCGCGGTTAACTTCTAGCGATCCTTTTAAATCTCGCGTCGAATCACTGCAACCTACGATGAAGGCAGGCCTACCATAGACCCAATGATTTGTTTGAAGTCACCCACGTGATCAGTTTGTTGTTGTATTGCTGTAACCGCATTGTTCCTGGTATCTCAGTTTTCGTGTTCCAATAACCATTATTCACCATAATAAGGCATCCCAAACACAAGACTAGTGAGTCTGGTAACTAAAATACTACAAAGAGATCACGTAAATTGTTTGCAAATAAAATCTATTTAGTGCGAAAAGAAAATAAAACAATCGCTGCTCTTGCTAAAATGTATGCAAAGAACGAATATTCTATTCGTGAAGTGTCCAAAAAAAAAAAAAATTTGGGCTAGTTTAATAGTTGAACTTTATGAAAAACTGAAGAGAAAACGAAGAAGAGTGTCAGTGTATTTATAGAGAGCAACTGTCTAGAACGGTTGGCATTAATTTAAATGGGGTTCGCTACTATCCGCGGATTTCGTCATCCACGAGTAGACTTAGAACCAATCCTCCGCGTATAACCGGGAGCTACTGTATAGTAATAATTCATCGGCCCAATCAACAAACTCAAATAAAAATTAATTTCTGAGACTGAAATATACGAGTATGTTAGTTATTACATTTATCTTACAAAACAAAAACTCAAATATCTCAATTTCTGATTCATTGTTTTTTGAATTAGCGGTACGATTTTCTTTTTCTTCTAAACTTAATTAATGTTCTTGTTTTTCTTAATTATCTTTAATGAGATTTCATGTTTTTTATTATATGTACAATATATTAATAAAGTTTTGTAATTTTGATCTTTGAAGAATGATAATTTCAACAGTAATACTGTTCTTACAAAGATATGATTGGGTGTCAATGAAAATTAAGAATGCACAGAATGACGATATATAACAGAATACGAAATAAAGTGACCATGAATGAGTGTGAATAGACAGAAAAAAAGCTCTCTGAGATAGTTTGGGCACGTAGAACGAATGAATGTAGAAAAAATGATAAAACAAATATACAGTGAAAATATGAGTGGAATATGTTATAGAGAAAGACCAAGAAAAGTATGGTTAGATCAAAGTATGATATTTCGAGAGCATATGTAAAAAGTCAGAAATACCGTTAGAGCTAAATAAAGTGTATGGATGAAGAAGAGTCGAAAGATGTATATAAATAAATAAATAAATATTAGGTTTATTGACAGCAACATAGTATGTACAAGATCACACCTGAATAACACTTCTAAAACACATAAATTGCAGACAATACATCAAACACAGAAGCTATCAAAAGCTCTGGGCTCATCTAATAGCATCCCCTCGGCCAAAATACTCCCCACCAATATAGGGCGAACCCAGCCACGGGGACACCAGATGTTTTTCAGCCCACACCCTATATATCGCGACATGAAAGTGAGGCGCTCTCTCCTTACTGCTTACCGCGATAGGGAGACGGTACGATGTTATGTGTATACGTATTTATTTGTATAATAGATCATAGTTTTTTTAAGCGTTAAAATATAAGCCTCTTAAATAAATAAAAGTACATTACATTGTAAGGCATCAATCCTGAGAATTCAATAATTGGGTAACTTCATATCTGGTTTGATAGATATTTTCAATATAGATGTTGTTGAGCTCAGAAGGGTCCTTCTAGGGTATTTCCCCAATCTTAGACCATAACTGTAAAACAGGTTATTCCATTTTATCCTGTCTTTCTTTGTAATATATCTTAAAATGTCTTATTCTCTTTGTCTTTGAGAGAGGTTTTATTTTTACCGTCTTTCTTGTATTGTTGATTGAATTTAATTAAGTTTATTTTATATTTTTTTGTACTTTTCGTGTTGAACTTTACATTGGTACATTAACATTAACATTACATCAATCATTTTTAGAAATATATATGTATTCTTGCATTATTCACCCATATATCACCAAGACTGAATTTCGCAATGGTTAGAACAGAAAATACTGTTATAATTGCAAACTTCTTCAAATTGTTCTAACCATGATAAATAAGTTGAAAGGAATATCGAACGGCATGTAGCGATAAGAAATAAAGTCTATGGGGTACTAACACGTATATACTCGAACCGAACAGTACCATAATATGCTAAGATTCCACAACAGTACGAACTTCACAACAGTACGAACTTTAATGTATGGGAGGGAAACGTCGACATCGAAAAGACTGAAGAGAGCAAAATAAATGCCGCAGAAATGTGTGCACTTTTAGAAATACATGAGGTGGCAATATTTGACAGAATACGGAACGAAGTTTTTAGGGATGGCTGTGAACTTGAGGTTGATGTTAAGTAAGATATAGAAGTGCGCTCTGACATTGGCTTAGGCACGTGGAAAGAAATTAATGAAGAAATACAACAAAACAAATATACTCGTATAGTGGAAATGTGAGAGTGAATCTTTGTTTTCTTCTTAAATAATGGCCGTGAACTCCTCCTTCATATACGTAGGAGGAGTTTGCGGCCATTATTTAAGAAGAACAGATATTTTATTTGATTACTCACTGACAGCTTTTTAGCCATGCAATGTCATTGTCAAACTGTGAATATATTGGGTGTACAAATAAGTCACCGCCGTTTGACAAAAGTTGGCGCCACCAGTAAGTTATGGTTAAAATTGTCATATGTAAAATGTCATTATCGTAAGGTTGGACATCTGTCAACAACATGACCTTGAAATATTAGTGAATTTTTATCAGTATAACATATTTTTTTGTGTTCGAAAATGTCAAGTTTTGAGCCGAATAAGCGTCATTTGCGGGAACTTTTGATTTACTTCTTCAATTTGAAGAAATCTGCAGCTGAGGCGCATCGATTGCTTGTAGAAGCATATGGTGAGGCTGCCTTAAGTGAGAGAAGTTGTCGTGAGTGGTTTCAAAAGTTTAAGAACGGTGAATTTGACATCGAAGACAAAGAACGTAGCGGAAGGCCGAAAGTGTACGAAGACGCGGAATTGGAAGTATTATTGGATCAAGATTCGTGCCAAACGCAAGAAGAACTTGCACTTACATTAGGAGTGACTCAACAAGCAATTTCACATGGGTTGAAATCATTGGGAATGATTCAAAAACAAAGAAATTGGGATTCATATGAACTGACACGGAGAAACTTTGAATGCCAATTTTCCACATGTGAAATGCTGCTTGCCAGGCATAAACGAAAGGGTTTTCTGCACCATATAGTCACTGGTGATGAAAAATGCATCCATTATGATAATCCAAAAAGGAAGAAATCATGGGGATCCCCTGGTCATGCTTCAACATCTACGGCTAAGCCAAATATTCATGGAAAAAAACTCTTGTTGTGTATTTGGTGGGATCAGCTTGGTGTCGTGTATTATGAGTTGCTCAAACCGAATGAAACCATTGCTGGGGCTGTCTACCGAACATAATTGATGAGATTGAGTCGAGCACTCGAGGAAAAGCGCGCCCACTACTACGCCAGACACCACAAAATTATTCTCCTGCATGATAATGCTAGTCCACATGTTGCGGCACCGGTCAAAACCTATTTGGAAACACTCAATTGAGAAGTTTTACCCCACCCGCTGTATTCACCAGACATTGCTCCTTCTGATTACCACTTGTTTTGATCGATGACGCATGGCCTGTCTGAGCAGCACTTCACATCATATGAAGATACCAAAAATTGAGTCGATTCGTGGATAGCCTCAAAAGATGATGATGATGACTGACGCGGTATTCGTATGCTGACAGAAAGATGGGGAAAAGTAGTGGCAAGCGATGAGTACTACTTCGAATAAAACATGAGGTTCCGTTCTTTCACAATAAATGCCCATTTTTTTATAAAAAACGGCGGAAACTTATTTGTACACCTAATAGAACTATCAAATCACTGAATTTTTGTTTTCAAAATCAATTCGTATATTATTTTCCATCAATAACTTTTGTAGGCTAATAGTTTGCATTCTGAATGTGTGTTTTAAATAGCAACATGGGCGTCACGCGAAGCAACGGCAGTCTATTATATGGATAACAACTTAACTAAAATTGAAGCATCGGTGTCTATGGCCAACTTTTGTGTCCGCAACATACGCCACTAGCACTTTATGTAAATGTCATTAATATTTTACTCCGCCAATGTTTCCACGCAAACAAAAATAGGGTATATTGGAGCTTTTATTAGCCATTCGTTTTATTTATTATAATACTTTATTATTATTAGATGCAAATATTAGATGTAAAACACTAATCTTAAAGTCAATCGAATGATTATGAAAAGACTATGTAAGAAGGTGAAAGCAATTCAAGGAAATTATTCAATATTTATCATTCATGGCACAATAAGATGAGACATTTATAAAATCGATCGGCCTGACGAGAAAATATCTCTATGCGATCAAGCCTTTTATGGGTACTTTAACATCGTTCATTGGAGATATTTTCCGGAACACCATTATTGATTTCTCTAATTTAGGGTTCATGACGATGAATAAAAAAAATTATGGTTATAACATATTTTATCTTTAGTAATATTTAGAACTGATTATAATACGATACGTATTATAGTTTCCTATACATTTTAGTTATATTTAGAACCGATTATAATACGATACGTATTATAGTTTCCTATACATTTTATCAATCATTGAACATCATATTAATTGACATTAAATAATATTCAAATTAACCTTTCTTATTTATTTATATAACGACCAAAATACTCAATTGTTCTCTTTAACCATAAAATGATGAGTTTTATGCATTGTTATGTATAATACATGTAGTCTACGGTTCACCTTCATTCTAGTACAACCATATGGCCGGAGAGTTTTCAGGTGTGCAATGACTCACTCCCTTATAAAAGAGAGAAAAAAATTGGAAGAGAAAAAAACTCCACGTGGATCATCGACTGCGATACCCATCAACAAAGACGAAGATGGTCCACCTTATCATTAAAAATATTAAATTGTATTTTTTTTCGATACTAAGTTTGTGGAAAAAAAATGTCTATAATTTCACTTAAGTAATATTTAGTACTATTCATAAAACGATACATATCATGTTTTTCTAGAAAAAAATTCAATGAATGAACACCATTTTTATTAAAATATTGCAATATATAAATTATATATCGTCATTCAAAACGCAAGCAACCATTGGAATGTTGAGCGAAAAAAAGGATTAACTTTTAAAATGGTTATTATCGACTTTATACTCGGACGAATATTATCACTAAAGAAAATCTATCAAATCACATAAGTTTTCCATTTACGAAATATAAAACGGATTTTATCTTACTTGACGGGTTAAAATAAAATGTTATAAAATGCTTAAAAAATAAAAAGGCCGATTGTCTTAAAAACGTTAATATTTTTTATGACTTGCTTTAATATTTTTATGACTTGCTTTAATATTTTTATGACTTGCTTTTATATTTTTTTATGAAGTCGCTTATTCTATAATATTTAGCGCTTCTCACATGATATATTTTTATTTAAATTGTCTAAATAAATAGTTATATTTTCTGGAAGGAAATTATGAATGGATGAAAATGTTATCTTATCAGAATTGCATACCTTATTTTATTTCAGATTTTTTTAATTTATTCATAATTTTAAAAAAATTATAGAAAACAAGCAAACAATACAGCGAACAAGCTGAAATAATATGGATACGACTTTTTTGCTTGTCATTTTTCGTGGCCCAGTAAAGAGACCGTGCATGTATCTTACTTGAAACATGTAAAAGAAAAATGGGTTCATACTCTTTACCAATTATTCATGATTATTTAAATAATCATTTTAAAATTCTATTTTACTTGATATGCTGTGATATCTAGTTAATAGTGTATACACACATGAATAAATCTATAATCTACTGTATCAATTGAGAGAAATGAACATCCTCCTTAACGATTTCCTTCAAATATTCACCAAAAACGTATTTAAGAAATTGGAAATGCTTAAATATATGATCCAGTGAAAATAAAACACCACATTTACTATCGATTCTTGACAGGTGATTTCATAATAAAGGTTTATTTTTTTCAAACCGTGTAACTTATATTTGTATCGTGCTTCACAAAATATTTCGTTTAGTTAGAGCTTTTGCTTAAAAATCAGCTCGCAACTCTATTTCACCTTTAAATTTTGCTTATATTCGTATTCCAGCGCCGTCAATTTATGACAGAATATTACACAAAACCATTACATTTGAGGGCAAGGGCATTATTGATTGGGACTTATTTTATACCTGTATTGTTATAGCCTTAAAGGGTGAAGCAAGGTTCTTTTACTTCTCCTTGTGTTTGGTATTGATTTTGACCAAAGTTTCAGAAACAGTTCTTATATTAGAAATAGGGATTTTACTTAAAGTATGTATTGAATAATAAATACAAAAATTAAATGTCTTTTAAGGAATAAATTTGTAAATAAAAACAATAAAAATAATCATTTCTTATAGCACGTATAAAAGAAAACGTAATACAATGCGAACCATATAAAAATAGATACGCATACTCGTATGTTATATGTATAAAATAAATTAAAAAACAAGAAGAAAGTACATCATAGACTCGTTAATGTATACAAAATTTAACATTAAAAAATATATTTAAGAAAAATAAGTAATATTGTTTTAAAATTTTACACTTTTTGTGACAAAAAACATTTTTGTAGTCTCTAACCGCAATCTAGTGGCGTAAGACAAATTGTTGACTTGCAATACATCTCATTAATCCGTTTTCTTTGTATACATTGCCTAAGAAGTCCATCAAAACATGGCAAACGATTCGGATAAACATCTTTGAAACACTTAAATATCTCGACAGTTCAAATATATGCATTATTATACTATATGTTGAGTTCTTTTAAACCTCTTGACGTGTAATTTATCTAAAGTTTGCTTGAGTACAGTAACCTGGAATATTACTATAATAGTGACTCTAAAACGTATGCCAATTATATTGGCTCATTTACATAAGTATCCTCTTTATTTATGAATACTTGAATCATAGTTTATCTTAAAATACAGAATTTTTTAAATGATTTCTTTAAAAAAATTATATATATTTTTTCATATAACTGTAGACTTCAATATAGACTCAGACTTCGAATATAAAAGAGCTAAAATATAGTTTATTCGTGCGGTTAGCTCGATAAACTGAATTTCAAATATTCTTTTTTCTAAGGATTGTAAAGGTCACCAGTACAAAATTAGTCTCGAGCTATAATAGTACAGTGAAAAGACAATTTACATAACCAACTCCTTCAAGACCGAATTCTCCTTAAGGGCGCTTTGCAGAAGATCACAAGCATTTTGCAATATTTAACATACTTCAGGTGTATAAGTGTATCAATGATTTCAATTATATTTACACTTGAAAAAAAGCTCTTGTAACCCATGCACGGAGAATAACTAATATATGCCATTTAAGTAAGTGTACAGCAAAAAACGAAATCAAATAACAAATATACGTATGAAATTGGCTTCAGATTTTTACGAATTCCTTAATGGGGGTGGCCAGAAGTTGTGTTTAAATGATCAATGATAGTGGGTGTTTTCTAACCTCTTTCAACTTATCTTAGACCTGACGACCTTTCTCGATGAAATGACAATGACTAACTGAGAGTAATGTGAGCTTATCGAATAATTGTCGACAGCAGTGATATCTGTCCTCGGATGGAAATCTCCATTTGACCTACCACAAAGATTGTGGTGTACTCTGAAACATCGCAGGTGTGGTCATGGTTACACTGCACACGGCTGGCATATGTAGGGCATCATTAATCTCCGTAGTGCTTATATGGAATGGTCCAGATTGTCACATAATGAAGCAGTGTCCAATATATGTATTTCCTGGAGAACTTGAACTGATTCTGTATCATGGGTGAGAACATCACCTTAACATCAGACAGTGAGAGAAAAACCGTATGAGTGAAAAAAAATTCCACGTATTAATCGTTATGAAATATTACACGAGAAATTGTTAATTTATTTTCTTTTGTTCTCAGATAATACTAAGATGAAAAAAAATTACACGTTTTAAATATATTTCCATTTAAAACGTGTAAATACGAGTATAATTAAAAAGATTTCGCCTATAAAATGTTCGCGAATTAACAACCTACTAATATTGTTTTTTTGTGTATAAATATTTTTTTCGCACGACTAGTTTCAATGCGCCTTCGATCGTCATCCTTATGGAGTAAGTACTATGGAGAAGGCAAGACGTCAAAATAACATGGCAATACATAAGAACCATCAGTAGTTACTACATATAACATACCATATACATATATTTAGAAGTTATAAGTCTCGTGGAAACACTACTGAGGATGCACTCTATGAGGATGATGCCTGATAACCCATCGAAACTAACCGAGCATTAAAAAAATATACTCGATAAAACCCCCTTTCTTTTCGACCATAAAGTGTTTACATATTCAGAATATAATGAACGAGTTACCTTTCTGCACGATATTGACTTACGGATATAAATTTGATATATTTTGATGATGGTATTTATTACCAGCTTATTAATAATAATTTTACCATAAATCTTTTAACTAGGGAGGAGATCCGAGAATCAATAATATCAATATCACTGTTCGGTAGTATCACATAATTTGAGAATCCCTTTCAAGCGATTGTTATTATGGCGTTTGAAAGGGAATGTTTGAAATTTCTTGCAAAATATTTCAATGAGCTTACAACTGTTACTTTCTAGGGCTTGTTAACAGGGCTATAGAATAAAGAGGTATGCAAATCCCGTCGTTATCACAAATCAAATTTTGACAATGAAAATATCGCTATTTCAAAAACAAAGAGAATGTTAAGAATGCCATGAATACTATTGTTCCTAAATGCTTCGTGTACATCTCAAAATATATTATAATAATTTGTAAACGACCTGCCTCTTACACGTCATTTTCAATCTTAGTAAAACGAAAATTGATAACGAATATTTTATCTTATTTTTGGCTGATAAATTTGTCATCGTCATCAGCTCTACATTCCAGGATGGGTCTTAGCTGCCAGCAGGATTCTCAGCTACCCATCTATCTTAGCAGTATTCCTTATCTAATTGGTATGCCTTAGTGTGCTGTAGTTCTATGTTACACCACCCATCCATCTCAGCTTTGGCTTCCCAACTTTTCTATACCCCATCAAATTGGCGAGCAAAGTTTTCCTTGAAGGATCCGTGTCCTGCATGCGGTATAAATGCCCGAGCCAGCGCAGTCTAGCAATTTTACAACTTTTGCTACGCTAGCTTCGCCATATAGGGTGTAGAGCTCTTCGATATACATTTATCTTTTCTCTCTTCGCATTACATGGATTTCTTCTGTTACATTACATGGATTTGATATTTTTATTCATATAGAAAAATAATAGGGAGGATTATGCTCATAGTGCTAGGCGGTGCCGAAAATAGATTAACTGTATCAATCAATTTGCTTAATATATCTAAACCATGTGTCATGAGTATTTAGCCATTAAATTGATTCTGTAAGTTTTTATATGAAGGTAGAAAAGAGGGATCATGTAGACCGCATGGAGGATATAAGACTGACAAAAACCGCTAAGACTGAAAATCCTAAAAGCTGGAGATTGCCAGATAGGCCACCGAAAAGGTGGAAGGACAGCTGGACGTCATCACCCCAGGACAGTCCACCATTACAAACAGGTTATACGACCTAAACCAAGAGGAAGAAGAAGAAATAGTAATCATAAAAATACGAATTCCTTGAATATAAAGGAGTTAGTTGACCCAATAAAATCACATTGAAATAAAATGCAATTGGCCTTTTATTTTAAATAAAATACAATTTGTTACCCAGACAGAGGAAGCAGGTAGGATACATTGGGGTTCCATTGTAAAATTGTGTTTTCATGTGGCAATAATGCAACCAAAAAAATGCAACTAGCGCGAAAATGTACACGGGTCAGATACCCTCTGAAACACGGACGTCCGGCTGTTGTACAAAAATTATTTCACCACTCGCGTTTTATTTTTATCATCGAGCAAGCAATGCGAAGTTTCCACTTCGGAACAATCGAATCGCCATCCATTCTGATTTCGGAATCAGCCGGGATGGGGTTGGCCCCGCGAGATGGCACCATGGGGGCGAGCCCTCCACATTTCCCCCCTGTCCGTGAATCCCTAAAAACAGGGCTGTCAAAATATTGGGAAAATAATTCTCCTTACATATTATTATGTAATATTATACATATCCTTCGAATGCCAGATGAACGGTTGCCGAAACAGATTATTTTGGGAAAATATTCCACAGGGAAAACGGATGGAGTAACATATGCCTTCACAATGGCTCAATTGGCGCATAACAGGGAAATGGTTGGATCTTGTTTACCCTGTACACCACGTTAAAAATCAAATTCCACGAATCCTGTGCGCGGCACAGTTTCGGTGAGTTTTAATTTCTAAGTTTAAACGTGTATTTTGTTTAGAACCACTGATATTTGTTTACACCACCAAGTAAACATGACATTCAAGTAATTTTCTGATAATAAATAATAGTCATTACTCTTAAGGAGACTCATTAAATAAAGGAGATAAACTAAACATTACGTAAAATACACAAAGGAATGCTACAGATCAGATCACAGGCGTTTGTGCTTCCCGCGAGGAACACGTTAAGCTCTTGAGCTCCAATCCATCTTGTATACGGGGATTAACATACATATATAGATACATACCATCACGCCATCGTAATCCTGTCGGAGTAAAGCGCCAGACTTTTCTACATCTTTATACCTTCTAATACATCGCATTAGATTTATCTGACTTCTTACATTTCCTTCTTTCAAAATATAAACTTGATCCAATCATACTTTAGAGTAAATTTCAACTAAATTGAAAGTCATTATTGAAATAAATGTTGAGTATAGCTGAAATTAGTAAAAACTATAATTTATACAAAATCCAAAACAATTTAAAGCTAAGTATCCCTTTAAAAAATTGTAAATCGCATTAAAAAAAAAACACTTGAAAATCAATAATGATTTTAAGTGAATTTTTGCAAAACAATTTATAACTCTCACTGTTACTGTTATTTTCAAAATATAAACTTGATTCAATCATACCTTCCTTGGTCTTCCTCTACCTCACCTGCCTTTCACAAAGGAGATGATAATCAAGAATTATTTAAAGAGTAAATTTAAAATAAATTAAAAGTCATTATTCAAAGAAATTTTTAGTATTACTCAGGGCTGTGGAGTCGGAGTCGGAGTTGGAGTCGGAGTCGCGGAGTCGCGGTGTTTGGGCCGGAGTCGGAGTCGGAGTAGGAGTCGTAAAAAACGAGCGACTCCGACTACTTTTTCGTTAAAATTTAAAATACATTTTTTTTTTAATTATTATAATGAATGTGTATTGTGCACGAATATTAAACTTGCAGGCGCAAGTTGCGCCGATATGATGAATCACCGAGATCCATTTAATGCATAAAGTCTACGAAAATGTGTTTGTCTCCTTCTTTCTCACGTCGAAAGAAAATTCTGTTGGCTGGGATCTATGTTAGCCCCATGGTTCGATCCATATTGACGGAAGAACAAATAAATAGAGCTAAAACGCTCTGTTTGAATTAACCGTTCGTATGAAAGGCCTTCGACTAGAAAAAGAGACGACAGCAGGCAGCGTACACGAAGTATCATCATCTTCACCCGACACCGCTGAATCTGAAGACGATTTTGAAAAATATCTCAATGAACAAGATAAACTAAAACATCCTCGTTTGAATCACAGTCCCAATATAGATGAAGGAGACTCTATTTCAAAATTTAAAATTGAATTTTATGATGCATTGAAAATAATGGAAAAAATTGACCGAACTTATAAGTTAAATGTTGAAATGGCAATACAGCGGTATCTAGAAATCGTAAAAGATTCAGCATTGATCGTTACAGCATTACCGCCAACCCAAGTATCCGTAGAGCGGTTATTTTCCGCTCTTAAAATTCTCTATTCTGATTTGAGAGCCTCTACGAATACAGATTTAATAGAAGCAATGTTGTTTTTAAGAATAAATTCTAATAAATAATTATTAAAGTTTGATCTTGTTTTATTTTTATCCCTATAACATGAAAAAATGGCTATATGCAAAGGTAGGAAACAACCTGATAAAATTGAGCTTTTTTGAGTCGGAGTTGTGGAGTCGGAGTTTGGAGTCGGATTCGTGGAGTCGGATTTGTGGAGTCGGAGTCGTGTTGTTGGCAAATATAGGAATCGGAGTCGGAGTCGGAGTCGTGTTTTTTTTTCCGACTCCACAGCCCTGGTATTACTTAAATAAATAAAAACTTTTTTCTACTAAATGAAAAATAAGTAAAAGTTATGCATTGTAATAAAATATACGAGTATATATATATTGCATTAAAAAAATCAATAGTATTTTAAAGTGAATTTTTGCAATGCAATTTGTAATTTTTGACTTCTTGAACATTTTAATAGCTTAACACGCTAGTAACTTATTTATTTAATGCAACATCAACATAACCGTAACTAAATAAAAAAAACATTAACATTAAGCAACGACAGCACAAAGCAAAGTTCCGCCGAATTCCCTTCAATGCATGACAAGCACAATGCTGGCAGAGCAAAAAGACAATCATCCAACAGGAACGTTGATTTGAATGTTAAATTCAAAAGCATCTAATTTGGAATACACAAAAATGTCAAGGAATGGAAAAAAAATAATAAAAGTGCTTACAGGTTAAAAATAAAAAATGGAACCTTCTTTTTGGTAAAAAATGTACATTTATCAGTTAATAAATTGTTAGATAAAACTTAAATATACTCAAATTATTGTACATTTTAAGACAATTAAAATGACAATTAAAAAAAAGAATCTGACAAAAAAAAATCAATGCGCATGTATTATTTATTGTAGAAATACAAAAATAAATTATAAACATCTTATTCATTCAACTGTAAAATGCGCTTGTATGATTAAATAAAAAAAAATCATAGGGATATGCATTCGTAGTTAGTGAAATAAAATAAAATATAACTTTCTTCAAGTTTGTCTATTCGTAAGATGCAAAATCTGGACAGCAGGTAAATGTTAATTAACTTTATCATTTGATATTTAATTTAACATTGACTTTGAATTTGAAAGCTAAATTGTTTCTTAGTTTTCATGACACATACAATATTATCACGCCATTTCTCTGTTGTGGTAGGCACTTAGAGTGCCGGACTTTTCTTTCTCGACGCACATTCATCGCCTCTTCACTTTCCACACACTTTCTCATACGATTTATCTGACTTTCTACTCTTCCTTTCTTCAAAATTCACTTGATCTTACTATACTTTCCTAGATATTCTTCTACCACGTATTCAACTCACATTTGCATTATAATTTATGTTGTTAATATTTCTTCATTAATTCGTTATACATGTCCAAACTATCTCAAAAGTTATTTTCATTTTAATTAACACATCATCATTAAGGGGGTATTCTAGTCCAGAAATTTGAAAGATTTTTTTTTGCATATATTTAAAGTTTAGATCTTTAAGAATATGTTCTCAAAAAGAAATTTTAAAACTCTAAATATTTACAAAATTATAGCTGTAAATATGGCAGCAATTACGCCGCACTGGTATGACTCAGACAATAATCTCAAAACTTTAAACGCGTTTTTCTCGAAACTACTTTTTTCGACCTGGTCGACATAAAATCCCAAGTTTTATTAAACCAATTGCCTTCAAATTTGGTATAAAACTTTAATAAATGTTTTTATATCGTCCCTACTTTACCCTTATTTTTTTTTACTATTTAAAAAAAAGGATAAATTTTTTTTTTTTCAGACAGCCGCCATTTCACGTTTTTTTTTTCACTTTGGTACCAACTATAAGGACATTGTTTTGTATCAAGAAACTTTTAATTATTTTTATTTTAAATTAACAAAAAGGCTTTAATCATGTCGACCAGCTTACCCCTTTTTTTTTGTACATTTTCAAATCATCAATAAACAAATTGTAAAAAAATGCATGGGAAAAATGTTTTTAATTTTTTTTTATTTAGTGAAAAAACGGCCGAAATTTACACCTCTAGAGTATGTTAGATTACCCCCCCCCCCTTAAGTTAATGACACTCGACAAAAATTTATTCTGTTTTTTTAATTTTATTTATACATTTGATATTTAAATTTATTTTTTCATTTTATTCCGTCGAAAAATATAATGAACAATAACGAGTTATTTAAAAAAAAACTGATATATTTTTTTTTCAACGGCACACCCCTGTACAAAATCCCTACTTAGATCCCCCCTCAAATCAGACTCCGACACAGCACACGTCCCGTGTACACACATCGGGAGTCGCGTGCTCTACCTACCCCTGTCGCTCCCTCAACCCCTACCGGACAAATGCACACAACTACTCGCCAAGGACATTGAATCTTCTCCAATCATCGTGGAATTTCTAGCAAATTACCAAACTTCGCACTTGAGCGCTGAGATAGGAATATCAAACTTGTGGAGAGAAATTGTGGAGAGAGAAATACTGAACAAACGATTTTAAGGCCAGTATAAATAAATAAATGAATGTTTATTGATAGCGACATGTTCATGTATGTACATATACATTTTGAAATCACATATATATTTTAACACAGTGAAGTTAAAATATACTTAAGAGAGAAGATATCAAACGGTCGGGAGTCATCTTATAACATACTTCCAAGCGAGATACACCACCAGTAGAGGGCGAGCTTGGCTACCAGGACGTCAGGTATTTTTCAGCTTACACGTGTACACGTCAATTATAATATTGGAGTTAACATAAGTGGTGTCTGTTTTTTTTTTCAAATTTAGAAATAAGCACCAAAAATAAAACAAAACGGTAAAGTTAATACGTCATTCAAAAGAAATTTTTCTGATCTACAAGATATTGTGTTTGCTTTTACGTTACATATATTATTTTATTTTATTACAAGCCTTCAAAATGGAATGTCAAGTAGACGAAAGTGAGCATTTTCGGCTTGTAATCAAATAAAATAATATATGTAACATAAAAGCAAACACAAATCCTGTAGAACAGAAAATTTTCTTTCGAATGACGTATAACCTTTACCACTTTTTTTTTACTTTTGGTGCTAATTTTTAAATTAAAAAAAAAAACGGACACAACTATGTTAACACCTAATACATAAAAATGATACTCGTAGTTACTAAGCAGTTAATACAATTATGAATTCAATAAATATGTACCACAATTCGGTTTTACGATATAACCCCATCTAGCGCCAAAAACGGGACAAACTTTTGCATCAAGCCAATACTTATTTTTTTTTTATATTTTAGGAAATATACTTGTTTAATAATTATTTTACCTCGTAGTTTGAATCGATTTGGCATCTATGAAGTTATCTATCGTTATTAAGATGTTACATTATGTCATCTTTTTCTGTATTTTGGTATTACAAAAAAATATTCGTGTTTTAGAATATTCATATGATTATTTTACCTCGTAAATCGTTCAAAAAGTTATACTGGCATCTGTGGCTGGTTAATTGTTGTAATTAAGACGTTATATTGTTATATTTTTCTCTATTTTGGTATTACAAAAATATATTGTGTTTTAGAAATATTCAAATGATTATTTTATTTCGTTAATCGTTCAAAAATTGTACTGGCATATGTGGCTGGTTAATTGTTGTAATTAAGACGTTATATTGTTATATTTTTCTTTATTTTGGTATTACAAAAATACTCGTATATTGTGTTTTAAAAATATTCAAATGATTATTTTACTTCGTAAATCGTTCAAAAATTGTACTGACATCTGTGACTGGTTAATTTTTGTAATTAAAACGTTAAATTGTCATATTTTTCTCTATTTTGGCATTAAAAAAAAATTCGTGGTAGAAACATTCAAAATATACTTAACCGGTTTTGATTCAATGGTAATTAAAATTTTTCCAATATTTTTTTCTTCCTAATAATTATATTAACGATCTGCGTGGCTGAGTCTGTAATACGCTTGATTTCCACCCATGGTTTTCTAGTGTGTTATCCAATGTTCCTGGAAAATAAAAGGTTCGAGTCTAGTAAAAGAATCTATCTGGTAAAAATACTCACGCACTAAAAATAAACGAATGCCATTGCCTCGTCACTTGCGGTACTATTATCAACACGTGTGATGACACACTACGAATTCCGTGTCTTCTCCAGTGGTTTTAAAACCCGAAGGCTCAATTAATGAAGCCGAAGACAATGTAGACTCCCAGCAACGCTCTTCAATATGTCAGCATTACTAATCCGGATAGGTGGAGGGATACCAGGAATAGTTATTTTCAACACGAATCTCAGACATATTGGAAATTGTAAACCTATTGACATTCATATTGACATTCATATTGACATTTCTGTTATATTGAGTTTTAAAATGCAAAATATAAATGAAATATTCTGTTTTGAAAATTCTCCTTATTTGATAATGTGATCATCCAATTTCTAGTGAAAAAATTGCTTTGTTTATCTGCTTTTATTTAAAGGCACGAATGCGAAATTGTTCACAACAATATTTTGAGTAATCTCTTCATTAACTACGGATACATAATGTACTTAAACTTTCTTGAATCGTCGTTATTTTAAAGTTTTTTTTTTATTTCGCTTCATTTTAATACCACAAATTTTAATTATGCAAATATGACAGATGCCAATTTGATTATTGAATTAAACATTTTTTTAAATGATATATATGACCGAAGTCATGGGTATCCTTATACCCCCGAATACTAGGCGGATAACAGTCCAAGTCATTCGAGGGGAGTAGCACAGCGCGGAGTTCGAAACGACGACCTTCCGCACAAAAGTACAGTGCGTTACCGCGCGGTTATGCACTTCACATTGATTTATTTATATTATGACTATTAAAAATTTAATTAATGGATTTGTTAAAGCCATTGTGATGTGTTTTTGTTTATTATTTCATGATTTATTTATAAACGTTTTATTGTTTGCATAACGATCTAATGGGTTTATTGGTACGTGATATATTTGTACTAACTAGAAAAATGTGAATAAACGCTAAAGTATGAAATTTTCCATCATTTTTTCTTTAACTTCTAATATTTTAAAACTCATCATTATCAGCATCACACAATGCCTCAATAGGGTAGGCAGGCAGAATAGATCTCCACTTAATTCTATCCTGGCACACATATTATCAGCATCACACCATGCCTCAATTAAGGTAGGCAGAATAGATCTCCACTTAATTCTATCCTGGCCCACATATTATCAGCATCACACCATGCCTCAATTAAGGTAGGCAGAATAGATCTCCACTTAATTCTATCCTGGCACACATATTATCAGCATCACACCATGCCTCAATTAAGGTAGGCAGAATAGATCTCCACTTAATTCTATCCTGGCCCACATATTATCAGCATCACACCATGCCTCAATTAAGGTAGGCAGAATAGATCTCCACTTAATTCTATCCTGGCACACATATTATCAGCATCACACCATGCCTCAATTAAGGTAGGCAGAATAGATCTCCACTTAATTCTATCCTGGCACACATATTATCAGCATCACACCATGCCTCAATTAAGGTAGGCAGAATAGATCTCCACTTAATTCTATCCTGGCACACATATTATCAGCATCACACCATGCCTCAATTAAGGTAGGCAGAATAGATCTCCGCTTAACTCTATCCTGGCACACATATCAGCATCACACCATGCCTCAATTAAGGTAGGCAGAATAGATCTCCACTTAACTCTTTCCTGGCACACATATTTCAGGTCATATCCATAATTTTACTTTTATTATTTTTAACCACGTCCAAGTTTATTTTACATATCCTACCTAATATTGGGCATAAAAAGTATTATGCTTTGTTTCTCTTAAAATTCTCCGGTTGGTAAACATATTCCACAACCCATAATTGACTCTTTTGCATGTTGTGACTCATTTTATGTAGTGCGTTTTGTTTAAATCTGCGATATTTTCTTATTATACGAGGGTCATCCAGAAACTAAGATTACAAGGGCTCCTGAGGCCGGGGGATTGTTTTTGTTTCAAAGTTGGTGCACCTGGCATGTAGGGGGGATCCTAACGGTCATTTTATTTGGTCCCGCGTGTTTGTCGGCCATTTTGTTCAGTCACGTCGTTCAGTCGAGGAAGCTGTGAAGAAGTGGCTGAAAGAGCTGGCGGCGGAGGTCTACGACACTGGCATACAAAAGCTGGTGTCCCGACTACAAAAATGTCTCGATCTCGACGGCGTTTGCGTTGAAAAATAGTTTAATATATTTGTGAAGTATCTTGTGAATTTTAATTAAATACAAGCATTTTTCGATTCCGCATAAATTTTGTAACCTTACTTTCTGGATGACCCTCGTAGTATTCAAAAGTTGAATGTTTTGTACGTAAACTATTATAAAGTTGTAAATCTCAATAAATTGCTATTGAATCTATCCCTCTTTAATAAAATACGAATTGCTATTTAATTAATCTTTTTCTTATTTCCAATAAGTTACTAAATCTGCCACGGTAAATAATTGTAAGTTATTACGTCCATTATTTCATCCCCGTATTATAAAAGTAATACAATCAACTAAAATTGGTGTTATTTTGAAACCGAATTATTAAATGCGGTGTGTAGCAAATTCGATTTTGTAATTTTGGTTTCGTACTCCGTGGTATCGTCAATTTTTTTATTATATTGAACGAATAAATTGACCTAATTACATTTTGTTCGTGGAATTAATTTGAAATGTATTGATTTCATAGCTAAAAATCAGCAGAAAATCTTAATTGTATTTATAAAAAATTTCATATGTTTGTATCATGAAAAAACTCAGATTTATATCGTCAGTAAAGTGGCAAATAGTTAAGTGATATTTTTCTTGAAAGAATTTTTTTAAAAGTCAAAATGTTTAGGGATTTGTGTAGGTTTAATGGATAAGTTATTTTTTAAAAGTAGGGTAGAGCAATACTGAGGAATGGATGAATGTAATTTTTCTGAGGTGGTTGAGATTATGTGATGTGGTTGGAATTGTATATGTGATAACTTTGAATTAAATTGTGTGTAAGGATGTAAATGCAAAGTACGAATATATAATTTGAATTGAATTATCAAAAATGGACAAATATCATTCTTAACACTTGCCTTACTGTGCTAAAAAATCCCGCCAGCCACAATGCTGGACGCTAAGCGTCCAGTGAAAAATTTATGTTTTAAATTAAAATTATGCAAAATCTGATAGTTGATTATTGTAATTAGCTATAAAAATCATTTTATTGTGTATTTAAACGTCGAATAATATAAAATAAGTTCAAGATATTAAAATATAAGTCCTGGTCACTCGCTATCCATCACAGGGAGGCAAGTGTTAATAAAAGTTGGCGATATGATATTTAATTTTTTACTCTGGTCAAAAAATATAATAAGACTTACTGAGCTAGGATAAACAAAATGTTGGACTGATGCATTTGGGGGGAAACCACTCGAAAATAAATTAAAATGATGACTGTTACAAAAAAAAAATTATGAGAATTGACGGAAAAAACATGTAAGTATGGTAAATATCAGAGCTTTTATATGACAGAAAACAAAATATGCAATGATAATTTTCAGCTGCTGTTGATTTACTATGACATATGGTCATCGAATAGTGATATTGTAATTTATTTTAATGTTTTTTTTTTATAATTATGACGCAGCTGTTATTGTGTATATGATAATTAGGAATTTAAATGAATGTTTGAAGAGTGTGAATGTTTCACAGGAATGTTTTAGTATGTAAAGCATATGAAATGTGTTATTATGGAATGAGACCACATCATCACAGGCCTTGCCTGGTGAAAAAGTTCTATAAATCCAAAAAATGGTTAGTTTTAAGCAATGTGATTTATTTATCAATTTATTTGGTACAATGTACGTTATTTTATCGACCATTAAAAATTGTTACAGTAATACAATTCTTATTACAATTTTGAGTGTGCATGAATACAAAATCAACGTACCACAAAAAGTATAAACATTTACCCTTGACTCAATCATAACAAAAAATATCAGAAAGGAGTTCGTATATGCAAACTAGTTACCAAACATATAATACAAATATGAGACAGGACACGGCTCAGGAGGCCCACGGCATAACATAAAAAAAACTAGAAAATACGAGTACTTCTACTTTCTGGTTCGCCTTTCCAACAAAACGACATATGATATATTTTAAATGGTGTATTTTTTTTTAACCTGGCGAGTTTATTGCCATGTGGCCATCTCTTCCAACCAACCAGAAAGATGTTTTTATAGGCCCTAAGTGTTAACCAGACTGGAATCCTATTTACCACCAGGCCACGGAGGTTGTCTGTATTGTTCATAGTAAAAATAAAAAACATTTGTGTTTTTACTGTTCATCACCCTTTTCATACTTCGTCACTCTTTTGATGTGATGAACCGTGAAAATCTAAAGTTGACTTAATTTTCGCCATCTAAGTTAGTCTATTTTATACAACTTTCCTTGTGTAATCAAACTTCACACTCGTCGCATCCTGGCGAAGATTATCCATCCATCTTGGAGGAGGTTTATTGGAGATTTTACGATACTAGTAAATATATGGGATAACCCTACCTGATAACAAATAGGACCAGGTCTAGAAAAAAATTTTTAAATACTTGGAATCAACATATCTGCGACAATTTTTATCTTTAGGGTACTATATTCAACCAATAAATAAAGATATTCAACCAACAATGCTAGATGAATGGAGGACCAGTATAACGATTCCCATTTTCTAAAAAGGACAAAAATCTGATCCTGGTAACTATAGACGAATATCTCTTTTAAGCGCATTTCTCAAGCTCTTCACCAACATCCTAAGAGTAAAATTAAAACAAAAAATTGAAAATAGAGATGAACAACAAGGATTCCGAAGAAACAAATCTACTACAGATGCTATATTCATACTGCGGCAAATTAAAGAAAAGTCTTTGGAATACAACAAGACTGCTTACCTTGCTTTTATCGATCTGACCAAGGCCTTTGATAGAATCCAACTAGAAGATGTAATAAGCATTTTGATCGAAAGGAACGCGTCACCCTCCATCGCCAAAACCATTAGAGACATAAACCTAAATAGCTCCACAAGAATTCGCGTAGACGGAGAACTCTCTAATGATGTTCAACAACAAACGGAGTAAGACAAGGAGATAGTTAAGCCCATTTCTATTTAACTTGGTTATGGATAAAATTATAGAAGTGGCCGACCTTAACCTGGGATACAAAATGGGCGACAATAGGCTAAACATCATATGCTTTGCTGACGATGCCACCATCATAGCCGAATCAGAGGAAGATCTGCAACAAATGCTACATCGATACTGCTTCCAAAAAATACAACATGTCTATCTCCATCAGCAAGACTAAATGCATGACTCTAGCCAGAGAGCAAGTTGGATGCAGTGTGGCGATCAACGATACACCAATTAACAAGTTACAACATTTAAATACTTGGGTGCTAGCATAATGTGCAATAATGACCGTTATGGCGAAGTGCTTGAACAATCACAAAAGGCCGCAGCTATTTCCGGATGTTTAAAGAACACTATCTGGAAAAACAAGCATATGAACATCCAAAGTAAGGTGAGGATATACAAGACCTTTGTCCGCCCCATAATGACATACAACATAGAGTCCAGAGCCGACACTGTCAGAACCAAAAACCTCCTTCGAACCAGCGAAATGAAGGTACTCAGGAGTATCGCTGGCAAAACCCTTCGTGATAGAGTACGAAACACAGAAATCCGAAGGATGTGCGAAGTTGAAGATATTGTCAGATGGGGACGACAGAGAAGAAGGTTCTGGAACGAACACGTATCCAGAATGGCGGAACCAAGAGCCGTAAGAATTGGGACAGTATCCCCCAAGCAAGTAGACCTCCAGGACGACCTCCCAAAAGATGGAAAGACAGCTGGCAGTCCACGTCATAAGAGGCAAACAATGATGCAAGACCGTAACAGGCCTAAAATAAGATGAAAAATAAGGTATTCAACCAAACCTCTGCAATCCATTTTACATGCCACAGACTTTATAAAGAAATTAACCCTAGCAAAAAGAACAGACGTGTATAAGATAAACCTATATTACTTTTTTATTCTCCTACACCATCAGCGTTTTTATTTTCTTAATATCACAGGTTTTATAACAAAATTAACCCTAGTAAAAAAACTAAATATGTAAAAGACAAACGTTTACTCATTAAAATGTTGAGTTAAGGAGGATCATTAAATGTTGACTAGAGACTGACTGGTTTTCCCATTTTATATTAAATATTTTTTGTAATTGTATTGTTAATTGAATTTTTTTTTTTTTTTTCAATTTCCGTGTTGTACTGTGCATTGGTATTTTCATACGTCGTATTTTGAATGATATATCTATTCTGAAAAAAAAAGTGTTTTTAAAGATGTTACTATGTTACCTATTGTTTTATAATTATTAGTGATGTGTAAAGGACTTTTCAGTATAATTTATTTCATCAAAATATAAATTTACGTAATAAATTATATATTTTTTTCTATTATTTATGAATTCTATACTGAAATTATCGAAGAATGATAATATTTTTGTTATAAATGTGAAAAGGGTTACAAGGGTAGCCTGATAATATCAAGTCCTTATAAACAGTTGACCTAATTTCCCCAGCGATGCATATTTATGCAAGGCGACAATATATTTTTATTTCGCCATACAAAACACATGTTACGTGTCATCTTCACTTATTTTATTTCGCCGTTCAAAGCACTTTTTACGTGTCATCTTCGCTTATTTTATTTCGCCGTTCAAAGCATATTTTACGTGTCATCTTCGCTTATTTTATTTCACCGTTCAAAGCACATGTTACACGTCATCTTCGCTTATTTTATTTCACCGTTCAAAGCACATGTTACGTGTCATCTTCGCTTATTTTATTTCGCCGTTCAAAGCACATGTTACGTGTCATCTTCGCTTATTTTATTTCGCCGTTCAAAGCACATGTTACGTGTCATCTTCGCTTATTTTATTTCGCCGTTCAAAGCACATGTTACGTGTCATCTTCGCTTATTTTATTTCGCCGTTCAAAGCACATTTTACGAGTCATCTTCACTTATTTTATTTCACCGTTCAAAGCACATGTTACGTGTCATCTTCGCTTATTTTATTTCACCGTTCAAAGCACAGTTTACGTGTCATCTTCGCTTATTTTGTTTCACCGTTGAAAGCATATGTTACGTGTCATCTTCGCTTATTTTATTTCGCCGTTCAAAACACATTTTACGTGTTATCTTCGCTTATTTTTCTGTTTGACTTTAAAATGACATATCATTTGTCATCCTTTTTTCCGCTCATTTTTTTTTTTCATTAATTAATTTTGTCATTTTTCATATAAACTCACCAATATTTACACATTTATCTCTTTTAAGGCAGGCAAATATTCACATATTTCCTTTCACAGACACATTTTTAACTTGCATTTTCAAATATTTTCTTCTGCGATGTGAATTCAACGCCGAGGAACGTGACTCACATAAGAATTGATGTATGTCATGCAAATTCTTCTCTAATCTTCCTGGTATTCCACTGTCGGAAGAGATTGTGGCAAATGCAGTCGCGTAGCCTTCTTCACCTGATCGATCCGGTGCATAGATGATCTACTTCTGGTTCTGCGACCCTCCATATAACCAGTAACCATGATTTTTACCATGTCCAATTTGCGAAAAATTAAGAATTCATTGAATGCATTATATTGATGGTCTCTCAAAAGTGTAAGGTTCTTTCTTCCGTTATTGAAATTTTATTCATCGATCAATGCATTTCATCATCAAATATATCCTTTCTTATTATCCATGCATTTTAGACATAAATATTAGTTTCGTTAATTTTTCACTACATATTATCTCAATGTGTTTAAGGCATCAAATGATTGCTTCTTATTAAAAGTATAACATTAATTTCTCGTTTATCCGATTGTTTTAAAATAATAAGTATTTTTACGTGTTCTTTCATACCATATCTAGACACTTGAGTTTTGTAAGTTTAAAGCCTCTCTTCTCCATTTTTATATGGTTCGAAGACCGGAACACTTAAGTATTTGACCTTTTTGAAATGTGATACTGGAGGTATCTGTTGCTCATTTATTAACCACCAAGATAACCAATCAATCGATTATTGAAGAGAAAAAAGGATCATCCGATTCTTAGGACACATAGTCCGAGAGAATATAGCACCATTTAATGGTAAATTCTGATTGTAAAGAAGTGTGAATGGCAAAATAAGTAGAGACCGAGCACCTATCTAATGGAGTGACAGAAACGGGGCGCTAATTTCAGGAAGCGCTACATAGGAAAAAATATCGCTTGTACTGGAGAGGAATGGTTGATTACCATAGTGATTACGATCATCAGAAATGAGGGTATGACCAATAAGAGGAATGATTTTAAAATATTTTGAATCGACGAAATTTGAAATGAAACAGATTCTTTTTTCAACAACTTCCAATGGTTACTTAAATTTTGATTAAAATTTAAACAAAACTAATTTTAAAATTTTCTTTATCGTTTCCTCAACGATAAGCATCTAAGTCTCGAACTCAGCGCACTACATGTCTCCATCCCTCCTGGTCCTGAGCCATGTTGAATGCAGCGCTTCAAGAAGATCCTGTTAACTGCTTTATTTGATTCGTTCAACTCATAGGACACCTTCCTCTAGTTCGTCTTCTTTTAACTAGCCCTGTGATCTTCAGCGTCTACAAACTTTCATTATATTTTCTCATGTTTAACGTTAGGACTCTTTTTCTACATGTTGTTGAAAGTCTTCGGTAAATTTTAAAATCTTGTGTTTTTTTTTATACAAATCAAGCAGATGTCATGAAAATATTTCTTACTACCTATCAATAATTGTTAATATTATCGAACGTTATTATATATTCAGATGTAATGGACGTTTATAACTTAATAATTAGCATGTATCCAACTTAATAATACCGTGTATCCAAAACTCATCTCCAATTCACAAACTGTGAGTTAACATTATAAGGGGCCTTCGAGGGAACAGAGTGCCATTGATAATTTCGCCACCCTCCTCTATCGAGCAATCCCTCAGTATCAATTAGCACAGGGAAACTTAGTAATAATATTTCTCTCAGTAATTGGAATATTATAGTTATGATCAAACTAATTCCGTTGTCAATCCAGCGGTCATTGTTCTTTCAAATTATAGGGTAGTATAAAATGAATAAAAAAATAATAAAAATATACATGTGTAACATGTGTTTATAAAATATTATTCAAAGGATTTCAATGTAATGTGTATATTTTAATCCCTAAAGAACCAAATTCCTTAGCATGAATTTCGGGTTAAACAAAATAAATGAGTGAAAAATTTAAAGAAGGTTTTCGAGGAAATATTTGTACGAAACGTTTTAACATAAACCGACAAAAGAAATTTCAAAATAATTTGCATTTTTCAATTTCATTTTTACATTAAAATTTAAACCAAGTAAAGTATGATTCATTCAAGTGGATGATATTTTGAAAGGAAATATAAGAAATAAGAGAAATCGTATTAACTGCATGAAATATGTTGAAGAGGTGTGTAGAGATTGTTTGACTCTCTGTCCTCTCTTCTTACCCCGGCAAGGAAACAGCGTGAGGGTTATTTGTTTATTTTTATTCATAGTCATGCTTTTTTCATTCAAGTTTTTTTTAATCACACTGAAATGCCCATTGTTTTGAAGATGTCAATAATAATATTTGTGCATCAGTCACGAATAGCCGTGTTTCGTTCATTCACGTTTTTTTTAAATAATTCTGAAATGTCCATTATTTTTAATATTTCAATAATAACATTTGTACATCAGTCATTAATAGTCGTGCTTCATTCATCCAAGTTTTTTTAAATGTCCATTATTTTGAAGACGTGCCATTAATAATATTTGTGCATCAGTCACTAATAGCCGTGCTTCGTTCATCCAAGTTTTTTTAATGGCACTGAAATGTACTTTGTTTTAAAAATGTTTCAATAAGAACTTTTGTGTATCAGTCATTAATAACCGTACTTCGTCTATCCAAGTTTTTTTAAATGACACTGAAATATCCATTGTTTTGAAGATGTATTCCTAATAACATGTGTGCATCAGTCATTAATAGCCGTGCTTCTTTCATCCAAGTTTTTTTAAATGACACTGAAATATCCATTGTTTTGAAAATGTATTCCTAATAACATGTGTGCATCAGTCATTAATAGCCGTGCTTCGTTCATCCAAGTTTTTTTAATACACTGAAATGTCAATTGTTTTAAAGATGCATCAGTAACAACATTTTGTTGTTTATAGTTAAGGCATTAACGTTGTGGAGGTATAAATACATTGTAATTTATTTTTATCAAACACTGTTTATTCCACTTTTTTGTGACGGTATAACCCTACCGGTTTCAAGGCTTTTACCTCATCTTCAGGGCAGCACAACAGAAAAAAGTGGAATAAACAGTGTTTGATAAAAATAAATTACAAAGTAACAACATTTCTGCATCAGTCATTTTTATTTTTGCATTTAAATTTAGACTAAGAAAAGTAAGATAAATCGTAGGTGCTGTATGAGAGGATGGATGAAAAGTTTCGAAGTGGTGATGTATGCACAAAAAGCACATCCCGAACTTTTAAGAAATCACCAAATTATTTTGATATATTATATGTAGAGAATAATATATTATTCCAAATCAATCCAATAGGGCGGGGCATTACTAGGTTAGTCAAAAAGTTTTGAAAGCGGAAATGAAAATACATTTTTTTTTGGGGGGAAATCACTTTTATTGCTCAGTATTCTATAGTCTCCCATAAGATCAATACACTTGGTCCAACGATCTTCCAACTTTGTTGTCCCATCACGGAAGTGACTTTCTGGAAGGCCTGCAAAATACTCCTCTACGACGGCTATAACCTCTTCGTTTGATGAAAAATGCTTTCCACGAAGGAATTTTTTGAGGTGTGAGAACAGCCAGAAGTCAGAGGGAGCTAAATCTGGCGAATAGGGTGGATGCTGCAACAATTCGTACCCCAATTCATTGATTTTCGCGATGGTTTTTTGAGCTGTGTGAGCAGGTGCATTGTCTTGATGAAAAATATTTTTTTCTTCTGAAAACCGGGTCTTTTTTCACAATTTTTTTTATCCAACTAGTCCAAAAGGTCACAATAATAATCAGAGTTGATTGTCTTACCAGTTTGGAGATAATCTATCAATAAAATTCCTTTTGCATCCCAAAAAACGGACGCTCACACCTTCTTGGCCGATTTCTGGACACAAACTCGCTTCGGAGCCAAAGTGCCTGGTTCACACCACTCCTTAGCCTCTTGTTTTGATTCAGAATCATGGTGGTAGACCCAAGTCTCATCCATAGTGATGAATCGACGCAGAAAATCCTTTTTATCCTTTCGAAATTGCTCCAAATGTTGCTCAGAAAGTCGCATTCGAACGTGTTTTTGTTGCATTGTTAGCAAATGCGGCACCCATTGTGCACACAGTTTTTTGAAACCCAAAACTTCAGCCAAAATATGCCATGTTGTTCCATGTGAGATGCCTACGGTGTCAGTTATCACATCCACAGTCGATCGATGATCTTCCAAAACCATATCCTGTATTTTCGCTATGATTTCTGGTGTTGATGCACTTTTTGGACGTCCTGAGCGTGGATCGTCTTCAACGCTTGTACGGCCACGCTTAAACTCCAAAACCCATCGGTGAACGGTTGGAAATGAAGGAGAAGACTTCTGTAATACTTTCACCACCTTTGCATGGATCTCAGTAGCCGATAAACCTTCCAAAACAAAGAATTTAATCACTGCACGATATTCGGATTTTTCCATTGTTAAAAAATACACTGACACGTCAACTTCAAATGGCTTGTAAACAAAGAATGAATTGACAGATCGAAATGAAATTTTGAGTACGTTCTTATGAAAGATGAAATATTAAAATGGCGTAGAAATTTTGGTTTTTCTACTGCTCCATAGATGTCGCTTTCAAAACTTTTTGACTAACCTATTATGATGTAGCCTTTTCCGTTACTGGTCCTGTGCCTCCTAGTGTCAGAAATATGGGTGGCGGCGTGTTTAGCTTTAGGAAGCACTTAAATGCAATTATTTTTAGGAGGTCTCATAAAAATATGGGTGAGTTCGAATCCTTAATAAGATCGCCCATGAGGAAAGTTTGCTTTGTTAACAGCGCTACAAAAATGAAACTTTTATTATTTTATTCATCTACCTTGATTTAACTCTTTGAACATCAGCTTATCTCATTTTTCTCTTTCTATTATATGTCTAGAATACTGTTACTTTATCTTCTTGATTATAAATCATATTTTTCTATATTCAATTATCCATTTCAAAGGTTATTATTACAAACTTGATCACACAATGAGATGCACCGTTCTACAGAGTAACACTGCATTTCAAAAGGTCCCCGATTCTTTGTGATGGATTTAGAGAATGTCAATAATGCAACGATACAGATAAATACAGAGAATAAGTAGCGATGCACAATCATTACACGTATTTCGAAATTGAAATGCTTGTTACAGAAAAGATGCTGTATTAGGATGAAACAATTTCCTATCGTCTCCATTATTTATTTGATCCATTGAAACTAATCGCATTGATCAACCAGTCAGCATGCCAGACATTTTAATAAAAACTCATGTTTTTTTTTAAATTTTATACTAAATAAAATTAATTTCATCACATGGAATGGATAACTTTTTTTTTATTAAACAAAATAATATATGGTACAAATATTTGTCAAGGCTATACCTATATACACATTTATTACTTAACTAATCTTATTTATTTGTTATAATTTATGAACTTACTTAATCTTATTTTCCTACATGTCATTTATATTAGAATGTATAAATATTGTCTTTTAATTTTTTTATTTAAATTTCTTCATGAAATTTTTCTTTGAAAATAATTTGTAATAAGCCTTAGAAAAACTTAAATTGAAATTGTCGCTACTAGATATAAGATGCAAAATAATATATTCTATAAAAAATAAATATTCCAGACAATTTCTCTTACTTCAAGTCAGTTCTAAATTGATTGTTTTTTTTTTATATTTGATATTTATTCAACGCTATGAATACGAGAAAATATATATTCGTATATACTCGTATATAAAAGCAAATAAGAGAATGACTTTTCATGAAAAATACTCTATTTTCTCTTCTCTAGATCAAAAGCTAAGTTGTCAATTTTTCTTATTGAATTTGAAAATATGCCGTTTAACTTTGTCGCCTTTTGTCTTTGTTTTATTTTCTCATTTTCTCTTCATACAACACTTCTGAAAAGGAGCACTGCTATTGATAGAATTGTTTTTTAAGAGATTTTTCTTTACTTTGAGTTGTTTTCCAGACGCCTATTTTTTGACAACACTCGAAAGAGTTTATGATTGATTTTCAAAGCTACGTTTATTTAATAATAGCATGTCTACGTTATTTTATTGCTTTAGCACTGCAAAAAATTCCACATATACTTAGAATAGAAAGAAATTAATAATTAAATTAGAAATAAACTAACACACATAAGTATTGCAATATTATTATACTTTTTCATTCTATCCAATACAATTTGGTTGATTTAATACCATGTAGGCTTTATGTGGCCTGAAGTGAAACTTTTATGTGGTCTGAAATGAAAATTAGACTTGTAAGCTTTTTTGTTAATATATTCCAATGGGAATCCAACCCACATGCCCCAGGTTTGAAGACAGTTGTGTTACCAACACGACCATGGAGGTCATCACGTAATATAATCGACGTTGTCAAGTAAATTTTTGTTTATATATAAATCAATTAAAATAATGCTACCACCATCAGAGTCTCAAAACACAAATTATTTGTTTGAGTCAAATCTAGCAATTCGATCCGACTTTTTGTCACACTTGCTGAGTAACTGGCTTTACTGGATGGAGTATTTTTTTCTTTAGTATTTGAAAACTGATAATATTAAAAAATTCAATAGACTTTTTTAAAATACCCTTTTCTTGAAGTCTTTTGAATTTATTACATATTTCTTGAAAATTTTATCATATTTTGTATGAACTTTGGATATATGCTATAACAATGTATCCAGTGCTGATTTGGAGTAACTAAATATAATTAAATACTCTTCAAAATTGGATTGAATTTTTTTTCTAATATAACACGCATGGGAATGATTAAACATTAATAAAATATTTATTTTATATGAAACATCACATATTAATCAAGGTTATTAGGTTATTGAACAGAGTGATATGTATAAAATAGGTTATTGAACAGAATGCTTGTATAAAATAGGTTATTAAACAGAGTGATATGTATAAAATAGGTTATTGAACAGAGTGATATGTATAATAGTTTATTTAATGTAAACAAATAATTTGATTGTAGCGCGTATATTGACTTGAAAAATGAACTAAAATTTTCTTAATCCATACATACATACTATCGCCCCATTTCCCTATCGAAGTAGGTAGATAGGTCAGTGCGCTACACTTTCCTAACTCGACACACCTTCTTAGCCTCTTCCATATCTATACTCCTCATACAACCTCTACGATTTCTCTGCCTTTCTACTTTTTCTTCAATCAGAACATCATTCACTTGATCCAACCATACTTTCCTTGGTCTTCCTCTCATACACTCTCCTATCATAATTTTCTGAACCATCGTAATAATTGATGTTTAACGGTCGTATTCCTAATTTCATCAGATTTTTTAACATTATCATGCAGTGGACTATTTTGTATATTGTATTCATCTATGTAAAAAAAATCCTTTCATGTGTTTGAAATATTTTGGATGTTTTCTTCATCGACAAAAAATCCAATCGACATAAGTAATTTACCAGCTCATGTAAACAACAAAGGAGAAAAACAAAATATCAATTCTTTAACTTATAAATTGAAATATTTATATTCTCTAAGGGTTGTATTGAGTAATCAACACTTTTTACATTTTAGATATTTACCCCCGTAACGAATACGTGACATGATTTTTTTATTAAAAAATCAGTATATTCCGTAAAACGTGCTAGGAGATCGTTTTACGTGCTTGACAATCTACACAAAGGAACGTTTGTCAACATAATGTGATAACTCCCAATTTAACTATTAGCGGTGTAATTATTGGTATAACTACCAATTCATCCTATTGTGGGGGATACTCAGTAGTGGAGATTAATGTCTGGTTGTTTGGAGGAGATACCACCGTATCAATAAGCCCACCAGATTGTACTGTAATAAGGGAAGTGTTATACTATATAATATAGTTTTTTTTAAGGATAGTTAGTCAAATTATCGACATGTTTCGTAATTGACAAATAAATTGTTATAGCCTACATAAAATATTGTATAATCCGTCGCCATAATTACATCGGATGTTCACTAAATAGAGTGATTGATTAAATTTATGAAATCTGTTTATTTTTTAATTATATTTTTGTCTAAATTGACGGTTAATTTCCATCATGTACCTTTATTCTAGTTACGTAAAATATCGAGGATACGTGAAGGGGAAAAAATACCCCAAAATATTCTCTCCCTTTGCTATGTAAATATACGGGATTACGGCTTGGTAGTGAATTAGTAAGTAACCAGGACACAATTTATGTCTCTCAAAGGATGCACTGATGGAAATTAAAAACTTGATATGTTTAACTCTTTTGAACATGAGAATACACACAATTAAGTTGGCTTTGGTAAAAGAGCATTTCGCTACTTGAAAAGTTGTTTTTACACTAGGTAACTGTATAAATTATAACTCGCATAATTTTTGCAAGCCAGCACTTAAAAAAATACTCGATTGCACGGTACGTATATTAATTATAGTATATGATTTTTATACGTTGCTCTGAAAAATGTTTTCATGTTATTTGAAGGACAATTTAAGGTTAAATTATTACACGTGAAAGGGATTATAAACACGAACCCATGACTATCAAAATCTGCTAAGATGATAATAATAATAATAATAATAATGATGATGATGATGATAATAACAATAATAATAATAATGATGTCAATAATGGTGATAATAATAATAATGATGATAATAATAACAATAATAATAATGATGATGATGTCAATAATGGTAATAATAATAATAATAATAATGATAATAAAAATAATAATGATGATAATAATAATAATAATGATGATGATGATGATGATAATAATAACAATAATAATAAGATGATAATAATAATAATAATCCATAACAGTATTTTAGTATGAACTTTTATGTATGGGAGTAAAACGTGGACATAAAAAAAAAATCTCTGTATACTCGTAGATATTGTATCATAGAAATGCGTGCACTGAGAAAAATAGTGTGGGGTGACAATGTATAAAATAATATGGAATATAATGATTATAGATTAACGTTAACTCAATGCTAGTATATAAAGTAAGCTGAAGAAGAGCACTCTGAGATGATTTGGACACGTAGAACAAATGAATGAAGAAAACCTAACAAAACAAATATATAGTACAAATGTGACTGAAAGGCGTATTAGATGCCAAGGAAAGTGGGGTTGGATAAAGTAAATGATGTTTGAAAAAGAAGGAAATGTAAAAATCGTTCAAATTGTGTGAGGCGGTGAATTTATGTAGGAGAGGCGAAATATGTGTGTTGTGATAGGAAAGTCTGATGATCTGTCCTTTCTATCTACTCCAACAGACACACTACGTGATGGTGTGTTTGTATTTATATATGTCATATTTCGGAAAAACAAATAGTTAATTCAATAATTGAATTTCCTAAAAATCTTGACGTGTACCGTATTAGCCCGAGTATAAGGCGAGGTTTTTATTTAAAAAGGCGACACGTAAATAAGAGGGTCGCCTTATATTCGAGTTTTATTTTCATAATATTATAATGGTGAGGGAAATGTTTTGTTCTCCAAAAGCTGATAAAAAATAGGGGTCGCCTTATAATCAGGGTCGCCTTATAGTCGGGACAATACGGTAATAACTAACAATATGAATCCATGACATGACGGAAATGAATATTTTTTTTTTAAATACATAATGTTATGCTTTTATTTGTGTTATTTCATGTTGTTGTATTGCTGTTTCTCTAGAGTCTAATTTGTCCGTTGTGATTGACGCAATCATCTCTTCCTTTAAGTGTTTGTAGCTCTTTTAGAAGCAATCTTATAATGTTGATCCATATTAATCAGCCAAACAAAATGGTGTATTAAATCCCTTTTCGGAACGAAACTGTAAATATTTAATATTGTATAATTTGAATGAAAGGAAACTCAGATCAGAGATCTTATTGACAGAAAACTGTGTATAATGTATTAACAACCGAATTAATTTATGTACATAGCAACAGTGTAAAGCGAATGAGAATGATAGTATGCTAATCTTATAATTGAGTGTTAATATTATAAATGTTAGAAGAATCAAGCGTTATAATTCATTATAAACAGCTTCTTCGTTTTATTATTTATACAATACTTTCTGTTAAACAGTAAAGCTATATATTTTTAATAAATACGAGTACATTGCCATTGTTAATTTATGTCTTCTTTTTTTAATAGGCTATCCAACCAAACTAGGATGATTTCTGCCATTAAATTGAAAAGAAATTATGAAAATATATGAGTCAAAATAATAAAACCAATTGAAAAATTACAATTCTAGATAATTTAAATTTTTGAACTGATCAAGCTTAAAAAATTTAACAATCGATCTACTTGTATATGTTAAGTGAAAAAATTCACGAAAAAAGAAGAAACGCAACATTCATTGGACGCGGTTAAGATATGACTTTTAATAAATCAAATCTATCTCGCAAAGGATAACCGTAAAATACATGGTCTATAGTTTCATTATCCAGCCCACTCGCACCCTGGATTCTCCACAATACCCATTCTTTCAAGATGACTAGCCACCCGTCCGCAAACGACAAACGACAGACAGTCACTTCCATCTTGTTCATTCTTATAATATTAAACCATGGTGGTTTAATAGGGATATATTATTGGATTGGTTTATATCTAGAGCTCATATTTACAACAGTTATATCCCGATCCAACCAACGCCCATCGGTGCCAAGTATCATGCTTAATTTTATTCAAAAGATCAGTTACTGGCAGTGAAAAATCAGATAGGGGATAACCGGAAGAAAATGCTTCCTTTGCCAAGAAATCAACATATTCATTACCAATAATAACAATATTTGAAGGAATCCAAGCTAGAATTTTATGTCTTATAATCATATCGAAAAGTAACAGCTGTCAAATATTACTTGAGAAATAAAAATGTTCAAACTATGACATTTCTATATATTTAAAAAAAAAACTATTAAGCCATAACTACGAGTATAACAACATTTACAAATATTCTTACGTACATATGGACGTAAGTTAAACCATTTTTATTATGTCGGATTATATTTTTTACAGTGAACTATTTTGAGATTTACGTATATCAGATAATTACTATTTTAAAAAATATGTATGCTTACATTTACGATACTTGTGTATAGTCCCGTTAGTACATTATGAATAACATTTGATAAAACTGTTCGACGTATTTTAATGTAGTGCTCCGACAAACGTCGTGCATTAAAAGTTTGTTTTCTAGCCTAAAGGTTTCGGGTTCGTTTCTCGATGAGACCTAAAAAACTAAATTATTTTATTCAAATAAACCTGTTTTATACCATTGATAAATAACCTTACCGCTGATAAAACCTTACCGCTGAAATACATTGGTTGTATGAGAGTTTTGTAAGCTAAACCATAAAATAAAACATAGAAACAAGTGAAAATAAAACAAAAAATGGTAAAAAGAAAAATGCAGGAAGAGAACCTTACCAAGCTTATAACTGGAAACTTTCAGGTTACACTTAACGTCAATCCGATAGCTGAATTATTCAGATTTAATCAGCTTTAAATTGTTTCATTTTATTTTAACGTACTATACTAGTCTTATAATAGTATTATTGACTTTAATGCGGTAGCTCAAATCATCCTTGTATGAGTGGATTGCCTATTGAAAAAGAATTGTGTATATTATATTTTTAAGCGTACCAAATGAAAAAAAGCTCAATTTAAAGATAAGTGCAGATTTAGAAGAAAGATAATCCTAATTATGGAATTGAAATTTTCAAGTGGTATTTTAAAAAATCTGAGTAGAGATTGTTTGCCAATAATTTGAGTGATGAGGCAACATTCAAGAAAAATGTTACAATTTATCGTTACAATTCTTCATTCTGATCCCTTGAGGGGAAAAAATGTTGATATTGTGTTTAATAGGTAAATTTATCATGTAGCGTCATGAAGTATAGATCACGTTCATTGAATTTATTGGATCACTTTTTTCAATACACCGTTCCTACCAGGACTTCGTTAACGTTATTTTAAGTTCAAATGTCACTTCAATAGAAATTTTCAACGATCTATTAAAAGGAAAGTATTTTATATTAATTATAATTGATATATGAAAAAGGTAAACGAGTTGTAGATTAATATAATAGTTTGTGTACATTTTTTGTCACTCTTTTTATGAAACTTTCTTGTGTTATCATTTCGCGAATGTTTTAAAAGTGCACTACAACTTGACTTAGTGATATACATACATACAATTATGTCACGGCCCTTTTGAAGTAGGCAGAGAAGATAAAAAAGTATACACATTCTTCTATCCATGCTGATGGCATTTTGCTCTTCCATATCCATAAATCTCGTCAAAAAAGCTTATTGTTTATCACACTTTCCCCTTAGTGAAATTGTTTTCGTCTGTATCCGTATATTATTTCCTTGGAGAGATAAAATATTAATTTTATCATATAACATCTCATTAAAAAGTTTCTCGATTCATGCCATAAAGCCGTTTTCTTGATTGTCTTTCCTTTAACATTTTATCAAAACACTTTTTTAAAGCTTTACATTAATTATACAAGTTTGTATCCTAACATTGAACAAATCATTTGATCTTAAATTAAAGTTAATTATTTTACATAAGATTACAAAGAGTTTTTCAAATATATTAAGTCGTAAATATCAACTCAACTTAATATGATATTTACATTTTATCAAAACACTTTTTTCAAGCTTTACATTAATTATACAAGTTTTTATCTTAACATTTTAAAAATCATTCGATCTTTAATTAGAGTTAACTTTTTACATAAGATTACAAAAAGTTTTTCAAATATATTAAGTCGTAGATATCAACTCAACTTAATATATTGACATTTTATCAAAACACTTTTTTAAAGCTTTACATTAATTATACAAGTTTTTATCCTACATTTAACAAATCATTCGATCTTAAATTAAAGTTATTTTTTTACTTAAGATTACAAATAATTTTTCAAACATATTAAGTCGGAGATATCAACTCAACTATATATATTTACATTTTATCAAAACACTTTTTTAAAGCTTTACATTAATGATACAACTTTTTATCTTAATATTTAACAAATCATTCGATCTTATATTAAAGTTATTTTTTTACTTAAGATTACAAATAATTTTTCAAATATATTATTAAGTCGTAGATATCAACTCAACTTAATATGATATTTATCATATTTCATATGAATATTAGAGATTACAATATGTTAAAAAAATAGTAAAAGTCGTGGCACGTGGAGTAAAACGTTGAAAAAAAAATTTAAGTAGAAATTTTGATTCACTCCATTAATACATTAATTTCATCAACTAATACATTAATATCATCAAATAATTTATATTTATCGACTGCAAAAACTGAAAGAAAAACTTTGAGGAATCGAGGGTAGGAGAAAATTTATTTATGTACAGCAATCTTCCTAACTTTAGGCAACTGCTAAGAATAGTTTTACATATATGCAATGAAACAGAGATATTTCTTTGCACATTCTCCAATTTTTTAATTTCTTCACGTACATTAATTTATTTCATAAGTTAAAATCCATCTCTATGATATATTAAAACATGAATATTCATATGCATAAAAAATACCCCTATTTCCATTTTATAATGCTGGGAATAGTATATTAAATTTAGATTAACAAAACTGCAATGCATTTCAAATAAAACAAAATGTTCACATTTGATATGTGGTTTAGAATACAACTCGAGAGTTTCTTGAAAATTCAGAAAACTAAATCAATACGTATTTTCGTTAAAAACATATTTAAGTGGTTAACAGAATTAACATATCGTTGTGCAAAGGGCAAACCATATCATCTCAATTTAAGCTACTTCGAAATAAAGCATTTTATATATATTTTAGTAAATTTTATATAACTCTCGTGAAAAATATAAAATAAAATGACTTAACTTCTTGTCGAGATATTAACTTCATAATTGAGTCATTTTTTCTTTAAATATATATTATAGTGCAAACCCCTTCCATTTGAATAGCTCAAAAACCTTCATAGTAAAATACGCCATAACTGTTATATTATACATAAAAGATTTAATGTTTCTGTAATAAAAGGTTATTTTTTTCTGTTATGAAAGATTAACGTGATTCAAAAGATTTTTTTCACAGTTACGAAAAAATAATCAACCCATTTTCTCCTTAAACAAATGAGACACTTGTATTTTCAATTTTGCGCAATTATTAAAAATAACAAAAACTTTTTATTTGTATTTAATAAAGATCATAAAAAAATTAAGTAAATTTCCTGGAGCTTACGTCTGAAAACCTTGTGGAATCAGCTTTAAAATCGCTGCTTATATCATCTTTTTAATGGATTGGAATTTAATTTTCAATATTATTTTTGAAACCGTTGGTATTAATTTTTTTTCTTTTTTAAAGAATCGTAGAGGTAAAAATAATTCACAGTATCTTCATAAAAAAATCGTAGAGGTAAAAACAATTCACAGTATCTCCATAAATGATTTGAAACACAAACATACGTTAAAGTATAGTATATACAAAATTACTTGTTAATAATTATTTCATCATTCAGCCCTATTAAGTCGGTAAAAGACAAAATGTTTTAGTGTAAGAAACAAGTTAGAATATTACAATTCCTCAAGAATCTATCAATCCTTGTGGTCAATAAAACTTTTAAGTTTAGTTTTAACCCCGTTTTATGATTGATAAATCTCTAAAGTTATATAAAACAAATTAAATAAATATATAAATTGTTTTCATTTCCTACTGTGGAGAGAAATATTACATCTCCCCTGTCGTTAGACTCAATAATATTCAAGAGTTCAGTTAAGTTATTATGATTTCCATAATTGAGTCTTAATGAATCAATAATATCTTAAACAACCTCCGTGGTCTAGTTGGTCCTTTACCAGAGGGTTTCGGGTTCAATTCCCGATGTTACCCAAAAGAAAATTAATAAAAACTAATGCGGTCCCAGTCTTGCCAAATAATTATTCTTATAATAATATTTGCACGTGCTAGACATGTGCGAGTATTGTATAAATATTTGCACGTGCTAAACATGTACGAATGTTATTGACTGTCCACGTGTGATAGGATTTGCAACACGTACGATGGCGAACTAGGAGCTACGTACCTACTTCAGTGGTTCTTAACCCGATTGCTTGATAACTGAGACCGAAGACAATATTACCTCCTTGCGACACTCTTCAACATGTCAACATATCACTTCGCATATGTCGAGTAGTACTATATGAATTAATGAAAAAAATGGATCTTAAAAAACTATCTTTGAACGATCATTTCGTACTAACATTTCGAATTTCACAAATATTATTTCACAAGAATGAAAATAAAACACTTAGTTTTCTTTCGTTATGTTATTATGTACGAGTAAATCAGTAAGCGCATTTCAGCACACACTTCATCCTCCTCAGATGAGTTAGTTCAACTATTGTTAATTACATGTTACTCACACTGTCCATAGTAGAAATAACATGTAATTTAGTATGGCTATCTCACCTAAGATGGACACAATATGTGTTTAAAAACGCATAATGATATGCTAAAAATATAGCGAACATAAAAAATCAAGTATTTATTTTTATACTAGTAATTACGAATTCGGAAACATATTGAAAAGAGCCGAATAAATGCTGTAAAAATACGTGCTCTGAGAAAAATACATGAGGTGATGAGAACGTGCAACGGGGTTTTGTTTTTGTGCAATCAAAAATCGGAAAGAAGTATCGATTTATTTTTTCATGCTAAATATCCTCAGTGAGATACAGGCAAAAGCCTAGTTTACTGGGGATACGACAAATGAAAGGCGACAAATCCAGATCCATTAAAATTGTATGTCCAAATTAAATTACCTGTTGTTTTTTCACAAATTATGTATATTTCTTGTCATGTGTAATAATCTATATAAATAAAAATGTAAATGTTCGTATATTAAATAAAAATCAATAATCTCCGAAAGTTCTTCACCGATTGCTTTGAAATTTTGACAAAAGGTTGCATTCGAATACAAGCATGTTTATATATTTTTTTTTATATACAGTTGTATATAAAAAAGTATATAAAACAGACGAAATAATGGGAGCGCCCCCTGTTGAACGTGACGACAACACACGCAATATATATTTAGATTTATTTTCATTTTGATTTCGAATATTAAATATTAAATAATAAATATTAAATTTTCAAATATGTGTGTTGAAAAACAGCGCCATCTGTTTGGACGTGAAAGCAACACACACTATACTAAATATTTTATGCGTTTTGTATTCTGTGTGCGTCGTATACAATAGCTGTTGTATTTCATTTCGTTTTTAACCGTTTTTCTTATTTATCAGTGCAAGTAGCGGTGAAATTGAGGTGTGTCGATTGATTTTCATTTGAATTCAAATTATATCGTGAAATGCGTTAAAATTTACCTGTATCGATTGATTTGGGTTTGAAGTGAAATATTTCGTTAATAAAATATCCTCAGTGAGATACAGGCAAAAGCCTAGTTTACTGGGGATACGATAAATGAAAGGCGACAAATCCAGATCCATTAAAATTGTTTGTCCAAATTAAATTACCTGTTGTTTTTTCACAAATTATGTATATTTCTTGTCATGTGTAATAATGAATAAATAAAAATTAAAGATAAATGTATCATAGAATACGGAATGAATTTGTTAGGGACGAATGTCTATTTAATGCTAATGTGTTAAATAAGATTAAGAAAAGCACTCTCAAATTGTTTGTGTATATAAAACGAATGAATGCAAACATTAGTAGAAGGCGTTGTAGAGGAAGACCAAGTATGTATGATTGGATAAAGTGAATAATTTTTTGAAAGTAAGTAAAAAAGAAAGGCTGAGAAACTAGATATAGAAAAGGCGAAGGATGCGTGTTCCCAGATAGGAAAGTCTAGTGCTTGCGTGATAGTTTTTTTATGTATGTAATTATGAATTTCGACCAAATTATACCTGAACTACGAGTATAATGTTTCAACAAATATTCTTTTCGTTTATTACAAACGTTCGTTTAAAAATGTTATTAAGAATCAAATATTTATTTATTTAATTTGAACATATAATAAAAAAAAGTTTTTTTTTTTAATTCATGTTTCATATTTTTATATTGGTCTTTTCTCATATTCTTGTTTTTTTTTTATTCCAGGAGTGGATCTTTTGTCGGTTATGATACTTTAGAAGTACCATATTTTGCAAAAGACCATCATTGTATTGACCGTTTGGCGGCATCCTGCCTTACATTAAGAGCTCCTCATGAAAATAAGGTAAATACATTTAATTCTTTCACTTTTTTTAAAACTAACATAATAAAACATTAAAATCGAGTTTGTGTATTGACATTCTAAAACCAAGTGAATTGTTATATATAAATGTCAAAATCGTTAAAACACTTAAGTTTGCCTCAACATCATCACAGTACACTTAAAATTAGTATAAAAATAACCAAAAGTAGTTAACTGAGGCATCTTCAATCTTCTTCTTCCTAGTGTCAAGTAAAGTCCCCCCAACGTTGAATATCACCTGAGAGTAGACATCTTTGTCTCCGACAGCCCAAAAAAGATCTCCAACGCACCTTATGCCCAATCACGTATCTATTTTTCTTCGGCCTTCTATTTTGCCTTGGATGATCAGGTGCAGTAATTTGTACTTTGCTCCTCTAAGTACATGATCCAAGTAGGACACCTTTCGGATTTTAATATTAGTCAGCAACTCTCTATCGACTTTGGCTCTTTGAAGAACCCTCGTGTTGCTGACCATATCCGTCCAGGGTATCCGTAGTATTCTCCGGTGCACCCACATTTCGAATGCTTCTAGTCGGTTCATACTACCAACTTTGAGGGTCCATGATAACACTGACCAAACGTAGCATTTGACTAACCGTTGTCGAAGTTTCAAGTTTAGATTATCATCGCAGAATACGCTTCTCATTTTATTAAAAGCCACACGAGATGATTGAATTCTGCACTTGAATTCGGTTTCTGGGTCGAGGTCTTCCTCTAGGATACTTCCGAGGTATTTAATTTTTTTCACTCTCTCTATATCAATTATCGTCGGCAGAAAATTAGAATCCAAGAGATTACAATCCGCTATACGAGTAGATATGACGAAGAGCGTTTTAATTTAATCATTTTCATTCTTACATGATATGTCACAGACCTGCAATACGACGACGACTTTGCTCTGATTTCTCATTGTGCTTAATTTACACAACAAACTTGTATATGGGTTAATAAAGCACTTGGTCTCAAGCCAAATGTTTCGAAGACCAAGATATAATTCAAGAAAAAGCTCTACCTAAACATCAAAGTAAATGGGCAAATCATTGAATCTGTACAAAACTTGAATCACTTAGTAAACGTTGTGAATGACAAAACGTTAACACTTCTTGTGAACAAAAACTTATTCAAGTCTTATTCAACTTTTGTTGATCAACTTTAATCGGTCAACTAAACTTGAGACGTGAGAACGGGACTTAAGAGTCGTTATCCTCTGATATGTCTCGTACTAGGCGCACCATCTATTTTCATCCCTCCCGGTCCTGGGGCATGTTGAATGCAGGTCTCAAAGCGACTCTGTTAACTCCCTTATATATTTTTTTAAATTAATTTTAGTACGTATTGAAAAAATATTTATTTATATAATGAAACTAATTATAGAGTGAAAATATTAAATCAGTAAAACCTGACGAGTTTATTGCCATGTGATAATCTCTCTTAACCAACCGGATTTTATTTTAATTAAATCTTAAGTGAAATATTAATTGGAACCTTTCTTAAAAGTCTGGGTACCAACAGGCATCGCACCATTATTCCCCGGGTCGGTAGACAGGCATCTTATCACCTAGACGTCCTAGACCACGGAGGTCGTGAAATTTGGTCATATACTTCGAATACAAGTGGTGTATGTTTGTATAAATTATTGTGTTTATAAAAACATGTTTAATTTAGACTTTTACAGTGGTGTTAAAAAAACGGTATTTCAAAAAATTATAATAATTTCTACTTTAAAACGACTATCGACAAATAAAATTGTTTATAAATTTTCCACAGAAAGTAAGTGAATTAACCAATCAATCCAATATTATAGTGCACACCTGTTGCATTGAATTGCCAAATGAAATATTCATTTAGTTTAAAGTTTCGATGGAAAACGTAATAGAAAATAACTTTCACTTTCATTCGCAATTATTGGAACGAATTAGTTTTCAATTTGATTAACCTCACCATGAATGAACATTTTCCCCTGCATTATCTTTGCTTATAGGGGTATATGAACACTGGTTAGAAACAAAAACTTTTCTATTGCAATTATTACGTGTCATTTTATATGCCTAATATTCAGTTTAAAAAATATTCATATTTGTATCAAGGTTGATTAGATACATCATCTTTTTTTTAAATAAATATTTTTATTAGTAATATTGGTCCTTGACAAAGGTTTTCGATTAAATTCAATGAAAAAAAATATTTCTTGGTATTCTAAGCAGAACTGCTTATGAGATAACTTTATTGTTTTTCTGATTTCTTGTTATATTAGAACAATAGACTTTTTCCAATATTAAGAAGCACTATATCTGAATTATTTTTTCAGACATATTGAAGAGCGTAGCTAGAAGACAATATTGTCTTCGGTCTCAGTAGGTCAGCCTTCAGAGGGTTTAGAACCTTTGGAGTAGGTACGGAACTCGCGGTTTTGTCATTGGTAATATGAATATTGTTACTAGACGAACTCTTTTCCTAGACTGCCACCCTTTTTTTGTTCCATCGGTAATCGAACACAAAACCCTCGAGTAGAAGTCTAAAATGTTACCACAAAGCTATAGAGTTCGTAACAAACACACGACGGAAATTAATTAAATTTGAAGTCAAAAGTGAAAATAATTGCAATATTGAATGGCTATGAATATTCTTATTTTTCCGATTTTAAATCGCTCATTTTTATATTGAACATACAACTCCGGAACGGGCGAATTTTTTTAGCACAGGAAGGGAAAGGTTGTTGAATCAGCAAAAAAAGTTACCAAGGGAAAACAAGCTACAGTGAAATTTTTGTAGATCTTCCGATATGCGAAAATAATATATTCGGCCTAAGGTATAGTGTATGTAGTGTGTGTATAATTTTTATATACAGTCATAAATTTTGATAAGATATCACAAAAAGGGTTGTCTTTAAGTGCATCTTATAGCTGCACGCGTCACCCATATATCCAACACTAGGAGGTAGACAATTCCACACCACAGAACTAGCAACGGCAAAAGCTCTTTTGTAATACCCCACCCTAATGGATCTATTCGGAACAATCAATTCGTTAGGTGGATAAGAAATTGATATCTACGTTCTATTTATCACCGAAGGAATATCTCTTATACACACATTCGAAAGATTTAATGAAGACACCTCATTAAGAGATTTGAATATAAAGAGGGAAAGTGAAAAATTAACAAAGCATGAAAATTGTAAATAAACGCAATGAGTTTTAAAATGATTTACTTCAAATATTACTGTTGATGTCTTGAGTTTCAATTTACTTCTTATAATTTCTATCATTGCGTCTCAATGAATTGATTATATTCTAGACAACCTCCGAGGTCTAGTTGGTTCTTCACCAGTAGATTTCAGGTTCGATTCCCGATGGTACCCAAAAGATAAAGAACTGAAAAAAATGTTTCTACAGTCTGGTCAAAGAGTTCGTCTTGTTATAATATTCACACGTACTAAACGTGTACGAGTGTTGTGGACTGTATACATGTAGTAAGATTTCCAACACGTACGATGGCCGAACTGTGAGCTACTTGCCTACTTCAGTGACTTAACCTGATGACTTGATCACTGAGGCCGAAAACCATATTTCCTCCCAGTAACACTCTTCAACATGTAAGCAGATCACTTCGCATACAATCTTAATCAAAAAGTTTTTGGACTTTATTCATAAAATCGAAAATACAAGTTTATTCATCAAAATCGATATGGTCCCCTTCAAAGTAATCCCCATCGACTGCAACGCATATACGCCAGCGCTTGATCCAATCCTCGAAACACCGCTGGTACTCAATTTTCTGTATTTCCATCAGAGCCGTCTTCGATTTTTTCATGACATCCTCTCGGGCGCTGTAACGCGTTCCGTAAAGCGATTTTTTAAGTCGGTTGAACAGGAAAAGTCGCAGGGAGCCAGATCAGGTGAATTCGAAGGCTGCTGGATAATATTCGTGTTGTTTTTGGTAAAAAACTCATGGAAATCATGTCTTTTGCGATTTCAACGCGGTCCTTTTTTTGTATGAAATTGAGGACTTGAGGCACCAGTTTTGCAGCGACACGTCTGAGGCCCAAATCATTAACCAAAATGTCTTGAGCGGATCCATAAGCGATGTTCAAGTCCTCTGCCAGCTCTTTGATGGTCAATTTGCGGTTTTCGGCCAACATTTCTTTGATTTTATCGATGTTTTCATCGGTGTTCGACTGCTACTGCGTTCGTCATCCTCGACCGACTCGCGACCACTTCTGAAGCGTTTGTGCCACCGAAAAATACTTCTCCAACAAGGTCTGCGGACCGTAAAATCCGCTTTTCACACAAAATTTAATGCAAACTCGTTGATGCACAGTTGATGCCATTTTCAAACTTGTAAAAAACCGTAGATGTACTCAGTACAGCATAACTCTTACAAATGTCAAGCTATGACGCTGAAATTTGGAGTGAAGTGTCAATGATAGATGTGGTAACCTAACAAAAAAAAAAGAATTCCAATCGGGTGACTGACAGCGCCACACCGTGGCCGGTCCTAAAACTTTTTGATCAAGGTAGTATGTCAATCAGTACTATTTATATGAATGGTTGAAAAAAAATAGATCTTAAATAACCGTCTTTAAATGATCATGTAGTAGTAATATTTTAAATGTCAAAATATATAGAAAATTGTAAATAAACTTAATAAGTTTTTAAATCATTTGCTTGAAATATTGCTGTTGCCGAGCATATATTGAGTTTTAAGAAACTCCATGATAACACCGGTTGATCTCAAGTTTTGAGATCGAGTGTGACCTTAGTCAAATAGTTCAAAGACACACTTCAAGCCCACTCAATCCTATTAATCTGAACCTAAGTTTAATCCGGTTCAGATTCTCATATTATATTCAAATCGCCTATCTAAAGTTGGCTTTATATCGCTTAATAGATTCAAGAATAAATCATTATCAAACTTTATATTTCCAATATTAGTTTTCATCGCAATCAGCAAGCGATTAATTTTTATTGTTTTTTGAACTTTTTTTCTCTTTTTTTTCAGAGTAAAATCAAACTTCTTTGTACTTTTCCCTTAATTTTTTTCATTCAGAAAAAAAATCAAAGTAAATAAAAACAAATTTTTCTTTATGAAAATGTTAGGTCACCTTTTATGGTGAGAAATTGGAAATGGAAAAAAAAAAACATTTATTCCAAGAGTTATTTCGTATTTCAATTTGTGAAAGAGAATTAAATTTATTGAAAGCTGAATTTCACTGAAACGCCAAAGCTTCACATATTTGTAAATGTTTATAAATATAACATATTTGCATATACGTCTTAATATAACCTTTTCTAAATTTTGGTTACATGAAAATAATAATACAAGTGTTTAAACATGTTAAGTTGATATATTATTTTCAAAAAGATTTATCCATTCCATTTAATAAAACATAACATAAGTACTTTATAAAAAAGTTCTCAAATTATTCCAAATCGATTAAACCCATAAAGAGTTCTATTATGTCGGTTTGATAAAGTAGTGCTTGTGAAAATGCACCTCTATTGACTGCATAATTACTTCCATAAACTCTCATAAAGTGAACAAGGAGATTGCAGAAGACGTTTAATAGCACTTTTATTACAGATGTAAGAATACTCAATTGTTTTTTAAATTAAGTTAACTTATTATTCTATGAAATTACATATTAGGTCCTTACATATGAAATTGGCATTTTGCCGTACTGGCAACTTTGATCTCAAATATCTTCTCTTTGGTTAGGAATTCCAAATTAAAATTTATACAGCTATTTACTCAAGTATTTGTGTTTCGAAAATTATAATTCATTTGTTTTTTCCTCAATTGTTTTTTTTCTTTGCGTCACTCAGTTTACAAAATGGAAAACTTGAAATATCGCGTTATTTACGAGTACGAGTTCCACCGTGGCACCAGTGCTGCAGAAACGGCTCGAAGGATTAATGATGTGTATGGCGACGGTGCCGCAAAAGAAAACACAGTGCGTTTTTGGTTCCAACGTTTTCGTTCTGGAAATTTCGACCTGCAGAACAAGCTCCGTGGAGAAAGTTGATAATGAAGAATTGAAGGCTATTGTGGAAGCGGATCCATCGCAAACCACGTCCGAGTTAGCTGCAGGCTGCGGTGTTAGTGATAAAACTGTTTTAATCCACTTGAAGCAAATTGGGAAGGTGAAAAAGCTTGAAAGGTGGGTACCTCACGAATTGAGTGAAGCAAATCAACAAACGCGCGTTGACTGCTGCGTTGCATTACTCAACCGGCACAATAATGAAGGGATTTTGAATCGAATCATTACCTGTGATGAAAAGTGGATCCTGTATGATAATCGAAAGCGCTCATCGCAATGGCTGAACCCTGCCGAACCAGCCAAACCATGCCCCAAGCGAAAATTGACTCCAAAAAAGTTACTTGTGAGCGTTTGGTGGACTAGTGCTGGTGTCGTTCACTACAGCTTTCTTAAATCTGGCCAGACGATTACGGCAGATGTCTATTGTCAGCAACTGCAAACCATGATGGAAAAGCTAGCTGCTAAACAACCGAGGCTGGTTAATCGCTCTAGGCCACTGCTGCTTCATGATAACGCTAGACCACACACTGCACAACAGACGGCTACCAAATTAGAAGAGCTTCAATTGGAATGTCTAAGACATCCACCGTACTCTCCGGACCTTGCCCCGACAGATTACTATTTTTTTCGAAATTTGGATAACTTCTTGCAAGGGAAAAAATTCAACTCCGATGGGGCAGTCCAAACCGACTTCAAAGATTTTATTGATTCCCGTCCGAATGGTTTTTTTAGTAAAGGGATCGATGAACTACCTATGAGATGGCAAAAGTGCATAGATAGCAATGGTACATACTTTGATTAAATAAATATATTATATTAAAAAAAAATCAACTTTATGTTCCTCCCAAACAAAACGCCAATTTCATATGTAAGGACCTAATATTTTTAGAGCTTTAATTATACCATTACAATCGGATGTTTGAATACAAAGTATTGTATTTAACGGGAATTTATTCAAACATCTGATTGTAATGGTATAATTAAAGCTCTAATAATATATAATTTCATAGAATAATAACTTAACTCAATTTAAAATCGGATGTTTGAATACAAATTATTGTATTTAATGGCAATTTATTCCAAAGTACAAATTACTGCACCTGATAATCCAAGGCAAAATAGAAGGCCGAAGAGGTGTTGGCAGTAGGCAAATCTCCTGGCTCCGCAATATACGTGATTTGACTGGCATAAGGGGAGTTGGAGATATTTTTAGGGCTGCCAGGGACAAAGATATCTACTCTCAAGTGATATTCAACGTTGGGGGAATCTTACATGACACTGAGAAGAAGGAAGGGAGTTAGTTGTTGGGAAAACAATGTTAGTTAAATTCCTAGTGTTCTATAGTATTTCACAATGTTAGCACAAGTGTCGCAAACGGATTGGTTTAAAACATTATACATATATTTGTATTCAAGTCCATTTTATGGAGAGCCTACATAGTATTTAGCGGATGTTGCATTAGAGAGAGGCCAAACTTAGATTGATCAAATCTTTATCGAATATATTAATTGTTCAAAATCGATCCAATACGATGGAGTATTACAATAGAACTTTTGCTGTTGCAAGTTTCATAGTGAGGAATAATTTGCCTCTAAGTGTTTTAGAGATATTGGTGGCATGTGTAGCTTTTGGAAGCAGTTGAAGACAAACAAGACAAGTTTTTGCATATATGTAACGTAAAAGCAAACGCAATATCTTATAGACCAGAAATTTTTTCTTTTGAATGACGTATTACATTTACCATTTTGTTTTACTTTTGATGCTCATTTTTAAATCGAAAAAAAAACAGACACAACTTATGTTAACATCTAATATTTATACCATATATGTTTTGTAAACAAACTTTTTTGTATTAAAATATAACCAATTTAAAAGGTTAAGGCAGGAATTAAATAATTGAATTTAATACGTTTTACTAACTTTGCTTCACACCAACTCAGTAGATTTAGACATAAACATGGCACTTTGGTATCTGTGTAGATTTAGACATATACGAATCATGTTTACATATCGGTATATTCAGACAAAATATTTTGACAACACTGTAGATTTAGACACAAATATAGCATTTTGATATCTCGATAAATTTAGACATAGAAATAGCATTTTGACAACTCGGTTTATTTACGAGTAGACATAAACGTAGCATTTCATCGTGTTCCTTACAAAGAAAACAAATTGTACAGATAGTTGGCGACATTTACCACCGTCAACATGCTCCGTAGTAAAATCGAATGCGAAGCTAAATTGAATCATTCAGTTTGGAGTCTTACAAATAAGTTACAAAGAAATCGATATATTTTAATACGTACACACCAATATTCCATGTTATGTTTAGGATAGGCAAAAATGACAGATATCCACGCCTTTTTATACATGCACACAGCTTGTTCATGTTTATTCGTCACGTCATATATGCTTTCTTGTTTCTCATACTGTTTACATTTCCCTTAGTTTGAAACTTTTTTCAGGGCCTATCTTTTATAATACCAGAATTGTCTGAGTGAAAACTTACTGCAAAGTGAGGCTAGAAAGTTAAATAAAAGCATTTATTGATACTGTTAGCGTATCTAGAGTATCAGAGAGCAGTGCCGTTACCGCCGGTTCCAGCAACCACGAGCTTCGGAATCTCTCAATGCACCTGTCTGATGCTGGCTGTATAACTCTCACGGCATGCGTCATAAACAGTAACTTTCAACACTTAAAGCAGCTTTGACACTGACCGCGGTCAATTATGTACTTTAGATCCTTAAACATATGGTAAAGGCGAGCGGACAGCGTGTGTTCGAAATAGCGGTAATTATTTGGTTTACTTTAGTTTTGCTTGGATTTTATTGCATGGAAAAAGCAATCTATAGAATGAATATTGTGTTGAATGTAAGTTTATACGCGTTTGATCTATAAGCTATCCCTCGTGATCTAGTATGATTGTAAGTAATCCTGTGAATAGAAAACAGGTTTTCATGTATTGGTTTATTGTGTGCATGCTATTGTACTTCAAGAATTAAGCGCAATCTTGGCAGATCAAGCCTAAAGTTCTGATGGTAAGAAGATTAAACTTTCAAGACGGTCGGTGGGTTGAATCTGCTGTAACATTTCGTAAGGTAGTTATATATAGATCGTTTTTTTATGTTGCTTAACAGTTATAACACAATTTATGATAAGCAGCATATAAGCTACAGAAAAACATTTAAGTATTCAAATGTAATATGGTCAAAGTGTAGAATCAGTCCGGAAGTGAATCCGCCAGAAATCGAAACCGGGGCGCCCACTTGCTAAGCGTGAATGTTTGCCGTTTGGCCACGGTCACTCCAACTGCATTAGAGTGAACCGTGTCTTGACTGAGTGGTTTTAAATAACAAAAGGGGTTAAGCAAGGATGCAAAATATCACCATTGTTATTCAATTTCTGCAAAGAATCGTTTGCTGAAGATCTTCAAAGGTCATTGGGCTAAAAAACGTCCAACAATAATGTATGTGTAACGCTGTATACTGAAAATAAAAATGAATTACAACGTTTATAAGTGACTTGCAAATCGAAAATCACAGTAATTGATATAGAAGAAATGAAAACTAGGGGTGGTATTTTGATAAACAATGAAACATTAAAACAAATTATAGAATTCTGCTATTTTGGAAGTATGTCCTCAGACGACTGATAAATGGAAAGACATATTGAAAGGTCAGATACAGTAGGTATTAATTGGTCATTGAAATATACACAAAACAAATAATATCAATATCTGCCCGAGGAGGCTTTTTCCAAAGGCGACAATAAAGAAAGATTGTCACTAGTCTTAAGCAAGCCATCACTGGTAAGCGGTGTTCACTGGGTATCTTCTATATGTCTTCTGTTGAGCCCTCAGGGGCAGTATAGCGGATGGCCACACTGGAGACAATATTTGATGTTTACATGTCACACTGATGTTGTTCTTGTCTTGTGAGTGGTCAGTCTTGTGATGGATACATGTTGATAAATGCTGAATTTCGAAAAACGAAAATGAAAAAAGAAACTCAGTAAATGCAATAGAGATGCAAGCACTGAGAAAATATGTGGTGTGTTAATGTATGAAAGAAAAAAAAATGTATCAGGGATAAATGTGTGCTTTCGGACTTTTTGCCTTTTAATTAATTAAGTAGGATTACTAAAAGCCTGGATGTTACAATGTATGACTCTTACTCCGGTAGCTCAGTATAGGTAAAACAAGGCTCAATAAGATCTCAAGATGTCGTGGGAAGAGGTAGGCATTCGTCAGTGCTTGGGTAGGTATAAATACATAATGAAACACATATTTGCTGTTAATTGGTTATATATTTAATCCTGACGAGCTGATACTCCGTCAGGAAAATCAAATGGGCAGATTTCTCTCTGCTACTCCGCTAACCTTTCAGATGGACAGGCAGTCGAAGTAATTTATTATCACACAACAGTCCGTTGCGGAAATGTGTCAATTCTCAAAGATTAGATCTCGCCAATCTCTAGAATACTCAAATATCACCATAAAATGACAAGCAAAAGAGGATAAATAAGGTTGATCTTACTCCAATACAGGACAAAATGTATTATCCCAGATCCGCTTCAAGTGTATGACCAGGTCGACTCGTATATGGCCCTCTGACCTTATACTGTTACTACAGGGCCGCTGATGTGAAGAAATTCCCTCAGTGGTTGGCGACCGCCAATTCGTGCCGTAATACACCCACACGACTCAGTTCCTCCAAAATTTACCGGACAAATTGTATCAAATAAGAATGAACAATCAAATGTGAGAAAAGCTTGTTCAAGTTCGCGAACAGCGTCAAGACGAGAATGATGTTGACTTGATAACTTCGTGGCGAGAATGACTGTGGGGAGATCGCGGTTCCTTTATTTAAGGGATCTCCCCAAGCTCCGCCATTTTGGAACTCTTTAGAAAGTTGCTCGCGACCGTTAAAAAAAATCATAAATCTTTTTTGCCAATGAATAGTATATTTTAACTTTCGCAGCGTAATTAAGTCGAGAATCCCTTTTGTATGACATCCGGTAACCCTAAAGGCGACACTTAAAATTGCTTAAGGGACACTAGTCACTTCTTTTGAAATGTATCTCGAGTGAAGTGTTTTTTTGTCTTCTTACCGTGGAATCCATATTTAACTATGTCCGCAATAAATTAAGCGCGACGTATTTCTTTAGAAAGGAGAAGAGAAATTTTTGACCCCTTTTTTTTTCTTTCTCGCATAACAATCGCGGTCATAAAAGCGCATACACCCTCTGAAATATATCTTGCGCAAAGTTTTATTTCTTTTCTTAGTAACAATAGTTATCTGGGACTGCAATAAATCAGATCGTAGGACGGAACACTAATTACCGATCCTCATAAAGTGTCGTGTATTTCTATACAAATGGGAAGACAAAGCCAGCCAGTCGAGGCAGTCAAGTTTGAAACAATAGGAAGCAATCCTTCTCGAAAATGACGCAAGATCTCCCTTTGACTGCTCTGGTTCACTATTTTTAATGGTTATTTTTTAACTACAATAAACTAATTGGTCGGCCGTACCCAAGTCCTGACACTCCATTTTATGTTACCGAAAAAAAAAAAATATAAAAAAAAATAATAATTCAAGTACTGATTACGGCCCTGTGTCAATTGGTCATACACCTGCTTGCCGAAACAAGGATTAGATACTATGCTAAAGGGCATGACGTTACTGGGTCATGCCGGATACGCTCGTGGACGATTTAATAAGCCCCTGCATTTGCGAAAGAGTAGGAAACCACGAAAAACTAACTCTCAGGGCTTCCCTATCTAAGAACACCTGGAAACAGTTAAACATTTTATAGAGCAAGGCACAATACAGGAGAACATCAATTATCGCCTTCCCCTCAACATGGTTACACATAATAAGTCTTATTATTATTTTTACAAAAAAAAGAAACATACAACATTTAGGATAACAAGACAAAACAGTCACAAGAGTAATGTTCAAGAACAGATACTATCGCCTTCTCTACAGCATGGTTACACATAATAATTCTTATTAATTTACAATAGAAAAATGTACAAACATTTAAGATTACAAAGGCAACACACTCACAAGAGTAATGCCCAAAAACAGATCAAGTTACTTAATAGTAATTATGTTAGTTCACAACGGCTTCCCCAGAACCGGATCCGATAGTCTGCACTTTTAGGGGCACTGATTTAGTTTCTTAACCTAATCACTTAAATTAAGGAAGCAAGGTGAGTTTCCTCCCGCTTGTCTGGTGATCTTTGATATTGCAAGATACAAGTCTGGCGATATATCAATAATGAGACTATATAAGACACATTTAACATACGATTTTCCATTACACGGCCCTGAGACACCACTCATAGGGGCGACATCTGACTATAGGCCTCCTCCAGGTCTAAAAACTGACAAGAAACAGTTACACTTGGTTATACAATACAGCAAATATGTGTTTATAATATCATCACCTCGGGGATCGTCATCCCTTTAGTGCCAATTCTCGTGCTAGCCAGAGTCGTCAGTGCGACGCCCACCCACATCACGGACGGTGCCAAAACTCGCATGATCCATAAAATACTATGGTTATCCGGGCACCGACGGTGCCATGAGCGTCCACCTAGACCGGGAGCACATGCAAATTTGGGTTCATGACGCCCATGGTTGGAGTCACACTCAACAACCCCCACTGGATGTATATAGGCCATCCGTAAGCCTCCACTGGATGTATATAGGCCATCCGTAAGCCCCCTACTGGATGTATATAGGCCATCCGTAAGCCTTTCGCTGATTGGTTGGAGCCTACTCCACAACCGTTGTCACCAGTGCGACACCCGCGGACCCAAATGGCGGAGCCAAGTTGTACATGTTGTCCACGCACAAAACTACGGTCGTCCTTGTCCCAATGGTGCCCACGAGCGCCCACCTAAGTCGTCGGTGCGACGGCCGCAGAACCAACGGGCGGACCCAAGATACGCATGATGTCCCCACACCATGCTACCTACGTCCGGGTACCGATGGCGCCACGGACGCCTGCCCACCTGGACCGGACTGACAATAAAACCTTTGTCACCAGTGTGACGCCTGCGGACCCAAAGGGCGGAGTCCATACACACTACTATGGAGGTCCTGGTACCAATGGTGCCGCGAGCGCCCACCTAAGTCGTCGGTGCGACGGCCGCAGAACCAACGGGCGGAGCCAAGATGTGCATGACGTAGTCATATCATACTATGCACCTCCGTGTACCGATGGCGTCGCGGACGCCTGCCCACCTAGACCGGACTGACAGTTACAATAAAAAAATATACAAAACAACAAAAAAAAATCATTGGCCGAAGCCTCACAATTAAAGGATATCCCATCGAAAGCCCCCCCCACCAAAGCACGCACCAAATCCCTTTCATTCATACTTCCCAGCAGCACTTCCCAAACCCCTGTAGCAACCCCACTCATTCCCTATCATGGAGCTGCCTTCCATTCAACCTATACGACCTCGTGCCAGGTGAGCGACCCTTGGCAGAACAGGATAAGGAATTGGTAAGGATGTATCCAATGTGACATCATGAGGAGGTGAGCGTCGACGCTCTATCAAAAGACGTGCATACAAACGCTATGCTATCAGCAAAAATTCACCACTCATTGTCCAGCACATGGTCTATTGAGCGCCACCATATTTTTTTCTTGGAACATGGAAACCTAATTTGGTAAAACTGAATTACCACAAGTGCCACGGCAGCTCTCGCGTCAATTCACCGTAATGGAGCCTTTATTCCACCTTGGCGATGTCTTTGACGCGAAATTTACCTGCCACTTTCCCCTTCAGGTCAGACAGTTCATATATTGTGTCGGAAATTTACCTTGTGACCACACACTTGACAAATCGGGGCGCTAATTTGTTGCTGAAATATCGCCCAGCGTTTGATTGGCTAGAATACCCTCTCCATACCACCTGTCCAACTCGGTGGTTTATAACCTAGGTGTAAACTACACCAAGCAGCGCTTAGCTTCCAGCCTGCCACAACCTATCTGTACTTTTAACCTAAAGGTTGTTCCCTTTGCCTTATACCATTAGTTATTGCAAAAAGTGCGAACAAAACGTTCTTCCGGCACGGCCCCTCTATTCGGAGAACGATCCATGATGGGGCAGGGTAGAGATTATGGCGAGAAGAAGAAAGGTGAACTCATCTTGCTATTCTCACAGTATCATTGAGGCATGAACAATCCTTCCCTAGGTGTTCGCATCACTCGCATTGGTTTACTCTAAACCACTTGACGAACACGTAATTAATGAGGAATTAAACCTCTCCTATACTAGTCTTCTGCGGATCATGGCGGGGATATTTATTCCTCATATACCTTTAACTAATAGTTTTCGATGACGCCACCTCAACGATGAAGTTTAAACAACTTGCCAACTTTATACTACGGCCAGCATCGTGAAAACATGCTCCGCTCCCGATGAAGGAGGTTAAACGAACATGTTGCTTCAATACTGCATGGTATACTCGCTCGCTTGTATACAGACATGCGCCCTAAGGTCTCTGATTTCCTGCCCGAGCACAATAAAGTTGTCACCACGCGTTATATATGTAGACGTTCTAAAAATCAGGGTGTGTAATACCCTTGCGATAGAAAAACAAATCAAAGTTTTTTCGCCCTTTGGTGACATACTTGTGCTAATTAATCAGCGATCTAGGTTTCTATTACTTCTGCGGTATCATGAAGCTTATGGCTGGCGAGCTTACCGCAAGGCTAGGCGTTGTTTCGAAAATTAAACTGAACTAACTACAATATACGGGTAATACGAGTAAAATTCTAACTTATTTACCATGCCGCTGGTTATGAAACTTCTACAATATTACTCTCTACTAGGAACCCTCCTGAGTTCGTCGCGGTACGTAAGATGACCTAGACATTTGCATGCGTCATCGCAAAATTCGGATTTGTATAACCCTGTAGTACGGCTTCCTAATACACGCACAGGCACAAACAATTATAGCCGTACGTCTAGAAGGCAACCTCAAAGGAACACAATACCAAATACAATACATAGGCACAAATACAATACAATACTAACAGAAATGAAATTATAAATATAATTAATGCAACAAAAAAAAATACAATTCAGGATAATAAGATGTATGCATGGCAGATAATCAGATACGGAAAAACACACAAGAATTATAACTCTCAAGCCTTTACCTGAGATCAATAAAGTCAATAATTAATTATCTCCAAGACTCTCAGTCCTGTTTGCATATTATTAAACCAACATGGTACAAAACCCTGGTCACCCTGATCGGCGAACACTTGTTCCATCATTCGTTGCATCTCAGCAGGAATGTTTTTTAAGCCAAATGGGGTGACCACAAACCGATATTGTCCCCGGCCCTCTACAAAGAGTGCCGTCTTACGTTTAGACTCTTTGCTTAATGGCATCAGCCAAAACTCATGGCTCAGATCTAAAGCAGTGAGGTAGCGCGTATCTCGAAGATTATCGAGAATTCGGTTGATGTTAGGTAACCGATAACAGTCCGTCGGCGTCACGGAATTTAGTTTGCGGGGTCCAATACGATTCGAGCAGAAGCATCCTTTTTCGGAACAATGGAGGCATTATTGAGCCATTAACTCCTACTCGAATGAGAAAACGATTCCGGCGTAAGCCCGGAACGCTTCAAGAAGGGAATACCGAGCACCAAGCAAGTATCTAAAGAAGGAACTACCTGGAATTCCACCAACACAGTTTGGTGATCATAATGTAAGGGCAACTGGATCGTACCCAGCACCCGATGTCCCTGACTATCAGCCGTGTGAACGACTCCCTCAGTAGTTCGCATAATAAACCGTAAGTCCTTAAAATTCTTATACAGATTACCACCTATTACGTTAATTGCTGCACCTGAATCTAGCAACGCCCTAAATGGTGAGCCCTGAATTTCACAATGAAGATAGGGTCTCTCATCCTTTGCATTTGAAATTTCTATGGCACTAATGTTACGGTTATTACTTCCTAATTCTATTGTTTTTGACCAACCCCCTAGTTCCGAATTACCTTGACCGGGTTGGTCCTCTATCTGTTTTTGGAATTAAACAAAACTCGGCGGCGGACGCGAAGTATCCGTCAGCAAAGTAAAAGGTCTAGAAGTCTCGGCACGACTCCTTACGCGATTACTTGGCGACTTATCCGGTTCCTTCTGGATAAGTGGTTTGTGCGGACAGTCGCGGGCAATATGATGCGGAAGATTGCACAAGAAACACCTCAACAAGGTCGGCCCTCTACCGATACCCTTCTGTGAGACGGATGACACACGTGCCCTTACCCTTGGCTGCATCTGCAGCGGCCGGGGTGATACCTCACCACTCCTGTTCATTTGTTCGAAAGAGGCACATACTCTTTCCATCTCTCGTACTGACGAAGGCCGCGTACTGACAAGGACTGAGCTAAACCTAACGTGAAGCCCTCTCTTGAACACCTGTAACAGCTCCACCTCCGTCAAGGCAGAGTCCAGTGTACTGTTTACCTCCAAAATTCGGGAGATATAATCGGTGGAAGATTCTTCGTGACCCTGCTTGGATGCCCAAATATCCAGCTTTCTATCTATCATAAAACTCTCCGATTCGAACCTCTCCAAAAAATGTGCCTTCAATGTAGCCCATCTCATAGGGTTCCTATACGTAATCCTGAAAAAGGTCAGGGCTCTGTCGCGCAAAAATTCAGGTAGGACGGGAGAGAGAGAGTCTACATCGAACCTACGTGCGTGTGCTATTTCCTCGAGCCTAACCAAAAACTGACGTACGCTACCCGAGCCATTAAACGGATCCACTGGCCACGATGAAAAATTGATATTTAATGGAGGTAATTGATTACCTCTAGTGCTAGGAGACGGCAACATTCCCAAGTCTCTTGAAGGGCAAGACCCGGTAAATGGCAAGGAAGAGTCCGAACGAGGGGCTGTCGCTCCGGAAACCAGTTCCATAGAAAATTCCGGGGCTCCTCGCAAATTAACATGTGCCTTAGACCTTTGAGGCAATATAACCTCTTCTGTAGGAGAGTGAACGAGGCCCCGATTGTAGCTCCATGCTTGCCGACGCAACCTGGGGAGTTTGTTACCCGGAGTGATTCCCCTTTCCATCAATTCCCCAATCAATCTCTCCTTAGTTGCACTCGTAATATTGTCAATAGGACTCATTGTGGACTTATCCTCAGCTAGCAAGGTGAGAGTTCTATCTGAAAGATTAGAAATCCCCAAGACTCTAGGCCACGCTGTTATTAATACGCGTTCCCAATCTCAGGAATAGCCTTCACCAGAAATTCCAATCGCATGTAATCGAAGAAAACAACTCTACCTTAAAGGCCTAAAATAGAATAATTCAATAAGTTCGATCACCCGGCCACGCTATTATAACACCGGTCTACTACTAATCTCGCCGACCAGATGTACGACAGCTAGTATTCGTCAAACTTAATTAGCGAAACAGCCGGACGGCTCTGAACGAATAATGTTATAGTTGGCAAACTTAGTGCTCTAAATATTCTATTTTTTGTTGATGATTTAAAAATCTTCAAAGCGATCCAAACTCCGGAATACGCCACTAACTCTATCCAACCGGAAAGAAAACGTAACGAATTATTCCTTGCCAATGCAACAAGGAACTTCTATCAGCTACTAAACACCCGGCCAATCACAAGAAACTATGGCGTTCCACTAGCTCTGCCTACCCGATTACCGGCCAAATTCGAGATTATACTCCTCGTAAAACTACGCTCAACTCGATTTTTTCTAATTTTAGAAAATAACTACCTACACTCGCACAGCTTTTATCAGCCGCACGTTATTAGTTGGTTATTATATTTTATTTAATTAATAAATAAAATCCTCAACTCATACACAAAATGACCGCCAAACAAAACGGTACTCGAATCAATTTCCGCCCGACCGACTTGACTGAAGTACAAAGCCTATGCTTTGTTGTTTTAACGGTCCTGAATTGCTTTCGATTCTTTACCGAGTTATACGCAGTTAATCAAAATAATATAACAAAATTATACACCGTATACAATACAACAATGCACAAAATTTCGAATAAAAACAGGAAGAAAAGAAAGAAGAAAACATAAAATTCAAATACACAGTACACAACAAAGCAATGCACAAGATATTCAAATCAAAAAAAGAGAAAAAAAAAAAACATAAAACTCAAATACACAGTATACAATAAAGCAATGCACAAGATATTCAAATCGAAAAATGAAAAAAGAAGAAAAAAAACATAAAATTCCAATACACAGTACACAACACAGCAATGCACAAATTATTCTAGTACCAAAAGAAGAAAGAAAGGAAAAAAACATAAAAATACAAATTATACCGTCCAAGCCCGACGACGAACCTCTAGGCCCCGCGTTGAAAGGCGGCCAGTTTCGGACTTTTTGCCTTTTAATTAATTAAGTAGGATTACTAAAAGCCTGGATGTTACAATGTATGACTCTTACTCCGGTAGCTCAGTATAGGTAAAACAAGGCTCAATAAGATCTCAAGATGTCGTGGGAAGAGGTAGGCATTCGTCAGTGCTTGGGTAGGTATAAATACATAATGAAACACATATTTGCTGTTAATTGGTTATATATTTAATCCTGACGAGCTGATACTCCGTCAGGAAAATCAAATGGGCAGATTTCTCTCTGCTACTCCGCTAACCTTTCAGATGGACAGGCAGTCGAAGTAATTTATTATCACACAACAGTCCGTTGCGGAAATGTGTCAATTCTCAAAGATTAGATCTCGCCAATCTCTAGAATACTCAAATATCACCATAAAATGACAAGCAAAAGAGGATAAATAAGGTTGATCTTACTCCAATACAGGACAAAATGTATTATCCCAGATCCGCTTCAAGTGTATGACCAGGTCGACTCGTATATGGCCCTCTGACCTTATACTGTTACTACAGGGCCGCTGATGTGAAGAAATTCCCTCAGTGGTTGGCGACCGCCAATTCGTGCCGTAATACACCCACACGACTCAGTTCCTCCAAAATTTACCGGACAAATTGTATCAAATAAGAATGAACAATCAAATGTGAGAAAAGCTTGTTCAAGTTCGCGAACAGCGTCAAGACGAGAATGATGTTGACTTGATAACTTCGTGGCGAGAATGACTGTGGGGAGATCGCGGTTCCTTTATTTAAGGGATCTCCCCAAGCTCCGCCATTTTGGAACTCTTTAGAAAGTTGCTCGCGACCGTTAAAAAAAATCATAAATCTTTTTTGCCAATGAATAGTATATTTTAACTTTCGCAGCGTAATTAAGTCGAGAATCCCTTTTGTATGACATCCGGTAACCCTAAAGGCGACACTTAAAATTGCTTAAGGGACACTAGTCACTTCTTTTGAAATGTATCTCGAGTGAAGTGTTTTTTTGTCTTCTTACCGTGGAATCCATATTTAACTATGTCCGCAATAAATTAAGCGCGACGTATTTCTTTAGAAAGGAGAAGAGAAATTTTTGACCCCTTTTTTTTTCTTTCTCGCATAACAATCGCGGTCATAAAAGCGCATACACCCTCTGAAATATATCTTGCGCAAAGTTTTATTTCTTTTCTTAGTAACAATAGTTATCTGGGACTGCAATAAATCAGATCGTAGGACGGAACACTAATTACCGATCCTCATAAAGTGTCGTGTATTTCTATACAAATGGGAAGACAAAGCCAGCCAGTCGAGGCAGTCAAGTTTGAAACAATAGGAAGCAATCCTTCTCGAAAATGACGCAAGATCTCCCTTTGACTGCTCTGGTTCACTATTTTTAATGGTTATTTTTTAACTACAATAAACTAATTGGTCGGCCGTACCCAAGTCCTGACAGTGCTTAAAACTGGTGTGTTAAGTAGGGTGAAAAAGAACACATTTAGGGGGTTTGGAATGTTGAATGAATGGGATACAAGGGACAAACAAAACGAATTCACAATGCAAGCATCAGTGGAATAAGTGGTAGAAGATAATTGAGAAAATTATGATTGGACCGAGTAAACGAAATATAAAAAAGAAGAGAAGGTAAAGAGTACGAGGAACAGAAATAAATTTAGAGAGGTGGAAGAGTCGAAAAAAGTATGTCGGGTATAGGAAAGTTTGGCTTGCAGGAAACTTACCCTAATATGAAAATAGCGTGCTGATATGTATAAATGTATGTATGTATACCTTTTATATAAATTCATGAAACTCGTTATATTCGAATATAATCTTCTAATTAAACCTTTTTTTCGAAACATGGTCCTCCCGTGTATTTCCTCTGTCTAAAAACGAAAAAAATGTATCTTTAACACTGTGAATATGTTCAAAAGGAATACACGTTTTTAATTTACTGTATAAACACGTGGGTCATTTTATTTATACAAGAGCTTTTCAGCATAATACCTGTAAAATTGAATTTCTGTAAAACCGACGAGGAAGTGCCTACATACATAATTCATTAAGAAATATTTTAAGCACACATTTGTCACAAAACACGTTTATAATAAATCATTTGTGGGCACATGAATAAAGTTGTTTTTATAAAAAACTATATATTACCTTTTTTTCTTAATTAGCAATGATTTTTAAAATATATGAGATTAATAACCATCATTTAACAATTGTTTTTATCAAAATAAATCAATTTGTAAGAAAAAAAGTTAATCCGATCTCACAGATAACGATCTCCATTGCTTGGTTGTAAGGATACTTAACTTTCACTCTTAAGATTCGGATTCGATTCTCGATGGAGCTCACAACAAAATTAAAAAACAGATCTCAGTCTAGTAAAAAAAATCGAATGTTCGATTACAGGAGTCAAAGGCAATATTGTCCATATCACCAATTCGGACGTGTTAAAAGGTTCATACTAAAGAAACACAAAAAGGTTAAATTCTAGTACAACCACTCGACTCTTTCTAAATGTATCTTAGTTTTTTTAACCTCTCCACAATATGTCATATAATAAAATTATATATCTATAGAACACGTTTTGAAGAAAGTTCACATTTGCTTAAAAAACTTCATGATATTTGCAACATGTGTCATATGGTTAACGATATCCCTATTTTTTTTAATAAATTATAGATTTTCATACATAAAAGTTCATAAAAAATATATAAACATAAAGGAACAAACTGGATCATGAATCTTGAAAATCGTACGATCAAATTACCAGGGCAAAGTTATGAAATATTTTGAAAGATTATGAAGTCGATCTTATGAATGCAGCCACCACTTGATTATCGTCACACTTAAATAATATATATGATATATATATATATATATATATATATATATATATATATATATATATATATATATATATATATATATATATATATATATATATATATATATATATATATATATATATATATATATATATATATATATATATATATATATATATATATATATATATATATATATATATATATATATATATATATATATATATATATATATATATATATATATATATATATATATATATATATATATATATATATATATATATATATATATATATATATATATATATATATATATATATATATATATATATGTATATATATATATATATATATATATATATATATATATATATATATATATATATATATATATATATATATATATATATATATATATATATATATATATATATATATATATATATATATTTAATTTTAATCTGTCTTAAATAGTGGGTTCAATTACAACATTCTTGAAGAATGTCTGTTCTCTGAACGGCGCTTTATATTTTTTTTTTCTTTTATTATTATGCCATGTTTATTTTCAATAAAAAAATAACCATGACACAGATTTCAATGTATCGGATCATATAAAATATCTGACAAATTTCGACAACCAAAGTCGGGGTGAGGGTAGGGGGTTAGCTTGTAAATATTCCATCGGCTCCCGGAAGGCAAACGATTGTTCGAAGGCGGAAGAGCCTCTCCGTAGATCCGCAATGGGATTGGAAACACCATCGTCCAGAACGATTCACTCATATAAATAAATTCTGCTTGCTTTGGCAATTATTGATTCTATATAAACGTATAAAAACATATAAAAGAAGCTTCGAATTTAAAACATTATTTCGATCCAAGGAATCGAAAAATTATAATAAAAAATTCTTACATTTTTTTTTATTATCGGTAGATTAATTCTAGATCATACTTCTGAATACATACTCGAACATACAAACCAATCGAGTAACAGAGATGACAAAGCGACATATTTTTTTATCTCGATACAAACATATTTCACCTCTTCCATTTCGTATACCTTCTCAAACAGCTTATATGATTTATCTTACCTTTTCTTCATTCTGAATATAATTCACTTGATCTAAACGTTCTTATATTCGTCTTCTTCTTTCCACTCATATTTTCAATGTATATTTTTTTTGTTCATCTTTCATTATTCATTCGTTATACATGACCAAACCATCTCAGAGTGTTTATTTTAATCTTACTCAACAAATCAGTCTTAAACTAATATTTATTCCTATTTACTTCAATCCACATTTTATCATACACCAGCATTTCTACATCATAAATTCGTCTCTTTCAATATTTTTTCATCTTCCGATATGAAACAGTAACACGTTCTGCTTAACGTGTATTGTAATGTTCATACAAGTACAAATATTGATAATACCTACCACAAAATCTTCAAGTACTTCATAAAACTGCACACGCCACTCATAACATTTAGAAGCAAACCATTTCACACGACAAAACCAGCAACTGACAAAGTCCTGTCACAATACCCCGCCCTCTTGGATAGATTCGGTATAAAAATATTTATTCGATGAGGATAAAATCGACGTCAAAGTTCTAATTCTCTCTCAGACACAAATTCAAAAGACAAAAAACGGAGACAATCTAATTACTTTTTATATCTTTAATTTTAGAAAAACTCTTTTTAGAAATGTTTCGCTAAACTATTATTATTATTTATAAATAATGCCCAAAACACCTGGAATACACCAACACTTGATCAACTGGACCAAAAAGGTAGCAACGGTATTATAACAATGGTCGCTTGTTGGTATTGTTTTGTCTTTTTTGAAACCATTGATTGAAATATGTTCTTTTAATCAAGAATGTATTAGTTTTGATTGAAAGTCTATCCACATTGCATGCTGATATGTATGCATATACTTACTGAACAAAATAAACATACAGTTTGTTTTAATCAACTGTAAGAATCACTTTTATTTGGATTTAAATATATGTTATAAGGAGTTAAAGGAAAACACATAAATCTTCATGAGGTTCGAATAAATCTTAATATCTAAAGGTAAATTTATAGATCAATTGTATTGTTCATTCTATACAAAATATTTTATTGTGAATTAAGGGCATACAAAATCATGCTTGTATTCTCGGAGACAACGCTAAACTACAAAATATTTTGTTCCCCATACTTTTTGACAACTGTAACTTTATGCTCCCTTAATTAAAAATATTGTTTTACGAAATGTTATTGTAAATGTAATGTCTTTAATTAAGATAGTTGTTTTAATAACTCTGGCGTCACTTTGTGGAGTTCCACAATTAATATAAAATTAAACACGGTTACTTTGTTGTATTCCACTTTATTTATTGCAAATTACAATGCATTTTAACAATCGTTGTATCATCATCAAGTAAGCTATCAATAACTAAAGCATATATAATATTAATAACACCATGATGTGTGATGTTCACGATAAAAAAGAGTAAATGTGTCTATATTATTTGTTGTTTAAAGTACTAAGGGGGAATAGGGCTAGAGGCGGAGAAGAAGATACATTTTATTGATTATTAATATTTTTATTTTGTTTGCTTGCGAATGCAAAATGGCACAGCGAGTGTTGAAATGCAAAGTGATTTGTAATAAATAAAGTGAAATATAAAAAAATGAGAAGCGTATTCTGCGATGATAATCTAAATTTAAAACTTCGACAACGGTTAGTCAAATGCTATATTTGGTCAGTGTTATTATATGGAGTGGAATCATGGACCTTCAAAGTTGGTAGTATGAACCAACTGGAAACATTCGAAATGTTGATATAGCGGAGAATGCTACGGATACCCTGGACGGATATGGTCAGCAACACAAGGGTTATTCAAAGAGCCAAAGTTGATAGAGAGTTGCTGACTAATATTAAAATCTGAAAGGTGTCCTATTTAGGTCATGTACTTGAAGAGAAAAGTACAAATTATTGCACCTGATCATCCAAGGCAAAATAGAAGGTAGAAGGGGTGTTGGCAGGAGGCAAATCTCCTGGCTCCGCAATATACGTGATTGGACTTGTATAAGGAGCGTTGGGGATCTTTTTCGGGCTACCGGGGACAAAGATGCTTATTCTCAAGTGATAGTCAACGTTGGGGGACCTGACATGGAAGACACTAGGAAGAAGAAGAAGAAAGTGAAATGAAACAAAATAGCCATGTTTTAATATTATATACTTAATTGAGGATTTGATGGAAGTATGTCGGTATTGTATCTTTCGAATCTGTCTGAGATATGTTTCTTCGAAAACAAGTAGAACTTTGAGATAATTTTCGACTTTGTCGAATAAATTGATGGTTCCGAATCCCTCTAATAGGTCGGAGTATTGTAAGAGGGCTTTTGCAGTTGCTGGTCCTGTGGCATGAGATGGTCTGGCTCTAGAGATATGAGTAACGTGTTTAGCTTTAAGAAACACTTGAAGGTATCCATTTTTGATAGATTTTATTAACATTCATTATTATATATGAACATTTCACATTATATATTGTACTATACTAAATCTTAAGCCGAATGTGTTCCTATCACATATTAGAAGATCTACAAAGGTTTTTGTTTGTACTTCATCTTTAATTGGTAATTTTTCTTACCAAATATGTTTTCTCAATATGTATACATGCGGGAAAGCCTACGAGTATCTAATGACCACAGCTACCACCTACATATCCTTACACTCAACTCACAAATATTTATTTGTAATATTTTTAATAATCCATTATAGTGAGTTCGAATCACAACTTATAGTGTCCTTCAGGAGAGTCTGCTCTCTTAACGGCGCTGTCATTTTTTATTACTATTACAAAGATCAAAATTAACTTAATATGGTACAATAATCATTCTAAATATGCAAATAGATAAATCCGCCCCACATTCTAACCAATAATATTTACTTAACATCGTTGACGTGGAGATCTGGCCACATATAAATTTAATCTTAACCTCACTAATTTTCTTAGTAATGGAACATTGTTTATTCTATAACGCGATGGTTAGTTTTCACTTTGAATATGTGATCAAATAAAGAGTTCCATCTGCTTTAACATGCATTTAATTTTAATAAAGGATTACTTTGATCAATTAACTGTTCGTTAAATTTACAATCCATAAGTATGTCAAGTATGCATGGCTCGTATAACCTTTGAATATTGTTGCAGGTAGATCGAAATGTAGGCTATGACACATTAGTAATACCTACTACAATTCACTGCTGAACTAAATCAAAATTAAATGCCACTCTGATGTCGATATTCGGTTGATAATATAATATTAACTAAAGTGTGATATTTCAGTTAATCAAAATTATTTCATGCTGCCATTGATAAATTTTGAATAAGTTTCAAGGCAGGTGTAAAACTGATCATAATATGAGAATAACCTGATTATATTTTTGTTGCAAACTAATTCTCATTGAGAGAGAAACTGTGGCAAGCATTGAAATATTATGACTTGAATCATAGTATAAATAGGCCAAAACCCATACGATGGTTGTCGTCAAAAAAAGAATACGAGAATTGAATTTTGAATACAAGAGAGCGAGAGAGGAATACTTGGATTCTCTCCGAAAGTAATTCGAAATTTGAACTCGGTGGGTCCGTGATACTGAACGAAGTTTAAATAAGGTGTAAAAGGGGACGATGTATAAATGATATAGAATTTGTTTTACTTCCGTGAATATCTCACGGGTTGCAACTAGTGATAAATTAATAAGTACAATTGCATCGCTGTATGAAAACAGTAGTGCATGTCTAAAAGCCAATGGAGTACTTACTGAATTGTTAAAAATTACTAATGGCATAAACCAAGAGTTTGTGATGCCACCTTGGTTGTTTAATTTTTGCATTTATAGATTATTGTGTGCGCGATTTTAAAAATCATGGGAGAGATGTAAAATTAATTTATGTAGACTTTTGTATACTAATGGCATGGTTATGTTTGCTCAAAATGAAGGCGATCTAAGATATAATTGTGTGTGAGTGAGCCGTATGAGAGATTCCTGCCCATAAAAAGCATTGGTGATGTATGAGTTCACTCAGAGAAAATGGAGGAAGTTTATGAGTTCTGTTATTCGTTCAAGAGTGTTAAACAAATAAAAAACGCAATGTTCTATGAAAATAACGCTATTTTTCTGAAGTGACTACAAATTCATTCCTCTGTTAATATTAATATCTCAAAAGGTATCTTATAGTATAATAAACATGCAAAAATCAATATACTTTTTTTCGATTTATATCTAGATTTCGAGCTTTATATGAAAACGGTATTTATAAGTCAAGACGAAAATTGAAAACTAACCCCTTATAATCGTCTAGACTAGGCTTTTGTGATATGGAGTACGAGTCTGATATTTCGAAAGTGATAAAATTTATCGTAGGTCGAATTATTGTTCGGTGAAGAATATTAAATCGCTGAATTATTTTCTGAGCTTTCGTCCTCAAAAACCGTTTAAGGCTGAACTCACAAAAGTTTTTTTATATCAAGTATGATCATCATCAAATTTTGAATTCAGTAGGTTATAAAAAGGACAATTTATATAGCGCTGTTTAGAGAGCAAACTTCCCCAAAGACGCTTTTACTCGTAATTCGAACCCACTTTTATCGACAGCTAAAATATTACGAAACTTATTTATATAAGTTGAGTGTCAGGATAGGAAGTAGGGGCTGTGACCATTAGATTTGATACTTTCCTCCATCTGCATGTGTTTAGAACATATTTGGTAAGAAAACTGATGCAACATAAAAATAGCGCTATGTAAAAAAACTCTGTTTAACAAAAGGCTGCCGCAGAGTAAACTGCCAATCGTAGAGCTTTAATCCCCTTTACATCATAACTTTAGGTTTGATATATTAAGTCTGTGTATTTTGCTGAAGTGCAATAGTTTGCACTCAATAAACTAATACACACACAAGCGTATTTTATACAAAGGATGGCTGACAATTTTACTCGATTACGAAGAATTGCCTATCATATAATCATTTTTCCATGGGGAAATTTCTTCCAACCACCAGAAAATAGTTAAGGAAGCCTTAATTGAAAACATGACTATAATATATTTAAAAAAATCTGAGTTCCAGTAGAATTCTAGCCCACTTCTTCAGGACTGGAAGACAGATGTTTATATCAACTAGATAACGATTTTGGATCTTGTGTTTAGAAAATATCGGTTTTTGGACCATCGTTGCATGCTGGTATGCTTCAATCCTCTCTTTTCGGTATGCCATTGGATCCAGTACAGCGGTGTTGCCGATGAGTTTGCTGGTGTGCAACAGATCACTCACAAAAGAAAAAAAAGTCTACGGCACAGCTTTGCTTTCCAACTGAATTGACATTGATATGGCGGGGGACCTCGATTACGAGGTCCAGCAACAACGATGATTGTTTTTAAACGAATTCTTTCACTGTTCTGGAAGAACTTTTGGAAATCATTAGTTTTCGAACCTGAAACCCTCGGGTAAAAGAAAAGTGTCTTACAAACTAGACTATTACACAAAAAGAAATCTAGTTACGGTCCAAATATGGGCGAATATTTTGATGTATTGAATTAAAAATGATTACGCTTTGTTGTTTATAGTTAAGGCATTAACATTGTGGAGGTTTAAAGACATTGTAATTTATTTTTATCAAACACTGTTTATTCCATTTTTTTTTTATTTTTATAAGCAGTGCTTGATAAAAATAAATTACAATGATTACGCTTTTTTGGAAATGTTTTTATTTGAAAATATTTTCAAACTACGCTTAATTCTTGACCCGTATTTTGTTGTAAGTTTGTTTTGTAGATTTTTTCATATTTCTGAGAAAGCCTTAAATGGTATCCCACAACTTCAATAAATAGAACCATCGTACGTTCATTTTTAATAAATCACTTTGTTTTTAAAATAAACTTGTTTTACTTTTATTTCGTTTTTCTATGAAGTAGATAAATTTTTCTTCGCATATTCAATAACTCAAATAAAATTTCAACATCACATACAACATTACATAATTACAATCTAAAAAAATAAACTTATATTATTCTAATCCACTGTTCAAATATTTAAGATTTATCACTTTAAAAAACTACACTATTCTACAAACGAAAAGTTCATCGCATTATATTTAGCTTTTGAATAAAAAAGGAGTACAATTTTTTTTTTTGATATTTTGTGACTGCATTTAAATAAAAACAAGTATTTTAATTAATTTTACACTTTAATTTAAGTAAGCACATTCAGATGTACATGTGCATCTGTCATTTTCATAATTTATCATGCTTATACTCGTACATTAGTATTTAGAAGATTAATACAAGTGCACTGATTTGTTTAAATTAAGCGAAGCATTAAATTTGAAAGTTTGTAGAAAAAAAGACATTTTAATCTTATACCGTGAAACTGGTAGGGATAAAATGAGTATCATCTTTCATCGCATGTTATTTTTTATGAATACTTTCAGGCCTGTCTCCTCTTCGCGGCTTCATGCTTCGAATGAAGCAATAATAACTTGCTTAATACATAGGGGATCGAGTTAAATGGTTCCCATTATTTTGTTACTTTTTTATGTGTACATTTATTAAAATACGAAAAATATTTATTGTTAAATTACATCACATTCCTACAACAAAGTAGACTTCTCAAAAATATTCTTTAAAAACATTATTTTTTTTAGGCTTGCTAAAAATTAAGGTTCGAGTATCATATTGCCCTCATAAGCAAAAACGCAGTTAATGGCAAAAGTTAAGTTTTGAGAAATCTGCACTTTTGTGTTTTTCATTGCTGCTTAAAAATGTCGTGATTCATAAACAAAAAAACAATAAAATGTGATTCATAAGCAAAAACGCATAGGCACCTGCTGTCATTTTGCTAATGAATCACATTTTATTGTTTTTTTTTGCTTAGAAAAACCTAGTAATTTGTAAAATTAAAAAAATACATCATGTCGATTTTTGTGTTGAAATAAATGGTTTTCTGTATTTTTTTTATGGATTATGATTCAGAATTTTATATGGAATATTGCCTCATACTTAGTTAAATTTCTGATTTTTCCCCATTAGCTGCGTTTTTGCTTATGACGGCAGCATAACATAGCTTTCATTCTCTTTTTGTAGATTTTAGAATATTTTTTCCAGCAATTTATTTTCGTATACTGTAGACTTAATTATCCGGGATCGCATTAATCGGGTTATGGATTAACTGAGAGAGTAAAAATTGATTTTTTTATTACATTTAATAACTATTTACTAGTGTTGTAAAAAAATTATTTTTTTACTGTCTTGGTTATTCCGCAACACGGTTAAAGCAACTAATACGACACGGTCTGCTCTATTTATGAGAGTTTGTTCATTTACATATTCCATATTCTATTAATTTATCTTTTTAATGAATTGTTGATTTTATGAACAGTAGAAGTACTCGTATATCGTCTACCCAACGTACCGTTTGAAATTGAAGAATTGAAACATATCGTGCGGCTTTTAATAAAATGAGAAGCGTATTCTGCGATGATAATCTAAATTTAAAACTTCGACAACGGTTAGTCAAATGCTACGTTTGGTCAGTGTTATTGCATGGCGTAGAATCATGGACTCACAAAGTCGGTAGTATGAACCGACTGGAAGCATTCGAAATTTGGATGCACCGGAGAATGCTACGGATACCCTGGACGGATATGGTCAGCAACACAAGGGTTCTTCAAAGAGCCAAAGTTGATGGAGAGTTGCTGACTAATATTAAAATCCGAAAGGACACTTGGGTCACGAACTTAGAGGAGTAAAGTACAAATTACTGCACCTGGTCATCCAAGGCAAAATAGAAGGCCGAAGAGGTGTTGACAGGAGGCAAATCTCCTGGCTCCGCAATATACGTGATTTGACTGGCATAAGGGGCGTTGGAGATCTTTTTCGGGCTGCCGGGGACAAAGATGTCTACTGTCAAGTGATATTCAACGTTGGGGGGACCTGACATGACACTGGGAAGATACTGAGTCATTTAGGAATTGATTTTACATGTTCGATATTTTATTCATTTGTCTTTTTAATGAACGGTTGATTTTATGAAGAGTAGAAGTACAAATGAAAAAAAAACAGTAACATGCCTTTATCGCGCGATACTGAGTCATTCTGAAATGTATTGTAAAACAAAAAAAAATAAATATTGATTTTTTAATTATATCTTTTATTTTTTGTCTTTTGTTTCAATAATAATCACGATTGAAATAAAACTTTACAATCAAATATGTAGAACTTTTGATGTCTTTTATTTATTTTTTTTGTCTTGAGGTATAAATGACTTTTTTATTCCAGTTCACTGAAATCATACAAAACTGAAATACAAAATATGATTTTCTTCTACTCGATATATATACGAGTATTTCAGTAACTGCATATCACGAAACAGATTTCATTGACACTTCGAACTAAATTGCAGATTTTATTAGCTTTGCGCTGTCCGATCCTTGAAAAAAGGAATGTAGTAACTAGAGCCAATCTACTCGGCAGCCAAAGTCGGAATGTAAATCTCCCTTATATCCGGCTTCATGAAACAAGCGGCGAAGCGAGGCAAAAGGAAGGGACAACATTCTACAGTGGATGCCTTCCCAAGTTCAACGCAATATCACGCATTAAATAGATTTTCTTTTATGATTACATTTTTGTGACGATTTTAAACATTAATTAAGAGCTTAAAGTCATACGAAATAAAACATGAAAAAACCAACATAAAGTTTAAATTCGATACAAGTTGAAACTTGATATTTTGATGAAGATTTAGCGGATGTTCTTGAAGGACGCGATGATGATTTTGATTGTTTGGTATTTAAAGTAAAATACGTCGATTAGCAATGCGGAAAGTGAGAGTGAATAATCAATGAATAGTAAACAGTGACGAATGGTCAAATGATTAATGATTCTTTATTTATCGGTAAGTAGGTATTTATACATATTCAGAACGGGCGCGTGAGTGCACCCGCAATATATTTTTATCTCCCTCTGTGCGTGCCGAGGTGGTTGATCGAAATATTGCAGACGTCGCGAATAATATTGTGGGTAGATAATTTGTTGGCGAAAACGGCGAGACAGTGCGTTCTCTTTCTACTGTGGAATGTATCGTAAATATTATAGTATTTGCGGGTAAATAATATCAATGTTCCGGTATGCGACCTTTGGACATATCCGAAGGTCGTTTCGTCGGTCGTTGACCGTGCGTGTTGACAATATTCAGGGACGACCGTAGTTCCTACAAAGAGAAACCATTACTACAAATATGGAACTTTTTAAGTTTAAAAAATCAAAGATTATTTGGAACTCAATGGTAATATCCACAAAAAAGACTAACTGTGCCATACGAACTGGAATCTACATAAAAAATTTGAATTTTATTGATTTAGCGTAAAGACAAGTATTTATTTCCAAAAAATATATATATTTTAATTAGTTTTTTTATATGCCCACCTTAAGGGTTAATTAAAACCGTATGAGCTATGATACTTACAAAAATAAAAGGTTTTTTAACATATGTTTTAAGTTTACAAATTATTATGTTATTACCTAACAAGTCCAACCATGCATGCATACATATTATCACGCCGTGTTCTTTACGCGGCAGGCAAAGAAAAAAGATCTCCAAACTTTTCTACTCACAACCTTCGCCTTCTCTACATGCATACATTTCGTCATAAACAATCTTCTATTATTCATACTTCTTACTTCACCTTCTGTCAAAATCTGGTCCCGCTATGTTTTTATCGGTTTACCTCTTCCACGCACACCTTGCACTTCTAACTTGTATACTCGCTTAGTTATTATTTTAATCATCCATTCTCTCCCTATCCAAACCATCTTGAAACTCTATTCTACATCTTACTTTAGACATCCAATTCATCACGTTTATTAAATTGTTTAATATTGACTGTTTTCTAGTTCAAAAGCTCTTTAAAACTTTGTAGTCTGATAACGGTGTCTAAATACACAGACTCAAAAATAAATATATTCATAAAGTTGATCGAATTAGTTATTTTCAACTTTTCGTATAATCCATGGTGCTTTAGTTTCTTATAAAGTTCACAAATTATTTCCAGCAGATTATCACCGAAAAAATATTTTAAATATTGAATTTTCTCTTTGAATATAATATTAATATAAGTGTCACTAACATATAGAGGATTATAGAAACAAGTTTAAGTAAAAAAACATCACATTTATAAAATTTGTGTAGGTCTTATCGCATACGCAAAATATTTATTCGAGATTAAAAAATATTCAGAAAGCAAACTCGTCCACTATCAAAACGCTGAAAATGAAAAGACAATTGAGATTATAATAATCTTTAAACGACAATTGAAATTATAATTATCTTTAAAAGACAATTGAGATTATAATGATCTTTAAAAGACAATTGAGATTATAATGATATTTAAAAGACAATTGAGATTATAATGATCTTTAAAAGACAATTGAGACTATAATGATATTTAAAAGACAATTGAGATTATAATTATCTTTAAAAGACAATTGAGATTATAATGATCTTTAAAAGACAATTGAGATTATAATGATCTTAAAAAGACAATTGAAATTATAATGATCTTTAAAAGACAATTGAGAGTATAATGATCTTTAAAAGACAATTGAGATTATAATGATCTTTAAACGACAATTGAGATTATAATGATCTTTAAACGTCTATTTTGAAACTATGATCGGGATGAAGCATTAATACAATTTTTTTTAAGTGTCAACTAGGCAACGTTTATTGGATATTTTTATCTCTAATGCTTTTAGAGCCATCATACTCTCAACATAACAATTTATAGATGGTTTTAATAATAAGCTTTTCTTATATCTTCCCATAATAGTAGGATTGATCCCTAGAGCCCTTTTAGGAGAATTCGCTATCTTAACGGTGCTATCTAAACTGTGTTTTATTGTTGTTAAAATATTCATTTCCTATGAACGTTTTTGTTAATAAAATGTGTGAAAATCCAAATCTCACTAAGGATTTGCATTAACTAAAGTTACACTGAGTGAACTTTTTCTTGTAGTGCCGTCTTTTATAGGAGGTTGGCCACAATCACGGCCAACCTCCTATTTTAATTTTATTTACTGAAGCCCAAAATAACTTAACTGCACCCATACCGTTTCCGCAAACTCTTTAGCCAAGGGATGAAGCTTCATATTTTACTTCGTTTGCCATTTATTATTCCCATAATAATGAGTTGTGCAATAATGTATATTGTACCTCACATTGTATAAAAAATACTTAGATAACTTGGTTTGTAACATAGTGCAGAAGGACATTTGTTTTTCCTAACTTTCATTTATCATAATAATTTTGAAGGAAAATTTTTCAACTGTTTGTAAAAATAATTCAATCAAGAACGAAACGCGAATGAATAGGAAAACATACAATGCACAAAGTCATAAATAATATTAAAATCGCGCTGTTACAGTAGCTGAAACTTGGAAAAGGTTTACCTGTTTTTGTGTGGTGGGATTCTGTTACATTTTCGGGAAGTTAATTCAGCCACAGCCTCCACCCTCGGAAGCCGCCCGGCCCGACCCATCGTTGTGGCCTTGTGGAGTGCTGGAAATGGATTTATTGTAATTTTTTGCGGAAAATTCACGGTTCTTAAAAAAAAATTCAATTGAAAATTTTATTAGAAATGCCATTTCTTTATGAAAAAGCCACATTGAATATTTATTGCAAGTATTTTAATACTAAGAATTTCATTTCTTTACTTTCTTCAATTTTAATGATTATTATATTCAATGGATTTTTTAAATTGAGTCTTGAAATTCGTCAAATTATGTCAATCATTTTTTACTTCACAATGTTCTCAGAAATCACAAAAGGTATACCTTCATGTTGTTATTGCTGTCTGAATATTTTGTGCCTTCAGGCTGTTGATTTTTATAATTTTTTTCTTGGATAATATATTTGTTCAAAATATCCTTAACCTTTCCTTCCCTGTGTTGGGTATCTTCTACACGTTGCTTCTAATAACCATCAATATCTCTATAAATATAATAAATACAAGGTTAAGATTTTAGATATTTCTCCATAATATATTTACGCATTGATTTAAAAAATAATATTAATAATAATCAGAATTTATCGACTACATCGAGGTGTTTTGTAAAGATCGAAAACAAATTTGCATTTAAACGCTGCGAGTGCCTCGTCTTGACGATAGGTGAATAGTATGCGGGAAGCGCGACACTATATTCGCATCTCACTCTTGCATACTAGACTGAATTGCGAGGAGCTGAATTGTCTCAACGTCGCAAGCAAAGGCGTAAGCGCCGGGGTATGCGACTGACGTTCCGCGCCACTAGTAGCCTCTAGGCTTGCAAATAGGTTAGACGTACGCCCGTTCCGTGAGCGTTTTTTAATGTTTTCAGGTGGCTTTTTTAATGTTTTCAGCAAATAAATCTCAATTAATATAATTTTTAACTTCAATTATAATTAATTAAGGGGATTATCTATGAATGTTCTTATTTTTCCGATTTAAAACGCTAATTTTTTATTGCGTACTCACTACCCAACACCGGAGCACGCGTATTATTTTTATCACCGTAAGGGAAGGGTTAATTATGTTAGACACAGATTAAGTAACGGTATACACTTCATATTTCCAGCAAAAATAAATACAAATGTAGTATTTCTATCGAATCTAATGGAATAGTATGTATTATATGTTGATTGTTCTACCAAATGTAGCAAAATATTATTATTTATCTGTTTATTGATGTTCATCTAATATTCTCCTGAAATTTCTCCTGGCTATTTCAGGAGAAAAACTTAACATATACTGTTTTATAAATTATATTTTCGAATCTTTCTACTGGCAATCACTCGTATCTGCCATGACAGCGAATATTACACAACATGGGCAATCCTTGAAAAATGGAAGTATTTAGAAAGTGTTTTTAATTACTACAGAAAATAAACTATTTTAAACACTTCAATAACATTTATGATTTTACAGAACAATACTTAAATTTTAAATGATACTTAAAATATTTTCGCTGCTGCTTATTTAACAATTTAATATTTGTCCGAAAAATACTATTAATATATAAAAATTAATAAATTAATAATTAGTATAGATAAAAATTAATAATTAGTAAAGATAATTAATTAATAATTAGTATAGATAAAAATTGTTTTTTTTTTTATTGTCTTACGAGTATAGCATAAATTTGTTTCTAAGTGTAATATTTATTATTAATAAGATAAGTGAAAACGTATTTCTAAATGTTTCATATCCCTTTCAGACCTGAATTATTGTTAAGGGAGAAAAAAAATATTTAAGAGTGAATTAGGCTTCATCGGGGTTTTAATAGAAGAAAAATGTTTTTTTTTTTTTTTCCAAGAAATTGAACATGTGCATAATTATGCCTAACAGGTCTCAACGTACACAGACGACTGAAAAGAGAATCTTGTTGCATAGGTTTTTAAAAGAAAATTTGCCGTTATATTATGCTATTCGTTATATTACGAGTATTTTATTCGTTATATTATGCTTTGAAATAAGTGTGCATAATTATGCACACAGGGTCTGAATAAGATATTGTCATCTGTTTCTTTATTTTAGTTAACTACTCAGTATTATTTGATAGGTTTTTTTTTTGGCGCAAGGACAGGAGCTTTTTTAGCGTAGTGGGCGCGCAGTACCAATACGGGGTTGGGTCTTGGAGTTGGCATGGACGAACCCCCTGGTATAATTTAATTTATATATTTACGTATAAATCATATAACTAGTATCGAAAATAGAAAACTGACTCTAAATATATTTTTTTAACCGGTATTAAAATTCATTTTCAGCCTACGAAAGTACGATCATAGAACTTCATACCAGAAGGCATTGAACTGGTTGAATGTTAGAAATAGACGCCAAATTCACATACTGTCTCTATTGTATAATATCCTTAACTGTCCCTCCGTACCCTCTTATCTCGCCGAAAATTTTCAGCGTCTTTCCAATCATGGATTAGCGCTACGCTCAAACAGAGATTGTTTATTAGCCTTTCCAGTTCACCGCTCCTCTTTCTTTACGTCGTCCTTTATTGTCCATGCAGTGAGACTGGCATCAGTTACAAACCAATGTAATACTCGCTCCGTCCTTGGCATGCTTTAAGAAGCGACTGAAAAAACTCTTAATTTCTAGTCAGTTAAATAACGTATTTCATTCCTGATTTTTCTTTTCCTTTCCTCTCCACCATCCCTTCATTTCCTTTTGATTGTTGATATCTCACTTTATATGAAAAATAATGTTCGGGTGATTTTCCGTCTTTGTGGGTTTCATGGGCATGTGCTCACGTATATGTTTATGGATTTCGTGGGGATGGATAGTCATTGGAATTATTTATGCGATCACGTAACTTGCTTCATTTACTTTTGTCTGGTTGGTTGGAAGAGATTGCCGCCTGGCAATAAGCCCGCCAGATTGTATTGCAATAAAAATGTTAAATAAATAAAATAAATAAATAAATAAAATAACATTTTATCTAACTCAAGTTGTTTTATAAATATATTTTGATGGGTTTGTACTAATCTTCGAAAAGAACTAAAATAAACGAATAATTTTTAAAAGATTAACAATACACTCAGAAAACGAAATAAATAACGTAAAAATAATTATTTTACAATTATTTCCTGAGTTTATCTCTTCATCTCTCTCTCTATTCATTTTAGATATTTATACTTGCTATGTAAATGATTTAAAAGAATATACTGTGGAAGACTTTTGTTGTATAAAATTTAAACAAGTAGGTTTCTTGCTGTGTGATAATCCCTTCAAACCAACCAGAAAAGCCTTAAGTAATAAGCAGACAGAACCTTTTAAAAAAAAAAACCTTAGTACCAACGGGAATTGAATCCACAAACAAGCTGGAAAACAGACACCTTTCCCTCTACTCGTAGGTCACTGAAGACATTTTGAAGCGGGTTTTAGAAGTTTGAATTCACATGTACCACCAGCAACTGTTATTTTTAACTAGCAAAATTTTGAAACTTCAAAACATAAGATCTAAGAAGCCTGCTGAAACTTGACTCGTGATATTTTCAAGCACTGGCTATAATACTCTTGTTTCGCGCTGCTTTTTGAGACCCTTGGATTAAATGTGCGGATAAATTTAATTTAATTATGATTTACACATGTATGCGTGATAAGCTTACAGTAAATGGAACAATTAAGGCGTGTTGATTTACGAACATACCTGTACAACATTTAAAAATGCGCCATAAACTTTTTTAAGATACAAAATTTAATGAACATTCTTACGCATTTCCTGTTTCATACAAAATTACGTTCATTGGATTATAAATTTGCAAACGATTAAACAGCTGTGTTATTTCTGGCAGTGGAATATATTTCGCATAGTTTGAAGGTTTTATTTTTTTCTTAGCTCTATGCATAATCTATAGTACAATATTTAATACATATCTAAAATTGAACAAATAATGCCCCTTCTGAAAGGCATACTGCAACGGATGAAAACCTTAGGCTTTGATAAAAAATAGTCAGGGTTCTACGACACGATGTATTACTGAGATACTAAAAATATCGATAGCAAATTTTCAGAAAAAAGCTTTTCAGACTAAATTACTTTTCGGACAACCTATTACTTATTATTTACGTCAATTCAACTTTTAACATTCACAACTTGCATTCACTTTCTTACATATACCAAAGATAATTAATAATAAGATACTGCAAACGGAATGAGTGGATACGTGCCCAAACAAAAGTTGACAATGTTATTGAGGTCGCAAAAAGAATCAAGTGAAAATGGGCTAGGTCGCCCAAACAACGGACCTTCGTTAGACATGTGAAGTAATCCAGGGGCACCCAATAGGCAGAACTAAGCCAGTAAGAAGACCATCAGCACGCTTCTTCTTCTTCCTAGTGTCATGTCAGGTCCTCCCAACGTTAACTATCTCCTGAGAGTAAGCATTTTTGTCCCCGACAGCCGAAAAAGATCCCCAACGCTCCTTATACCAGTTCAATCACGTATATTACGGAGCCAGATTTGATTTGCCTCCTGCAAACACCTCTTCGACCCTCTATTTTGCCTTGGATGATCAGGTACAGTAATTTGTACTTTTCTCCTCTTAGTACATGACCCAAATAGGACACCTTTTGGATTTTAATATAAGTCAGCAACTCTCTATCAACTTTGGCTCTTGAAGAACCCTTGTGTGGCTGACCGTATCCGTCGAGGGTATCCGTAGCATTCTCCGGTGTATCCACATTTCGAATGCTTCCAGTCGGTTCATACTATCAACTTTGAGGGTCCATGATTCCACTCCATATAATAACACTGACCAAACGTAGCATTTGTCTAACCGTTGTCGAAGTTTCCAGTTTAGATTATCATCGCAGAATACGCTTCTCATTTTATTAAAAGCCGCACGAGATGTTTCAATTCTTCAATTTCAATCGGTACGTTGGGTAGACGATATACGTAAGCAAGCAGCGATTAAGTGGCAGCAATGCGCAAAGGACAGGACATCTTGGAAACAATTTAGTAAGGCCTATATCCTGCAGTGGATGAATCTAGGCTGATATTGATGATGAATATTAATAATAATAAAATGATACTTTATAAAGCACCGTTTATATAGCAGTCTCTTCTCAAGAGTGCTCTAACTCGGAATTCGAACCCATCATAATTGAGAGATTAAAAATATTTAAAAAAAAATTATTTTATTTGAGAGTGAGGAAAGGTAAATGGTGGATTTTGCTATAAGATTAGTACTTGCCAGCATCAGTATATGTTTAGAAAAACATATTTGATAAAAATACTTCAAAAAATATACCAAGGGATGACGAACTACAGAGAAACCAATACAGACCTTCTGATACTTGGATAGTTACATATTTAGCTTTAGTGTGTATATAGTGTTCTTGTAAGATATATACGTCTTTAATTATTGATTTTTTAAAACAAAACGGGTTCCCTAACGGGACAATCGTACATTTGAAAGAAAAGTGAATAAAATCATGCTCTACTCGTTTTAAAATAACTGTAGATAGTGAAGCACCTCTTCTTTTGTTATCTTAATGGAGTGGGAAAAGGATGGTGGCGCATGTCATCGATTTTTATTTTTACATCTTCAGACTTGAATTAATTCTAAGGTTTTAAATTTTTTTATATGTGAGTGTATTATTTACACTAAATGCAACATTACGTCATATAAGTTTAGACATATGGCGGCCAAAACGTTCCAAGACGATAATATTTATTTATTTATTTAACACTTTTATTATAAATACAATCTGGTGGGATTATTGCCAGGCGGCAATCTCTTCCAACCAACCAGACAAAAGTAAATGAAGCAAGTTACGTGGTCGCATAAATCATTCAAATGACTATCCCTCCCCACGAAATCCATAAACATATACGTGAGCACATGCCCACGAACTCCACAAAGTCGGACAGTCACCCGAACATTATTTTTCATATAAAGTGATATATCATCAATCAAAAGGAAAGGAAGGGATGGTGGAGAGGAAAGGAAAAGAAAAATCAGGAATGAAATACGTTATTTTACTGACTAGAAATTAAGTGGTTTTTCAGTCGCTTCTTAAAGCATGTCAAGGACGGAGCGAGTCTTATATTGGTGTGTAACTGATTCCAGAGTCTCACTGCATAATACTGTATACTACACTTCAATTTTTATCAGAAAACAGAAATATACCACTTATGAAAAAATGTGCATTTGAACTATGTGTCCATTATAATGGTGGCCAGGTCTGAAGAGGTTAAAGTAGAAGTTTGAAAAAGTAGGAAAATAGCCCTATGTTGCCACAAATTCAGAGTAGCCAATGGGGTCAAAGGAAGTCCGACGAATGAAGCTTATTTTATCGCACTAGAACTGCGGTACCAGAAACACGATAAGAATATTTTAATATGTAATATAATTTTACTTCACTATTTGATGGACTTGTTTTATCTAAATAAACGAAAAAAATACATATTTTATTATATTCCATTAAATGGTTAAGTTGGAATAATGTCAAAATGACAGATGACCTTCGTGACCTAATTGGTAACGCCTGTCTTCCAGTCCGGGATGGCGGGTTCGATTCCCGTTGGAACCAAGATATTTAAAAAAAAAAGTTCCATTCTATTTTTCACTAAATATCTCTTTTGTATCCTTCTGGTTGATTGGAAGAGATTGGTACTTGTCAATTAGTCAGCCGTTTTGTACTGTATACAACGAAAGTTTTAAAAAATACATACAGGGTATGAAATATCATGGTAAATATAATTTACCTGATAACTTCAATTGGAAGAAAAAAATGCGTGTAATATTTGGGGAAACAATGCAAGACAGAATAAAGAATGCAGATTGTAAAAGTTGTTAAAAAAAAGTTGCAAAACTTGAGTTGAAAAAAAAACATGCGATGGTTCAGACACATAGAAAGAAGGAATAATGAAGGATTTACAAAAATAATAAATGAAGAATTTATATAGCGCCAGTTAGATAGCAAATTCTTCTCAAGGGTGCTCTAAAATAAATTTATTTATCAGCGAATGTGAGTACTTTTGAATCAGTGTCATTTTATTTATAGTGTATATGTAAGATAAGTATATTCGTATAAATACCACCACACAGCTTCTCTGCTGAGGTAGGCAGAGAGTAAAGAGTGCCAGGTTTTCCTTCCTCGACACACATTTCGCCTCTCTCGCCTTTTCATACATCTCATGTGATGTTTCTTCTTTCTTACTTTCCTCCCTCCCTTCTTTAAAAATATTATATAGTATGCAAGAATTAATAAATAATTTCTTATAATATTATATTTCCATAATCAAAAAGAATATAAAATTTTCCTCATTTAAGGGATAAAAATCTGACATAAAATAAACACAAAAACATTTATGATTCAATAGACGATCTTTAGTAATCGAGAATGCACTTCAGCATGCAATAAAATAATGATTGAGGGCATTAAGAAAGAAGATACAGTGCTTAAGATGAAGAAAATAGCATTGATATGATTTGAAGATGTATAAAGAAGGAATAATGAAAGATTTCTAGAAATAAATCTATAAAAGTATTATAAATGGTATCAAAAGTTTAAGAAGTCTGAGAAAACGTAGTACTATAAAATCAATCAAATTCGGAAAGAGAGAAATGTAAAAGGCTTTGTTATAGGAGAGTATACATGATGAGGTGAATAAACATCATAGATGTGAAATGTGTATTCCAGGATCGATTGAAGAGATCTCAATGAAAATATGACAAGATAGTGATATGGAGAAACAAGATCTTAATAATTTCAGTAAGAGGCATGATGTGTTCTCGTCACATTCTAGATTATATTCATATACGTGTATGTTATAATATCATACACGTTCATATATGGTCATGGATACAAATGATACTCTATATAAGGTTATGGATACCACTTATATTGTATTGTATTACACTTTCGTTGTATACAGTACAACCTGGTGGGATTGTTGCCATGTGACAATATCTCGCAACCAACCAAAAATAAGTTAAAGCGTCCTTAAGTTAAAACCAGATTAGAATCTTTGTTAAAAAAAATCTGGGCTCCAGCGGGAATCGAACCCGCAACTCCGGGTTGGGAGACAAGCATCTTACCAACTAGACGACGGAGTTCGTCATTGTTATAATTATGAAACGAAATCTGGTTGGTTAAAAGAAGTTGCTTAAAAGCAATAAAATCAACAAAAATAATGCTTTATCGTCACATTCCAAAATATCTTCATTTAAGTCATGATACCATACGTATATGATATGGTCATATACGTTAATATACGGTACTCAATACTTATAGTTATTGTGAAACAAAAGCTGGTTTATTGAAAGATATTGCTTTAAAGCAATAAATACGCAAGATGTATTTACATTAATAAGTTACCTAAATATGCTAATAACTGATACAATGTAAACACTCTTGAAGAATATTGAAACAAAATTGTTGATTTCTCCCTTTATAATAAATTCTAAATTGATTAATAATTAAAAGTACTACTTTTTCAGGATTTTTATAAATTGAATCAATAAATTAATCTTAATTGACCCAACAATGGAGTATGATACTTTATAAAGGCTTTGATGTGACTTTCCTGAAGCCTGAAATATAGCCTTCTTCTAGGTATTGGAAACAATGTTTGCGTACATTAATAGTTTTGTAATATATTTTTTTATGGTTATATATTACGAATAACCAGAAACGTGTTTAAATAAGTCGTTGGTGTATACCAGACTGAAATAATTTTTTTTTATTCTTCCTAATGGAAATTGAAACCACGGTCCCAGGGCTGGTAGACAGACATTTTAGCAACTAGGCCACGGAGGTCGTCGTTATATGAAGTCCATTCGAAATTTATGAATTCTAAGTAAACATTAAACTCAACCGTATTTCATATATGTTACTATTACATAACGAGAGATTTGCTAAGATTTTCTTTTTAGTTTGGTTTTATTTAGGTAAACTCATTGCGCTTTCCTTACTAAAAAAATTATGTGTTTACAATACATTAATATATGGTAGATGCGAGGACGAAGCCTTAACAAAGGCAGCATCAGCTAACTTATTATCATTACATCATGAAATTAATTTTTTTCTTTTATCTTTGAATTATTCTAATTAATATTGAAAAAAATCAAAGTCCTCTCGTATTAAATTTACTTTAAAATATTCCTTTAATACACAAATACATGAAAAGCGCTTTTCTTGGAAGATTTTTTTCTCTGCATTAGTTGTCATTTGGACTTTAATATACGAGTGTATTACATTATAACGCTTTCAGGAAAAGTTATAAGCGTATTCAAATAAAACTTACTAACAAAAATCAGAACAAGCAACAGTGTTTTAAAACTTGATTCTTTTTTTTTTCAACATTCACGACCCCTTGAAGAGTCATCTCATCTATGCAAATATCCTTCAAGAAATGATTTTTAAAATCCCTTTTTCCGAGAGATACAATCAGACAACGAGCTCCAAAAAGGTCGTTAAGTTGCGAAAAATTTTGTACGACTTACTATGAGTTTGTTCTTAACATTTGTGTATTCAAGTTTAAGCGACGCATCCCAAGAGAAAGATTAAATTTGAGTTCTATGAAAATGTTAGAAGCAACGTTCTACAAAAAAATGTATATATTATTGGAAGAAAAAAAGTGTTATTGGCAGGGAAAACAATGCTAGAAATCTGAAGCTTAAATATTTTTTTATAAATTAAGATACGAAATATTAGATTATATCACTGTATTGTATATCTAGTTAATTATATATGATAAATGATAAGACGCGTAGACGTTGCCTTGCCTGGGCGACGTTTGGTAAACTCTCATACATCCTGAAATCTCCAAAATACCCCAATCATTTGAAAAAGAGAGACTTTGATTCATGCATCTTACCAATCCTCACATATGGAATCGAAACCTCTGTCCTAACAAAGCGAATAATACAATAACTATTAGTGACACAGAGAGCCATGGAGAGGAGGATGCTGGGAGTTTCACTGCGAGATAGAAAGACCAACAAATGGATAAGAGAGAGAACCAAAGTCACGGACGTAGTTGACAGAGCAGCTACCTTAAAGTGAAGCTGGGCAGGACATATTGCCAGATGCTCTGACTCTCGATGGACGAAAAAGGTCCTGGAATAGCAGCCTAGAACGGGCAGGAGAGGTGTGGGGAGACCACAGGCAAGATGGTCGGACGATATAAGACGGGCCGCAGGGATAAAGTGGATGCAGTGTGCCCGAGATAGGGAGTTGTGGAAGACCGAAGGGGATGTCTATATCCAGGGATGGATCCAGAACGGCTGAAGAAGAAGAAATGATAAGACATTTAATATATTTAAATACAATATAAACAGAAATGGGATCATATGAACGAAATTTATATTTTAAACCATCGAATATTTTTTTAATTCCTGTGACGTAAAATTATTTGTTTCCACGAAACTCAATTACATTCCTTTAAAGATAACAAAATAAGCAATACGTACAATATTTTCTGAAAAGGAAATAAAAACACTAAAAGAGAAAGGAAATATACTTAATTTTTCCTATTTATTTATCTTACGTATACAAACCAGCAAGCTTTTTTCTTTTTCGTGCCAAACTTTTAACTTCTTAATGCATACTTATCGTCATTTATGTGTTTCAAACGAAAAACCGTCACATCGTTTGTAAAATCAATATAATATTTGTATAACCTTGCCAACAGTTGGCTAACCTTTGATTTAACATTTACTATCACATAAATTCAGTGAAGATATATTTTTGTTGAATTTAATTTCAAAATAAGCTTCTTATCCTATCCTAGCCTATCTTATTCTATATTTTCAATTTATTTCAGATAAAATCATTATCCCTTTTATCCATAACAATGTTTTTTTTTTAATTGTTATCCAAAATAACATAGAATGAAAGTTCCTGTTTATATTAATGGGGCACTAAGTAACACTCAAACCAGTCAGTCCAATATCCGCTAAGATGATAATCTAAAACAGTATTTTAGTACCAAAATTGATGGTATTTTAGTACCAACTTTTTCATAAACAGTATTTTAGTACCAACTTTGATGGTATTTTAGTACCAACTTTTTCATAAACAGTATTTTAGTACCAACTTTGATGGTATTTTAGTACCAACTTTTTCATAAACAGTATTTTAGTGCCAACTTTGATGAATGGAAGTGAAAGGTGGTCGTGGAACAAGGTTGAAAGGATGGATAAATGCTGTAGAAATTGCGTGCACTGGGGAAAATACATGGGGGGGACAACATGTGACAGTTTAAGGATAAATATTAACTTAAGGCTGATGTGTAAGATAAAGTAGAGAATTCTGGTATGGTTTGGGTATGTGGAGCGAAAGAATGAAAAATACTAACTAGAAAAATGTATAGTTAAAATTTGAGAAAAATGCGTGGTTAAAGAGTCCAAGGACAGTATAATTGAATCAAATGAATAATATTTTGAGAGAACGAAACGTAGGAAATCGGAGTAACAGGAAACAGACACGATGGTGCACTAAAACAAATATTTTTGAACCGAACAATATCTAAATCTACTTAAATGATAATACTCGTAGAATAATATTTTGTTGCCAACTTTTTCGTATGGAAGTGAAACATGGACCTAAAAATAACAAAGGAGCCGAATAAATGCAGAAATACGTGCTTTAAGATGAATACACGGAGTGGCCATGTATAATAGAATACGGGATTTAGGATAAATGTTAACTTAATATGAAGAAAAGTGAGGTGAGATGATTTGGACATGTAGAATGAATGAACGAATGAAGAAAGACTTACAAATCAAACAAAGTGGTATAGGAAGACCATGGAAAATATGGTTGGATCAAGTGAATTATATTTTAAAAGACGGAACCTTAGAAAGTTGTAAAAATCGAAGGACTTGTATGACAGGGTGTATAGATATGGAGGAGGCTAAGGATATTTCGAAATAGGAAAATCTTGCGCTTTTTCCTCTCTGCCTACCCTAACAGGGAAAATGCGTGATTTTATGTAAAGACGTATGTACAATATATGTCAACAAATATTCTTTAAAAAAAAACGTATTCGAAAATACATAATATACATATCTATCAATAAATATTTAGATAATATGAACATCTGCCCGCCTAATTAGGTTATATTTTTAATCCATTTAAATTTAAAGCATCATAAAATTGTTTACACTTGTGAAATTTTTATCATTCTGTCAATTTTAATACTCTAAAGCAGGCCTGACCAACCCGCGGCCCGCGGCGCCCTTACACGGTCATATATGACGAATAATGTGTTTTTTAAGTATAGGGTACTTCAGAATGTATTTAAAATCACATTTAAGTAATTAAAACCAATAACATTTCTATAATTACGTGAAAAACAGGAAATGCATAAATTCTGCTGGTTTCATTTCCCGAGCATAACTTCTCGCTCGTTAAGCGTTCGAGAACTCGCAGTCTGCTTGCAGCGCCTCCACGGGCAGGCGCATGTAATTTTTGTAACTACTCAGTTATTTATTTAAAATAAAATTTGTAATATTGTTGATTTATGTGTCTTAATTAATAATTTTGATTGTTAAAACTGTTTTTTATTGTTAAAACTATTTTATGTTTATTACTATACAAATACATTTTTTTGTTGGTTCAATGCGTGTTTTCTTTCACATCTGGTTGTAGTGTTGTTTTTTTCTTCACAATTACCCCGATTGAATGCTTTCAGATTACCTCTGCATTCAAATTATTTATCAATAAGTATGAAATTCGTTGTAATAAAAATAATATAATTATTTTTGTAAAATGTGTATATATGTACATAAGTCTGTAAATATGAAACCGGATTTTTTTTATAGAAAATACACATTTATTGTATGAAAATGGTAAAAAATATTTTATTCCAAGTATTGCCCATCGCTAGCTATACATTTTTCCCATCTCTCTGGAAATTTGTGAATGCCACGCCAAAAAAACTGTTGGTCTTTTGAGGCAAACCAATCATCGAGCCATTTTCGTAAGAAGTGAAGCGCTGTTCAGCAAGTGCGTGTCCCATCGATGCAAATAAGTAGTAATCGGATGGAGCCAAATCTGGTGAGTAAGCCGCATGTGAAAGTATTTGCCAACTAAACACCTCAATCGTTTCCTTGACCGGTTTTGATGTGTGCGATGGTGCATTATCATGAAGCAAAATCCCTTTGTGTTGCCTCTTTTAATATTTTGGTCGTTTTTCACGCAATGCTCGGTTCAAATCCATCATTTGTTGTCGGTAGCGTTTAGTATTAACGGTTTCGCCAGGTTTTAACAGCTCATTCTAGACAACACCCTTCTGATCCCACCAAACACAGAGCATTGTCTTCCATCCATAGCGATTTGGCCTTGCAGTCGATGTCGCTGGTTTGCTTGGAGTTACCCGTGATCTTTTACGCTTAAGATTCTCCAAATATATCCATTTTTCATCGCCAGCCACAATTCGATGGAGAAATGATTTTCTTTTGTACTTGGCGAGCAGCATTTCGCAAGTGGTTTTTTGGTTTTCCTGCTGTTACTTTGCCATGGCTTTCAAACGTATGTAGACGACTTCTTGTGTCACATTTAATTGATCCGCGAGTTGTTGCGTTTGGTCGTCATCCTCATCTAACAATGCTTGCAATTCGGCGTCTTCAAACTTTCTCGGTGGTCTTCCACGTTCTTCGTTTCTCACGTCAAAATCACAACTTTTGAATTTTTTAAACCACTCAAAGCACTGTGATTTACCAAGAACATGCTCACCGTAAGCTTCGACAAGCATTCGATGCGATTCTGCAGCAGTTTTTTTTAAATGGTAACAGAAAATCAATGCTGTCCGTAAATCGTAGTTTTCAGGCACAAAAACAGACATGTTCAACGCCATGAAAACATATGTTATGTAGTTGTATTAAACTTGTATTATTGTGAGTGTAAAGTCTTTGACAAATGTAAACAGAAGGAAAAGGTGGCAATGACGCCGTTTCTTAGTCACTACATTGACAACTAGAGCCATCTGTGAGCAAATTCCGGTTTCATATTTACAGACTGGTATGTGGCCCGAGGTGCAATTTGGGTTGGCCAGGTCTGCTCTAAAGGGTACTCGATCATACGTAAAGTCATTTGTTCATACCGACTAATATGAAAGGAATTGAGATGACATGTTCATCCAACATGTTATATTAGATGTTTTGTCTCCAATACTTAACATTTTGTCTTGTTATGTTTTATTAACTTATTATTTCTTAACATTTTCATAACTGTTCATAAAGAACTAGAATAATATTTTTATCTCACCACAACTTAGATGACTGTTTTTTGTAAAAAAAACTTTTACTGAATTTGTTTAAAATATAAGTATTCGTGTGTGTGTCAACACATGAATGAACCAATGAGTACTAACTACACTTGGATAGAAAGCAGAGTACAAAGTGGGATATAAGAGTCCTTGTTGTTGCTACTACTAGAGATGATTGTGTAACTATATTTGTGATGCACATCCAGTTGGATATCCGACATGGAGTTTCAGTATTAGAGCCAATAGGGCGGAGTGTTATTTATTGATTTACAGTGAAACCCCGTTTTTACGTTTTTGAAAGGACTGATAAAAAAAACGTAATTAGCGGGAAAACGTAGATTCGGGGCTAGAAAAAAAATTGAAAATTATTTTTATCACACAATCACGCAAATCGGTTTGGTACATATTTTTGTGCTGGTTTACAGCTCGTTCGATTTTATAAATCAATAAGAAAGTTTCGTCTTGTACGTTTTAAATGCTATTAAAGTAGCTTTTAAGGCCTTCAATATGCCTCATAGCATCTTCTTTTGTTGGAATTGGATGGATTAAGTTAACCTCTTCTTCACCAAATAATTCTTCGTCGGATAAGTTTTTGTGGATGTGACTGTCCACTATATCGATATCCATAACTTCAGATGTCATCACAATTAGAGTAGGAACATCTGTCTGTTTCCAATCCTCAACGATCTATAAATCAACACTTCGAGATTCCCCGCAAACTGATCTATACACCACAGAGTGCCTCTTCTTGAAACGATTTATTCTGCAATTTGATGCAGTAAATCCTTCGATATTTAATCGAGACGCAATGTGCAGGGTCTTATCTCGAATTAATGGACCGTTGACTGGCATATTGCTGGAATGCGAGCTGACAAACCAGTCTTTAAGGATTTCTTCCATTTTATCGTATTTTGAAGGTCGTATGTACATGCGTTTTTTCGCCATGGGACCACATTGCATCGCACTTTTTTCAATCAATTTGCGATTTTTTATTATCGTAGCCAAAGTTGTAATGGGTATCCTCAAATCACGCGCCAGCGAAACACGTGAACCAGCGTGTTTATTCACTTTTCTTGAATCAATAATGTTTCTCTTTCTCTTGAATCAATAATGTTTTTTTTTTGCTGAGACATTATTTGAAGGGATTCAACGAAAAATTAAAAGAAATGAAAAAAATGTGAATGGACACACGAAATACACGATAATTGAAATTGTATGGTATGTTCACGACCGACACGTTAAAAACACAAGCACAGATTGACCTACCTATACAGTCTGCCTGCCTCTGATTCGCGAAATTTCCCACCAATTGCATCGTATTACACGACTCGTGTAACCTTGACCATGAACGCTGCAGGTGCACACGTGTCTATAAATAGAAACAACACATTTCTGCTTCCTAATATTCATTTCAAATATTTAAATCGTCGCGCATTTAATTAAATATGTTTATAAATTGATTTGCATTTTAAATATTTCAAACGTAAATTGCAGGAAATAAAAACGTAAAAGCGGGTACTAAATGTACTAAAATAAAACGGGACTGTAAAAATCGAACGCAAATAGCGAGAAAACATGAATTCCGTGCACGTAAAAACGGGGTGTCACTGTATATAAATAAACTGTACAATGTGCCTTATGATAATAATTATTATAATTAAAGAGAGAGTAGTGAGTGCTCTACACATAAAAAATTACAGAGTTTATTAAAAATGTTTTCAAACAGTTGGAACAAAAATAATTATAAACAAACATGAGCATACAAAGATATAAAATCACATGTTACCAAAACAATACAGGGGCGTGCAATTCCACTTTTTGGGGTTGCTGATTCTGTGGCATGGAATGGGTTCCATTTTAACGTTAAAGATATATGAGGCATGTGCGGCTTTAAGATGCACTTGAAGACAATCCGTTTTGGAAGGTCTTATCAAAAGTCTTAATTATAAATGAAAACTACATACGTACACTACACTTCATATAAAGTCTAATGTGTTGCTATCACATGTTGGTAGATCTAAAAAGGTTTACTTGTAGTTCGTATTCCTTTGGTCAGTTTCTTGCGGTTTTCTAATTCAAATTACACGAGTATATATATTTATTTTGTGATATTTTATTTATAGTTAAGGTATTAACATTGTGCAGGTTTGAAGACATTGTAATTTTTTTTTATCAAACACTGTTTATTCCACTTTTTGTAACGGTATAACCCTACCGGTTTCAAGGCTTTCACCTCATCATTAGGGGGGGCACAAACAAGACAGTCTTGTTTGTGCTCCCTGATGATGATGTGAAAGCCTTGAAACCATTAGTTTTTTGCATTCCGTTATAAAAAGTGTAATAAACAGTGTTTGATAAAAACAAATTACAATATTTTTAATATATCTATTATATTAGTTTCGAATCTCGAATTGGAGCACCCTTGAAGAAAGTCTGCTCTCTGAATGACGCTATACAAAATATCTTTTTAATATTTTTATTACGGCACCTTCTTTCTCCATTGAGTCCCTGATACCTACCGACAAAGTCAAGAAAATTGTTTCAATCAATTTCTATTTGCTCCGAGTTATACTAAGCATTTATGTTTTTGAACGTATTGTGCAGTTCTTCCATATATATTTTGCTTTGCCCATCTTACTTTCCTCTGACATCTGTCAACTTATTGAAGATAATATTTCTTGAAAGTTCAGAGTCAGGCAAGCGAGCGACATGCCTAGACCAACACAAGCGATCAAATAACAGTACAATTATATTTTTGGCAATCTTTAGAACTAAAAATATGATATAAAATACTATACTGATTTACATTTTTTTACTTGCAACAGTTTACGCCTCTGCTCATCGTGTATGTATCCAAGCTATTGAAGTTTGATGGAAAACTTATTTTGTTTCCTCCCCTTGTTGTGATTTGTGGCCATCTGGATCAATCCGCAGAACAAATTTTGTGGTACTGCAATGATAATCGAGTCAATAATTGCTCTTCACTCAGCCTTACAGCTGTTAATATTCGGACCGATTAGCTACACTGATTTAGTGGTGTCGAAGGATAGCTTTTTTGCATTCGAAGTTTTCAGTGCAAGTACTGGCAACTTGCTTAGCTATAAGAACTCTAGGCCTTAAGCCACGTTCTAAGTATACACATATTTACTGCACTGCGATTCATTTTCCTTCTTCAATGACGTCGGACCTTAAGTCCGTCGTTGCTACTATTCTTTACACATTCATTTGTGTTATTTTGTGCAGTTGCTTCTTCGTCATTACGTGACGTCACGGGAATAAAGAAAATAAAGAAGGTTTCGACATCAAATGTAAATCGCGCTGGATAGGGTTTTATTTTATCCCTCATAACAGCGTAGGGGGCGGAGGGAGCGAACTGAAACTGAAATATAAAATAAATGCAGAACGAGAATTTCGTACATCAATATAAATCAATTTATTATTTAAATTGTCTCCCTGAAAAAACTTAATCGCATCGCTCTTTTGAAATTTCCTCTTATGCAACAAATATCTGTTTTTAAGTATACGAGTATCATCCCCTTTAGCACCCGAGAAATAAGTTGATGGAAAAATATGGTGAAGCCACGCCATGGCCTAAGGGTAGCGCACGTCTATAATTGAATTGAAAATGAGAATTTAGCATGCATCACGTTTATTGCTAACCTAATAGAAGCGAAGTACCCCAATGGTTTACATATTTTTTTATTATGTGCCTGTATTAGGGGGTAATTTAAAAATAAATGATAGGGGAAATTCCAAAAACTATTTTACTAAAAAAAACAGGTAGGAAAAAAATTTAAATATAGTTATTTTTCTATTAAAATTTTTAGTTTTATATATTTTATAAAAAAGGAAGAAAAACGTGGAACGTCCATATTCTTTACTGTTAGCGTATGTATATCTGCGAGTGATACGCGTTCACTTCCCGATGTAGCCGGCTCATACAAGCTACTTTCACTTGTAACGCTATATCGCATAGGTGACCCCTAGTCAAAGGCTTACACCACGCGACATCGTGATTGAAAGAACTACGCTCGGGAGCTATTAGACGTGATTTGTTGTTTCTTTGAACTTTTAAAGTAAAGTGTGATTTATAAAATTTTTGGCTTTTGGGTAATCTCGAAGCTATGCATAATATTTCAATGTGTATGTATGATATTTTTCTTGTATGGTTTTAGTCAATAACTTGTCTATTTTTCGTCATTTTAACGTGTTTATTTTAGTAATGTAACAGTCATACTATTTTAGTAATGTCATACTATTATTGCTCGACATATAATGAATTGATGAACTCGTATATACGTTTGATTAATGTTCATTCGAGTAATATTTCAATTGCATAAATTTTTGTCTGCTTTAAAGTGTTAGAAATGAACGTGGCGTTTGCAGCTTTAGGAAGTATTTGAAGATAATTTTTTTTGCTTATATATGAATAACACTACGCACATACACTACACTCCACAATAAACCGAATGTGCTACTATCATACAACGGTTTCTTTGTAGTTCGTCTTCCCTTTGTAGGTTTTCTGTGGTTTTCTTACCAAATATATTTTTCTAAACATACGCAATTCTGAGTTTTACTCTATTCGTCTCGTTTTTCTTGTTCGTATGTTAAAGTATCATATTTTCGAGATATTTTTATCTGTAACATTTTTCTTAGCTTTAGTCGTTTTCGCTGTTGTGAAATCTACGTATTTTAAGTATTTATTTTTATTTATTTATTTAACACTTTTATTGCAAATACAATCTGGCGGGCTTATTGCCAGGTGGCAATCTCTTCCAACCAACCAGACAAAAGTAAATTAAACAAGTTACATGGTTGCATAAATGCGGTTGCACATGCCCATACCACAGAAGTATGTCCATCATTTTATCTTATTTGGTAGCTACACTAAGATTACACTTCCACAAACCATTGAAGCATTATATTTCTTGGTCATTAATTTCTAATGAATTTAAAATTAGATTTTTAACATACATATTTACAATCAGGACATTTCCTTGTTAGCGTATACAGAAATGACTAATTGCTTAATTTTTCTATCACAGTATACTTTTTTCACCTGTTCTACATCTCTACATATTCTCATTAAGCTGTTTCTGTTTCCATGAGTCATATTTTTATTTATTTTACACATGACAAGAAATATACATCATTAGTGAAAAAACAACAGGTAATTTAATTTGGACACAATTTTATTGGATCTGGGTTTGTTGTTGCCTTTCATTTGTCGTGTCCCCAGTAAACTAAACTTTTGCCTGTATCTCACTGAGGACATGTAGCATGTTAAAATAAATTAAAACTTTTTTCCGATTTTTGAATTTATTAAACCCCGTTGCACATTATTTCTCATCAACCTGACAAACAGTAACACTCAATTACACGTGTATACATCACGCGAAATCAAACTCCTCACACTTCATCACTCCAAACAGATCAAAAAACATTCACCCCACAATGTACCGCACAAAATCATAAAAGTAAAAAAAACAATAATAAAAGTATAAAACAAATTCCTCACACATCATCACTCCAGACAGACCAAAAAACATTTACCCCACAATCTCTCTCCGTGGTTGCAGTCCTAAGACTGGTTTGCAGCAATTTCAACTCTTCTCCTCCATTCTTCCCTGTCCTGTGCGGCTCTTTTTAAATCTGTATATGTTGAGCAGCGCACGTCCACCAACAGGTCCTCCAGGTACTCTCGGCGTGGGCGTCCCCTAGAGTTTGTCCCCTCGGTCATACCCTCCATTATGGCATGCAAGAGGCCCTCTTGTCGTATTATATGACCGATCCATCTTGCACGCCTTTCGGACGGGATCCTGAGCAGGTGCCTTCCTCCTTCGATTCGTTGGAGAACCTCTTCATTTGTGATGCGGTCTCTCTAGGAAATTCCTAATAGTCTTCTATAGGACCACATCTCAAAAGCCTCTAGTCTTCGTCTATCTCTTTCGGATAGGCACCATGTCTCGCAGCCGTACATCAAGATACTCAATACATAGGTCTTGATGAGGAGTATTCTCAGTTTTAGGTCTATATTATTTGATTCTATTATTTTCGACCTTTTATTAAATGCAAGTCTAGCCTGATGTATACGGCTGTCGAGCTCGCTCCTGGACCGACCGTCCCACGTTATTTTGCTCCCGAGGTAGACAAACTCCTTGGTGTTCTTTAGTGGTTTACCCGACATCACTATTCTCATCTGGTGTTGCGGCCGAGCGCAACACCCCACAATGTACCGCACATAATCATAAAAGTAAAAAAAAACAAAAATATAAGTATAAAACAAATTCCTCACACATCATCACTCCAGACAGACCAAAAAACATTCACCCCACAATGTACCGCACATAATCATAAAAGTAAAAAAAAAAAACAAAAATATAAGTATAAAACAAAAAAAAACCAAACCTTTTCCACAAGTCATTCCTCTTGCAAGCATTCAAAAATATTATAATTATTATTTTTCAAAAACAATTATAAAAACAAAACTTTTTGTTGATTCGGAAAAAAAACATTCAAATTACATATTTATAATATTCAATGCTATTTACAATTTATCAAAAAATTACCAACTATCGAATATTTTAGAGAACATCAAGTGATGGGCAAGGATCCTGAGAAAATGTTTTTATCACTCTTTACTAAAATTTTCCTTAATATAATTTAATGCATGTGTGAAACGATCGTCTGTAAGTATCTTCCCACCAACATAACCATAACACGCCGACAGATGCCGTTTCCCATTTAGCGATGATGTCACATTATATGATATGTTCTGGAAGGATTCCGAGTATGCGAGTTCAAACTGAACTCATGCATTCGTAATACCGAAATCTTTATATTATTTCAATTAAAAAATTCAAATGTTAAATGGGTCACAGCATTTTTTTTTACTTATTTTTAGACAGTTTTGTATGGGTTAAGTCAACTATACAGGGGTTTAAATGAATGGACTGTATTGAATACTCAATTTGGCTATAAAATATACTTAAAACGGTCAAAAGATATTTGCGTATACTCGTTTCTAAATGGGACACTTGAAAGATTTCAAATAATCTGAAAAAAATACGCTATTTTAGTAAGTTGGATATTTAATTCATAAAAAGTAGAGTTGAAAAATATGGATAGGGTGAATATGAACTGATGTGTTTAAGTAAGATGAAAAAAAGCACATGTATTAGAACTATAATATATTTACGTGAACGTACAAGGCATATCCAGAAAGTAAGTGTACTGAATTTTTGTAGGTTACAATTTTTTTTATTTAAACAAAAAAAATACGTGATTACCGTAGTACATATGTAAGCTATTTTTCAACATAGTCGCCATTCCTCTCAATTCAATGCAGGTGGTGAAGCGGGGTATCAACTTTTTGATGCCTTCCTCGAAGTAATTTCCCGCCAACCCCTCCGTCCACTTCTCCACCTCCTCCTATACCTCCTCGTCGGTTGAAAACCTTTTTCCACCCATGTGCAGCTTCAGGGAGGTAAAGAGATAGAAATCTGAAGGTGCTAGGTCAGGGGAATGCGCGGGATGGTTCAGGACATCCCATTTAAACGAGGCAAGCAGTTCCTTCGTGGCGTTGGCCGTGTGTGGTCTGGCATTGTCGTGCAGCAGGCAGACTCCCTTTGTCAGCATGCCTCTCCTCTTGTTCTGAATCGCCCTCCGCATTTTTTTTAGGGTCTCACAGTATCTTGCAGAGTTGACGGTCTCCCCTTGAGGCATATATTCAATTAAAATTATGCCTTGACAGTCCCAAAACACGGATGCCATGATTTTCTTGGCTGAAATTGTGGTTTTGAACTTTTTGGCGGAGGGTGAAGAGGTGTGACGTGACCGTTTTTAAACTCGCGACACCACTTGTACACACTCGTACGATTCATAGCTTTATCACCATATGCGTTTTCACCTCATTATAAACCTCAACCGGAGGTTTTCCCTTCCAAACGAGATAACGGATGACGCCGCGTATTTCGCACTTGGCGGGAGATTGGATTGACATTTTTCACGAAACGTGTTGTCGCGTCGACACTTCTCAACGTACTGACCTCGAACCGGTCTCGTTGTGGAGGGGAAGGGTCAGGCTACACGGAAGTGTAGCCAACATGTCGAAAATAAAATCCATCCGGTCGTGAGAGCCTCAGAACACTTACTTTCTGGATACGCATAGTATAATTAGATTGATAGGAGCTGAATAATTGCTATAGAAATGCGTGCACTGAGAAGATCTCATGGGGTGACAGTGTTTGACAGAAAACGGAATGGAATGGTAAGGGATGAATGTAATTTTAAGGCTTACGTGTTAAGTAAAGTGAAAAAAAGTACTCTGAAATGGTTTGAGCATGTGAATAGAATGAATTAAGAAATACCAACATAAAAATATAGATTGTAAATGGTGATTGAAGTGTGGTAGAGAAAAACCAGTGACAGTATGGTTAGATCTAATGAATGATATTTTGAAATAAGGAAACATATGTAAAAGGTCTGAGAAATTATATGAGTTGTATGATAAAGTATATGAATATATTCGTAGAAGAGGCGAAGCCTGGCGTTCTGTATTTAATGTCAACTCTAACAGGTAGTAAATAGCGTGATGGTTTGTTTGTCTGTATGCAAAAGGACTAAAGGTTAATTAATTTGTCAACTCTTACAGCCTAATTTATAGAAAGCATGTCTTATACCCGGAGGTGTTGGGTTTTAATTATTGATGGTATACAACAAAGAATATACTGAATTACTCGTATAAGCGAAAAAACTTCCACTCTTCGATCCCGTTTGACTTGACGACCCAGTTTACCATCAAGACATGAATGTTTGATTTATGTTAACAGTTCAGAAGAGGTAAACTAATACATATCTCAGGTGTTCATTTCCTTGAGTCCCTTGAAACCATTAACCACAACTTGTAACAGGTTATCTGTTTGTGTTAAAATCAGTGGAGTTTTATTTTTTAAGAATGGTGTGAGGTGGTCGTATGAGTATATATAAAAAACAAAAAAATCAACCAATGTGTCTTTAATACATTTTAACAGCTTTCCCACAGAAAAATCCTCCAAAATCTTTGGATTTCAAAAGAAGCGTAGCCCAATCGAACTGATGTATGTGTGAACTCTTCACATTATATCTCTTTACTCCTCTGAATTTGGAAGATAGCTTCTTGGTGGATTTCAAAACGAGGTGGCGTATCTGTTAATATGCGATAATCAAAAAGACTACATAAAAAGTAGTGTGGAAAGTGTGAAGTTTCGTCTTTAGAAATATTTAACTACCTTCACGGTGTTTGAAACAGTTTGTTTCGAGTTTCTGTTACGATCTTGTAGTTGAAAATGTGAAAAGTATAATCAACTTAACCATACTTTTCTTATTTATCTGAGTTACAAACTTGGTTTAACACAGTAGTCTAAATTATGTTAAGGAGACTTTGACTAAGCTTATATGATGCCATCTTCATTTAGCATTACATCAGTACATCTTCGAATCGATTAATTCCTACGATCTAGTGGCGCCGAAGGATAATTTTGTTACAATTAAAATTTTCTGTAAAAGTACTGGCAACTTGCTTGAGTTGTTTGAACTCCAGGTCTAAAGCCACTTTATAAGTTATTTACTGCGAATTTATAATTTCTGAAGGGATTTCTTCCAAGGCATACATCTGTTCATCTTCGGACGATTGACTAGTCCGATTTAGTGGCGTCTTTTGCTACAGATTTTCTGGGAAAGTTCTAGCAACTTGCGGAGATGTTTGAACTCTAGGTTGAACCATTTTATTAAGTATATTTACTGCGCTGCAAGTAATTTTTCTTTCCCCGTGACGTCAGACCTTAAGTTCGCCATCACTTCTTTTTTTTCCATACTTAGGTTTATCATTCCCGGAGGAGGAATCCTTTTGAACAGTTCCTTCTTCATCACTTCGTGACGTCGCGCTCTTCATAAACGTTGAAGATTTCAATCTTCTAGAGTAGATCGCGCTAAACTTATTTTATTCCCCATAATACTCGTACTTGTAGCTCTAGATTTTTATCGTAGTTTAGTGTTAAATTTTGAAAACTATCAGTTCTATTATTTTTTGCTTCATTTTCAATTTACGCGATACCGTTTTAAAACGGCGTAACAAAATTGTGACCTTCGTTTAATTTGAAATATTATTTTGCTTGTATGGGATGGAATATTCTCAAGAAATATATATGTTGCTCACAAATTAAGTCTCACTTTGCGTGAAAGCAACAAAATTTTAAGAGGAGCGCTGTTGCCTCATAAATTAGTATATGTCACGCTAATTATTAAATTTATAACACTTTTGGAGCTTATTTTCAAAAAATATTTTTGAAAACGTCTCTTTAATTTTCCAAAAAAAAAATATAATGAATTGAAGGTATGTAAATAGGTTACATATATGTAAATAGGTTACAACCAAAAAACACTTTGTTTTTATTTAATATCAACCTTTTTGAATAAAGAATATTTTGTTTTCATTTTATTTTATGTCCACTATCTAAGAATATATCTTTTTTTTTTTTGAAAAATCTAATATGACTTATTTATTTTCACCCTGTTTAGAAATATCAGTGACCTTTTCTCTATTTTGTTGATGGTTGTAGAAAAAATAACAACATTCTTATGTATTTTTACCCTGAACCCTTATTTGTTTGTTTCATTTGTACTTTTAAACATCAAATCAGGTCTAGTCAGATAAAATGTGTTTTGAGAACCGTTGTTGAGGTATTCCTGATACATTTCCTCCATACTATAAATGGACGTACACGTATGTATGCAAAATAACCCATTTCACAAAACATTTTGTTTTGGCTTATTCTCACTGTTTTACGTTAAATATCTCAGAGCAGGTAAAATGTGAATTGGATCTTTTTTGGCAGATATAAACATACACTTATACCACTATGGTTCAAAAGTTTCCGGCATTAAGAAGTAATGCCACACTCCCGCATGGGCAAGCGACATTATCGTTAAAATATTATTTCTCTACCCTCTGTGGTTGTATATCCAGTACAGAAAACGTGTTTTATTGATATATTCTGAATTGAAAAAAGATGTTTAGATTATGTTTTCTACGTTTAGATGCTCTCTACAGAGAATCTTCTCCGTCATAAACCACACTTAAAAAAATGGCTAAACGGTTTGAAATATAGTTGATAACTGCGCGATATGAATTTTTAACATTTCAAAATATAACGAAACAGCAAGTCTTCTATCTGACATACTTGAAAGCAAAATTATATCAAATTTTAACTGAAACATCTCCTTACCTTGTGGTGGGCGTAGCCGGTGGAAGTATTTGTTTATACACACTCCTACTTGTTGAGGCTGGAAATTTTAGGACCATTTCATACATATTATTTACATATTCACGTAGGTATCACCACGCTTTGTCCCTTGCGGGGTATATAGATATATAACATATATACATTTTCTTGGATACATTATAAAGAATATTCATAGTTTGGACAAGCGAAGTGTTCATAAGAGATTACGATTATAACAAAAATCACACTTAGAGGTGAATCTAAAAAAAACCTTACAAATCGAGATAGAAATTTAAAAAATCCTAATAAACCTAGAAGAGAGAGAGAAAACTTAAGTTGAAACAAAAATAAAACAAAACACTTGAGTTTGATAATAATAAGGGTGTGTAGCTCGAAATGAGCTAAATGTATGATGATTGTGAATGAATTAAAGTTTGTGTGGATAACGAGGTATAGAGATATGTCTTCTCTGTATACCCCAAAAGGAATATTGCATGCCAATATGCATAGATATGTGAAAGCATTGTGCATAATATATTCTTTTGATGCTTTAAGCTAGTAGATGAGTCTCCCTATATATGTTAGATTTGAGAGTCCCGTGTGAAAGAAAAAAATACATTTATGCAAAGTATAATTTCTTAAACAATTGTTTTATTTTCCTATTTCATATTGTCATGGAATATCTCACTAGAAACCTTCTGAGATAAACTTACAAGGGCATGTATGGAGAGGATATGGTTCTTTGTGATGAGAATATTATTGTAGAATAATCCTAGAACAATTAGAAAAAATGGAGACAAATGTTGGAGGTAATTGGTTTAAAAATAAGTAGAGCTAAGATTGAACACGTGCTCTAAGCACATCAGAGAACATCAGATATGGAACGATCAAACTTTAATCTAAAAACCTACTTGAGACAGATTTATTCAAAATATATTGACTCGATTATTATAATAGATGAAAAGGTGATCTAGGACATAAAAAAAACAGAGTAAAAATTGGCTGAAACAAATGGAGAGAAACGACGGGGGCTGTGTACGATATTCAAAATTTGCGGAATAATCAAAGTGACGCCAATAGTAAATACAACCCGGGGAGTACAGCACGACAACGGTGGAATGAAGAGTCTATGCTCAAGATAGCCACGGATAATGAACTCATAAATAGACGCGAAGGTAGTCTCAAGAATAGCCTTCATAATAAAGTGGAGGAGGACATGACGAGACTCTGACTATCCCCGAGTAATTGTACAGATGGAGATAAAAGGTTCAAGCAGCCCACCCTGAATGGATGGTGTAAGTTGAAAGAAAAGAAGGAGGATAAGTTGTTATTTTATATGTAAGTGATTTTGACATTTTAATCTACCCCTACGATCAGAACTTTCAGAAGAAACGCTTACTTCATATGTTTAGTATTCTATAATGAAAAAGCTAAAAAAAAGTATTGAGAATAAAAAATATTTTACAATATAGTATATATAACGCTAAAAGGGAGTTTTTTTCTCGTAAAGAAAAACTTTAATCTAAAACCCTCGCGCAAAAGAGATTTATATAAAAACCTTTGGAAGCAGGTGAATATTTTTTTGTCTTCTACTTGAAACTCAAGTGACAAAAAAGTTTGATCGATCAAATTATATACAAAGCACGTAATAAAATAAATTTTCATCGATTCACTCCTTTGGAGATGAACTTATTAACGACTTAACGAAATAGTTATAAGAATTTAATCTTAAAAATAAGAAATATAAGTTCAAACTAAACTTAAGGTTCAACCGTGTACGCACTGGACATACTAATTTTGCAGACTTGAAAAACTTGAAAATAAATACTTAAAATAATTGCTCTACATGAGATCAACAAACATATTGTCAATAAAAAACCGTTAACATCTTTAAGTAGGTGTATTAAAAATCATCATGCAATGTTAGTTGATATTGGAAGGTTGGAAATCCCGGATAAAGGCATATAATTATTTTATTCGAAATTCTTCCGTGAGTTTGATTTTCAATGGAATGTAGCCAGCGAGTTTGGATCAAGACCCTTTTATTTACATATATTGTTTTGTACTATATCACACTTTTGTTGTATACTGTATAACCTGGCTGCCAATTTCTTTCAACCACACATAAAGATTATAAATAGGCTTTAAGTGAAAACCAGAACCTGGAACATGGAACCTTTTTTTAAATACATTTGGTTTTAATGGGAATCGAACCATTAACCCTTGGGTTGAAAACAGGCCTCTTACCAACAAGGTCATAAGGCTTGGAGGTTTAATGTATCTAACCAAACTATATTTAAGTATTTATTTTAGTAAATAAATACAAAATAAACTCAGTAGGAAATAAATCGTTTCTAGATTTTAATATTACGTTAACATTTGTGTCTCACTCTCAAAAAGAAATGATTATAAAGAAACTGTTCATCTTTTAAATATTTGCCCATATTTCCCATTAAAAAAATATTTCTTTCTTATTATCTTTCATAATAAAAGAGAATTTAATTAAGGGGAAAAAATCGGAAAATGAAATATCAAAAAATTACGAACGATTCACAGTTCACTCGCCACGATTCCAAATATAAACCAGAAAATCCAACTCGCTTGTTCATTTCCGAATGCGATAATTAATCGCAAAAGTGTTTTTTTTTCATAACTCCTCTCAAACATTCACATAACCCAGTTTTGTTTGTTTCCCAGGTGCATGTCATCAAATTTAAACAACCGGCTTTGAATAGTTTTTTTTTATTTATTTCACACTTACAAAATACAGAAAATCTCCGTAAGATATATTAATCCAGAGGTTTCGGGTTCAATTCATTCCATAATCTAACATCATTCAAGGCATCTTTTCACATTCAATCGACAATTGCTGAAATGACCTATCCTTGCACTTGAAAGAGCGGGTATTTTGTTAAAAATTTTACTCTTATTTGCTTTTCTCTATTTTCGCTGGCTGTGAATCTGAGTGTGTTTGTATATACATATATTCGTTTATATACATATATTCGTTGATATACATATATTCGTTTATATACATATATTTGTTTATATACATATATTCGTTTGTATATACATATATTCGTTTATAGTTTTTAAAATGGTTATATTATTGCTTATTGATTATCAGATTGTTTGTATTATAGTTTATGTGTACAAGGGGTGTGGACTGAAAAATGTCTTGCATCTTTGTAGCTGAACTCGTTCTCCTAATGATGGGGGTGTATCTCGGCTGAGAGAATGTTTTGGAACGAGCCGAGAATTTTTGACAACTTTTTTATTAAACTTATTTACTTTTCCGTTGCCTTAACATAGTTGTATAATTACAGGAGTTATGTTGACACACTACATTATCAATAAAGTTTTTATAAATTTCATTTAATTCTCGAAAACATGAAAAAAAATATCCTAGTGTAATAAAACATTTCGTTTGGTAACAATACTCTTTTGTCATACTTGTTTTGTTGCTTAACCACGTGTAATAGTATTATTTTGTTGCTTGACCACGTGTAATAGTATTGTTTTGTTGCTTCATCACGTGTAATACTCGTAGTATTGTTTTGTTACTTGACCACGTGTAATAGTATTATTTTGTTGCTTGATCACGTGAAATAGTATTATATTTCCAACAGGTACGATACGATAACGAACTGTTAGTTTCATGCCTACTCTAGTGGTCTTTAACCCAAATGTTCGATTCTATTGTCTCTCGGCCACGCTCATCAACATGTCATTATCAATTCGTATATTTTGAGGAGTACCATACAAAAGAATGAATTAATTAGAATATTGCTGATAATTAAGGAAACCTTTTTTTTAACCTGGTGAGTTTATTGTCATGTGGTAATCTCTTCCAACCAACCAGAAAGATGTTTTTATAGGCCCTAAGTCTTAACCAGACTGGAATCCTAATTTAAAAAATCTGGGTTCCAGCAGGGCATGTAGTATTACCAACATGTGCGAGTATGAACCGCAAGTGCCGTGTCTATGCAAGTTTTTCTTAACCCGAAGACTCAATGAATCGGACCGTAGACAACGTTGTCTGTCTTGAAGTGTACCCATACGTGTTAGTAAATGTCGCCTAAAATCTAATGTTAACTGAGCCTTGCAAAAATTTACTTGGATCGTTTAGTTAGTTTTGTATTATAAATTAACTTAATATTTTATATTTTCAGATTATTACCTCAAAACGTATGATTACAATAAAAAAATGTTAATAATTTGACAGTCAAATAAACATTGAGTACAATCCTTTTACAAGTTTTTTTTTGTTTATTGAAACATAAACTTGTTTTTAAATAATAATTTAAAAAGAACTAATTAATAATACGAAATCATCTAAGTATAAATTTAAAAAAAAACTAATTAATAATACGAAATCATCTAAGTATAAATTTAAAAAAAACTAATTAATAATACGAAATCATCTAAGTATAAATTTAAAAAGAACTAATTAATAATACGAAATCATCTAAGTATAAATTTAAAAATAACTAATTAATAATACAAAATCATCTAAGTATAAATTTAAAAATAACTAATTAATAATACAAAATCATCTAAGTATAAATTTTCCAAACTTAAATCATCTTAGCTACTAATATATTATAATACGTTAAATCGATCGGATAATTTTAAAATCAGGTTAAAATTAACAAATTTTGAACTCTTCATGGTTAATTAGAAGTACGAATATACAAATGTTTATTTAGTTTATTGGAATCCAACTGCAAAAAAATGTTATTTTAAAAAAAGTATATTTGAATTAATTTGTCTAATATGCACTAACTAACTTAGTGTCACGGTTATCACAAATAGAGTTATTAGTCCAAATTTTGAAAACTTATATTTTAAATTACGACATTACATATGTTATACACTACATTAAACATTCTCAGAAATAAACTCTTCCTAGTTTTTTATTTAGACGATAATCACTTAATGTTTTCTTCTTGTCTATAGATTTTGGTTTCATTTACAGTTAACTAAAAAGATTTTTTATTTTTATCGTACCAAAAGAGAAACCTCTTTTTCCATATAAACAGAAATCCATTTCAATGGGAAACTCTGTAATGATATACGAGTATATCCGTTACATTTCGAAAAATGTGAAAGTAGTTCTTAATATTGACTTAATTGAAAACACCCATTCGCATAAAAAAACATGAAAGTTTTACCGTTACGATCAAAATGTTTTAACTGCGGAGAACTCAGAATCGTGTTAAATGATTTTTAATTAAACTTTTAAAACATAATTGAGTGGTCAAAAGGGTATAAAAGGTTCTTGAATCCTACTACAGGAGGATAATGTGGTTTTACATGGAAAATGAGAGAAAACGTGAGAATGAAAAGGCTCTTGAAAAGCTATTTCGCTAGTGCTGAGTAAATACATTAAAAAAGAAAGAAGGTTTAAAACATAAGCGATGAAATACTTAAATGACAGTACGAAAATTTACTTAATAATATTTTTTTTGGTTTTCTTTAAAATATGGCTAATTAAAATTCATAATACCTTACGAAATGTACAGTATTATTAATGAAAACACTTTGGTGTGTAATATTCACGAAAAAAATAGAATACTTCTAGAAATTCAATTAATTAGACCACTTATTCATTTTAAAAAACTGCTTTGATTTTAAACCTGTTTTGTATAATTTTAATTTTATTTACAATACTAAAGTAAGAAAAATTCGGTCTGAACATTTTTCTTTTTAAAGTCAATTACTCGTAATAGAGTTTTTTAAAAACACTGGCGAATGGAATGAGTAATTGAACGCAAGTTGTTCGCACTTCAGATAGTTCGCACTTCAAAAGCTAGACCGTTTGAACGCGGAATTCAATGGAAACGAAATTACAAAATAATTATCTAGTTTCAATTCGTTGCAGTTGAAATCGACAACATCCATAAATTGCTATTACCGCTTCAAAAAAGAAAATAACAACTATTTGAGACAAGACTCAATTAAATTATTAATATGAATATAATTTATAAAAAATATCAGTTCATGTTTCCTGTAATATGACTTAATTATGTCGATAAAACCTTTCAAGAAGCTCAGTTATTAATTTATCTATAAAGCTGTGTTAAATATTGATGTCTGAAAATTAATTTAGCAAAGTTATCCTAAGTTTGTGTATAGATGTTCTTAATAGTTTCGTTCTCCAGAATAAGGAACGGAAAATAACCTTAATTACCTAATAGTTAATTAATTGTCTAGCACATTATCCAGAAGTTTATCAGTAAAATATTTGCTATTTTTCCTGTAAGCAATTAAGTATTTTTAATAACACAAAAACAATAAGAATGAGATTCAATTGCTAAGATACAGATCAATTTCATGATAGATCAGTTTTTTTTTTCAATATAATGATTGATTTGTGACGCATACCAGTGAAAACTAGAGCTATAAAAAACACAAGAATCTCAAAATCAGGGATTGAATACTAATTGTGACAGAGCAGGCGTGCTTACCTTTTACGGTTCCTTATATGGTATATGATATATTGCACACTTTAATCGAAAATAATATTTCTTTTTAATTTTCATAATAAAATATACGAAACACTCTCTTGCCTAACAGCGTACGCCCTTCCCAAGCTTGGTTATTAACACAAAACAAAACAAAAAGTTAAAGAAAAATATGTAGTTAAAAAAATCCTACTATAGTTCGGAAAATGTAGGATGAGTCCTATGGCAGCACACAAATTTGCCCCAATACAACCTTATGTAATTTATTTACCCAAATAACTTGCTATTTATTAGAATTGAGGCTTATATTAAAGTTTATAAAATAATTAAAGTTACTGAACATCGTTATAAGGTTGTATTGGGGCAAATTTGTGAGCTGTCACAGGACTCATCGTACATTTTCTGAACTATATATTCATACCATACTAAAAAAAAGCATTTAAATTAGAAACCTTCATTTAAGAAATTATCATTCACTGATTTTTTGTCACAAAGTATAACTCGTAAATTCACAAAAAATAACTGTACTTGAAATACTTTTCCATTAATTAAAAAAAATATACCATTTCAAGACAGCATTAAAATAGACGCCCTCCGTGGCTTGGTGATAAGACGCTTGTCTGTCGATCCGGAGGTTGCGGGTTCGTTCCACGCTGGAATCGAGATTTTTTTAAATGGATTTCCAGTCTGGTTTTCACTTAGGGGCCATTAAAACATCTTTCTGGTTGGTTGGAAGAGATTGCCACATGGCAATAAACTCGCCAGGGGAAATAATAAAAAATAAAATATATGGATATTTGAAATTGGTCACGATTGTTGTACAGCTTTGGTCACTTCACTAAGCTGTGTATTTATTTAAATGTGTAAGTATTTAACAGTTAGTGTGTAACGGTGAATTTTTTTTTTTTTCTTCTTTTAAGTTTGCTCGTTTATACACACTTTTTTAAGGGTCGCCGAATAAAGCGGGCAAGATTAATTTGAAATGAGTCATGTATTTAAATTTAAAAAAAAAACTTATTTCATTCCGTATCACGTGTTCAATATTCACTTAATTCAACAGAAGTCAAATGAGGGTCACAATATGTCGTGTTATAAATGACTGAGATATATTGTTTATTTTTCATACACGCTCAATTTGTTTTTGCAGGAAAAACAAAATGAGGGGATCTTTGATATCTACAGACTAAGGATAATCCTTGATATTTAATATCCTGAATTTAGATTTGTATCAATTTTGTTTTTGTATTATTGACATCTACAGACTAAGGATAATCCTTGAAATTTAATAGCCTGAATTTAGATTTGTATCAATTTTGTTTTTGTATTATTGACATCTACAGACTAAGGATAATCCTTGATATTTAATATCCTGAATTTAGATTTGTATCAATTTAGTTTTTGTATTATTGACATCTACAGACTAAGGATAATCCTTGAAATTTAATAGCCTGAATTTAGATTTGTATCAATTTTGTTTTTGTATTATTGACATCTACAGACTAAGGATAATCCTTGATATTTAATATTCTGAATTTAGATTTGTATCAATTTCGTTTTTGTATTATTGACATCTACAGACTAAGGATAATCCTTGATATTTAATATCCTGAATTTAGATTTGTATCAATTTTGTTTTTGTATTATTGACATCTACAGACTAAGGATAATCCTTGATATATAATATCCTGAATTTAGATTTGTATCAATTTTGTTTTTGTATTATTGATATCTACAGACTAAGGATAATCCTTGATATATAATATCCTGAATTTAGATTTGTATAAATTTTGTTTTTGTATTATTGATATCTACATACTAAGGATAATCCTTGATATATAATATCCTGAATTGAGATTTGTATCAATTTTGTTTTTGTATTATTGATTGGTATACGTTTATATTTTTCGAAATGTTAAGACAAATTATAAATTATTTTAGCACATAATTTATCAATTTATTTTTTATTAAAATCACAATATACTCTGAACGAGTCAATTTTCGAATTGCCCCCCTTCAAAATAAAATTACCCACCTGTGAGGCGTGGGCCCTACGTTGGGAAACATTGATCTAGGCAGAAAATCGTTTGAAAATAACCTTCGTCAAGGTAGATCAGGAGAAGCACTCACTCCATAAAAAAAAATTCCTGGGTATTGAAAAAATAATTCATCGTTCTAAAAATAGTATTGAAAAATAAAAAATATATTTTCAGTCTTGCCTATTTTATATAGCTGGGCTGAAAAATTTAGGACCTACGTTAATTTCCGAAAACACGCTTCAATTAGTTTTTTTAAATACTTTCTTGCAAACACATTTGGTAGATTTATTGTTTTAACCTCTTCAAACCTGACGTCCATTATAGTGGACACATATTTCATATGCACTTTGTAAACACCTTTGTGGTGTATTTCTGTTTTCTGAAAACTGTATTATCGATTTTGAACGTTTTAGGCGCCATCTATCTGAACTAATACGACTTAATGTTACATTTAGTGTAAATAATATACATTCACAAGCAATACAGATTTTTTAGATAAAAATCGTCAAGCTACCACAGAAAGTTTTGCTTTAAAAACATCTCAAATATTTATCTACGATTTTCGCAAGATCATATGTTAGATACCGATAAAAATATACAAGCATGTTATGAATTCAAATATATTTAATTGATAAACATTATAACAAAACATCTCTCAGATATATTTTCATGAATAAGTTTAATTAAAAGTATAAGCGTGCTGCTCATATATTCCTAATTCTCAGACCGACAAAAATTCAAGGATTTTTTTCATCTACCTTTGTTGAATTGTTTTCTTGTTTTTGTGAAGATTATAATAAATTCACATGCTTTTTGATTTTCCATTTAAAGAATTCGATTTATTGAGTCATGTCACATTTTTCGTTTATTTTCCTTTATTTTTCCTTGGAACTCAATTCTCTTGTTTGATTCTTTGAATTTGTTATGTTTGAATGTAAATATGAAAGAATTGGGATTTTGGTTTTCGATTCAAATTCTTTGACACGGTAAAATTAAATGGAATTTCTCATTGATTTAAAAGATTTTCAATATTATTTTATATGCGTAATTAAAGTAAATTAGTGACACTAACAACAAAAAAAAAACAATACTTATCATGACGCTATCTCCTTGTCAGAAAGGAAAGAGCGCCAAACTTTCTCGAAAGACTTTTTGTCTGTTGAACATCAATATATATTTTTATATAGTTCCTACAATTTTTCTAACTTTTTATGTTTCCTTATTTAAAAGTATCATACACTTTGTCCTACCATACTAGTTTTACTATTCCCTGATCTTCCTCTACTACAAATTCATCTTTCATTGGCACTGTATATACGTTTTGTTAGATTTTCTTAATCCATTCGTTCCACGTGCCCAAACCATCTCAGATGGCTCTTTTTCATCTTACTCAATACATCACTCTTAATTCCATGTACATCCCTGACCACTTCATTTACATTCGGTCACACATTGTCACCCCATATTTCTTCTTAGTTAACACATTTTTACAGCGTTTATTCAGCTATTTTCAGTCTGGTTTCACATTCACACCCGCTTACAATAATGATTAATTGTTTAAATATATTATATTTCGGTTTCTTTTAAAATGTAACTTTGATAATCATCTGAGAAAATACTATCCAAATGTCAGATTCCCTAAATTATCTCCAATTTTTAATATTACTCTTAAAATAACATAATGAATTTACTAAATAAATTAATTACTTTATTTTTAAAATGTATAATTATTAGACTCAATTTATAAATGCAAAAATGATTCTGAATGATACAATTTTACTTGAACCAAATAAAGAGGCAGTTGACTTAATAACTGTCCACACAGCAGTAGTTTGTATGGTTATTTTAAAACCTTAACGCAAAACCCCAACAAACTTTACATTACAAAGACATAAACTCCTAAACTCTCTCTCTCTTTTTTTAGTTTTTTTGGCACAACTGCGCTTTACGACGTTCTAAAGTAATTTATGTCGTTATTATGTACATGTACACGGCATATAAAACGAATTATAACCTCAACTTCGTATACGAATTTTCATCTTATTTATGTACTCGTATAGTATAATACTGGTATAATATAAGAATATACGACACTTCATTGCTTTAAGCTATCGAATACTTCTTATTGTACTGAGTTTTTATTTCATCATTAAGATTGTTTTTTTTAATTTCATCAGAAAAATAATCTCCAATTCATTTTATCCTAGCACACTCCAATTTAATCCTAAACGGAAACATGCCCTTTAAAAGTGTTACAACTAAGATGCTTTTTCACCGGCCGTGGTATAACCGTTAGTATTCACGCTAGGCAAATGGGTGTTCCAGGTTCAATTTATGACGATTTTACTTATGGTTTTATGTTTTTTTATAGTTTATATGCTGCTTATCATAAATTCTAATTACGCTTTTAAATAGCATAAAAAAGCGCTTTATAAAACTCTAACAAAACGAAAGGCTGTAACATTTAAACCTGTCCTTGCAATCGAAACTTTGGATTTTATTTGTCAAGACTGTATTGCTTGCTGATGCGCAACATCTTATACACCAATACAAGCACATGCCTTCTCTACACAGGATGGCCGACAACCATACATTATTTCAACCACTTTAAATCAGATTTTATCCCGCAAATGAGAATAAAATCTGATTTAAAATAGTTGAAATCTATTCGTTTCAATAAATAAATGTCTAATGTAAATGAAATACATAATACGTACTGTCACACCTTTTCCCCGGAGGAGGAGTAGGCAGAGAAGACAAACCGCTAGACTATCTCGACACATATATTTCGCTTCTTCTACATCCATTTACTTTTTTATGCAACTCTCACGATTTATCTTACTTCCTACATTTCCTTTTATGAAAATATAATTCAATAAATCTAAATACACTTTTCCTGGTCTTTGTCTACTACGCCGCCTTCTCACATTATACGAGTATATATTGATTTTGTTAGTTTTCCTACATTCATTTTTCCAAATGCCCAAACAATCTCAGAGTGTTTTCTTCACTTTAATCAACACATTAATTACTTATCGTTTCATTTCATATTCTATCATTCATTATCACTTCATGTATTATTCTAAGTATACGCATTTTTACAACATTTATTTGACGTTTTTCAGACTTTTTACATATATACTTTTTTCTCCCACACATCAAAGTTGGAACTAAAATAATGCTGTGGATCATCCGTCTTAGCCGATTTTGATATTATTTGGTTCGAATATATACATTTTAGTACCCCATTGACCCATCGCTATACATCGTTCAACAACCCTCGTAACTATTCAATCATCTAAGAAAATACTACCTAAATATCAGAATTCTTCACCTAACTCTAATCTTTCGATACTTACCCTTACATCGCATTTATTTTTCTCTTCTCACAGTGAATTGAGATTATATTTGTTATATATTATAAACACTGTAACCATGATTTAATATTACAGTATTGACAATTTATATTCGACGAAAAGTAAACCATTTCGAGTTTTTTTATTACAGTTTTCTCCTTCTACGGAAAGTTCATTTGTCAATCTACTTTCGCTGACATATACAAACAATCACAATTATATCAGAACACACGCGCGGCTCGGGAAGATTGAAAACACATCATAAATGATTGAAAATTTCTCGAGTAACAATTTTTTGTTAGAATATTTTCTAAGGTCGCGTATTTTATATTAAATTAGATTATTGTCGTATGATTTATTTTGAGTTTTTGGTGCGACGACGTCTTGAAAAATATGTTACTAGCAAAAACGTATTTTAAAACATGCATACCATCATGCGACGACCCTTTCTAAGTAGGCAGAGAGGACAAAGTGCCATATTTTGTTATCGTGATAACCTCCGTGATTTAGTTTGTAAGACGCCTGTCTTCTGACTCGGAGGTTGCGGGTTCGATTACCGCTGAAACCTAGTTTTGACAAAAGATTTTCAAAATGGTTTTCACTTAAATTCTCATTATTATATAGTATCTGAGTGGGTGGAAGAGATGACCAAATTGCATTAATCCCACATGGCTGTACTGTATGCAAATAAAGTGTTTTACATGATTCGCTTGGACGCTGCAGGAGTGTTTGCTCTCTTAATGACGCTACATAAAATTATTCTTTGATTTTAATTGAAAATTGAACATCTTACCCATCTTTACATCTAACCTAACCTAACCTAACTATATTCTCACACAGCATCTATGATTTCATAAACTTTTTATTTTTTTTCTTTCTAAATATCATGCACTTTATTCAAATATACTTTCCTTGGTTTTCTTCTATCACGTCTTCCATTCATATTTACACAGTATTTTTATTTTGTTATTTTTATTCATTCATTCCAGGTGTCCAAACTATCAAATAGTGCTCTTCTTCATCTTACTCAACACATCAGCCTTTAGTTCACATTCATCCCTTATCATTTTATTCCCTATTTTCAAAACAATATTCAATTTCATCAATTTGGATTTAGCGTATATATTTATCGAACCTACATCAGATGTCCTATATTCATTTAAGATGTTTTTTCTACAAGTCGATCAGTTACTCGCCGTCTTCTTCCAGTCTCACACCTTGTCTCCTAAGGGTACCGTACAAAATTTAAAAAATATTGAAAATATCCCATACAGCTCCATGATCTTAATTTATTGGTCTGTACCTACGTTCAGGGGATAATTCATTAAGGTCGCTTTTTGTCGACTTGGTTTATGTCCTTGATTACCACTTACCGCATAAGTTTATGAGAGTACGGCCTTCTAATATGTTTTATTCAATCCATTCACCTTGGAAAACGAGCCTCGACTAAATGAATTAAATTCTGGAAGAGTAAAAAGCTTTTACAAAGGAAACGTATGCATGACGAAGTGTATGGACCTGAGAGGAGCGAAATGTGTGCATCTAGATAGAATGAAGTTAACTTACCTAATCTGTTAACTAACCTAATTGATGCATATTATGATGAAAATGATTACTAAGCATATTCGTCGAGTTTCATTTTTTAGTATTATGAAGAAAAAAAAACGATTGCAGTTGGTTTTAATGAAGGGTATTCGATAATTTACGTTAGTAGGAATAGCTTTTTATCATTTCATATCCTTAAAAATGGGCTACCTGATAAATAAAAGACCCATAGTTTACGAAACCTACCTTACCACAGATACTCGTAACCATACAACTCTTGTAGATATTAAGCCTCTCGAAAGATTTTTTTCCATACCTATCGCCGTCTCCTCCCAATTTCATTGTACCTTAAATCATGGCCTCCTTAAATCTGGCCTCCTTAAATCATGTTGCACGTTATCAAAAAGCTTCTGTTTCGGTCTACCCCGTGCCTGTCTTCTGTGTTATTGGACTTGCGTAGTGATGTTTACTGACCATATTAACTGAGATCTGCTTACATGGCCTATCAATGCCAACCTTTACGACATTGGTGGTAATTAATGTTTAAACTCGTCAATTTTCGATTCGTCACTATATTTTAATTTCTTTCCTCCTGCAGCCTGTTTTGGGACAAGTATCCTTCGAAGTAGGCGGTTTAAGAAACACAGTAACTTTAGTTGGCCTTTCATATGATACTACTTATTTTGGCAATTTCTCGTAGACAAGAATGATAGACGCTCCCTTTCTGAGGTGTCTCAAAAGTCCAATCCTGGATCCGCATACCCTCCCGTAGTGTTGATATATTCCTCCAGGTGGCATTTGACAATTTGGTGCTAGGCGCACTTTTATGTTAAGTAAAAGCGCATTATGCGCTTTTCCTGAACATGCACGCATACTCTAAAAATGCCAGCCACATTACGACACTATTGGTTGCGCTCTTATGCCGCTGCAACCCAGTTCCGGGTATGCTTACCACGCAGCGTGAGATTGTACTTAAGGTCGTTTTTGTACCTCTGTTTTAGGCTACCTTGTTGTATATTCCCTAACTTTAGTATATTTAAGAGTAACTACTTAACAATTCGTGTTTCTGATAATATGTCTCGCCTATCAAAATGATGTCTTATTATGTTTCACGATCATCAAGATCGCCTCAAGAATGTTTTTCAACTAGCTCAAACTATTAACTTACAGAAGATGTACAAAAGACAACTGACTGTTTAAGTCTAACGAAAATCTACTACCTGGAACGTTCTGTTGAAATATTGGGATTTGCCAACTTTTCTAGGAACCTGAAGAATCCAAGTATGTATTCGAAATGATTGACCTTTACTTAAGACGAGATTCTAAAATCTCCTGTTGTCTTAAACAATCTTGTAAACATCGAGAATCTTGATTGTTGACCGCCTTAAACACCAAAACTCCAACCTTATATTGGACCCTCTCTATCTTCAACCATTTAAATCTTTTAAGTAGTGAAACTTTAAGTGACACTCTTCGTACGACCAAAAATGATAGTTTGCTTTTAAAATTCATTGCGGTTTATTCCGTTGTATCATAGATACATAACATAAGTCCGAATAGAAACTGTTAAAATACTCAACGCGGGAAACAATCATCATTTAGCATTTAAGTTCCAACAAGACTTTCCAGGCTGCAAGACACATTGCAATTTGAAAATTATAAAACAAATTATTGGTGAATTCTCCCATACCTTGATTGCACAGGATCGGAAATGAGTATGCTGCAGTCTCGGATATTTTTGGAGTTAGTTTGCTGACCCATAAGGAGTGTCTCAAAAGGCACTTCCGAATATCCGAACCTTGAAATGAGATCCCGCGCGTCTTTCGAGGACATTTGAAGATTTTTTAACTGTTTTTTAACACGTTCACTGCGTATAAAATGTCATACAGAGATACTGAAAATTCGCGAATTTTTGAAAACCCATAACTTTGTTAAAAATCAAATTCTACTTTCTATTAAACATCATATACAAGTGTATTCTTTCGTGTCTTCAAAACACATGAAATCGGCGACGAATCCTTATCGGGAGACGTTTATTAGTGCACTCAACATTCAAGGCTACTTTGTATGGACACGGGAGCCATGTTCAACGCAGTGAACGTGTTAATTGATTAATGTCTTTTTTTACTATTTTTGTGATTTTTTCCCCGTGCTTTTATCCCCGAGGATTCGTAAAGTTGTACACCTGTTCGATTCCTTCTTTTAAAAATTTGTTTTCAATTTGTATTTTGTTTTTCAATGATTTGTCTTCTGTGTTTTTTTTGCGCAGTGCGGGCTGTACGCCTGTGGACGGTCCCATATTGTGTTGGTAACATGTGATTTTGTATGATTTAATACCTGTTTCATTCTGACTATTTTTGTTGTAATTGTGCAAAACAATTTTTTTTGGTCAATCTTAATATATTGAGCACTCACAGCTGACTCTTTATTTTTTATTATATTTGTTATAATGTAAATTGTACCGTTTACATACTTTTAAATGTATAAATAAAGATTTACTTATGAGAGGGACTGCTCACCAGTAAGAGACCATAAAATACTTTCAAGATGCCTGATTTGGAAAAAGCTCCAACTTACAACATTTATTTTTTATATATCCATAGATGAAGAGCTATCAATGTAAATAAAAGCTTTAGCATTTAATTGAACTTTTTGGGACAACAGATCTGTCCAAAACCATAACTAATATAGTTCATTGCTCGTCAAATTTTGACGATGCTGAGAATCAATAACATTATCATTGGTTCTGGGCTGTTTGTCTTTGCCCGATCAAGAATGTTTAAATTTGGTACTAGAGGTTAGATGATCGAGGCCAAATGTTTATTGATATTGGATTGTATATTTGTGCCCATATGTAAAATAAAATGACCTCACCCTCCCAGTTTTTCCTCAGATCGTTCATCTGAACAGTATTGCCAGGAAATTCGCGTGTAATATATATATATATATATATATGTAATATGCTTAGTGCATTATTCGTAATTGTTTTATATGTGATTATATGTTCTGAAATTAATTCCGCCCTGCCACTGTGTTTTTTAAGTAAACCATAAATTAGGACACCTGTGCAGTTCATGTGAAAGTATTTAGTTTTATTTTACATTGCTATTTATATTTTTTCAAGATTTTTCATTTTATAACAATTGGGCATTTATGAAATGAGAAACTTTTTTCCTTCGTTTGATTTTTCTACATGTCTTATGTATTTAAGCATCGTGTAAATGTCACACGATAAACAATTTAAGTTTTTACAAATAAAATGTAAATTTTGTCGCTTTTTTACAATTTTGTGAAAGTGACACAATAAACCTAAATAATGTTTTTACGCCATTTAACTATTATTGTAGACAAAGAGCACAGGGTGCTAAATTTTTCTACCACGACATGCTTCCTTCAATTCTTCCACGTCAATATATCTTATCATATAGCATCTTCCATTTTTCTTATTCTTGTTGTTTCTCTCATAAAAAATGCATCACTTTGTCCAGCAATAATAATTTCAGTTGTTCTCTATAATATCTCCAACTAATGTTAGAATTACATTTTTTTTTAAATGAATCGTCGTTGGTGGGCATTGTAGTCGAGGATCCCTTCGCCTTTACAATGTCAATTCAGTTGGAAAGCGAATCTGGGCCTTGGAGTTGGTTTATTAAGTGAGAGCTGTTACACATCAGTAAACCCATCGGCCACACCGGTGCACTGGATCTGATGGCACACCTAACATGATACGATCGGAACACACTGGCATGTTTTTTTTTTCCTTTATTTCAATGAATAGTGTTCGAGGTCCTAGGTATCCTTATACCCCCGAATACTAAGCGGAAAAAATATCTATGTCACTCGAGGAAAGTAGCACAACGCGGGGTTCGAACCGACGACCTTCCGTAAGGAAGTTCAGTGCGTTACCGCTCGGCTATACACCTCTCGATTAGTTGGTTAATTATTATTTTTTAAACCACCACACCGTGCTCTTTTTCACCCTCATGTCGTTTGTTGAATTAAATTCATCCGTAATATATATTTCGTATTTTGTTATACATTTACACACCACGTATTACACACATTTATATTTTGAAAGGTTGATTATATCTTGAGAATAATAAAAAAATACCTGTTTCATTCTTATCGTTTTTTTTTTCATTTCAACCTGCGATATTTTATTTGATTGTAAATTAATATTTTTATGAAATGGAAAAAATAAGTAAAATATTTCACAGTCTAATAAGAATAATTATCTCCTTTTCATAAAAAAAAATAATTTTTAATTAAAGAATACTTGAAAAACAGGTAATATTCATGATGTTTAATGAAGCATATTATTACATTTAAAAATACTAATTTTACATTTTTATTTATGTAGTTAATTTAATTGTAATAAGATATAAAAAAAATATAATAATCATGAAATAAATAAAAATTAATGTAAAACGAAATAAAACAAATTCTCAACAGAAAATAAATATATCAATTTACTCCTTTTTAATAGAGACCCAAATAATATCACCGTAGATCAAAGTTTTTTACATTTTTTTTTATCTACTCAACAAAAAAGGCAATCAATTGGATATTGTTTCTTTAGTGCCGACTCAACCTAACCGCTTAGCAATCAACAGCCAAAACTATTGGTCTTGTTTTGATGACAGTTCGCTTTTACGCAAACTCGTAAAAAGGAATTGACAATTCGTACCCATTTTTACACAACGAAAGAAAAATGTATATTTCTTGAATGTCTTAAAGGCAGACACACACACAAACTTCCCTCGAAATACAACTAGATTGAAACCTAGCGATAAAATTGATTTTACAGTCGACATCGTAAAAATTGGTGAATTGTTCCTGAGGCCTGTATTAGCGGAATCATATAAGGCGGTAAATAAATATCTTTAAAAAAAAAACGTGGTTTTCGAGTTTTTTGTCACAGTAATGAGAATTTTTAGCTATTATAAGTTTTTTTTTGAAGTCGGATAAAAATTTAGAAATATTTATTCAGAAATTAATTCGGAAAGTTTATACATTATAATAAATTCCATTCAACATTTTATTCGAATAGAAATTGGATTCATAAATTCTTATTTCTAAAATCTAACTGATGTATGTAAACATTTGTTTTTAATGACTTGAATAAACCAAAAAACTTTCTACTTGAATCAATGAAATAAAAAGTACTTTATAGTATATATAATATTGTCATTGAAACTGAATATATTTATTGATATTGTGTTTTTTAACCTTTCTTCGATTGTACTTATGAGAAAATTTATATGTTCATAGAATTTTGTGGTTCATTTTATTCTATAAGATTTGTCAGAGTTTAAATCAAGTATTTTTAGTGAATAATGCAGTTTTGAGAGTGTTTTATTCTCATCTTCAGTGCTTATTGGTTATTGACTTTACCTTAAGTTGTATTATGTGGACAACTTATGTAGTATAAGAAGTTTGTATTAAAAGTAAAATATTTTATTTTGACACGCATTTTAAAATCACTTGTCTAATGCTTAAACAACAAAAACCTTCTGTCTGGAAAGCTTTTTTTCCTAGAAAAAAAGCTGAAGTTGGTTTTAGGTTATATATCAAATTTAATAATTTAAAAAAAATTGTTGTAGAGACCACTAAATCATTAATTTTTGTGAAAATGAGAAATTATGTTTTTCAGGGTTATTAATTAAACCATTCATTTTGTTTCATTAAAATAATTAGAAAACCTCTTAAGTCTTACTTTTCATACTAAAAAAGAGCAAAAGATTATGACCATACATCAAAACGATTTCAAATATGTATACGAAAAAGCTTGAGAGGTTTTAAATTTCGTTATCTATATAAATAAAAATTTAAAGGTTCGTTAATTGAAAATCTCTAATCTCCGAAAGTTCTTCACCGATTGATTTGAAATTTTGACTTAAGCATTTCAAATATTGTATACCCACAAGCATTGTGTAATTAAACAAATTAGAAACGTGTGCTGTTTTCTTTATTTTCCATTTAACCAGACTGAGCCACAGCAACGCGTGGCCGGGTACAGCTAGTAAGAAATATAATTAATACGTATAGAATTAATACGAAATATGATTAATACAATACACAATTGTTTGACTTGTATCAAATTTTTTGAATACGCACTATAGTCAATTTTTCTGAAATTTGTTGTAAAACTAGAGAATTTTCATTCAATATTATAGAATTTTCATTAATTCTTATAGATTTTTATGGCATGTTCATTCGCACGACATTGTAATTTGATTTTTATTGTTGTAACTTTATTTAATGGTCGATAACAGACCGTAAATTGTACTAAATAAAAATACAACACATTCATATTTCAAGTACATATCACGACCTCACACATATTCGTACAACTAAGCCGACATCCACTTGACAATAACCGAACTACTTTACCACTGAGAGCCATATTTACAATATTAGTAGAAATAAAAAGTTTTTCATTATAATCAAAACATTATACTAAGTTTTGTATAGAAACTTGTTAACTCTAAGAAAGTTTCGTTGAAAGCTGTACACATTTATCATAACGCGGTCAAATGGTTGGTAGAGAGATCCGTTTGGCGATGAAAAAAATATTATTTAGCGACATATGTTGGTGGGCTGTAAGAAGAGGGTGAGTGTGGCAAACCTCGCAAATGACCTAAATGTACAAATTAACTTTTATAAAATGTTATATCACAGTAGTACTCTTGTGTATTTTCCATTATAAAGATAAAACTTATTTTGAAGTCAATTTTTATATTTTTTCTGGAGTTTCTTAGAACAAAAGCATTATCTAAGCAAGTAATTCCCGAATCTACGTATATTCAGAAAAACATATTAGATAAAAAAAAACTCAGAAAACTTGCCTAAGGAAGATGAACTACAATTAAACCTATGTAGATCTTCCGATATGTTACACATTCGGTTTTAGATGTAGTGTATCATAAATACACATTCATAAATTCAGCACAAACCTCCCGAAAGGGATGTTTTCAAGTGCTTTCTAAAGCTGCATTACCCCATCCTCTTACACTAAAAGGTAGACCATTGCGTGCCATACGATTCAGTTATATTAGATGATTTTCTAGCAACCTAATAAACAACCTAATCTACGTCCTGAATTTTATTCAAAAAGAAAATCCGTTTTTTTACCACGTCTCATTTTAAGTATGATGCATTGAATTATGTACACTCATTTATACATTGTGTATAAAAAAATGCACTATACTCACCCAACCATCATTCTGATGATGCTCTTGGTAAAAAAAAAGTAAAATCGATAAATAGGGGAAAAAAGTGAATGGGAGAGAACGAAACAGTTTTAAGTATACATTCGTAACAGGGTAGGCAGAGAGGATATAGCACCAAACGTTGATGTTTCAACACACATCCTTAGCCTCTTTTATATCCAGATTTATACCTTCTCATACAACTCCTTCGATTTCTCTGACTTTGTACGTTTTCTTTTTTCAAAATATTCACTTGATCCAACCATAATTTTCATGACCTTCCTCTGCCACACTTTCTAGTCAAATATGTAATATATGTTTTTTTTGTTAGTTTTTCTTCAATTATTCCTTCTAAATGCACAAAACATCTTCCAGTGTTCTTCTTAATCTTATTCAACACAACCCTTAATTTTATATTCATCCCTAATCACTTCATTCCATATTCTGTCATTCATTGTATTATTTTCAGTGCACTCATTTCTACCTATCGTTTCACGTTGATACGAGTATGATATATGAAATTAAATCGATTTATTTTATTCACAACGAATATTATTTGTTTTTTTTTATATTTTTGTCTTTTATGTATATATTTGATCGATACAGATTGCAGTATCAAAGAACAGTTAGAAGATATAATTGATTTTCTGAAGAAAAAAAAAACTGTCGTGTATTTCGAATGAATAACCCGTAAAAAAAACCTTTAAGATTGCCGGTTGTAGTTACACGTGGCATCACAAAAAAGATAAAAGGGAATAGCCAAGTCCAAAGAGAGATCAAAGCGTACTTCGTCACATACTCGTATATTGTAATATACGGTATAAAGCTGAAAAAATGAGAAAGGGTTATCAAAGGCATAGTTCACAGCAAAATATTTAAACGGGTGGAAGGTTAAAGATCTATTGTTTGAAAAAAAAATTACGTATATATCACAGTATTTGTTTGAAAAGAATATGATACTTATACAATATCATCGAGAAAATTACGTATATATCACAGTATTTGTTTGAAAAGAATATGATACTTATACAATATCATCGAGAAAATTACGTATATATCACAGTATTTGTTTGAAAAGAATATGATACTTATACAATATCATCGAGAAAATTACGTATATATCACAGTATTTGTTTGAAAAGAATATGATACTTATACAATATCATCGAGAAAATTACGTATATATCACAGTATTTATTTGAAAAGAATATGATACTTATACAATATCATCGAGAAAATTACGTATATATCACAGTATTTGTTTGAAAAGAATATGATACTTATACAATATCATCGAGAAAATTACGTATATATCACAGTATTTGTTTGAAAAGAATATGATACTTATACAATATCATCGAGAAAATTACGTATATATCACAGTATTTGTTTGAAAAGAATATGATACTTATACAATATCATCGAGAAAACTAGGAAATAAATCGTCTAAGGTTTCTAATAAACGTTAACACAACGAACAATGGAAATATAAGTTTTTTTTTCCATGTACGAGTATCATAGCATAAATAGGCCAAAACCCACACGACGGCTGTCGCCAAAGAAAGAATACGAGAATTGAATTTTGAATACAAGAGAGCGAGAGAGGAATACTTGGATTCTCTCCGAAAGTAATTCGAAATTTGAATCTCGGTGGGTCCGTGATAAATGAAAAGATGGAAACTATACTGAACGAATTTTAAATACCTAGCTAACAATTTTTGAACCGGTATAAAAGGGGACGATGTATGAATGATATATATATAAACAAATACTACATTTATGAATATATATTTTCATAAATGTAGAATTTGCTTTACTTCCGTGAATATTTAACCTCCGTGGCCTGGTGGTAAGACACTTGTCTGCCGATCCGGAGGTTGCGGGTTCGATCCCCGCTGGAACCCAGATTTTTTTAAATAGAATTCCAGTCTGGTTAACACTTAGGGCATATAAAAACATATTTCTGGTTGGTTGGAAGAGATTGCCACATGGCAATAAACACGTCAGGTTAAAAAAAAATCACGGGTTGCAACTAGTTTTATATAATTTGTAACATTTTCATTGACCCCCTGATATGACGGATCTGTACATTAAATGAATACTAATAATTGGAATTTTAATCCTTAGTATTGTTTATGATTTACGAGTATATGTTTAAGAAATCATGATAAATTTCCAGTACGTGTTCTTTAGAATAAAATTATTAAAAAAATATTATACTCGCATATGCTAGACGTATGCAAGTGCCTTCACCTGTCCAGTTTACCTACCCTTGTGTGAACGAGTTGCTTCCCTATTCCAGTGGTTCTAACCTAAATGTTCGATTATTAGGGCTGAAGAAAATATTGTTTTCCGGCTACGCTTTGAAACTATGACAGCACCTTATGCTTCACACATACGTACTCGTAAGTACAGCCTAATTTATATTGTTTGATAATTCAATTATATCAAAAATTCAACTTTTCAAGCCTTGCATTTGGCATCAGCAAGGTTAAGTTTGATCATATTTTCTTTGAATACCCACAAAAGTGTGTATATCCAACGTTTTATAAAAACCTGCTGTTAAGAACCCCCCTATGCCAACCAGTATAAGAACGCTCATTACAAACTTGCCATCCTCTATATGCAGTATTTATTGTTTCTTATGAATTAAAGATATTAAATTAGTATCCTTATTTGATCAGAGAGGAATAAAGCTGATGTAATATATTCAGTAAGATGGAGAAGAGGACACTGAGAAAGTTTGAGGATGTAGAAAGAATGAATGAAATTAAAGTTGCAAAACAATTATAGTGTAAATATAAATATGGGGAAGACGTGGTAGAGGAAAACTAAGTAGCGTGTTTGGATCAAGTGAATTATATTTCGAAAGAAGGAAAACGTAGTAAGTGAAATTATCTGAAAAAGTGTATGGATGCAGAAGATGCTAAGAATTGCTGTCGAGATAGGAGAGTCTGGCACTGTCCCCTCTGTCTACCCTAACAGAAAAATTGCGTGATGATATGAACTCGTATCGTGTATGTATCTTTGTTGTAGAACTCACACGATAAACAAATTCTGCTAATTTAACAATAGTGTAAAATAAAATAACATACAAATTAAATGTTATACATTTCTCCCTTTTACTAACAAGGTAAATCACAATTATTGTAAATCAAATACAACTTCAAAGGAAGACAATAACACAACGTAAGGAGCCATTATTCCTCTTCATTTATTTGAAATATGTCATTGATTTGATTTGAATATGTTACATGAAAGGTTGAACTCAAAGGTTCTAAATTAAATATTTTTTTTGTTTTACTTTTGTCCTTTATCCATACACTGTTTAACTTATTTTTTTATCAGGATAATCTAATTACTACAAATAAATTTCTATCTAAAACATTAATTAGAATAAACACGTTTGTTTATTTATTTTCTTCTTTAATATGGTAGAATGGGTTTCACGATAGTTTGCACTGCTAGTCTAGGATGACCATATTTTAATTTATTTTGTAATATATTATTATATATTTTTAAATATTGTCTCTCTGATATTTTCTATTCCAATAAAATACTTACTTACCATAATAATAATAATAAAATATCAGATTGAGGTATGTACGAGTACCTAATGACAATAATGAAATCAATGGTCAATGTAAAATCAAATTATTTATTCAATAGGCAAATAACACAACACTAATAAATACTAAGACCAATTAATAGTCGTTCGAAATGATATTTATTAAAAATTGATTGAGATCAGTAATACTGTCCACAGCTACTTCATTTTCCCAGTATTGGAATTCAGTTTCCTGTACATGCCGGCAAACATTACTCCACTCGTCGCTCGAAATAAAAGAAACCTTCTCTTTGACCAACCTTTCGACAGAACTCAACGTCATATCAGTGTTTCTAGAGCCCACATATCCCTTGATAGAAGCCCAAACCGTTTCTATTGGGTTGATATCTGGATGGTAGGGTGGAAGCCGTAAAACATCGTGTCCATTATTCTGAAATAACATATCGATGGTGTATTCCTAGAATACACTTTTGTGTCTTAAGATTAACCGATATAATTCTGGCTTAAGCATTTCACTTGAAAAAGGGATACTCCTCTGAGTCAGCCATTGAATCATATCGACCTTCGTGGAATTTGATGTTGGTGCAGGATTCATTACTTTATTATGGTATGAAGCGTTATCAATTACCACAACAGATCTCGGTTCTAAGTTGGGAATAAGTTTTTCCGTAAGCCATTTCTGATACTTGCTGTAGTTCATGTCATCATGGTAGTCTCCGGTTTTTTGTGAGATTTGTATATGAGTAGACCCCATAAGGTTTGAAACCTTTTTCACTTCCAGCATGTACAATAATGAAACGGGATCACTTTGAAATGGGCTTTCGAAGTCCCTCTTTAGATTCATCCATGATCTCGATGACACGTGGCTAGTATGAACATATGTTATATTTCATCCGTGTACACGATTCTTTTACCTGCTTGTCGGTATTGTTTGACTGCTCTTAAATATAATATTCTTTTACCATAAATACTATGACTGGTTTTTCCCTCCAAATATTTAAATTGTCTCGCATTTCATGCCAGCGAAATCCATTTTTTTATTATTTTTTTCAGAGTTGACTCAGATCCATTAAAATTAATTGATTCTTGCAACACGGGAAATAATTTTGGGATTGTAGGCAACATTTTTTTTTAATGTGAAACTCATAACATATATACACCTCCTTATTACACATTTATCAAAACTGTTTACAGATACTTTGTGTTGTCGATTTTTTTTTTTGAGACCTAATGGCATCTCCTTTTCCGTTTTTGTTAAAGGAATATGTTATCGTTTTGATAGTTATTAGCGATACCCCAGTTGCCATCGAAACTTCGTTAATAAGAATCATTTTCTGAAAGAAAAAAAGAGGAAAAAAAATATTATTAAAACTTCTTGATAAAAAATGTTCGTACACAAAAACATATTTCGTACACAATAACTATTTCATATAACCGAAAATGATTATTATATATCTAATATGGCATAAATGAATATGATCGCAAGCTAAACTGATATTATATTACTGTCTATTTAATTCATTATTTTTTTTAAATAAATTAAACTAAACTTTTTTTTATTGTATTAGGTATTTATAAATATTGTAAAATTTTTAACTAATCCTACCATAAGGTGATTTACTGAAGAATAAATAAAAATCATGAATATTTACCTCCTCACTAGTGTCCTGTCATTTCTTGGTGTAATTATAAACATTCAAAACTACTTTTTTAGTCTGTCCACACAATGCTCTTCCTTTTCCTAATTTCGTAACTTCAGACATTACGGTCACCGTATTTTTCGTCAAATAAACACTGCACGCGCACGCTTCAAACGTCAGTTCATACTGACAGAACGCATCAACCAACCACGGCAAAGATATTTACTAATACACTGACACGTTTTGTATATTATGCACTAAACTTGTCAATGTGTTAAAAAGTGCAAACTTTCATGATACTCACTATACCCTTCTATATATTTATATTACTTATTCGGACATATTATATTTCGGACACATTAAAAAGCGTAGCCGGGAGAACGACTCTTCTTCGTCCTTATTTATTGAGCCTTTAAGTTTCCGAACCATTGGAACAGTGACGCATGCAACTAATATTACCTCGTTTACCGAACTTTTCTTATTTCATTTTTGTTGGGAACCATTAATAATCGAATCTGTAACCTCTGAGCTGAAGATAACCATCTTACCAACTGGGCTATAAGAAGTCGTAATTTTAAAGAAATTTTGAAAAAATGCTATAACATAATATTAGTTCATAAATTTATGGACTTTCTTTCGAATTAATAATAAATACAGTCAAACCGCAGGTCACGAACAAATCGGCTTACGAACACAATTTCCGAACAAATTTTGACTCGATTTGCGTACAATACCTCGGCTCACGAATTAGTTGTAACGGCGCATTACCCAATTACGCATTAGTTGTTCTCAGGTGCGCGCGTTGTGAACATTGTTTGTCGTTGCGTTCGTTGTTCTTGATGCATTTTTTTGTTGCTTTTTATATACAATATATAATATACAGTATACATAAAATATATTTTGCATTAAATTAACCCTCATTATGGCTCCCAAGAAAATGAATTTCTGTTTGCGAACATTTCGGCTCGCGAACGGAATCAAAGAACGAATTAAGTTCGTAACCCGATGTACCACTGCACTAGGTATCAGATGTGCGTTATCACTGCTTATATCTTAATTTTTAATTATTTTTTCATACTTACTACAGAATTATAATAATTTATAGCATAACAAATTTAATGGATTCTCATTAACAGTGCTTCTATAAAAAAAATATTTTAAGATTTATACTAATCATCAGCTCGAGGAGAAAATTCCTGCAGAATGATGAGGTAAGAAAGATTTTGAGACTGGAAACTTGAGGCAGTAGTAATAAAATGAATAGTAAAAGGACAACATATATAGCGCCGTTTAGAGGTCACACTCTCCTCAACGACGCTATAACTCGAGACTCGAACCCACTATTATGGACAGATTAAAAATATTAGAAAATAAATATATACAAGTTGAGTGTAAGGATAAGAAGGTATTTCCCATAATGTGTGTCAAGCAAATATATATCTTGAGTGGTCGTTAATAAGGTCAACGTGATTAAAATTATTGTCAATATCTGGTGACGGATAAGCCTTGGAACAGGAAAAAGAGAATATCCTCGGTCAGGCTATCAGGAGCTGAAACTTAAACATGTGTGAGTTTACTTTGGACACCCTTTGACATTTCAGTCATCCAATACAAAGTTGTCTGATATTAGCACAATTCTCTGAATTAGTTTTTTTTTTCAGTTAAGCGTCTATAAACGAACTGATTTTTTAGTAGCCAATAAAATAAAATAGACCTTTTACGGAACCTTACTATTAGTTTTTTGCCACAAAATTCTATTAAAAATAGTTAATCCTCGTTGGTAGCTTGGTTTACACCTGAGTCCAGTGTTATCAAATCTATGAGTTGCGCCTCCAAGGGGTGTATGAGTAATTGTTATGTATAATATTCGATTGTTGTATAATTTAATATGTATTAATAAAGTTATACTGTTATGAAAAGATCAAGAACGGATGTGACATATTTTTTTCTTGTGCAAAAGGGAGGCATTGCCAATTCAATGGCGTTTTGGTAAAGAGGTACAAGTCATCAATTATTTATTTGTTAGTTTGAAGTTTTGCATCACTTGAATTCTTGAAATACTGACCTCAGGTAAATTTTAAAGGTAAACTTTGAATACATAAATAATTTATGTATTCAAAGTTTTTCTTTAAAATTTACCTGAGGTATGTATTTCAGGAATACAAGTGTTGTAAAACTTCAAACTGACAAATAAGTAATTGATGACGTGTACCTCTTTACCAAAACGCTATAGAATTAAAGTTTGAAAGCCCAACTTTTCCACATGGAGTTCCTCGGAAATCTGTGGTTCCGTGTGACAAAATTAAGGGTTCCGAAAAAAACTATGAAATTTAAAAAAAATACACATTTAAAGAAGAAAATTTAGTAAATACGTTTATATTTGACGGACGAAACCATATTGTTATCAGATTGCTTTTACCATAAAGCCTATGTATTTAACTCTATTTGTATTGATAATCCAGAACCAGCACGTTACATTAATTGCTTCATTCCGCACCTATCTGATTAAACAGTATTGTGATTGGTTACGCTCCGTGTTTGGATTCGTATTTCGCATGGTGGGAAACCGCCATTACATTAATTACCATTTAATTAAGATAAATATCTTATATTTTTTTCCCTGACAAGTATGCACACAGATTGGCTGCATTTATTTATGGGGCATAAAAGAGAATAAAACGTGTAGTTGCCTCCCCCTTGGAAAATATAACTTTTAATTTTTACTTTAGTCTTGAACCAAGAAGTTTTTACTATAGCATGATAAAATTTATATTTTTTTATTTGCTACGCTAAAAAAAATTGTTCCGTTAAGTTGTACAAAATATAAATGGATTTCGTGGCTACATTTAATTAAGAAACCCTGCCTTAGCATATTAAAGGAACACCTGAGATTCTTTCAGGTAAAGAGAATAGGAATTGCTTTACCTACTCATCAAGTAAGAAGCCGTTTCCTAATTTCTTGCTAATTTCCTTTTAGAGAACTTCTGACAAAATTACCTACAGTGCCTTAGTATTTTAGTTCGTGTTATATAATGTTTATATTTTGAATACAGTTTCAATAGATTTTAGATAAAAATCACAAATGTGACTTTTGTACTAATGACAGAAAAAAATGGTTTCAAGAATCAGTAAAAAAATAATACGTAAATTCAGTTATAATTATAATTATTCATCTTTAGTCACCGCATCATACCGATGCATTTGTATAAATGTGTTCACAATTACTGAGGTATGAATATGTATTTTAATTAATAGTTAGAAAAATAATATTAATGAAAGCTTTCACTATGCATAAAAAAATCAAAATAGAAGGTTTACGGAATATTTGTAATAAAAAAATATAAATCTTATAAGAGTCGTTCGATTCCTGGCTGATTAAATTCCAGACTGGTTTTACTTTTAGATAATTTAACATTTGTTTTTTTAGTTTTTACGTAGCTTATATGCTGCTTATCACAAATTCTAATAGTGATATTAAGTAACACAAAAATATCGATTTATACAACTACTTATGGATGCAGTAGGTTAAACCTGTAAATCGTCATGGAAGTTTAATCTCATTGCCATCGAATCTTTGAGTTTATTCTATCAAGAATGTCCTCTTGTTGAAGTGCAACAACATGCACACAATAAACTCATGAGCGTCTTCTATCCATAGGATGACTAACAACCATACTCGATCACGAGGGATAGCCTATCAAATATGTTTCATCCTTACTATCACGCATTTTCCCTGTTGGGTAGGCAGATGTCAGATCGCCATACTTTCCTAAAACTTTAGCTTCCTGCACCTCTTTCAAATACGTAGATTTTCTCACTAAGTTTCTCTTACTTTTTACATTTCCTTCTTTCAAATTTGTGTTAATTCGTTCCAGTCTTACCTTTTTTTGTCGTCTAATTTGTTAAGGCAATCTTTCCTCAACCATCCCTCCAATCTGTTCACACTAGCTCGATATGATCTTTTTCCCGTTTTTTTTTAGCTTTAATCAATCTTTAATAACATTTCTTATTCTGTCGTACATCGACATTACATAATCTTCTCAGTGGATGCATTTCCAATGCATTTACTCGGCTCCTTTCATTCATATTCCACATCTACGTTTCAATGCCATACGTCAAGATGTTTAATTTTTAAAGTTATCATTAATTTACCGGTAACATATTTTGAGCCAAATATACTTTCTAACATTATGAAATTTTAAAATAAAAAATATCACATCCAAAAAAAATAGCTCATCCAACAATCTATCCCTTTGAAACCATAGTTTAATATTATATGAATGAATAAGATGGAAGTGTCTGTCTTGTGTTGTTTGCAGACGGGCCACTGCGTGGGGGCTAGTCATCTTTATAGAATGGGTATTGTGGCGAATCCCGGTTGCAAGTGTGGTCTGGATAATGAAACTATAGACTATGTATTTTTCGGTTCCCCTTTACGAGACAGATTTGATTTTCTAAAAGTCATATCTTTACCACATCCAATGAGTGTAGCGTTTCTTCTTTCTTCGAGGAACTTTTCCATTTACAGATCGATTGTTAATTTTTTTAAGCTTAATCAGTTGAAACTTTGAATTATCTCGAATAGTCATTTTTTTAAATTGGTTTTATTATATTAAATCACATAATTTCATAATAACTTTGATTTGGTGCCACAAATCATCCTAGTTTGGATGGATTGCCTAAAAAATAATATTTCTCTTATTTTTTTTAATGTATAGGCAATTCACAATTTTATTCGTATGATTCCTTTCCATACATATAAATTGGTTATTCGGGTATGGTGAAGAGCGTGACCGGTAGACAACTCTGTCTTCAACTCCATTGATTGAGTATGCGGGTTTAGAACCACTTGAGTAGGTACCTAACTCGGAATTTATCACCGCATGTGTTGGCAAACATCCTTGCACTTAAAGAGGTAATAACATTTTTACACTTCTAGCGCTTGTGAATATGGTTACCAGACTGGGAGTTTTTGTTTTCGGGAACCAATTAGAAAATGAACCTAAAACCCCGGGAGAGTATCAAGCGTCTTACCAACAAGGCCACGGAGATCGTTAACACTGTTAAAGTCAAAATAAAAATATAAGATAGTAAATAGTGAAACGTGGACATGGAAAAATATTGTAAGAAACTTTATAAAGGTTGTAGACATGCACTGAGAAAAATGCTTTAGGTGATTATGTATGACAATACGGAATGATTAGGAATGTATGTGAACTTAAAACTGGTGTATTAAGCGAGATGAAGATCACTTTGGGATGGTTTGGGGGTGTAGAACGAATTAATTATGAAAGACTTTCAAAAAAGTAAACAGTGCAAATATGTGTGGAAGGTGTGGTAGAACAATACCAAAGAGAGTATGTTTGGATAACGTAAAATTAAAAAAAGGTCGTGTTAAAAGTCAGAGAAACCGAAGGAGCTGTATGGATGTAGAAAAGGCAAAAGATATGTCTCGCGATACAAAAGTCTTGCGCTCTCTCATATCTACCTTCCTCGAAAGATGTATGGCGTGATGGTTTGTATCATCATCATCAGCTTACATTCATTCACTGCAGGATAAAGGTCTCTCCAATTTGTTTCCAAGAAATCCTGTCCGCGCGTTGCTGCAAAGTAATCGCTACTTGCTTACGTATTTCGTCCACCCAGCGTGCCTTTGGTCTTCTTACAGGCCTATTTCTTCATATTGGGTACCACTGAATTACTTCATACGTCCAATGATGGTTGGGCAATGTGCCCAGCTCCCTTTCATTTCAATATTTTTGTGACCTCGATAACATCATCAACTTTTGGTTAGGCGCGTATCCACTAATCGTGTTTGCTATCTTTGTTTTGTATAACCTAGCATTCACCTCTCCATGCTGCGTTGCGTTGTGTTGTCTGGAACTTTCGTATCATTTGCAAAGAAAGCGTCTATATTTCGCATCCTTATGTAAGTACTGGTAAAATGCATTGGTTAAATGTATTCCATTTGAGACAGTCTGGAAGATTGTTATTAAAATGTAGTTCAGTCGTCCAAAGGAACTCCAAGCTACTTTTGCCAACATTTGGTTCTAAATGCCAACTTACAGGATGAATATCATGGCTTAAGACTCAGTCACGCGTGGTATAGAGATATTGAACCAACTGAATGACACTGTTGATATATTTTCGGTACCGTCTAGCAGTATGAGAAGAATTCTGGCTGATATTCTTCCAAACGAATAAGCTAACTTTAGAAGCAGACTATTTGTGTAACAGGAGAAATCCGTGAAAATGGATAAAAAAAAATTTAAAAATAAAAATATGTATAGACTTAGCATGAAAAAATTATTCGATGGTTCTTTCCGATTTTTCATTATATGAAACCCCGTTGGATATTCTCATCAACCTAACAAACAGTGACTCTCAATTACATACATATGTATCATATATATTCCGCGAATCACACCCCTCACACTTCATGACTACAGATAGACCAAAACTTGACGAAATGACGCATAAAATATTTAGTATAGCTAGGTTGCCGTTACGTTCAACAGAGAGCGCTCCCATTATATCGTCTGTTTTATATACTTTTTTTATATTTATTATTTAACTATTTAATATTTATTATTCAATATTTAACATTCGAAATCAAAATGAAACTGTCAAAATTTCAAAGCAATCCGTGAAGAACTTTCGGAGATTGGAGATTTTTAATTAACGAACAGTTATATTTTTATTTATATAGATATTTAATATTATTTAATTATTTAATATTTAATATTAATTCCGAAACGTCGAAAATGCAATGTGACATAACTGTCAATGAGAATTGTTTAGTTTGCGTGTGTCGCTGCAGGGTGCGCTCCCATTATCTCGTCTGTTTTATATATTTTTTTATATACAACCGTATATAAAAAAATATATATAAACATGCTTGTATACAAATGCAACTTTTTGTCAGAATTTCAAAACAATCGGTGAAGAAATTTCGGAGATTAGAGATTTTCTATTAACGAACATTTATATTTTTATTAATATAGATTTTTAGACTTATTCTAGCTGCGTTCCATCCACATGGATCGATGTAACATTAGCTAGTTCGATGGTTTGTATACCATATATTTAATAAAGTCAATAAAATTTATAAAGAAAAAAATACAAAGTTTTTTTCCTCAACCAAAATAATATATCATTGCCGATAACAAATAAATCGATGATACTTGGAAACGTACATTCCAGTTAATACTTCGTTTCAAAATGCCATTTTGAAATTCAAGTATTTCTCTTACAAAAGGATAAACCCTCAATGTTCATAAATATGATAAATGCCTAGATTATCACAAATACACAAATTGAAAACGAAATATAAGCTTTGTGACATATTTATGGCTTGAGAAACGTTCACAAACTTTCGTTTTTTTTATATTTTTTTATTTCATAGTTCTTTGATATATTTATGAAAATATACACCTCGAAAAGAGTTTTATGTAGGGAAAAAAGTTAGCATAAAATATAAATTTGTGTTAACACGCACTTAGGAGAAACCTTGTGTTGGCATATTTCCTATAAGATATGGAGGAAATGGTTGAACGTGAAGATTTTTCGAATTCATTCACAATCCCGGAGTAAATTTGAGAGATAAAAAGGGCGGAATTATAACCTTCAGTTTCATCACAAAATAAATTTTAAGAAAATCAATACTACTCTCTTCCCTTTTAATATTAGGGGAAAACTCATTTTTATTTTATGAGTTCAATATTTTTTTTACATTACATTAACTGTTGGGTTTAAAAAAATAACTTTGATTCAAATCCAATGTCAATGATGCCGTAGACAGAGATAATTGAATATCATTTTTTGTCTGATTCTTTGCCACTTTCCTGCACTTTCCTATTTTCAAGACTTTTTATTCTTCCCTATTTCTCCACGTAACATCTATTTATTCTTTAAACTTTTTTATAACATACAAACTATTATATTTTACAGATTATTTATAGTTTAGGCATTAACATTGTAGAGGTTTAAAACCGTTGTAATTTGTTTTATCAAACACTGTTTATTCCACTTTTTGTGTGAATAAAGTGTTTGATAAAACAAATAACTATAGTACGAATATTTTGCTTTTTCCTAAATATTTCATAATTTATTCTATCTACTGTGCCAATCTAATCCAATAATGACCTCCGTAGCCTCAATGGTTCCTAATTAACATTCTTGACTTCAGCCCTTGATAGTTCCTAATATTTTCCGATGGTACCCAAAAAGGAAAAAAAAGTGTATCAGTCTGGTAAAAATACTCACACGCACCGAGGTTCTAACGCTAATGGCTCGATTGCTGGGACCGAATACAATATTATCTCCCGGCCACGCTTTTCAATATATAATCAACACTCAGCTAAATAAAGCAATGCGGATAGACAGTGATACTCCAAAATTAACTCATTTTACATGATTTCTAGTTCATGCAAACTTTTTGACTCCTAATCCTTGACGCGAAGGCACCTTAATGAAGAAGATGTGTCTTTATAACATGCTATCAATGAACATGCGTATTTCCTACCCTACTCCAACTTACCTTAGATCTCGAATACCGACTTATCTTAAACATCGATTTTCGAAGAACAACTCAGGAATGTGAACTCAGTAGATTCTTACCGTCAGCAATGGAATTGATCCTCGGTCGGAAATCTTCACTATGAAAATGATCCTTACATGCTTCTCCATTGATTTGATTTGCAACAAAGATTGTGATGTATCCTTAATTGTCTTTAATGCGGTCATGGTTTCAGTGCATACATCTTGTATAGTTGTGCTCTTGTAAAATGATCCAAACTGTCGGTCACGAATATCCAATATATTTAATCCCGAGAGAACTGAAAGGGATTCATCGGGCTACTCCTAAAGCTGTGTCATGGATGGAAAATCTGAACAACCGAGTTTAAGAAAGAAACTATACGGTGAAAGAAGAATAAGAATAAGGAATCGAAAGTTATATGCATGGTTAGAAAGGATTTGAGTTATGTTATCTCTGCCTACCCCGCAAGGAACACGGCAGGATGGTATGTATGTTCGACCCTCAGAATTCTATTCAAAATATAATTTTTTTATCTGAAAGCTCAGACACATAATAAAAATTGTTTTTTAAAAAAAATTGTTGCGAATTTTAAAAACCTTCGATAAATACACAGTATTTTTTTCTAATTGTTCAACTGCAGCAGTTGAAATTGACTCTGTTTTTTAATATTGAAATCGACTCTTAATTTTTAACATTAAAATCGACTTTTTGTTTTTAACATTAAAATCGGCTCATTGTTTTTATCACTGAAATTGACTCTTTGTTTTTAACATTGAAATCGGCTCTTCGTTTTTATCACTGAAATCGACTCTTGGTTTTTAACATTGAAATGGACTATTTACACTAAAATTTACTCTTTGTTTTTTTTTTTTTATTAAATTGCTATTTAAAAATCTTAATTCTTATGTACATAGACGAGTTTTCATAATAATATAATACAAGTACATATTCAAACTACCAACAGTTTTGTAAAGTAAGAAGAAATAATATAGTCTACCTATGGAAATAGTATTTAAAAAGAATTGCGGTTGTCTACTTTTCAACACAGTATGTTTTCTAAATGTAAGATTTTATCTGTTAATTTAATGTTTAAGATCATACCCGTAGCAAAACCCCGAATAATAAATAGTTTCATAACTTTTAGGGGTCGTAAAAGATTATTGGTTTTGTTTGCGCTCTACAATATGAGAAAATTTCATTTTACTTTCTAGTACACATTAAAATGAAGCGAGAATGATCATATTGGCATTGTTCACGAGACGTTCTAGTAAAATTTACCCACAGTTGGCTAGTTTTGGGTAAATTTGTGTATTACTTTGTAAACACACTTGTAGAAGATTATAAGGGACGGAGCCTATTTACGGAACGACCACAAAATCATGATATACTGGAGGCCTGTGGAGATGGGTTCATTAAAATCTACACCTTTTCAAAATACAACTTTACGCTAAACTCAACAAGTTCACAATTCATCTGACATGAAAAAGGGTTCAATATATATTTTGAAGTATAATAGTTTCTTGATTAAAATCATTACTGTGGAATAAAATATTGAGGTGACATGATGGAGAAATCAGAACTAGACTAATTACAATGTAAACCCTTTCAAACTCAACAAGTTCACAAATCATCTGACATAAAAAAGGGTTCTATACATATTTTAAAGTATAATAATTGGTCGATTACAATTATTACTATGTTGAGACGACATCTTGCGAAAAAAAAAGACTTATTTTAATCTAAAACTTTTCAATTTCAACAAGTTTAAAACTTACCTTATGTGCAAAAAGGTTTAATGTATATTTTGAAGTAGTTTATTCAGCGAAAATATTACTAGAGAATGAAACATTCAGGCGATATTGTTGAGAAAAACGAATTATACTCGTTAAAATTTACACCTTTTCAAACACAACGTTACACTTAACAAGTTCACAATTCGTCTGACATGAAAAAAGATTCAATATAGTTTTATTATCGAAAATATAGCTACAGGATAAATTATTGAGCGAGATTGTTGAGAAAACATAATTAGATTCATTCAAATCTACACCGTTTTTTTTTCAAACAAAACTTACACAAAGTTTTTTATATTTCAAAAATATCGAATTTCAAAAAACATATTCACAATTTATCTGACATGATAAGGGGTTCATATATATTTCAAGTAGTTTATGGATCGAAAATATTACTATGGAAAAATACTGAGACATCAAAACGTTTCTTCAAATGTTTTAAAACAGGAATGTAGGCTGGAAATATTTTACAGATAAACATCCAATTTTCTTCATATTCTAAATGAATTAAATGTCAATTTTGTCTCACAGGTATAAATTATGTAAAAAATACACTATTGAAATAATTGTTATCATATTTAAGAATTATCTTTAAGATAAATCACTTTAAAGACTACGTTGAATTATAAACGTTTTTATTGTGGAAATGGCTACTGTTTGAGCTTGAATAGCTGCATAATTTTGCAGCAAGCATAATTTGCATAAGCGACAGGCAATATCAAAGTGACAAAACCACCCTCTTTTAATAATGTAAATGATGCTTAAACTTTTTTCAAACTTTAAGCTTTTGTTTATACTAAAACTTTGTAATAAAATACAAGTATACGATAAAACTATTTCCGTATACAATTTTTTATATTTTAAAACTATTAATAAAAAACTTTTTAAATTAAACGTTATCCTAAATATATATTTTAAACGCATACGTCTGGTTTATTAATATCATTTATGTTAATAAAAATCTCCATAAATTATTTAAATATATTAATTATTCGTGAATCTATTTGCCTGAAATTTTTAGACTATTTAATGTGTTAACTTGGTCTGAAATATTTAAAATTTTGAACAGCGTGTTAAAAACTATTAATAAATTTGAATATACAAATTGAAACGACATTGTTAAATAAATTCAACGAATTCATATTAAATTCTCTTCCAAATCAAATTTTTATAGGTCTAAAAAAATAGCTTTTTAAATGTGTATTTATAATTTTAAAAATCACTAAAACAATATTAATTTGAGCAATGTAAATTAAAAGGCAAGATTTATTCACATTGAAATCATATTGATGTGATTGCCAGTAATAATTCGCAAGCTTAAAGTTCTGAACTCAAATATTAATTTTTTTACAAAAAAATATTTAATTTCTACATAGAATTTATTTGAATAAGAAATTTTATATAGCCTCAGGGTTTAATGAAGACAAATAATTGTTCATTTTACCAAGTCTCCTTAAAGTGCCCGCTTTAAAATTTAACTTTATTTTAAACTTAAATTTAAGTAAACACAATCGTGAGCTTAATGTCAGATTAAACTACATCCCGTCGTCTGAAAATAACAAGTCAAATACACAATTTTCAAGTATCACCTAAAGCGTTTTCAGAGTTTTTATTTATTTAAATAACTACTCAATATTATGTATTATGGCCTGTTCATAAGTATTAACAAATGTGGGGGAAGATTTTGTTTAAAACATTCCCCTAGGTTTCGTGCGTTACCAAACTCATTTTTTTAAATGTCAAATCTATTTATCGGTTAAAACTTAGTGGTGTATAGTTAACTGGTCTATCAATTAGTTTGTTGAATTGAATTTAACAGTATTAGATGGTAAATAAATTGATTTGTTAAAATTAAGTGAGCAAAATGAGATGGTCTTTCAATGAGTTTGTTGGATTAAATTGAACAGTATCAGGTGGTATATCAATTAGTTTGTTGAATTGAATTGTATTAGATGCTCTATCAATAAGTTTGTAGAATTAAATTGAACAGTATAAGATGAACTATCAATTAGTTTGTTGGATTGAATTGAATTGTATTAGTTGATCTATGAAATGGTTTTATGAATTCAAATAAACAGTATTATATAGTATGTCATTGAATTAACAGTTTAAGTTAAATAAAAATAAATAATCAAACAAATCGAATCTTTTTTTATAAATCGAAAAACTTTTTTTTTCCGAACTGACGTTTTAATTCCTAATTTTCATTATACTGACTTTCTAATGTATTTTATGATTTGTATATATCTTTAAATAAGCTAGGATCTACTATGAATACTAATAACGAACATTTAATTTTACTTTTAAAAAAATCTAAAATCCAATTATCGTATACCCCATCCCTGGCCAGTGCCGACTAACGTACAGAACCCGGCGGTAAGTAATACACTTCGGACTTAAGAAAGAGACTGTCGGCCATAATCGGCTAACTTCGACTTTGTAGAGCGTCGTCTCTGTCGCTTGACAACGACTGACAAATCGCGACGGAACACGTGTATGAATGACGGACACGACTCTCTACAAAGCCGAAGTTAGCCGATTATGGCCGACAGTCTTTCTTAACCATTCCTTCCCTGTGATGTGTAACTAGTACACATTGCTTCTAAAAACTTTAATATCTCTATAAATATAAAAAATACTGGGTTCAGATTTTAGGTATTCCTCTTTAATACATTTACGCGTTGAATGAAAAAAACAATATTAATAATAATTAGCACTTATCGGCCACATCAGAGATATTTTGTGAAAATCGGGAATAAATTCACCAATACAATCAAACGTGTGCCAGTGTGTGATTTAGGTATATTCATTCTTAAAAAACCGCTATGGGTGAGGAAGCGACGCTATTCATGTCTCACTCTCACTCTACTTCTGTATATGAGAACGCAAGAAATAGAATCTCAGTTCGGAGTTGTGTTTCTTCCTTCGAGGTATAACATACACAGTGTTAGTGTTTCCGTCCTGTCAGTAGCTTTGGGGCTTTCGTTCAAGGTGGTCGTTTCGCCCGTTTTGTGAACGACGACCGATGTTTTTTTTCATTTTTTCAGCAATTAAATTCCAATTATTATCACTTTTGATTTCAAATTTAATTAATTGAAGCGATTGGCTATGAATATTCTTATTTTTCTGATTTTAAATTGCTCATTTTTACATGTGTATTGATGTACAATATATTGAAGACACAGCACCGGAACGAGTGGATTTTTTAGCACAGGAAGGGAAAAGTTAAGCCCGATGTGTATTACTTACTGCCGGGTACTGTAGTGACTTTTGCAAACGTCGCCAGATTTAAACAAACTGACATACTTTGCTAATTTGTAACAAGATGTATTAATTTGTCATTATTGTTAGTTTTATGTAATGTATTTACCTAAATAACTTGCTATTTATTAGAATCGAGGCTTATATTAAAGTTGATAAAATAATTAAAATTACTTAACGTCGTTACAAGGTTGTATTGGGGCAAATTTGTGAAACGTCACAGGGACCATGCTACATTTTTTTAGTATAGGGAGTTTTGACACGAAGAGAAAAAGAAGAATTACATACATTTTTGTACTGTTCAACATTTCCGTTGTATTAAAGTAATCCAATTAAACAGAAATATGTTTTGTATCGTATTAAATTTTCGTTATTTACGAGTACAGTACAACCTGATGGATATATTATATTAGCATGTGACAATCTCTTTCAACCAATGAAAGAGATATTAAGGGAAAACTAGTCTGGAATACAGGTATCTTACCAACTAGACCACAGAGGTCAACCTTGTTGATTTTAATATAAATATATATATATATATATATATATATATATATATATATATATATATATATATATATATATATATATATATATATATATATATATATATATATATATATATATATATATATATATATATATATATATATAACAAAATATATGTTAAACCGCTTTGCTGATGCCACAACTATCCAGGTGGACGGTACACAGCTAGAACAAGTCCAACAATATATCTACTTAGGACAAAGTATTACATTTGAAGACTGTACTTTAAATGAAGTAAATAGAAGATCAAAACTAGCTTAGAGTTCCTTTGGACGACTAAACTACATCTTCAAGAGCAAGCTCCCAATCTGCCTCAAACGGAAAGTATTTAACCAGTGCATCTGGCCAGTACTAACATATGGATGCGAGACTTGGACTTTATCAGTACGAATGATACAAAAGCTCCAAACAACACAACGCAGCATGGAAAGGTGCATGCTAGGTTATACCAGAAGAGACCGAAAACGTAATGAGTGAATACGAGCCCAAACAAAGGTTGAAGACGTTATAGAGGTTGCAAAAAGACTCAAGTGGAAGTGGGCTGGACATATCGCCCGAGTAACAGATCATCGTTGGACGTATGAAGTAATCCAGTGGCACCCAATAGGTATAAAAAGGCCTGTAAGAAGACCTAAGTCGCGCTGGGTGGACGAAATACGTAAGCATGCAGGTATTAAGTGGCAGCAATGTGCAAAGGACAGGATTTTGTGGAGACAACTTGGAGAGGCCTACATCCTGCAGTGGATAGATACAGGCTGATGATGATGATGATGATGATATATATATATATATATATATATATATATATATATATATATATATATATATATATATATATATATATATATATATATATATATATATATGTATATAATACATACAATCATCACGCCGTGTCCCTTGTAAGGAAATAAAACAGATCTCCAAACTTTCCTCCCAAGTACTCGTACATAACTTTCGTCTCCTCCACATTCATACACATCGGAATGCACAAGCTTCTTTTATTAATACTTTTCACTTAATTTTTTTTTTAAATCCGATACATTTGATCCAGTAATGTTTTTTTCACTCTACCTCTTTTCACCGTTGTCATTCATTCTCTTTACATGCTCAAACCATGTGTTCAAACGATCTTAAAATTCTTTCTTTATTTTACTTAAAACATACATTTTATCCATACATTCATTTCCGTTGTCATTGTTTCACCTTCTTTCATGTATCAACTCATTTTTCGTATTAGTGTATACATCTCCACAGCATTAATCTAATTTTTATACTTCTAGTAATAAACGTTAAAAGGCTTTAAAAATCAGAGGCTTTTAGAATCATTTAATGATATCTGATACTTTTAAACTAAAGAAAACCCAAGGTTTTTTGGTTTTCTTTTTTTAATAAAAAACATTATATTTTATAGTCCGCTGAAAAAAGATGTTGGACTCAGATTATATTTTCGAGACTTTTTAAATTAAGCAATAATTCACTTGACAACTTCATTCAACTCAAGGAGTGGCGCAAGGATAATTTATTGTCCTGCGTTAAGTGATAAGTACTCGCTAGATTTTATTTTGGTCAAAACAAAGTCATGTAACATTACTCTTCTTAAAATATATCAAGTATTGGCTTGGATTAGGCCGAAGGATAAAAATAAGTATAATGCTGTGGAGATGTACGCACTAACAAACAAATACGGAGTATCAATGTATGAAAGAAAGTGAAACGAGACATCAGAAATAAATGCATGAAAAACTGGATATTTTAAGTAAGATAAAGAAAAGAGCTTTAATATGGTTTGAACATGTACAGATAATGAATGACTAAATAATTAAGTATCTTTTTTGGAAGATCACATTAAATTTATAATTATAGATGAACACTACACACGTGCACTTTTTTACATGTGATAATGGTTTAAATACTTGCGACAATGTAACTTCCTTAATTTATTTTTGTCTTATTATTAGTGAGAAGTGATTGCCAACGGGCAATAAGCACATAAAATTGTACAATAAAATGTTAAAATAAAAAATAAAAATACACCCTACTCCACTTAAAGTCATATGTTACTATCACATATCTAGTGTGAGGAGTTTGATTTCGCATGATGTTTCCAGTTGTAATTGAGTGTCACTGTTTGTCAGGTTGATGAGAATGTGCAACGTGATTTTATGTTATCGAAAATCGGAAAGAAGTATCGATTTATTTTTTCATGCTATATGTCCTTAGTGAGATAAAGGCAAAAGCCTAGTTTACTGGGAACACGACAAATGAAAGGCCACAAACCCAGATCCATTAAAGTTGTGTGTCCAAATTAAATTACCTGTCGTTTTTTCACAAATAATGTATATTTCATTGTCATGTGTAAAAAAAATCGATAGATTTATAAAGGATTCTTTGTAGTTCATCTTCTCATGGTATGTTTTCTGTCGATTTTATCAAATATGTTTGTCTAAACATATGCAGATGCAGCTTCTAATCTAATGGCCACCGCTCCAACCAGATGCTGCTTCTAATCTAATGGTCACAGCCCCAACCAACCTATTCTCGATTGTAATACTTTTAATCTGTCAGTAATAGTGGCTTCGAATTCCAAATTAGTGCACCCTTGATGATAGTCTACTCTCTACATAGCTCTATATAAATTATCCTTTTACTAGTTGTTTCATTACTGAGCCTTAGTAATGCAAGATTTGCGAGTAAAATGAAGACCGAAAAAAAATGGCTGGATCAAATGAAAAAGATTATAGAATACGGTTAAGTGAGAATTATGAATAATAGAAGGTTGTGCATGATGAGATGAATGAATGTGAAGGAGTCGAAAATTTTGCGTTAGGGTCTCTGCCTACCTCAAAAGAGACACGGCGTGATGATATGTATGTATATCATAAATGTATTTTCAGATTTTTTTAAACATCACTTCAAATCCGTTCTTAACGTGAATCAGATTGTATATGTAATTACTTATTTCTCGTATACCTCGCCATAACCAGAGTTGTCATGACTACGATAATAAATCATGATTGCCTTAGTTTAACTCTGCTCTCGCAGATTTTCTCCAATTTGTGCGACATTCAACCTCTTTTAAATATTTTAAGGGGTGAGTTATCACTGAGGTTCTAAAGTTTCCAACTTGAACAAGTTAGCGCTTTTGTAGATATAAATTGTTGGTCAGGGAATATAACCGTTAAAATGCAATACCTCTACCTTTAGTTGTAGGTCAGCTAGAACAAATAGGACACGAATATGTTAAAAATGGAATATCGCATGGTAATCAAGTACCTTTCAGAAGAAATTAAAATCCTGACGGAAATTAAACGATGTTGAGATGTTACCTATGTTTAATTTTCTCCGTAGACAGTATCTAAACGTCGAATAATTTATGTTGGTTTTATTTCCTATTTTTTTAAAGACACTTTTTTATAACTACGTGATATTTAATTTTTTAAATTTTAGAATATGAAGATGCAACACTTCTTCTATAGTATCTAGTTAACATATTTAACAATTTTTCTTCTCCGTCTCCATCCCAACTCACTGTCTGCAAAGACTGTTGGGGTCAGCTCTCCTCGTCCTCAGGTTGTATGCTCTTCTGTCCCGGACTACGTCCCTCAGGCCATGCCTCTGCACCAGGTTATCTTTTTGCACCACCCACAAATTCTTTGATTTTCGTCTGGTTGTTATTCGAGGAAGATCCATGGAGATTGCCTGGTTCACAATGTGATAGGGTGCTCTGCGTCCAACGTGCCCACACCATCTCAATCCATCCGCCTCTCCTCCATCTTACTGTTGATGTCTGTAACACCTTAGGCTTCCACGAATGTTAACATATAATTGATGGTAGATATATCAATTTTTCACTGAAACATTGCCGGACTGTGTATGAACGTAACCGGGGTAGTATCTGTTCATACACAATCTAACTTGTTAAATTGAAATCTCTTGGACCTTTGTGATATGTCATTTCCTTGATGGATCTGTCCAGTTGGGGATATTTGGTGTCTGGAAAGCATATTTCGAGAGATTATAGGATAGAGAAAAATATTTAGAGATCTATTACTCCGTGAAAAAAACTTTATAGTCCACTCAGCACTATTTGTTACCAATAAGTTAAACACCAAGACTTATATGAAACTGTTGCGCATAGTGGCATGCTAGTTTCCACTTTCACATATGGAAGCGAAGTTGTAACATTAAAAGAGTGTGATAATAGCAGAATATTTTTTTCTCTCTAGTCACCATCCTTATGGAGTGTATACCTTCACGATGAAGCCTGCACAATATTTCCACAACTATTTCTGTCTTCTGATGTCCACTCATGTGGACACGGTATCTTGGTCTCCTACCAGAACATCACCTATCATGACAGTCTTTTTAAGACTTGTGTCATCGCGTATCGGTATATATCTGATATTATCGTGTAGTATTCGAGATGTGGTGTTGGAGACAAATATTATGGATAAAAGGAAAACATACGAATCGTTATAACTGCAACTCCATATATATACTCGTTCCTCCACAATAACAGAATGAATAGGAGGGAAAAACTTTAGAAAGACTATCGAGTACTATGATGTAAGAGTTTGAAAGAATATGAAATAGTTAGGTAAAAGGCAACTGTTTGCTAAAGACGTACTTATAAGATAAATTAAGAAAGAAATCTTGAGATGATTTGACCATATTACCAAGTGTATGAGTTGAGAAAAATACAAAACAATTATAGATGTATGAAATGGGTGAATAGCGAAAATAGTTGACTGAAGAAAAAATGGAAAAAAATGTTGGAGAAATTTCAAATGAGGAAAAGGTGAGTTGCGTGAAAAATAAAAGAGCACTTATGTTTAAATGTATGGGTATGATGTGAGTAGAAAAACATAGAGATATGTCTTCTATACCTAACGTCAACAAGACAACTGAAAAGTTCAGTTCGATTCCACCATCACATAGACTGCAATGAGGAACAAAATAAATCACCATCAACACGATCGATAGTAGAAGAAATATTATTTATTTATCATGAACGTGATGTCACTTAGTGACAAAGAAACAACAACTCAAAGAGATTTCCCCTCCGGCGTAGACACACCTGAGAGATAAATAATAGTTGCAATGACGAACTTTAGGTCCGACGTCACGGGAGAATGAAAAATTTCTCGCAGTGCAATAAATTTACTTATACAGCGGCTTAAGGCCAGGAATTCAAACAGTCGAGCAAGTTGCCAATACTTTATCAGAAAACTTCAAACGGTCCTTTGACGCCACTAGATTGGAATAACTAATTGGTCTGAAGATATATCAATGTAAGACTGAATAGAGAACCTTTCGATAATCATTGACTCGATTACCATCGCAGTACCACACTTTTTTTATCTAAACCACGTCTCCACAAGTCGTGGTTGGTTTTCATCATAATGTTATCTATTGAGTCTTTACATTTAATAACGTAGCCGATTTTTTTCAGAATTTGAATCGTGTAGTCATGCAATGGTTTTATTGAATGGTTTAAAAACGTATAAAAAATAAATGAACATAACTTCAAATTAACGTTTTTTTTGCATATATCATAAAAAAATCTAAATCATCAATCAGTCTTTCAAATAAGGTGGTTTTTTTAATTCTTGAATAAAACACACAATGGGTTTTGATTTCAAAAAACTTTTTATTGGTTATTGAAGTATAATGTATGACATTTAAACACAAAAATAACAATATCCGTCAAATGTCCACCTCTTGCAGCTCCACAGATGTCCACTCTTTTGTCAAAATTTTCGATGACATTTTGGCATAATTGCGGTTCTAATTCACCAATTACGCGAATAATTTCGTCCTTCAGCTCAGGAAATGATCGGGGGTCATTCTTATAGACCTGATTTTTCACGTAACCTTAGAGAAAATAGTCCAACGGTGTCAGATCACATGATCTTGGTGGCCAATTAACATCACCGTTTCCGGAGATTACAATACATAAAATAATTCAACAATTTGAACGCGTTGTTGTATTGTATACGACTCCATTTTTATAAATATCATACATTACACTTCTCAAATGTCACAAGACCCAGGCAAGTACGCGACGCCATCTGTGTTTTATCCAAGAATTTAAAAAAAACGCTCAATTTCAAAGATCCTTTACTTTCTAAAATTTATTTAACACTCACAATAGTATTTTTTAACATAAAATATTTTTATTAAGTTCTCAATATGAATACAAACTGGATGTGTTACATTTTGGCACGGGTCTGAAAAAGGTAGGAATATTTCATGGAAAAATGAAAAAATTTCGAAAGACAATGTCGACTCAAATACGTCAATGGTTGATGACATTACACGACAGAATAGTTCGATTCTTCGGGATGTGGTGACCGATTGACCCGGGGGATGAAAATGTCTTTTGAATTTATAAATTAACATGTGAAAAGGAGAGCAATTTTAAAATTGAATTCAACAAATAGTTTATGTACAGCTTCACACGTACTTTTATATACGAGATAGTGTATTATATTTAGGTAGTGAAATAAATAATCTTGGTATAGTTTATTCCTTTTTACTCGTACTAGACGAATACATATGCTCGATAGAAATTTATTAAAAAATAATCAAGAAATGAAAAATAAGTATTTTTTTCATTTGAATAAGGGTTTTCGTTGAGTTTTGCAGCGTGGTTTGGCTTATGATGCCGGCGTTTCGAAATTGTTGCAGTTTTCATAACCAGGACTTACTCGTAGTCAACTTTGTCATACAAGTAAGTGGATGTACGCCGAATACCGCTGGTCTTCATCAAAGTCTCAACTGCAACGTGAGCGCATGTGTTCGTTCCAGTTCGCGACCGTTACATTAGCGCATAGTTCCTTTCCTCTACCAGAGAACGTGCGTGCGGCTTCCACAAATGTTGAAGTTGTTATTAATTTTCATTTTACTATCGCTTTGATTTGACGTTAAAGTACCATGGTAATTGGAGGCAAAATCCATCGTATCTGTTAAAATTGGATGTTTATACATTTATATTGGTCTCTTTGACTAATCGGGCGTGATAACTCTTAGGTTTGCCGAGTAAATTTAATTCAAATGAGTTCAAATTCGGTGGCCTGTCTCGATGAATATATTTTAAACGTAATTTACTATTCTACTTACTATGATTATGGAACGAACTTGGTGGCCAAGATTTATCAAATGTCCATCATCCTTATTTACGTTTAAGAGAGAATCGAAATGTGTTTTCATCATTTTTTCCTTTGCTTCGTCATATTAACCTTGAACGAGTTCTTTTTCTGTATTTCTACCATTATTGATAGAGATTAGACATTCGTTTATATTTTTCTTAAAGTATAACGAATATATAAAAATCCCTTTTTTGTAAAATTTCATGAATCTAATCTTTTAAAGTATCCAATATTAGCTGGTTGGCTGAAAACAATTACTGTATAGCAATAAGCCCACCAGATGTACCATGTTTAATAATCATGTACTCAGAATAATAAAAATAAAAATATCCCTATATACTATATGAATTGATTTTATAGATTATTTTTAAATGATCATGAAATGAAAAATATATTTAACTTAATTTGTCAATATTCTTGAAGTATTAATAGTATTAAAAATAATGCATTGCATAATCAACTGATTTATAAAGACCGATTTTGAAAGAAGGTGATGTAAAAAGTAAGAGAAATCGTAGGAGCTGTATGAGAAGATGTTTTGAAGGGGAAGAGGCGAAATATGTGTCGAGGTAGGAAAGTCTGGCACTTCATCCTCTCTGCGTACCCCAGCAGAGAAACGACGTGGTAGTATGTGTGAATATATTGACATTGTACCTAATTATTAATTATTATTACCTAACTTTGTTTTATGTGCTTATCGTTAAATTAGTCGGAAGTTCTATGTACCTGCATCACAGTTTGTAAAGTAAAAACAAACAGGGTTGTTTTGAATCCTCGCCAAGTTTCTAAACATTTTGTTCAATAGGTCAGCATATGAAGAGGGTTGATATAATTTTTTTGAAAAATGCCTTTTTTTTTTATTTGCACTCAATACATTATTTTGTACGAATTCAAAATTGGTCGTATATTTCCACTCAATTGCGATGATCATTAAAATTGGCTTTTCAGGTTGTGAAAAATGACATAAACTTCAAGTGTGAGTAAAAGTCATATTTTTTTATTTTTAGTATTATGAATTTTTTTAACAAATTTTGTTTTAAAAAAGTTATTTTTAATTTAGACTTTCGATAATTTCAAATGATTTTTTTAATACTGTATTTAGTTAAGTTAATAAGACACCTTTCTTCGGTGTTTGAATTGTGTTAATTGCGAGTTTGAATTCTGTTAATGACGACCTCCGTGGCCTGGTAGTAAGACACTTGTCTGCCGATCCGTAGGCTGCGAGTTCGATCCCCGCTGGAACCCAGATTTTTTAAAAATAGGATTCCAGTCTGGTTTTCACTTAGGGCGTATAAAACATATTTCTGGTTGGTTGGAAGAGATTTCTACATGGCAATAAATTTGCCAGGTTAAAATGAAATAAAAATAAAAAAAACTTCAATGTACGATCAATTTCAACTATTGAACTCTCGAGTCTTATATTTTCTTCTTTCAAAATGTAATTTGCTTGATTCAACCACACTTTTATTGGTCTACCACACATTTCACACAAATGTCCACTGTATGCTTGTTTTTAGTATTTTCTGTTTTGATAGTCTTTCTTCATTCATTCGCTCTACGTGTCCAAGCCATCTCAGAATAGTCTAATGGATTTTGCTCAACATATCAACCTTACGTTTACACTCATCCTTAATCACTTCATGCCGTATTCTGGCATACATAGTTACCCCATGTATTCTTCTAAGTACACGCATTTCTACAGTATTTATTAGACTATGTTCAGTACTTGTCTTGGTCCACGTTTCTTTCTCATAAATCAACGTTGGTACTAAAATACTGTCGTGGACTATCAACGTTGTAGATTTTTATTCTGTTCGATTCAAGTATATAGGTTGTAGTGCCCTAATGACTTTGTTTCCAATCGCTACTCACTGTTCGATATCCCTCGTAACTCCCTGTAGGTACTACTCAACTTGCTTTAATCTTTCATTACTCATACATGTATTAAATTTACTTTCGTTTCACTGTTTCCTATCACCATGGCTTAATAAGGTATGATTATCGAAATAGTCTGATGTTTTCACTTTAAGTGTTATTTTAGAAGTATTACATATAAAAGGGTTAGGAATGAAATTTTATTTTAGATAACCCTTTTATGGCGTCAGCACGTAATGAATTCAGCACTTTCGTACGGCAAATTTGTATCGAAAAAGTTCCGTTTGTAGTTGTGAATAGGACGGTCGCGTGTCTGAATAATATACGGCCCGAGGGTACAAAAGAACTTATCTTTCGGAAGGATTATTCGTTATGCAAAAATCCAAAATGGTCACACAAAAGGGACATCAAAATCACAAAACAAATCTAAATAAACTTGGACCGAACGTCGCAGAAGGCTAGTAAAACAAAAAAAAACTAAAGGGTCCTATGGACATATCGTATTTTTCAATTTATTTTTGGGTTTTTACATTCAAAAGAACTGTTGTTTCTTTATTTTTTGGGCAAGCGGACTTTGTGAATAGAAACTTCATGAAGAGAAAACTTTGTTCTACGAATCCGGTATGTGGAAAACTAATAACATTATATTTACATTTGACGAACTCCGTGGTCCGGTTGTTTAAATGCATGTCTTTCGACCTGGGGATTGAGGGTTCTATATCCGCTAGAAACCAGATTTTAGAAAAATAAAAAAGAGTCTCGAACGTCACAAACCCAAGCAAGTTCGCGACGCCATCTGTGTTTTATCCAAGAATAATAAAAAAAAACGCTCAATTCGAAAGAGCCCTTTATATACTCAGTTGCAAAAAAAATCGTTGCTTCATGGAGCTTGTGAAAGGTCAAACTATAAACTTCAAAACTTTGAAAACTAAAACCTTCGTCACATGCTTGAATTGGTATGGACAGAGTATTAAGTGCTTTTGAGTAAAATGACAAACAATATCAACGAAGTAACTTCAAATAACAATAACAGCGTAAAAGTTACGATAGCTTTTTACTCGTCGAACTGATCTCGTTGTTAGAATAATATTATTAAACAATCTACTTTTCGTGGAGTTATACAACTTCTTACTTCAATCAGAAAATTGGTTTTGGATAACTTATGACGACAAAACAAAATTCAAACAAATCATTTCTAAGAATTATCTACCTTTTTAAGTATTGAGGTGCATGTCTGTATGGTAACACACTAACCTTACGTGCGTAAGGTCGCCGATTCAATCTCAGCGCCGGGCTACTCACTTTTTTTAATGACACAGGTTTTTTTTCCGCCTAGTATTTGAGTTTATAAGGATACCTACGATTACTGTCATGTATTTTCTTTCAAAAATAAAAAAAAACATGCCAATGTGCTCCAATTTCCATTTCGTGTACCATCGGATCCAGTACAGCGATAGGGCTTGTGAATTTGTTATTTCACTCACTTAAAAAGAAGAAAAAAACAAAACTTCACGGCACAACTTTGCTTTCCAACTGAATTTACGCTGGAATGGCGAGGGGATCCTCGGCTACGAGTCCCAGCTGTATTAATTATGAATCATTGGGCATTCAAATGATCCATTGAGATTATTTTTGTGTTGAGAAGGAAAACTTTTTTTACTTGTTTTGATCTAATAAAACGTAAAATATAAATTAAGGAGAATGTCAAAACGACAAGACAACATCCAACATATGAGACTTAAGCTACTCGAGAAATTTGAAAAAAATCTTTTTTTTTTGCATATTCTTAAAGTTTAGACCTTTAAAAATATGTTCTCGAAAGGAAATTTTAAAATTCTTAATGTTTACGAAGTTATATCTATAAATGAGACACACCGGAATGACTCGGACAACCATCTCAAAATTGTAAACGCGTTTTTCTCGAAACGAGTACTTTTTTCGACCTGGTTGACATAAAATCTCAAGTTTTATCCAACCGATTCCCTTCAAATTTGTTATTAACTTTAATAAATATTTTTATATCGTCCCTACCTTAAAAGATTGAAAAAACATTTTTTTACTATTTTTAAGAAATTAAAAATTTGAAAAAAAAGGTTAAAAAAATTATTAAATGAACTTTTTTTCAGACAGCAGCCTTTTACGAATTATTTTTTTTTTTGGTACCAACTATAACGACATAATTTTCCATTAAGAAATTGTGTATAATTTTTGTTTTTAATTTACGAAAGGGTGTCAATCATGTCGACCAGCTTACTCTCTTTTTTTACGACAAGATATACTCGTAATAGCTGATAACATCTAGAATAATTTCTTTTTTTCAAAAATTTTTTGTATATTCTCAAAAAATGTAAACGAAGAATATATTTAGTTTTTTTTTTATTTAATCTGAAAAAACGCCCGAAGTTCACGCCTCTAGAGTAGAATACACGCTTAAGGTATACAACACGAAAATAAATGTTGTTATACGAGTATATTGAACAAATTCGTAAAATACATTAACACACTTGCCAAAAATACAAACTACAGAAAAATAAACGAGTCTTACGGTCATAGGAAGATTATAGAATGCACCCGAAAAAAATATAGTATAATTCATGAGTACGGTAAAACAATATTCAAAAAGTGTTCAATTAAAATTAAACATTATTTTATATTGAATAATTTACTATGATTATTCTTACAAATATTTCAAACATTTTTCAACGATTTTACTTACAATTAATTTCCTTCTTCTTTTTGCTTTTACCATAAGTAAGACCTGAGTCTATCGTCATTAGGACAGCCTCTCTTAAGATCTTGACTCGGGTCAGCAGGTATTTCAGTGTCTGGTGTCTCTTAATGTCTCCTACGGTATCTATCCCATCTCACAATATCGTATACTGTACATATTTCTCGCAAACGGGAGTTTCTAGCTTCATCTCAAAAGTATTTTGCCTGCAATTACTCGGAACGTCTTAATTTTATTGGTTCTGAGAATAATTTTTGTTTTTGTTGTATCTTCTAAAATTTTGTTATTGATATCCAAATTCATTCTTATAATTTATTCACAATTCATTTTTTCATTTTTTTTTTTTTTTTTTTTTTTTTTTTTTTTTTTTTTTTTTTTTTTTTTCACCCATTCAATATAAAACAGTGTGTGACGACACAAATTTATGTATATTTGTATTTAATATTATGTACATATCATCATATTTATATATGTATTTAATCGTTTATAATTTCTCATAATCATTCATAAAATCAAAACAATTACCACAAACCTATCCTTTCCCGATTCCCAAAAAGATCCAAAAATTTCCAATAAATATCTTAACAGTCAGAACTTATCCGATGAAGGAGTAGGGTGTCCTACCATCGGACCGAAACTCCGAACAAGCTATCCATCACTAGTTAATCATTAAATATTTTATTTTTACTTAAACTTCATTTTATTGGTTCTGAGAATGATTTTTTTTTGTTGTATCTTCTAAAATTTTGTTATTGATATCCAATTAATCATTAAATATTTTATTGATTTTAAACTTCATTTTATTGGTTCTGAGAATGATTTTTGTTTTTGTTGTATCTTCTAAAATTTTGTTATTGATATCCAATTAATCATTAAATATTTTATTTATAACCTAATTTAACCTTAATTTTATTGGTTCTGAGAATGATTTTTTTTTGTTGTATCTTCTAAAATTTTGTTATTGATATCCAATTAATCAATAAAAAATGTATTTATTTGAAACTTCATTTCATTGCTTCTGAGGATATTTTTTGTTCTTGTTGTATGTCCTCTAATTGAGTTATTGATATCAAATTAATCAATATTTTTTTTATTTATTTGAAACTTCATTTTATTGAGTTGTTGATCTCCAATTTTACTTGAAATATTTTATTTATTTCAAACATCATTTTATTGGTCCTGAGCATTTTTTTTTATTTTGTTGGATCTGTTATAATTGAGTTATCGATTTTCAATTGAACATTAAGTATTTTATATACGAGGCGTATCCAGAAAATAAGTGTACTGAGGCTCTCACGACCGGATGGATTTTATTTTCGACATGTTGGCTACACTTCCGTGTAGCCTGACCCTTCCCCTCCGCAACGAGACCGGTTCGAAGTCAGTACGTTGATAAGTGTCAACGCGACAACACGTTTCGTGAAAAATGTCAATCCAATCTCCCGCCAAGTGCGAAATACGCGGCGTCATCCGTTATCTCGTTTGGAAGGGAAAACCTCCGGTTGAGGTTTATAATGAGGTGAAAACTGCATATGGTGATAAAGCTATGAATCGTACGAGTGTGTACAAGTGGTGTTGCTAGTTTAAAAACGGTCGTACGTCTGTGCATGATGATCAGAGGAGCGGAAGACCTTCAATTGTGACTGACGAAATTGTTTTGGGACTGTCAAGGCATAATTTTAATTGAATATATGCCTCAAGGGGAGACCATCAACTCTGCAAGATACTGTGAGACCCTAAAAAAATTGCGGAGGGCGATTCAGAACAAAAGGAGAGGCATGCTGACAAAGGCAGTCTGCCTGCTGCACGACAATGCCAGACCACACACGGCCGACGCCACGAAGGAACTGCTCGCCTCGTTTAAATGGGATGTCCTGAACCATCCCGCGCATTCCCCTGACCTAGCACCTTCAGATTACTATCTCTTTACCTCCCTGAAGCTGCGCATGGGGGGGAAAAGGTTTTCAACCGACGAGGATGTAAAGGAGGAGGTGGAGAAGTGGACGGAGGGGTTGGCGGGTAACTACTTCGAGGAAGGCATCAAAAAGTTGAATGGCGACTATGTCGAAAAATAGCTTACATATGTACTACGGTAACCACGTAATTTTTTTGTTTAAATAAAAAAAATTGTAGCCTACAAAAATTCAGTACACTTACTTTCTGGACTTACCTAGTATTATAAAGAAAAAAATGGAAAAATTCAGAGAAATCATCGGAACTGTATAAAAAAGTGTACGGATGTAGAAAATGCGAAAGATGTATGTCACGATTGGAAAGGCTCTTTTGTCTCTGTCAATTCTAACAGAATGTCAGTGAGATGATACTCGTATATGTATGCAGCGGCGGCTGGTACCGAGGTGCGCTGGTGCGCTAAGCACCAACGCACCTCGAGACGCTGAGCGAATATGAAATATCGCTATCTCACGGTTTACTGTATGTCTCTGCCCTATATGAATTTGCGCTCCGTCCGGTGCGTATTGAAGATCGCTCCGGTAGTATTGGCAAACTTGGCCGGTCAATTTGAAAGGAATATTTTTTTAAATTTTACTTAAATTTTTTTTAAATTTTCTATTAAATAAAAATACTCGTACTATTTGTCAGTATTCTTATACATATTTAATCTATACAAATATTCAACATTTTTGGAAGTCATGTTTGCGAATATATAATTTAATTATTGCGAATTATTTATCCGGTTCAGCGCACCAACGCACCTCCAGACCAGCCGCTGCTGTATGTATGTATTATATTTTAGTGCAACATCATATATATAAATATACTGTGATATCCAAGTAAAAATGTTTTCAATCTCTAAACATATTATATGAACTACTCCAAACAACTGAAATAAATTCAATACTTACGAAACACAATTAATGGCCGCATGTAAATATGTATTAACTTGTAGAAAGTTTTGGTGCACCAGTGCTAGATCTAAACCGCTGAGATGTAACACTGAAGGAGCAGTCACTCTAGAGAAAGCGGTCGTGGGGGATGTCAAATAATACTGTGGCTTTAGTACTGCGATGCAAATGGGAATGGAGAACTACATTTCGATGTCTTAAAGCAGCTGTAATTAATTAAATTTTCAATCCTTTCATCACTCATTGTCATTGTAAAGGATCTTTCAAATTGAGTGGTTTTTTAAATTCTATTTTTTTATTTCTTGAATAAAATACGCAACTTGTTTTGATTTCAAAAAACTTTTTATTGGTCATTGAAGTGTAATGTATGGCATTTAAACACACAAAAACAATATCTGCCAAATGTCCACCTATTGCAGCTCCACAAATGTCCATTCTTTTATCAAAATTTTCGATGACATTTTGGCATAATTGCGGTTCTAACTCGCCAATAGCGCGAATAATTTCGTCCTTCAGCTCAGGAATTGATCGGGGGTCATTCTTATAGACATTGTAATTTATTTTTAACAAACACTGTTTATTCCACTTTTTTATGACGGTATAACCCTACCGGTTTCAAGGCTTTCACCTCATCTTCAGGGGAGCGCAAACAAGACTAAATGCTAAAAAGTGGAATAAACAGTGTTTGTTAAAAATAAATTACAATGTCTTTAAACCTCCACAACGTTAATGCCTTAACTATAAACAACATTCTTATAGACCTGATTTTTCACGTAACCTTAGAGAAAATAGTCCAACGGTGTCAGATCACATGATCTTGGTGGCCAATTAACATCGCCGTTTCCGGAGATTACAATACATAAAATAATTCAACAATATGAACGCGTTGTTGTATTGTATGGGATTCCATTTTTATAAATGTCATACATATTATTCTCAAATGTCACAAGACCCAGGCAAGTTCCCGACGCCATCTGTGTTTTATGCAAGAATTAAAAACCTCTCAATTTGAAAGATCCTTTACTTTGTTTAAAAAAATACAAAAAACTGAAAGAAAAAGTATTAAATTAGAAATACACTTTTTTTAACTCTATAAAATGCAATCAGATAAATAATGATAGTACGTACATACGATCACGACATTTTCCTGTCGGAGTAGACGGAGCGGACCTAGCGCCAGACTTTCCTGTCTCGCCACACATCCTCCTTCTCTTCTACACGTTCTCATACAACCCTTATGATTTCTCGGACTCCATGATTCCTACTTTTAAAATATGTTATATGTTAATTAACTTGATCTAACCATATTTGGTTTATCTTCCTCAATCATACCTTCCAGTTACATTCTCAGTTTATTTATATATTTATTTTAGTATTTCTTCATTCATTCGTTCTATTTGCCCAAACCATATCAGTGTATTCTTCTTCATTTTACTCAACATATCAGCTTTATGTTCATATTTCTCATGATCACTTCATTCCGTAATGTATCATACATTTTCACTTCATGTATTATTCTCAGTGCACGCATTTACGTAGCAATTATTCGGCTCCTTTTATTTTTTTCCACGTCCACGTGTCACTTCAATACATCGAAGATGTTACTAAATTCTGTTGTGGATTATCATCTTGGCAGATGAATGACAATCTTTATGTATTTTGATTTTAAGGTGGTATTCTCATTTCATGGGCCAAAAAATCGACGATGTTTAAGAGTTTTTTTTTCAGTGAACAAATTATTTTTTTTAAATTGTTGTTGTTGCTAGACATATTTATTTATCTTTTATGATCTTTTATTTATTTATCATTTAAAAAATAATATTTTTATTATTGTTATTAAGTCGGTAGTAAAGCCGCCCATATGTTACATGGAGGGGGTCCATTATGCCCATAATTGTGGCTGTTGTACAAGTCTGAAAATTTAAAAAAATGTTTTACTCAGAAAGCTTGTGGCTATAGCTGGTGCTGGTAAAAAAATGGTGGCTTGTTGAAATTAAAAATTCATTTTTTTTGTCTTTAGAGTTAAAATATGGAAAAAATTAATCGATTGAAATAGTTCTAGTACCGGCAATAGAAAGATGTATAACAAAGAGAATAAGTACTTATTCATTAAAATTAGTTTTGAAATTATTATCGGTAATAGTTTAAAAAAATTCATTTTTCAGGAAACGCGTTTAAAGTTTCAAGTGCGATTTTTACACGAATTAAAGTAAATATTTTCAACTTACTGTTAATCAGCAATTCCAGAGCCATATAAACTTGTTCAAAAATCCCGACAAATTAAATATCAATTCATCATTCCAAGAAATCCTGTTGGACGAGAATTCTTGAAAAATAAGGCTGCTGCCATAACAATAGACGACCCGAAAGCTGCAAAGTCCAGATCATTTTTCGACCGGCGCGCTCGACTATAAACCCTATAACTTTTTGAATTTTCAAGATCTTACTGGAAATGATTCAGAAAGGACTAAAAAAAATGAAAAAAAAAATACCGATTTAAAAAAAAATTCAATTGAGAAAACCCCCTTAAAACGTACTCAAATATACAAAGCAAAGAGTGGAAGGTATCTTAGCGCAAAACTAAGGAAAGTGTGGTTGAATTATGTGTACACTTTTTAAAGAAAGATATGTCCGAAAAATTTGAGAGATTGTATAACAAAGTGCATGGATGTAGAAGAGGTGATAGAGGTGTGTCGCGATGGAAAAATATTTTGCTCTCACTTACCCCCAACAAGGAAACGGCGTGATGGTATATACGTTATATAAATCATAATTTATAAACATGACAATACATTGCAGTTTCAAAACAATTAATTATAAATATTTATAAAAAAAATTTTTATTTAAAATAAAAAATATGACAAAATAATTTTAAACGAAAATTTTCGTAAAAATATCAATGATTAAATATTATTGATAATGATAAAAAAGGAAAATGTATAAAGCGCTGTTTAGAGAGCAAAATTCTCCTCAAGGACGTTCTAACTCAGGATTTAAACCCATTTGTAAATTTTGATAATTTCGATAGGAGACAAACCATACTACACATGACCACCAACGGCAAAATCTTTATTATAATACCCTATTGGATTGATTTGGAACAACCCATTTATAAGCTGAAATAGGAATCTATCTCAAAGTTCTGCTTCTCTCTGAAGGAATATCTTTCAGACAGATTTGAATGATACAATTGAGACATCCCTTTAAAGGAATGAACACAAAGAGACACAGTTTAAAATCAATCCGTTCGCGACACTTCTAGAATATCCGTGTAGACATTTTAGATATCGATCAATATGCCATTATTCATGAATACCATATATCAGCCTAGCAGCTGCATTGAATACAGACTGAGTTTTAAAAATGTATGAATCAGGCAAATCAGAATAATAGAGTTACAATAACCCACCCAGTCTCGACACAGCAAATGAATTAACTATGGTTTTTATTTCCCTTGTTGGTAGATATACGAGTATGTCGATTTACCACTTTGCGAATTTCCGTTTTCAAAACAATGAAAGGTTTCTCACTTTCGATGAATTGCGCATGACTGCAACCTGCTCACAGTTGGTTTACTGAACCGCAACTTTCTCAACGACATACTCGTATATGTAAAATTCACCATTCCACGCGATTCAGTCGCGCACAACCATCACCCGCACGCGGCTAGTCGCAAGAAACAAAACTCCTTAGATCTGAATCCTTTTTATGTTGTATGGTATATTCATTTATTATACATACGTTACATCGTCGTTTTCAATACAATCAAGCGGTACATCTTCGTACCGATTTGCTACTTCAATCTATTGCTAAGGTTACATCACTCCCTCTTCAAGCGAGTAGGTCCTGGGGTTTCTCTCGAATGGTCTCGCACAGTCCTTTTATCTACCGATTTTGTCCTCGCACAGTCCTTTTATCTACCAATCTCAAATCCTAAAGTTTGTGGCAGACTGCCGTTGCCTCATGACTTGTGTTTAAATGTTTTATCGACTATAAACAACCGAGGCATCTCCAATCAGGCTCACATCGGCACGCCTTCGCACTAATTGGCTACTCCGATCCAGTGGCGACAAAGGATAGTTTAGCTGGATTCGAAGTTTTCTGGAAAAAAACTGACAACTTGCTCGGCTATTTAAGCTCTAGCCCTTAATTCGCTCTATATTTACTGCGCTGCAAACCATATTAATTTTCCCGTGTTGTCGAACCTTAAATCCGCAGTTGTTATGTTTATTGTAATTTATTTTTATCAAACACTATTTATTCCACTTTTTGTAACGGTATAACCCTACCGGTTTCAAGGCTTTCGCCTCATCTTCAGGGGAGCACGAACAAGACTAAATTCCGTTCGAACTGGTACCGATATACAAGCTTCAATGGTTGGGGACTGAGGGGTAAGGGAGGCATGGGACGATTTCGGCCAAGAGCGGAGAGATTTTTGGGATATAACTGTTTACCAGATGTTCGGACCGATGTACTGACTTAGAAATTTCTAGGGCCTCTAATCTGTCCAATTTATTTCCGTTACTACTGATATGTAAGAATTTGGCATCATCGATAGAAAAAGTATGGTTTTCACAGTGACAATGATTAGCCATTTCAGAATAAATTAGAGGATTTGTTATGTTTATGTTCATTCTCAGTCATACCGCCAACGGAGGAGGTCCTTTTGGGCAGTACCATCTTCGTCACTTATTGAGATCGCGCTCATAATAATTAAATAAGATTTAAATTTTCAATGTAGACTTTTATTATCCCCCATAATAGCGTGGGAGTTGTAGAATCGAACTATACATTAGTTGCAGTTTGTGTTAAACAAATTTTTACTCTCTCTTTCAAATAAAATTAACTTATAAAACCAAAATTAATATTTCTATAACTCTTTTAATTCTTTGAAAAATTATTCGACAACTAAATCAAATATTTCTTTCACAAAGTATTGCTTCTCGAATAATCTAAAATATCTTTAATATAACTTTTCAAGCAGAAACTTTTCCTAATGTATTCACAATCCTCATAAACAATATTTTATATCCAAAAGTTTTTGTAACGTTTCGGAATAGATTGTCATAATGTATTTTTTTTCCTCATTCAAGAGACAGGGAATTTTGATAATGATTCATGAAAGTAGTGTTTATAAAACAGAAAGAATTTTCTCAAATGAAAACTTCATGTATGAAAATGAACATAAAAAAATCGGAACTGTAATGAATTTATTTTCAGCAAATTAATTTCAATTCTTAAATATACAGTTTAGTTGTGTTAAAATTGAAACTTTTGCTTTATCATTTAGAACATTTTCTTGTTTTTTTTAAGCATTTACTATACAGCTCTTATTATATTGTACTTTTTTCAAATAAAACATGTCACGTTTATTTTATATTTGAGGAGATATTTACATTTTGTCCTTTCTCTGTGAAATTTTCATAGTAGATAAAATACCTACAAATTTTTGTGCGTTTTTATTTTCTTTTACTTTGAATTCGTGTATTCTGTATAAACGTACACAATAATTCAGATTATCGAGGGAATGGTTTTATAATTTGACTATCTCCGTAGTCTAGTTCGTAAAATTCCTGCTTTACACCCCAGAGATTATGGTCTCAATTCCCGTTGGTATCCAGATTTTTGAAAAATGTTTCCTGTCTTGTTTAAAAATATTTCAAATCCGGTCATTATTTGAAGTTTCTATAAACATATTTTATAGTCGGCTGGAAGATAATAACACAAAGCAATAAACCCACATGGTTATACTATAAAAATCGAAAGTGTAATACAATATTAAATTATTTCTTATAATTACGTTGTAATCTTGCCAACCCTTTACTCACCATCATGCAAGTTTTAAACTATTTCAGCTTAGTTTTTTGCGATTTTTTTTTTCAAAATCAGCGTATTCGAGGTATATCATCAAAAAAGCCTTTTTTTCAAATCACCTGGTTTTCCTTTCTTTTGTAGATATAATTTAAAAATATTCATTAACTTGAATTTCTTTACTTTTACTTTAATTGACATGGAACATTAATAACATAATTTTATAATATATATTCTCTTTAAATTGAGATTATGTAGTTTAAACTCTGCATAACATTATTTTAAAATATTTATTTACCATACAATTATTATATTATTTGAGCATTAAAAATATACAGTAAATATTTTAGCCTCCCGAACTTCCAAATTATCTTTTTTTACACTTTTTATGGAATTATTGTACTTTTTTTTTTTGATAAATCTAATTCCAAAAATTCCTTCACACATTTTCCGGTCTTATGTTTTCATTTCATGATTTTAACTATTTACTACTTAATCTATTTTGATACTTAATTAAAAACTTAATTAGTATAGCAAAATTGAAGGGTGTATGTTTAATATTCTATGATTGAAAAGCCATATTACCTTTATATAATATATACGGCTTTGGATAATATTTATTCTATTCTTTATTGATTGGTTATTACTACTTAATTTGATTTATCAAACGTTCATTTCGTACTGTTTGAATAAATTTACTAAGAAAACTATATTAATAAATATGAACGTATCAATGCTACTTGAAATCCAGCTTTTACAAATTTTTGACCTTTTATTCATGATAAAGAAAATACACCAAAACGTAAACACCAAGTATTAAGTAAATTGAAATTGATTCATATTTTATCTAGCGTGCTCCTCCTTCATTTATCTTGTTTTTTTTATGCTTGTGGGTAAGACAAGATACCCTTAACTTGATATTTTATTATGCTTGTGGGTAAGACAAGATACCTTTAACTTGATATTTTATTATGCTTGTGGGTAAGACAAGATACCCTTAACTTGATATTTTATTATGCTTGTGGGTAAGACAAGATACCCTTAACTTGATATTTTTTAGGAAGTCTGAAATTACAAACAGAGAAATAAAGAACATTATACAACGATAAAATTTTAGGTAGAGTTAAAAGTTATTTACATTTTAATTACAAATTACAACAATAAAATAATGCTGAAATACCTGAAACATGTTATATTAAGTAATGAAAAATATGAATTCTAGCAGTTACAATAGTAGTCAAAATGAAAAGATACATAAATAAATATCATCACACCGTGTCCCCTACGAAATAGACGTACATAACTTCTCCACGTTCATACATCTCGTCATGCGCAATTTTCTATTATTCATACTTCTCTCTTTACGTTATTTTAAAATCTGGTCCATTTGATCCAGTCATGTATTCCTCGGTGTAGGTATATCTTACATTTCTGACTCGTATACTTGTTAAGTCATTCTTTCGTCAATTATTATATCCACATGTATAAAACTTCATTTTGCTTAAAACGTTAATTTTATGTTTTTTTTTTACCTTGCTTCATAGATCGACACTTTTTTCTAGTGCACACATCTCCACAGTATTAATCTTAAGCCGTGTATCGATTACGCGCAGCAAACCATTGAACATTGGCTCGCGCGGCAGCCTCGCTTGATGGAGACTGAGTTGCCGCGCGAGCCAAGGCGAACAAACATTGGCTCGCTCAAACGTGCCGTGCGACGATCCGATGGCTGTCGGTATTTAGGCGCGCGGCAAAGAGAGCTAGATTACGGCTCGTGCTCGGTTGAGACGGGCATTTAATTATTTGAGTTGGCTCGCGCGGCAAAGCGACAAGATGGATAGTGAAAAGTGGCGCTATTTGATTCAGTTGTACGGCTCTAAGGAGCTTCTGTGGAATAGTAAGATAAAAGATTACCACAACCAATCGCTAAGGCAAGATGCGTGGAGGGAGGGAGGGAAGCTCCGTATTAAGCTTACCTATTACCGACTTGAAAAAGAAAATGACCGCGCTTCTCGTGTCATACAGTAGAGTTAGATTCAGGTTTATTTCTCCAAGCTCCTGGTATAAGTTCCCCTCACTCTCACTATCCAAAGATCCAGGCGGCATATAAAGTAATCGTGTACGTGGTGTTTTTCTCAAAAAGTTATGCAAACGTATAGTGGCTAGAACAATTTAAGTTACTGTTTTTGGTTCCAACAACATAGGCTTCCATAATACTCTAAAAACTGAGCTGAGCTCGAGATAGTCGGTAATTGAAGATTCTTACCTGAGAACCTCTTTCTGGTTCTCCATGAAATAGTTTCATTGTGTATTCATTGAGTGCAAAAGCCTTGTCACCCAGAATTACATACGGCACTGTAACAGCATGTGGGAGCCGTTTTGCCGCGCGCAGCAGGCGATACGTAGCCGGATCGTCTGCCGCGCGCGGCAGACGATCCGGCTACGTATCGCCTGCAAATAAACGGTCGAACATGGCTCGCGCGGCAGCCGCGCGTCATCGATAAACGGCTTTACATTCATATTCTGCTTAATCCAAGTTTCACATCCATAAATCAAAGCGGGCACCAACACACTATTAGTCACTTTTGCTACATTTGATATAGTGCGGTTGTTATGTATTACACTAAGTGATCCATTTACCTTGTTCCCTGTCGTTACTCTTCATTCAATATCGCTTTCAAGACGCCATCACATGGAAACTTACTGCCCATATAACATAATTCATTAACCAGCTCCAGTTTCTGGAAAAAGATGATCGTTTATATCAAGCTTAATAAATCACTTTCAGTTGAGATATCAAAATTTTATCGTAGATGAAGGGAAAGTACCAAGAACGCTACTACTCTATTTGTTTCAAATATGAAATATTGATATAAACGTTTAATAGATATCTTGGACACTATATTGCAATCGCAGAGTTTATTTCAAAATATCGATCTCTGTCAACTCATCAGTTAAGGGTGATTTCACAGAACAGCTGAGAACTTATTTATATTTATAATATAATTTGAAATGAAACAAAACTTAATGTGACCGTGAAGTGAAAATGAAACAAAACATACGTGTAGAAGCTACTGCGTGACGTGGTATTCCAATTTTGAAATGCGTGCTATCGAAGTCAAACAAATAGGCAATCGGAAGGTAGGTAATTGTAACGTTAAATAACAACGTGTGTTTTGTATTTTTTTATAGAACAAATGAAAATACATTTATTGTCACTCGCACATTTGGAGTACTCGATCACTGAAAAATAATTTTCAAATGAAATACCACAGTAAGATGATGTAAAATGATTAAATGGGGAAAAATATGATTTTATAGAATGCATAAAGTAAGTGACAATCGGCGCAACCGTAAACTTTCAAACAATATTAAAAAAAAGTTTTAGAGTGCCATGGAAGATCTAGATTGACAGAAAAAGAACTTGTTGCTGCAAAGCGAAGTCCAAGATAACAACAACAACTTCGGCGACAAACTACAAATGTGAACAAAGACATTCTCTTAATGAGAATCGAAGATCTCGGATCTCCAACGAAGATTGGCAAAACTAAAATGAGAGACACCGACAGACTAATGCAAACAATTTGGTGATTGGTAATAAACAGCAATGTGGCGTGATCGGATGGAATGTAAGTACGCAAATGAAACAATCAACAAGTATATAGTTATTATTTTCGTATATCATTCAGTGGATTTTTTAGCTAGGAACGAAATAAAAATAAATGGAAACGAAATCACTCAAATGCAGAAAACAGATAAACGAGAAAAAATCATCTAAGTCCACCTTTTAATGTTTCTTCGATAACTGGGAAAAACGAATGGGACAAGAAAATAATATAGGGAAACAACGCGTTGCTTTATTGAACAGAGATAAAGTGATTTCTAAATTATATTCTATCTTCCATAGAACGCTCAAGAAGTTAAGTGGATTGAAACCAATTGTCCTTTTTATTTCTTGCATTCAATTTATGTAAATTTTGTGAAAAATAATTCATTTTAGAACGAAATATGAAGTTTTTAACGTTCAGAGCTTTGCATGACCCACGTGTCCCTAAAATTCAACTATTCGCTGTAGATCAAGAAATGTTATAATACATTCCAATTAATCTTAATTCAGGGTGTTTTTAACCTCAACCAAATTCTGTACCTTTCTGGGTTTACTAAACTTAAAATAATTCAATATGTTGGTAGATGCTATCGTTGACGAATTTTACTCTGCCGACCTAAACTCGGGCTCCAATTTTAGATTTTTTTGGTTATTATACATACATACATCACGTCGTTTCCCTTTAAATGTAGGTAAAAAGGACATAGCGCCAGATTTTCCTATCTCGATACATATTCTTCGCCTCTTGTACATCCCTACACCTTCTCATACAACTTCTATGGTATCTCTGACTTTACGTTTCCTTCTTTCTAAATATCATTGACTTGATTCATCAATACTTTTCTTGGTCTTCCTCCACTTCGCCTTTCTCTCACATTTGCACTATATACTATATTTGTTTTGTTAGTGTTTCTTCATTCATTCGTGCTACATTTTCAAACCGTCTCAGAGCGCTCTTCTTCATCTTAAATATAAATCATGTTTTCTCAAATTAAGCTCATGAGAATTTAATATTTTATACAGAAAAGTATAATACAAGAAACACTTGAAGATTTTTGTTTAATTAACATTAATCAAGTCAACCCACGAATTCTTCTAAATGTGCGCATTTCTTTACGTGCTCTTTCATTCCCATACATTAAAGTTCAAAATACAAACGAAACTCTACAGTATAATTTATTCATCTCGATTGCGACTAATGACGAATCAAGTACAGGCGACATGTTATATAATATATAAATACTGACGTCAACTGACAAATAATTCCGAGTTAATTTAGTTCATATTATTATATTTGATCATGATAATTTATGACTACAAATCTCAACTCCCTCAGTTATATTATATTCGCTCACCTCAAATTCAAATCAAATACAATTACAGTGATATTATCAGCTAATTACATTTTATCATTTAGAAATCTCATCCCGTTTAACAAATTATAATTTTTTAACTGATTGCCTATTTGTAATCCTTTTTCATGTTTTCGAGGATGAATACTTTTTTAGCTTAATAAGATATACCAGATTATAACAATCAGGACATTCGTATTATACTTTATATCTGCTTTAAACGCATGCAACATTTTTTGGACACATCGCCCGCAGGTAAAATGACAATTTGAAAATAACTAGAAATATTGGAACCCACCCCAGGCTCAATAGACTGAATAGGTTTATGATGCGACCGAACTCCCTATATGTGTTGCTGAAAGAACTGCAGGGTCTAGAAAATTATAAAGATTATTTCATGAGATGTCAATGTCATTTTACTGCTAGAAGAAAGGTAAATACTTTTTTTTACAACAAATTGGTTTTTTTTATAATAAGAATGTTAAGATAATAGTTTCAAAAAACACAATAACAAATGACAATTGATCAAATACTCGAAAAACTTTAAACCTGTTGTATTGAGCTTGTTAAATACATATATTGAACATATGTTTAGAAAAAGAAATTAACTATATTTATTATATTTCCATTTGATAGAACTTGTACGGGTTTAAGTGGAATCGTGGACCCTCGAAGTTAGTAGTATGAACCGACTGGAAACATTCGAAATGTGGATATACAATGTGGATATAGAATGTGGATATAGAATGCTACGGATATCCTGGACGGATATAGTCAGCAGCACAAGGGTTCTTCAACGAGCCAAAGTTGATAGATAATTGCTGACTAATATTAAAATCCGAAAGGAGTCCTATTTGGGTCATGTACGAGTACTTAGAGGAGAAAAGTACAAATTACTGCACCTGATCATCCAAGGCAAAATAGAGGATCGAAGAGGTGTTGACAGGAGGCAAATATCCTGGCTCCACAATATACGTGATTGGACTGGTATAAGGAGCGTTGGGGATCTTTTTGGGGCTGCCGATGACAACGATGCTTACTCTCAGGTGATAGTCAACGTTGGGGGGACTTGACATGACACTAGAAAGAAGAAAACTTTTACGGAAAATAAATCAATGGATGCACAACAATACACATTTTTAAACAACGCCAACGATCAAAACCTAATTACCAGTGTTCTTCTACAAAACTCAGTAATCATTATTATAGTTGAATTTTGCAATATACATTGTCAGTTTTTCTTTACATATTTCATAAAATTGACTTATTAGACTTGATAATTCATCCTCATTCTCCGCAAACACTACCATATCGTCAGCATACAGTAATCCGCACATATTCCCATTCGACAGTTTTTCTTTACATATTTCATAAAATTGACTTATTAGACTTGATAATTCATCCTCATTCTCCGCAAACACTATCATATCGTCAGCATACAGTAATCCGCACATATTCCCATTCGACAGTTTTTCTTTACATATTTCATAAAATTGACTTATTAGACTTGATAATTCATCCTCATTCTCCGCAAACACTATCATATCGTCAGCATACAGTAATCCGCACATATTCCCATTCGACAGTTTTTCTTTACATATTTCATAAAATTGACTTATTAGACTTGATAATTCATCCTCATTCTCCGCAAACACTATCATATCGTCAGCATACAGTAATCCGCACATATTCCCATTCGACAGTTTTTCTTTACATATTTCATAAAATTGACTTATTAGACTTGATAATTCATCCTCATTCTCCGCAAACACTACCATATCGTCAGCATACAGTAATCCGCACATATTCCCATTCGACAGTTTTTCTTTACATATTTCATAAAATTGACTTATTAGACTTGATAATTCATCCTCATTCTCCGCAAACACTATCATATCGTCAGCATACAGTAATCCGCACATATTCCCATTCGACAGTTTTTCTTTACATATTTCATAAAATTGACTTATTAGACTTGATAATTCATCCTCATTCTCCGCAAACACTATCATATCGTCAGCATACAGTAATCCGCACATATTCCCATTCGACAGTTTTTCTTTACATATTTCATAAAATTGACTTATTAGACTTGATAATTCATCCTCATTCTCCGCAAACACTATCATATCGTCAGCATACAGTAATCCACACATATTCCCATTCGACAGTTTTTCTTTACATATTTCATAAAATTGACTTATTAGACTTGATAATTCATCCTCATTCTCCGCAAACACTATCATATCGTCAGCATACAGTAATCCGCACATATTCCCATTCGACAGTTTTTCTTTACATATTTCATAAAATTGACTTATTAGACTTGATAATTCATCCTCATTCTCCGCAAACACTACCATATCGTCAGCATACAGTAATCCGCACATATTCCCATTCGACAGTTTTTCTTTACATATTTCATAAAATTGACTTATTAGACTTGATAATTCATCCTCATTCTCCGCAAACACTACCATATCGTCAGCATACAGTAATCCGCACATATTCCCATTCGACAGTTTTTCTTTACATATTTCATAAAATTGACTTATTAGACTTGATAATTCATCCTCATTCTCCGCAAACACTACCATATCGTCAGCATACAGTAATCCGCACATATTCCCATTCGACAGTTTTTCTTTACATATTTCATAAAATTGACTTATTAGACTTGATAATTCATCCTCATTCTCCGCAAACACTATCATATCGTCAGCATACAGTAATCCGCACATATTCCCATTCGACAGTTTTTCTTTACATATTTCATAAAATTGACTTATTAGACTTGATAATTCATCCTCATTCTCCGCAAACACTATCATATCGTCAGCATACAGTAATCCGCACATATTCCCATTCGACAGTTTTTCTTTACATATTTCATAAAATTGACTTATTAGACTTGATAATTCATCCTCATTCTCCGCAAACACTATCATATCGTCAGCATACAGTAATCCGCACATATTCCCATTCGACAGTTTTTCTTTACATATTTCATAAAATTGACTTATTAGACTTGATAATTCATCCTCATTCTCCGCAAACACTACCATATCGTCAGCATACAGTAATCCGCACATATTCCCATTCGACAGTTTTTCTTTACATATTTCATAAAATTGACTTATTAGACTTGATAATTCATCCTCATTCTCCGCAAACACTATCATATCGTCAGCATACAGTAATCCGCACATATTCCCATTCGACAGTTTTTCTTTACATATTTCATAAAATTGACTTATTAGACTTGATAATTCATCCTCATTCTCCGCAAACACTATCATATCGTCAGCATACAGTAATCCGCACATATTCCCATTCGACAGTTTTTCTTTACATATTTCATAAAATTGACTTATTAGACTTGATAATTCATCCTCATTCTCCGCAAACACTATCATATCGTCAGCATACAGTAATCCGCACATATTCCCATTCGACAGTTTTTCTTTACATATTTCATAAAATTGACTTATTAGACTTGATAATTCATCCTCATTCTCCGCAAACACTATCATATCGTCAGCATACAGTAATCCGCACATATTCCCATTCGACAGTTTTTCTTTACATATTTCATAAAATTGACTTATTAGACTTGATAATTCATCCTCATTCTCCGCAAACACTACCATATCGTCAGCATACAGTAATCCGCACATATTCCCATTCGACAGTTTTTCTTTACATATTTCATAAAATTGACTTATTAGACTTGATAATTCATCCTCATTCTCCGCAAACACTACCATATCGTCAGCATACAGTAATCCGCACATATTCCCATTCGACAGTTTTTCTTTACATATTTCATAAAATTGACTTATTAGACTTGATAATTCATCCTCATTCTCCGCAAACACTACCATATCGTCAGCATACAGTAATCCGCACATATTCCCATTCGACAGTTTTTCTTTACATATTTCATAAAATTGACTTATTAGACTTGATAATTCATCCTCATTCTCCGCAAACACTACCATATCGTCAGCATACAGTAATCCGCACATATTCCCATTCGACAGTTTTTCTTTACATATTTCATAAAATTGACTTATTAGACTTGATAATTCATCCTCATTCTCCGCAAACACTACCATATCGTCAGCATACAGTAATCCGCACATATTCCCATTCGACAGTTTTTCTTTACATATTTCATAAAATTGACTTATTAGACTTGATAATTCATCCTCATTCTCCGCAAACACTACCATATCGTCAGCATACAGTAATCCGCACATATTCCCATTCGACAGTTTTTCTTTACATATTTCATAAAATTGACTTATTAGACTTGATAATTCATCCTCATTCTCCGCAAACACTACCATATCGTCAGCATAGAGTAATCCGCACATATTCCCATTCGACATTTATGGGTACATATATGTTATAAGATGCATGGCCGCGCGGTATCGCATTATATTTCTGTGCGGGAGATCCGCCTAGTATTTGGGGGTAAAAGATATCTATGATTTTAGTCGCATCTATTATTGCAAAAAGAGAAAGAAAGAAAAATCCGGTGTATTACGATCATCTTACTTCGGTGTTCTAAACTCCACGGCACATCTTCACTTTCCAACTGAATTGACGTTTAGAATGACGAGGGGATCCTCGAACCGTGGAGCCCAGTCACGATGACGACGATATATGTTACCACCTATTGACGTTTGTAGGCCATTCACACATGAAACTTTATTAACCTTTTCCTTCCTGTGGTAAAAAAATCCGCACGTTCCGGTGCTGTGTATACAATACACATGTAAAAATAAGCGATTTAAAGTCGGTAAAATAAGAATATTCATAGCCAATCGCTTAAATTAATTAAATTTGAAGTCAAAAGTGATAATATCATAATTGAAATTAAATTGCTGAAAATATGAAAAAAAAACATCGGCCGACGTTCACAAAACGGGCAAAGTGACCATCTCAAATGGATGCCCGAAAGCTGCTGAAGCGAGAGAAGCGAGCGATTTGAGATTCTATTTCTTGCGTTCCCATATACCGAAGTTGAGTGAGAGTGAGACATGAATAGCGTCGCTTCCTCACCCATAGCGGTTTTTTTAGAATGAATATACCTACGTCACACATTGCACACGTTTGATTGTATTGATGAATTTATTCCCGATTTTCACAAAATATCTCTGATGTGACCGATAACTGCTAATTATTATTGTACTAATATTATTTTTTTCATTCAATGCGTAAATATATTACTGAGGAATACCTAAAATTTGAATCCAGTATTTATTATATTTATAGAGATATTAAAGTTTTTAGAAGCAATGTGTACTAGTTGCACATCACAGGGAAGGAAGGGTTAATATTAAACATCCAGGGTAACATAACATATCCTTGCTTTACCCTTTTTTGAAATATTAAACAACTCAATCAACAAACGTAAAAAACTTTTTATTTATACTTAAAACCTTTAGTTTTATATGATCGGAAACGTAATATTTTGTACACAATAGAGAGAGACTATTGAGCACTTTCCGATGCTGATAGATGACATAAACTTTGAACATTCTAACCCATCCTGTAATACACTATGATAAAGAGCATAACAGTGTTTGATTAAGAGTCCATCGTTCCCGTTTTAGGTTGTAGTTTAGAATGGCATGTAATTTACTTGAAACCGTGATTTATTAACATCTGATGTGGAGTTTACTAAACAAACTATTAATTTTACTGGAAAGATGCATTTATTTATTTCAAAAATTCTTATCATTAAGTATCTTATTATGTGGCTGATGCTGAGGGATTATTCTAATAAAATTTTCTTTTCTTTATGATTAACATATTTCCGATGTACTGTAGAAAGTTAACTTGGATCTTACCTTTTTTTACATACTATAATAGTATAAATAGGCCAAAACCCCTAAGGCTGTCGAATACTTGGATTCTCTCCGAAAGTAATCCGAAATTTGAATCTCGGTGGGGATACTGAATGAATTTTAAATACCTAGCTAACAATTTTTGAACCGGTGTAAAAGGGGACGATGTATAAATGATATATATATATATATATATATATATATATATATATATATATATATATATATATATATATATATATATATATATATATATATATATATATATATATATATATATATATATATATATATATATATATATATATATATATATATATATATATATATATATATATATATATATATATATATATATATATATATATATATATATATATATATATATATATATATATATATATATAAACAAACTAAAATATATATTTTCATAAATATTGAATTCGTTTTACTTCCGTGAATATTTCAAGGGTTGCAACTAGTGTGAAGGTATCCTCACAGAAAATGGTAAATTTTCAACCAAAAAAGTCACATATGAAGAATACACATTTTAACTAAATAATATCAAATGTTCCAATTGAGTATGATCGTAGTTGGTAAGACAAAGGCGTTTTGACGTCTTCCCCCATTGGAACCGATATTTTAAAAAAATCCAGTCTCGTTTTCACTTAAAGCATCTTGAACAGTTTTATTGTTGGTTGAAAAATTTTGGCAGTAAGCCCGCCAGGTTGTACTGTATACGACGAAAGTTTAATTCAATACAATACAATGATAGTATGATAAAAACGAAAGAAATGAAAGCTTTTCGTAGAATGTGTAGAAAAACAAAACAATATTAAGACTATTTTTTTTTTCTCTTGTTTAATTTCCTGCGTTAGAGAAATGTCAATTTTATGAGAATTTATTTATTTACAGGGCTTGTTGAGGAAAATCTTAATGTATCGTGGGTTAATAAACTATTGTATATATTCGAGTTATAAGAAAATGTATTATATATAGATGCAAAGGAGGCAAAATATGTGTATTGCTAAAGGAAATTTAGGCGTTATCTCCTATCTGGCTACCCTGACAATGTGACTATATGATGGTATGGATGTATTCATTTTATTTACTTAATATATTCAATAAAATTCCGAAACCTAATTTTTTTTTTTTTTAATACTCGTAAAAATATAAATGTATAAAAAAATAAATAAAAGTAATAACACATAGTTATTTGTTTTATCAAACATTGTTTATTCCACTTTTTGTACCGGTATAAACCTACTGGTTTCAAGACTTTCACCTCATCATGAGGGGAGCACAAAATGGGCTTGAGGCGAAAGCCTAGAAACCTGTATGGTTATACCGTTACAAAATTGGAATAAACAATGTTTGATGAAACAAATTACAGTGTCTTTAAACCTCAACAATGTTAATGCTTTAACTGTAAATAATATAATAATACATATGTTTTATCAGCAGCCGTAATCTAACTGAATTCTATCATTCACGCTAAATAAGCGTGCGCCCCATATTCGATTCTTGGCGAATTCACTTACAAATTGGTTTTACGTTTCGACCGTTTTTAATTTGAATATATTTTTTTCTGTAGCTTATATGCTACGTTTCCTGAAACTTTAGCGCTATTAAACAACATTAAAATAGCGCAATATAAAACTCTACATAGCGAAAACTTGTAACAGATTAAACCTGCCGATCTCCTTGGAATTTTGATCTCCGTGTAATCGGAATCTTTGATGTTTTAAAACCATGTGTTAGCTGAAGTACAAGAAGTTTTTCGAAATTGGCATGAGATTTTGTGAAGCACCAATATTGAAATTATATTTTTGTTCTAAATTTCTCTGATGTGTTCTTTCCTGACTTCAGTTATGTTGTTAGTGTAGCCAGTGTGTGACTTTGTGGGTGGGTTTTATATACAGCGTGTGTTTCTAATGGGAGTGTCTAATCTTTAAAGGTTGGAGAAATTATGTAATTTTATATTATACACATAAATTGTATTTTATATTGTACATATAAACATATAATCAAGCCATGTCCCTATTGGAGTAGGCAGAAAGGAGAGAAAATTTTCCTATCGCAATACGTCTTTCGTCTCCTCTACACCCATACATCTTCTTATAACTCTCCTACTTAATTTCAAAATTTCATTCAACTGATCTAACTGTACTTTCCATGGTGAACAACTTATATTTACATTTGTTTTGTTAGTCTTAAGTATTGATTTGTTGAACATGTTTAAAGTTGATAAAACGTAAAGACTTCCGCTTCCGAAAGGGCGCGAATAACTAATTAAAGTTTTAAATTTTTGTTTCCCTTCTGCCACTCCTGTTTTGTCGAAACACTCCTCTTACTACTGAAGGAAAATTGTTTCCTTCAGTGATTTTTAGCAATTTTAGACGATAAATGCCTGCGGTAAATGGTACGTCAACATTTTTATTACCCTCTTAATTTTAGCCCGTCACTGCCACGGATCGTGCCAGCTCCTGAAGTTAAAATTATAAATTTCGTTAATTGTTTCCAACTGAGATATACATTTTGCTGAGAAAACCATACGAAAGAAAATAAATCAAATGTATGCACCCCTTAAAAACATGTATTTTGAAAACATAATCTTCACTTGTTCATTTAAAAATGTCAACCTTAAAAGATATTGAATATACTCAATTAAAAAATAAGTTATTTTTATGGTAATTTGTTTAATGAAACACTCTTTATTCCTCTTAATATTACGGTATAACCCTACCGGTTTCTAGTTTTTCATCATATCATCAGGAAAGTACAAACAAGATTCTTGTCAGGCGTCAAAACAGGAGTGTTGTTTGTGCTCCTCTGATGATGATGAGAAAACTTTGAAAACGGTAGGGTTATACCATTATATTAAGTGTAATAAACAGTGTATTATTAAATCAATCAAAATGTCTTCAAATTTCCAGTGTTAACGCCTTAACTATTATATAAATATTAAGTTATTTATATTTATTTATTTATTATTTATTGAATACTTTTATTGCAAATACAATCTAGCGGGCTTATTGCTAGGCGGCAATCCCCACGAAATCCATGAACACATACGTGAGCATATGCCCACAAGCCTCACAAAGACGGGCAATCACCCGAACACTCCTTTTCATATAAAGTGAGATATCATCAATCAAAGGATATTTATCACTATAGCAGTATGTAAATCGTTTATCTAAGTTAACCTTACCTAACTTTTTTCTAAACATTTCAGTATTTAAATTATATTTTTGATTTCCAAAAGTTCGAGAGGGTTCGTTTCCCCCTTGGCGTTTACCTTTGCATTGCATTTTTTCATTATTTTCGTGTTAACGAATGTATCTACATTTTTTTTTATGTTCCACCAAATCGATAATCTCCTCCCACGTTTGTATAGAGTCAAAAGTTGTTTTTATCATGTCAATAAATGTCAAAACTAATGACCTATTATATTCATTGCATATTTTTATTACCAATTGCATAGTTCGTAGATGGTCGTTAGTGTTTTATTCGACTCATAATCTAGTTTTATCCTGCGGTTGTAAGAAGTTCATATGATTATAAGTTTTTTTTTAAATATTACAATAAAAGGGGATGGAGAACTAGTACATTGTTTTTTTTTAAGAGTTGTGTTATTAAGACTTTTACTGTTCACTGCTATGAAAGCTTCATGCAAACATTACTTGACAGAAAAGCTTATTTTTTTTTATTTTCTCAATTGTATGCCTGGTCTTATTAAATATTTAAGGTAGCATTTTGGTATATCCTCCCCTCATATGCTTTTCTTTTTCATCTGCTTTGATGAATTGTTTGTTTCAGCTACAATTCTAACTAAAATGTCCACTGACGGTTTGGACATGTGGAACAAATGAATGAAGAAAGACTGACAAAACAAATATGTAGTGCAAATGTAAATGTAAGGCGTGGTAGGTAAAGTGTGGTTGGATTGAGTGAATAAAATTTTGAATGAAAATGTAAGAAGTAAGATAAATCGTAAGACTTGTATGATAAGGTTTATTGATGTGGAAGAAGCGAAATGTGAATGTCAAGATAAGGTAGTACGGCGCACTTTCATTTCTGCCTACCTCAAGAGGGAAGTGGCTTCATGGTTTATACCATATGTCATTTGAGCCAAAATTATGAATCAGGCATTAACTACAGTTATAGTCAGTAGAATGTGCAGGTATTTTTAGGATGCATGAATAATATTGAGGAGATATTAATGTTTAGTGACAGTATCACTAATTTTGTTAATTTTTTCCATTAGAATATCCAATATTTAGTATTTCTCATTAGAAATATCCAATACTTTATGTGTTCTAGTAGAAATAATCAATATTGCGGGTTAACTATTAGAAACATCCAATATTTCGAGTTTTACATAGAAATATTCAATATTTCATATTTGAAATAAACATTATTTGGTGCACCTTTACAAATACGAGTATATCAAATATTTAAGTTTTTCTCGTTAGAAATATCGTGTGTTTTCTATTTTACGTTAGAAATAATCAATATTGTATTTATACCATTGAAAAAATCCAATATTTAGTGTTTCTTAACGATCTAATAACATTTCGTATTTCTAATTAGAAATGCCCCATATTCCTGTTTCCCATAAGAAATATTCAATTTTTTGTGTTTTATCATTAGAAATATTCGATATTTCGTGGTTTCCATTGATAATATCCAATATATTTTTTTTTCATTAGAATTAAACAATATTTTCAGTTTTTCATGAGGATAATCAAAATTTCGTGTTTTCCATTAAAAATATTTAATATATTGTATACGGTTTACATTTTCATATCTTATCTAGTACTCGAATGTTGTGGATGATTCTGAAAATATTATTTAAATCTTCTTGAGTTCTCTCACGTAATACTTAAATCCTCTTGAATTCTCTACGTCACTCAAATATCATGTATAAAGTCTCTTGACCGAGTTTTTTTTTCACTACTACAATAATTCGACAAAATTACATCGCGTCATCTGTCAGTGTGTTTTAATCAATTGATATACTTATTTTTATGTCTTCATCTTCTTTGTTCCTTATTGTCTATATTTTATTACTCATTTCCGCCAATCGTTCTAAAAAGTTATTTCCAATAATTAATTACTTTAAAAAAATATGAAATTTTACAGGTTATCTTAAAAACGTACGGTACTTTCTTGATATAACAAGAAAGTATCGTACGTTTACGATTGCATATAAACATTTTCATGGCTCTACAGTATTATTTTATTTTTATTTTACTTCTATGTTTTAACGTTCATTGGCATCATCTTACATATTCAGTGAACACGCTCTCTTTGAAATTATTTAATCTGTTTTTTGTTTACCTGGGATGCCTTTTAAAGTGAAAAACTTTCAGAAAGAACATTAAAAAATGAAACAACTTCTTAAAATCTGAACCATTGAGGGAAAGGAGAAGAATGGTATTATTCACAGAGAGTTGTTGAAAATAAAAAAAATATAAATATATTCCAGTAAGTGGATAGACAGAATAAAAAGAAATATTGAATCGCTTTAAAAATAATGCTTTATTTCAAATAAAATGTTGCTTTCTTCTTCACGAAATGGAAATGTAGGCTGAAATATTCTAATAAGAGCCTCAATTGTTGGGGGAGTATTTATCAAAGTAGAACTAATAATTCGAAGTGATCCTATCAATTTAGGGGAAACTTTTGCAGGAACAAAGGGAGAATTTTAGAATTATCCTCTCACAAAAAAAGTTACTCTTCTTATTCAACCAAGCTTGATATAATCTTGTGCTCATAGCTGCCCGTGGTCTAATGGAAAAATATATTGACTAACGATATATGTTTAAATGGTGTGTTATCTATTTATTTGAGTAATTTATTTATTTATACATGATAGCAAATTTTATAAATACATATTTTTTTTAAATTAACAGGTTATTTAACACTTGCCACCCTATGATGGATAGTGAGTGACCAGGACTTACATAATAAAATAATTTTATAGCTAATTACAAAAGATCCAGCATAGTGGCTGGCGGAATTGTTTAGCACAGTAAGGCAAGTGTTAAAGAGGACACAAAATCTATATTGATCTGAGTTTGTTAACTTTCATTTATCGTGTCCCCGATAAATATACGTGTATAACATGGGATAATAAGTTGATGTTTTTTTTTTCAATTATTAATTATACAGTACCCCGTTGTAAACTCTTGATAAACAGTGAGACTCGGTTACATTTATGTATCACGCAAATAAAACCCCGCATATCAGATATCATTTGAAATATATATTAAAAAATCCATACCACGATGCGCCACGTACAATCACCAAAACATACCACACTTAAAAATTCTCACAAATCTTTGCTTCAAGTCATCCCTCCTGGAAGCCCAATCACTCAAACCCCTGTCGCAATAACAACCACGCTCCGATCCTCTGCCTGAACTGATTTCTCCCTTTTTTCCTATGTCATGGGATCCAAATAAGCATGCTTCGGCTGAGTTTGCATCTTCATTTTTTCTTGGTGATAGTACCAGAAAATGGACTTGAAGAATAAGTTAGCTAAGTTACTCTGAAAAGTTCCGCTTTGTAATACCGCGCAAGAAGTTTATTTATTACATTTATGATTATTTTTTGTAAACACGCAGTATGTGTGCTTCTATACCCCCCCCCCCCCCCCCCCCAACTCCATAGTCTGTGCTGAACTCCAAAGTTTGTGTTAAACTCCATAGTTTGTATATTCAAAACTCTATTCATTAAAAAAACATTCATTAATTTTGTTTTCTAAAACCGTACCGTCAACCGTACAACATACCTCTACAATTAAAACTTTCTATGCATCATCATTAGTAATACCGATGTATTGTAAATCATACATAGAAGATATTGGTAGAAAATATGGTCTTCAGCCCCGTTAATCAATATATGTTAAAACTACCTTAATAAGGAAGAAACTTGATGTCCGTCCTCTTCGTGATGAATATACTATCGCACGCCAAAAAAGACATTAATCTTGTCTGACTTTCATCCATATTGAGACTTCTTTTTTAATGTATTTTATGAGACACCATCTGAAATCAAGCATGAAACCCCCTTATGAAAGTCCAGCGACTTATACACTAGGCCATTAGTCTTGATAGCTGTACATATACACATCATCAAGCCATTTCAATTTCGGTTCAAGTAGAGAGGACAGAGTGCCAGACATTTCTATCTCGATACATATCCTTCACTTATTCTACGAGTACATTCATACACTTTCTAATACAACTCATGTGATTTGTTTGACTTTTTTATATTTTCTTCCTTCAAAATATAATTTACTTCAACCAACCATACTTTCATTGGTCTTCTTCTTGCATGCCTTCCAATCATTGGTCTTCTTCTTGCATGCCTTCCACTCACATTTGCTCTGTATATTTTTTTTTTCTATCTCCATTCATTCATTGCACGTACAGAAACAATTTAAGAGTATTCTTCTTCATCCTACTCAGTACATCAACCATCAGGTCACGTTCATCTTTTATCATTTATTGTGTCATAAATTGTCACCCCATTTCTCTCAGTGCACGAATTTCCACAGCATTAAATAAACTCTTTTCAGTATTTTTTTACTTTCACGTTTCGCTCCTATGCATCAAAATTCTCACTAAAATACTGTTTTCTATCGCTTCTTGCCAATCAACATATATCGTAACTCTTCCATCATCTGAAAAATTCCTCGTGTATAAGACTATAAAAATCTTACTAATTAATAAGAATGCAAACATTGTTCAACTACGGGTATGAGATAATTGCACACCTTCACGTTTTTTTTCCATTACGCAAATTTATTAAAAAAAAAACACTGTATGAAACATGAAAATATAGCTACATTATTGAACATTTACGAATATTTGAGAATATAAATAGGAATTAGTAATAGACATAAAGATTATTGTTATTTTATATGTTTATAAATGTTTTGTCTAAATATTAATGTATGGAGGCATATTTTTTTTGGTAAATAAGGATTATTTAATTAAATTGATGTATGACAGCATAAAGGAATATATGTTATGTCAATAATTTAGACAACCGTTGAATAAAAAAGGTAATTTTTCTCAGCATTGGGTAACTTCAAAAAGGCTAAAATAAATGTCGAAACAGTCGTACAGATGACTATTAATTTAATGGAATTGAAATCGGTGTGAATGATATTGAAACTGTTTTTTTTATATCAAATATAATTTAAAGCGCATTTGAATTGTTATTTTTTTTTTAATTATGATGTTTGTGCACTCATAAAATCAAAACTTATCAATTTTAAATTTGGTTCCTAGCATATCTTGAAATTAAGTTAGACGTAAAGTGACATCTTCTTCTTCGTCGTGAGCTCAATTCTGAGCATCGTGGTCCTCTGTTTTGTCTCAAACTTGGCACAACACCAGACTCCATCCCTCACGGTTCTGCGCCATGATAAATACAGCGCTTAAAGAGGATATTGCTAACTTTTATATTTGATCCATCCATCTCACAGAACATCTTACTCTTGTTATCTTTCCCTCAACCGTTCCCATGATCACCAGATTTTCCAGACTTTTGTCATTCTTTCCAGCAACATATCCAAAATGTATTTCAATTATTTTTCTGTATGTTGTCGAAAGCCTTACAATAATCTCAAATTCTTGAATGATCAAGACTTTAGTGGGCATTGCGGTCTATGAGATACGAAGCATCCATACTCCAACACCACATCTTAAAGACAAATGTCATATTAATGCAAAAAAAATGAATGGCGAATGAAATGATACTTAAAATTATCTTTCCACATTGAAATATAAGAATCGGGACATTTCAACGAGTCGGTATACTCGTACATACCATCGAAGGTGAGCATAATATTTTTCGGAGACCTCCGTGATTTAGTTGTCTTCCACCCGGGGAATTTGGGTTAAATTCTATATGATAAACAAAAAAATAAAAAGTGATCCCATCACGAGTGTTTTTATCTCTCAACGTGTGATTGTATTACTAAAACGTACGGTGACAAGCTGCAAGTTACACACCTACTGCCTTATTAAGTTATTTTAAACCTTAAATCTCAATTGATGGGGCAGATTACAATGCTGTTTTCTAGTGTCGCTCTTCAACACATCCACTTCATGAATTCGGATATATTGAGCGGCATTAAACGAATTAATAAATCTTTTTTCCATAAATTTTCAGTACGTCTTAAATATCTATTGAGTGATGATGAAAGATCTACTGTGAAAAAGGTAAGAAATCCCATCGAATTCTTAAATAAAGTTCTTCTGTTTGGAAACTTACGCTTTATTTAGGTACATAGAAGCAAATTCCTCTTTAGTTACCTTCCACTTTACTAATGAGAATTGTGACGTTCTCTGCACGCTGGTGCCAACATTTTCATCTACCTAAGTCTTGAGTCTGTCGAGGAATTTTAAAGAATTTTTTTGGACTGCTTTTTAATGGGTTTTTGTTTTTTTTTTTAATCTTTTCTTGCATTTTTCTCCGTGCTGAAGGTGATTTGTGAAATTGTCTATTTCGTACTTTACATTTTGTTTTCAATTTGTTAAATTGTTTGACAATTAATTATAAGAGTATATTGGCGTCTTCAGACCTTGAGTGTTGTAGGGACGATTTTTGATTTTCGTTGTACTTGTGGTATGCACATTTTGATTTTTATTTGTACGCATCTGTATTACCCTTTCACATTGATTTCAATAGTGACACCTGGTTAGGTGCAGTGCAGGCTGTCCACCTTGTGACGTCTCTATATTTTATTGGTGACACATGATTTTGTACGCTTTATATTATGTACCAGTTTAATATATGAAGTACTCTTTGTATCATACAACTTCTACGATTTCTCTGATTTTCTTCGTTTCCTTCTTTCAGAATATCATTTACTTGATCCAACTATACTTTTCTTGGTCTACCTCTCACACGCCTTCCCCTCAAATGTGCACTTTATATTTGTTTAAAGCACACATTTTTACAGCAATTGTTCTACTCCTCGAAGTATTTTTCCAGGTCCACGTTTCACTCCCAAACAAGCACCAAAATATGTACTATTGTTTTTATTTTTATCATTTGTGTAATTATTTTTAAAGAAGCTGTGTTCCATTTATTAATAAATAAATAAGTTTTAGAACTCTACGGTTTAAATGTTATTTGAAATGTGGAGATCAGTAATATTCTTCATGTGAGCAATCCATCGAGACGATGTTCTGCCTTTATTTTCTTAGTTTTTTTCTTCCAATACGTCAGTCATTCTGATGGCGATGTATAAAAAAAATTACACAATTAATTTAAAAAGTTAGACAAAATAGTTTCTGAATATTTTGTAATTTCACAATGTATAATTAGTACGTGTCGATGTCCTCAAAATACTCATCACCCTACTCCAGTAACATATGTCAAAAGTTTAGTTATTTTTTTTTCATTTCCTCGCACGAGGATCAGATTTTAGATTGCATACATAATCAATGCTGATTTACAGCGCCAAGACTTGTGACGGTGACTTGAAAAAAAAATTGTAAAATACATTTTAAAATTAGATTTTGGTGCAGTGATCATGAAAAAGATATTCAGTCAAAGTGTGAAAAATCATGTTCGAATTACACGTTTCGGAATGAACAGCTGTATGGAATGAACTCTGCAATTGTCTTCGTAAGTATAGTGCTAGATTCTCTTTTTGCAATATTTTGAGAACAATGGTTCTCACATTGTACTAAGTGCACTTTAGAAAATAATTTTCAAAAAGTTCAAATGCTTAGTTCCTGAAATAATAATTTATGCTAGAAATACTCTTCTTTTTTATTTATTTTTTTCAGCATCCATTATTCGGACGTATTAATACTAGTACCAACATTTATGTATGGAAACAATTAATGGGTATTATGGAGAATTAGAGGTGTCGAGTGTGAACTGAATGATGAAACTATAGACCATGTATTTTTCAGTGGTCCTTTGCGAGACACATTTGATTTCCTAAAAGCCATATCTTTACCGCGTCCAATGAATGTTGCTTTTCTTCTTTTTTTTGGGGAACTTTTCAACTTATAGATCGATTGTTAATTTTTGAACCTTGATCAGTTGAAACTTTAAATTATCTAAATATGCCATTTTTTTTAAATGAGGTTTGTTACATTGACTCATATAAATGCATAATGGCTTTAATTTGGTGGCACAATTCTTCCTAGTTTGAGTGGAGGGCCCCAGAAAAATCTATGGAAGTGATACGTGAAGATAGAAATTGAAAAGAACGAATAAGTCCTGCGGAAATGCAAGTACTGAGAAGGATATGGGGTGTGTCGATGTATGACAGAATAAGAAACGTAATGATTAAATACGAATGTAAGCAAAAATGATTGTGTAAAGTATAGTGTAAAAAAGTACATTGAGGTGGTTTGGACATGTTAGAAGGATGGATGACAAAAAACTGACTAAACAAATTTACAATTCAGCGTAACTAAAATCGGACGACTTTATGAAGCGCCGTTCAGAGAGCTATTTAAACATATCACGGCTGCCAGCTATAGCAGTGCCCGAGCGAATCATGTATAACACTGCCTTTGTATACAATACAACCTTGTGACATTATTGCGACGTGTCAATCTCCTCTAACCAACCAGAGAAATGTTTATGAGGCCTTTAATAAAAAAAACAGACTGAAAAAGTTTTTTTTATAATTGGATTTCAACAGGAATCGAACATGCGACTTTCGAGTCAGAAGATAGGCGTATTAGCAACTAGGCGACGGAGGTTGTCGTAGATGAAAGTTATGATAGAGGACGACCGTTACAAGATTAGATTAATATAAATAACAGTTAGTCTTCATTCATAAATAAATTACGAAATTACAATGTTATCTGCAGAAAGAACTTTTTATTTAATTAGTGAAAATTTTATAATACAATTTCTGTCGAGTCGTTTATGTGAAAATATTTACCATTAAAAATATGTCAAAAATAATTTTAACATTTATTCACAATATTTTTAGCATGTTTCAGTACGAGTATTTCGGTTATTATTATTTTTAATCTTGAGTTGATGTCATCAATATTTGTACACATTTAAGAATAATAAATATTTCATCAAATATCTTTAAAAAAAAAAGAAAGTAAATAAATAAATTGGGACAGACACTTCATCGTTACGCTGAAAAGTTTAGACGATTTGTTTTGAAAAGGAGGGTGGAAATAAAACTATACCAAATTTGAAAAGGAGGGTGGAAATAAAACTATACCAAATTCTACCGAAAGTAAAAACCAACCTTTCCTTGGAATGTTTTTCTTTATTATTCAAAGCAAACATTTTTTTTTACTAGGGATACAAGGGCAGCGAAAGGACAGAAGTGAGAAATATTTATTTAGTAACGTACATAAATATGTTACAATATAAGAGAAAAAATGTTGTTCTATAATTTATTTCTACAGAAAAAATATTTTTGATAATTGGATAAGTGTACTTGTAAACAAACTAAGATAATTTTTTGTAAAAAATACTCTGAAATTGTAAGGAATTGGTTGTATATTTACAAACATTCCTTTTTTACTATACGGTCTTTCTCTTATATTTAATTTTATGTGTCTTCATTCATCCGATAAAAATAAAACTTAAAAAAAAACTGAAATCAATTACTAACACATCCATTAAATTCTTTTAATTCAATTTATTTAGATTCGATTACAAGTAGGTCGTAGGAAAACAAAAATTAAATCATAATTTTTTTCTTTTTGGTAAGAAAAAAATACCACATGGTAATTAACCCATCTGGTTGTACTGTATTCAACTAAAGTGTAATAAAATATAATACGTTGAACTGCAGAAGATACTCAAGTTTATAGAAGTAACCGGGAAAACAACGACATAATAAGGCGTTGATAAGACTTGTGTTTAAAAATACGTTAGAAAAATGGACAAAGATAAACAATAAAGAAACTAAAAAGACTTTCTGGAGCTCTGAATGAGAATGGAGTTTGGTGCAGACAATATAACAATGGGGTGTGCGAGCTCATTAAAAGAAGTCTGGGTCGTCAAATGTATTGAAAGACTATGGGAAGTGTAAGTACATAGAATGAAGGAGTCTGGGCTCTCCGTGGTCCGACTCTTCTCGAGTATAAATCAACGAGTATAAATACACTTGAATACATCTTTAATAAACTAGAATGGGAAAATAAAGGCATGGTGATTGATGGAAAATAACTGAGTTTTTTGAGATTTGCAGACGATATCGTTATATTCTCACAAAACCCGAATGATCTTCAGCACCAGCTGCAAGAATTGGCAGAGGTCAGTAAAGCAGTTGGCTTAAAAATTAATATATCAAAAACCAAATATGTGATGAACAGCTTTGCTACCCCAAAACCAATAAACGTAGATGGAAATCCGCTAGAACTTGTCCAGGATATGTGTATCTGGGCCAACTTTTTTTCTTTGTAGGTGGCATATCGGAGGAAATAGCACGAAGAACAAAACTAGCATGGAACTCATTTGGACGCTAAAACAACATCTTCAAAAGTAATCTCCCAATATCCTTGAAGCGAAGGGTCTACAACCAGTGTATTCTCCCAGTATTTACGTATGGCTGCGAGACATGGACGCTCACAGTAAAGAACACACAAAAGCTCCAGACCGCACCAAGGGGCATGGAGAGATGCATGTTGGGATATACTAAAAGAGACCGTAAACGAAACACCTGGATTCGCAATATAACAAAGGTAGAATACGTTATAAAGGTGTGCAAAATAATGAAGTGGCAATGGGTCGGACACGTAGCCAGAATGTCAGACTCCCGATGGACATCCGAAATATTCCAATGGTACCCAAGAGCCATAAAGAGGCCCAGAATAAGACCGAAGGTACGCTGGATAGATGAAATCAGCACAGCATCAGATGGCATCAACGAGCAAAAAAACGAACTATTTGGAGTCAACTTGGGGAGACCTTCATCCAGCAGTGGATCGACCCTGGTTGACAATGATGATGATGATATATAATATATTATATATACTCGTATATATAAACATATATAAATACATTCCTATCTTTAAAATAAGACATTTTTATGATGGCATGGTTTCGTTCTCAGCTATTATTTTGGGCAAAGGCGCACTACCAAAATGAAAATATCTCGATAATACGATCATCATTTTTGTTATTGAGGGGTGAGTTTTATTTTTATATGAAAGCTCGCCATAGCCGCCGCGGGAAACAAGAATTTATCTCAAGACGGTTTTAGAACTTTCTCCTGCAGGCTATCTAAAGAAATTTACAAGTGACATTCATTTTGCTTACTAGTTCAGACGCGCGCCTACAGTAATTTATTTTTAGTACACTTCTTACACATGTACTTTACGTTTTTTAATAAACTTGGCAGTTTAAGTTATTATACGTCATTAAGGGAACCTATGTCGAATACTGTGCATGAAGTAACGAGTTTTGAGGGCATTCATTTCAATTTTTATACATATTTTATTATATACATAACAAAGATTAAACAACATATACGTGTATTGTTTATAGTTAAGATATTTAAAGTAAAGTTTAAAGACATTATTGTAATATGTTTAGTTAAACACTGTTTATTCCGCTTTATTTACAATATATAAACCGTTATCGGTATAACCCTATCGGTTTCAAAGTTTTAACCTCATCATCAGGGGAGCGTGAACAAGACTGAATGATGTTCGAATTGCTACCGACATACAAGCTTTTAACGATAAAAATCGAGTTGGAGATTGTGGATGAAGGGAGGCAGGACACAACTTCAGAAAGCAGCGGTGAGATGTTGGAAATGTATGTATTTTCCAGATGTTCATCCCAATGCACTGACTTGGATATTTCAAGAGCCTCTAATCTGTCTAATTTGTTTCTAAAATGTATGCATGTGGAGGTGGCGAAAGTTGTGTGCATGAATATAAATGTTTGGAGTTATGTGTTCTCTGCTTACCCCACAAGAGACACAGCGTAACAAAATGTTTCAATATAAACACAATAAAAAACTTTCTTATTCCACTAATTACATTAATTCTCTCTACACGTGCTTATACCTCCTATCCCGAAGCAGTTGGAGTGCTGCCGGAATACTGCCTTAACATAGCCTTGAGATAAGAGGTAGAAAGGCGTGTAACAGAAATGTAATTTGTGTACTAACAAAGTTATTTATTGTTAAATATTCAAATATGGTGTTCAATAAAGTTAAACCCATAACCCTAGATAAAATAAAATTATAGCGATTGTGTTGTAAAATAACATACGTCGCACTGCATCATTTTGTACATTAGTTAGGATACACTAATTACAAGTTCTTCTTACACATGTTAAGCCACTCCCTGGCCACTCCGCGGCCCAACCCTGCTGGAGTACAAGTCTAAAGCCTATGTATAAATTATAGTTATTTTTTTTTTATAAATGCATATAAAGTAAGAAATAAATACTTCACAAAATACAATACGCATAATCAGGAATATAATGACAATTTTAAATAAAACCTAATAATTCGTTTGTATTAGATTGCTAATTGCAATAATATTTAAGGTTATGAAAATCTACAAAAATCAAACATTATGAGACTAATTTATGAATGAAATAGTGGACTAACAATTTTATTTTATAACAGATAAAAATAGAAACTAGGGCACTAAAAATACAAAATAAAACAAGCTATGGCAAATACTCACAGCATCAACTTGTAATTTGACACTCCAAACGATTTACAATATTGCTAGACATACACATACTCGTAGATAGAACACGAAACACTAAAATACTTAAATAATGGTATATGTTATACTCGTATGTATATGTAATAAATAATATATTTGAATTTATATTTGAAACAATAATGAAATTTAACAATAATAACAAACCATCCCTTTGAAACCATGGTTTAATAATATAATATGAATGAATAAGATGGAAGTGTCTGTCATCTGTCGTTTGTGGACGGGCCACTGCCAGGTGGCTAGTCACCTTTACAGAATAAGTATTGTGGAGGATCTCGGCCTTTAGGAGGACTGCCTTTAAAGAATTAAAAGTCGTTTCATATTTATATGTATACAAAAATTCAAATAAATAACTTTGAATTAAGGAAACCCGAAAAAAAAGAACCCGTAAAAGGAAAAGTATACGAGATATATGGGTGAGTAATAAGATATTAGAGTAAGTTGAAGAATTCTGCTGTTAAGGTAGTATTTTCTAAGGTGGTGGAAAAGTTACGAGGGATATCGAACGGCGTGTAGCGATAAGAAACATAATCAACGGAGCACTAAAACGTTTATATAATCTAATTAGACAGTATAAAAATTTAATAAGATGAAAGTCCACAAATTTATTGAAGTATCAACTTTGATGTATGGTACTAAAACGTCGACGTAGAGAACGTCTACGAACGAAGATTAGGGTTGTATTTGAACTTGAGTCAAATGTATTTAGTAAGAAAAAGAAGAGCACTGTGAGACGTTTAATATGTGTGTTGAGTCATCTCTGCTTACTCCGACATAGAAACAAAGTGATGGTATTTATGAAAAGATTTTAAAAAAACATATTGTATTTTCTATGATAAAAAATTACAGCTATAATATGTGTTAGGTTAGGTTTTGTTGTTTATAGTTAAGGCATTAACGTTGTGGAGGTTTAAAGACATTGTAATTTATTTTTATCAAACACTGTTTATTCCACTTTTTTGTGACGGTACCGATACCGTCACAAAAAAGTGGAATAAACAGTGTTTGATAAAAAATAAATTACAATAGGTTAGGTTAGGTTAGGTTACAAAGGTATTTTTATGAAAAGATTTAAAAAAAACATATTTACTATGATAAAAATTTACAGCTATAATACTCGTATGTGTTCGGTTAGGTTAGGTTATAGAAGTATTTATGAGGAGATTTTTTAAAAAACATATTTGCTATGATAAAAATTTACAGCTATAATATGTGTTAGGAAATAAATATCTACAAAAATATGTTTTCATCTGTCTTGTGGAGGGAACATAAAATTAAACTGCAACCAAAAGACATTGTAACACTTTGCAACTAAAACAACTTGGCATTATAGCGGTTTCACTATAAGATTTCTCTTTATAAGCCCGCTTTAATGGAACTACTTTAGCACATTTCAAGCTCGAGATTTAATTTGCATCCCTCAATTTTTTATTAAGTTGGCCGTTACTTTTAAAACGTAGATCCGTAAGGTATTCAATGTTTATTATCAGATAAAACAAAAATATATATTGGTTTTAAACTAGTATGATTTGACATGTAAATGTGAAAAACTCTACATAATAACTTAAATTGAAGTAATTGATCTGTTTCACTTAAAAGAAGCATTATCAAACGTACATTTTGACAATAATTTTATAAAGCGAAAAAGATGTCACACTTTCATTTCAGTTATTGTTTAAAAAAAATCAAATTAAAGTGTCAAATAATTCGTATTTGTTTAGTAAAACACTATTTATTCCACGGTATAGCCCTACCGGTTTCAAGGTGTTTACCTCATCATCAGGGGAGTACAAATAAGATGTTATTTTAAGTAGAATTAACACTGTTATACCTCCAGTGTTAACGCTTTGACTAAAAATAATATCTAATCATTCAGTTTTAAAATGAAGTTTAATAATATAGTATAAATACCAAATCAATTGATATATTGTATATTTATTTTTTAAAACAACAAACGACACTGAAGGGGTTAGTAGTAGTAAATATTAAAAATCGTTACATAATATACGAGTAGTAAAGATCAAAAATCGTTACATAATACGAGTAGTAAAGATTAAAAATCGTTACATAATATACGAGTAGTAAAGCTTAAAAGTTATCACATAATATACGAGTAATAAAGCTTAAAAATCAATACATAATATACGAGTAATAAAGCTTAAAAATCGTTACATAATATACGAGTAGTAAAGCTTAAAAATCGTTACATAATATACGAGTAGTAAAGATTAAAAATCGTTACACAATATACGAGTAGTAAAGCTTAAAAGTCGTCACATAATATACGAGTAATAAAGCTTAAAAATCGTTACATAATATACGAGTAGTAAAGATGTAAAAATCGTTACATAATAGGCGAGTAGTAAAGCTTAAAAATTAAAAGATGACGTCCTACGAAAAATATAACAATGATACGTATGAGATAATATGTAAACAACAATATGAGACTAATAAAATATAACATAACATACCAATGCACAACAAAAGTAAAGAACAATATACGAGTAAGACTTAAAACAAAATGCGTGTATACATACCTATACACAACCAAAGCAAAGAACAATATAAGACTTAAAAAAATTCAATATCAAAAATTAAATCTCTCTCAAGGGGATAATATAAAAATAATTACAAATAAAAAAGCAGTATAATAACTGCCCCACTAGTTAAGAAATTAGATTGTGGAAATGCTGACAGCCTTCTGTACTCAAATCATAAAAAAAAACATGACAGTCTGGTAAAAGAATTCGTCTGGTTATAATACTTGCACGCGCCTAGCGGTAGTGTTGCCAAAACGTTCAATGACGAACTGCGAATTCCGTGTCTACTACAGAGGTTCTAACCCCGAATACTCGATTACTGGGGTTGAAAACAATAGTGTCTCCCTACCACACTCTTTATTATGCCTAAAACTTAGGATATTTGATTAGTTACCATACGATTTTTTTTAATAATTTTTCATTCAAAAAGACTCATGTTAATTTTTCAAATCTTGATACTTCGTTGCTTAGTGGGTGTCGAGCTCAATTCCTGTTATGCTTAAACATCATTGTCCGATTTTTAAACAAACGGATTATTTTACATGCTTGTATTATATTAGGTACTGTTGTTTATTGTTAACCTGAAGAGCATAAAGCAGTAGACAATGTCTTCCAACCCACTAAATTTACCTTCGAAACCTAACTAGGATACTTTGCTAGGCTGTATTTTTATTACTCAGTGTGTATAATCATGATTCGTAGTAAAATTAATGATAGCCAAAACCTTACTTATTTCTGAGATTGCGATATTTTCTTACGAACGGGTTACCATCTTATCAAAGAAAATCTCTATTGTCCATTTTTACAAAAAGTTTAATTGAAAGACTTTATAGACAATATTTATTAGCGAAAATCTCTCTCAAATTAATTTCTCCTAATTACTCTTATTTTTTTAATAAATGTGTCAACCATTTGAGAGAAACTCTCGGAAATAAATCATTCTAAATATAAAAATAAACTTGGTCCGAAAAATTATCAGATTTTTTTAAATATCTGTCGTATCCTCGTTTTTTTTTTAAGAAATCAAGAATATAGTCTCCATTCTTTAATTTTTTTAAACACTACGTTGAGCATAAAAAGATTTTGTATTCTCGAGGGAATATCTTTTATACCTTATATCAAGATAAAAATTATTTCGGCAACAGATTTGCCATATCGTTGAGAAAATTTTGTTGCGCCTTGAAATATCTTTATCCTTTTTCAAGAAGATTATGTTTTTTTTATCTGGAATATGATAAAAAGAAGAATTTTATGGTACTATTTTAATTATAATGATTTTTATCTTATGAAAACAAATTTTGTTTCCAAACTATAACTTCAATTGCATTTTCTTAGTTCCTGATAAATATACCATATGTTACGTCTTCGTTTCTTATACACACACATACTTGTACGTTAATTGTGTGACCGATAAAAGAAATAAATAATTATTTAAGTGTGTGATTTTTCTATAATATTGGGTGTTAACATAAGTTGGGTCCGTTTTTTACAAATTTAAAAATAGCACCAAAAGTACACCAAATTGGTTAACGTTATATGTCATTCGAAAGAAAATTTTCTGCTCTAGAAGATATTGTGTTTTCTTTTACGTTACATATATTATTTGATTAGATTACAAGCCTTCAAAATGGAACGTCAAGTAGACGAAAGTGAGCATTTTCGACACCTGTTCGCGTTCATTCGAGGGAATAAAGCTGCCAAAGCTGCTCGCAATATTTGCGAATTGTACGGTGAAGATGCTATGAATGAAATAACAGATGGTAGATGGCGGTATACCGTCATGTGACTACAATTCATCTGCTCAGCCAATTATACGGTGGTTTGAAGGGGATCTTCATGAATAATATGGTTTAAGCGGTCCTCATCGAAGGTCACTGGTCGTCCGGAACACTACATGTCTTTCAGGTCGAAATTACCGTATTTGAAATGCAAAAACCATCGACGAGCTGTCCTTTAATTCATAGCATATTCCCCGTACACTTTGCAAATATCGCGAGCAGCTTTGGCAGCTTTATTCCCTCGATTGAATGCGAACAGAAGGAGGTGTCGAAAATGCTCACTTTCGTCTACTTGACATTCCATTTTGAAGGATTGTAATCAAATAAAATAATATATGTAACGTAAAAGCAAACACAATATCTTGTAGAGCAGAAAATTATCTTTCGAATGACGTATAACATTTACCATTTTGTTTTATTTTTGGTGCTCATTTTTAAATTTGAAAAAAACGGACACAACTAATGTTAACACCTAATACTTACAGATATTTAATATATGTAAGCATTATAGAAAAATCATTAGGGTTAAAACCGTACCTTAGAAAACTGTGAAATTTTTCGTTACCTACAAAAACAAAATATTTGTGATATAAAAAAACAATGCAGAGCTTTAACGTATGTAGTGGTGTGTCAAAAATAAAATATACAACGAAATTAGAACATGTTGTAAGATAAAGCGAGACTTATATTGATCGCAAAAAAGGAAAATCTCATTAAAGTATGGAGATACTTGACGCTTTTCAGATTTGGGACAAGAAAGTTTCGTTAGATCTCAAGATATTGTGGTTATCTGAATGTATCCTCCCTGTAGAATACAAAGGTCTAGGGAGGCGCCGCCTTCACTTATCAGAGCGCCCATTGTGAAGATTTGTTGGGTTGGGTGTTTTACCGTCCTTACGATAAATTGGGAGTAATTCTGCTATGTATAACTTACCACTGAATTCACGTTAGTAATTGTGGACTTCCAGATAAATCTGATTACAATTATGTAAGATACGTTGTTTTTAATGTTATATAATTCAAATTATTGTACACAACAGACGATTAGTGTCAACAATGTTTAGAAGGGAAACGTAGACACGAAATTAATGATGAAGCTGAGTAAGAAAATAAGAATATATGTGAAATTATTCTTAAATACGTAGTGCAATAAACGTATAAAAAATCTACAAATTCTATTTACTGAAAACTTTTGCACATAAAATGAAGTATTTATTCATATTTCATAAGTGTGATGTGAGTTTGTCCTTTTAGCGTGTAAAAGGACTTATTGTGTTTTCTTGGATAAATACTGTACCTCAAAATACTGCAATTTGAAACATTCAAACAAAAAGAAAAAAAAACAGTTATCAAAAATTTGTTTCCTTCTCAGCTGTTGTCACTTTTTGATAAATTATATTTTTGCTTTAGGAAATATTAATCAAAAAAACTTTAAAATATGAGTAGTTAATAAATTACTCGTACTTATCGTCCATTATAAGCAACATATTTAAATATGTATCCAAATTATAAGCAACCTGTTTAAATATGCATCCAAATTATAAGCAACCTATTTAAATGTGTATCCAAATCATGAGCAACCTGTTTAAATATGTATCCAAATTATTATTTTTCGACTATTTTTTTAATTAACATATTAGTTTCGTAAGTTTTGTATCAGTACATCAATTACTAGCCCTGTCTAGAAATCTAATCCCGAAGGAACTCTATGACAGACTTTACAGTATCAATTTATCTTAAAAGATTTCCCATGAGCGAAGTGTTTCAAACTTAATTCATTCCAATTTGTCTCCATTGTACACATTATATCGGAATGTCTACATAGACTTTCACTATAGTTCGTCTTTTCTTGATAAATATTCTGTTTTTTTTTATATATAATTACCATCACACCATTTCACTGCTAGGGTAGGCAGTGTAGACAACATAATAATTTCCTATGTCGATACACATATTTCGGCTCTTTCACATTCTCAAACAGCTTCTACAATTTCTAAATATTCTTTCTTTCAAAACATCATTCACTTCTAACCATCTAACCAACATTTCATTGGTATTCATCTACCACATCTTCCACTCACGTTTGAACTGTATATTTCTTTTATTAGTCTTTCATGATTCATTCATTCCACATGCCCAAACTATCTCACAGTGATCTTCATCTTACTCAACACATCAACCTTAAGTTCACATACACCCCTTATCACTTCATTCCGTATCCTCACATTAATTGACCCTCCGTGTATTCTTATAGATGCACTCATTTCTACAGCATTTATTGGGCTCGTTTCAACATTTCACTCCCATAAATCAAAGATAATAATAAAGTATTTTCTGAACAATCATCGTAACAAATTTTATAACTATTCCATCGTAACAGATTTTGTCACTATCCCATCGTAACAGATTTTGTCACTATCCCATCGTAACAGATTTTATCACTATCCCATCGTAACAGATTTTGTCACTATCTCATCATAACAGATTTTGTCACAATCCCATCGTAACAGATTTTGTCACTATCCCATCGTAACAGATTTTATCACTGTTGATATAAGTTTTAGTTTTTTATGAAAACAATAGGCAACCTGCACCCGTTGCCATTTCACGAGTATCCTCACACCGCATAAACATTTTTTCTTATTGTATATTATTTCTTCAACCACTTACCGAAATCGCTGATGATTAAGGTAAATAAAACTTATTCTTCAATTTCGTGATTATTTTTTTCTTTCATTTATTCTACTATAATGTGTCTGAAAGATGTTGCTTTGAAGATAAGTAGAACTTTCTGGTTGATTTCGCTTTCATCGAAAATATAGATTATTCCGAATAGATAGAATAGGGATCGGTACGAGTATTATGACAGGATTTTTGACGTTGCTGATCTTGAGGCGTGGAATAGTGGGCTTCTTAGTGTTAGAGATATGAGTTACGTGTGCAGCTTTAAATAATATTTGAATACCACCCTTTCTGAAAGATATCAAACTTTATGATTATACATGAACATTACGCTCCACCCAAAACCTTGTGTGTTACTATATGTCAGAAAATCTACAAAGGTTTCTTTTTTAGTTGATTTTTCCTTGATAAGTTTTCTTTGGTTTTCTAACCTATTATATTTTTTTCTAAACTTATGCAGATACTGGGAAGTACTCTATCTAATGGCCGCAGCCACCACCTTTCTTTCCTCACACTCAACTTATTTTATTATTATTTTTATTCTGTCAAAAATATTGGGCTAGAATCTCGAGCTAGAGTACCCTTGAAGAGAGTGTGCTCTCTCTAAACGACGCTATATAAATTACCCTTTTAATTTTTTTTTTTATATTTGATCCTTATCTTTCCAACTTAGTTTTTTGCTTGATTTTAATTTGCTTGTGCTTTTCTTGATCCGTTTTTTTTTTGTATCTTTTTCACTCTTTTTTCTACTCCTCTGTCAATTTCATTGGTTAATTTTATAGAAAATTCTCATTATACTATTTGAGGTTGACATCTACATTGAACTGAATATTAGGGCGTTCTCAACAAAAATATACAAACATATGAGATTTTCAAATCATTTCTAGCAAACATATTGATACAAAATAAATTTCCTAAAAGGTTTGGTTTGTGTAAGGCATTAAGGGATTTATCGTTTTCATTATGATCAATTCATTTTAAATGATTCCCCTACATTTTTGAGCAGTTTGATAAAAAAAAATATTTTAAGAGAGGTTTATTCTAAAAAAATACTTAAATGTTCATTTATACTATTGTATTGTATAATATTTTCGTTGTAAACAGTTCAACCTGGCAGGCTTATTCCTATTTGGCAATATCTTCCAACCAATCAGAAATATGTTTAAGAGCCTTAAGAGAAAACCAGACTGGAATCCTTTTTCAAAAATCCTTTTTCACAGGATAATTATCTATCCTTTTTTTATATAATCATTTTTTATATAATCATCTATCCTTTTTCAAAAATCCTTTTTCACAAGATAATCATCTATCCTTTTTTTTCTTACTAACTAGTCAACAGAGGTCGTCATTAGCTCAACAAAATTTAAAAAAAATATCGATGGCAATTTTTTTTGTTTAACTTTCCCCACAACATAATTTATAAAAGAGTAGTTTTAAAATTATACCATATGTATTAATTGTACATGACATAGTTTTTATATTGCAACATGTGTTATATGTATTTTGAAGATCTAAAAATTATGTTTAAAATAAGAGTACGTTTACAATGCAACAGTATCAAAATCTGTGACAGTAATAGTCCATTACATTATTTTAGTGTCAATTATGGTGTATGGTAGTGAAACGTGGAAAGGGACTAAAAGGAGCCAAATAAATGTTGTAAAAATGCGTGTACTGAGGGGAATACACGAGGTGGCAGTGTATTATAATACGAAATGACGTGATGAGGAATGAATGTGAACTTAAGTCTGGTGTATTAAGTAAAATAACACGGGCACTCTGAGATAGGTTTAAACATGTAGAACGAAAGAATGAAGAAAGCCTAAGAAAAAAGTATACATTGATAATGTGAGTTTGGAAGAGGAAGACCATGGAAAATGGTTGGATCAAGTGAATTGTATTTGGTAATAATAAAAAGTAGAGTCAGAGAAATCGTACGAGCTGTATGAGAAAGTGTATGTATATAAAAGAGACGAAGGATGTGTGTAGAAATAGGAAAATCTAGTGATCTCTCCTTTCTGCCTACCACGACAGGTAGTAGGCGTGATGTTATGTATGTTCGTACGTTTGCAATGAAATAAACAATAAAAATGTTGTCCTAATGACATCTATCCTTTTTTTTTATTAACAAAGTAATATATTGTACAAATATTTGTCAAGGCTATACCCATATACAAATTTATTACTTAACTCATCTTATTTCTGTATTATAATTTATGAACTTACTTAATCTTATTTTCATACATGTCATTTTATTTTTATAACCTTAAAATGTCATTTCTTGGAAATAATTAACATCCACATACTACTTATAACTAGATAACAATTCTTACAACTAATTATTTAGGAAGAACAAGTCCACTCGTTCAGGCCACTTGTATTCCATCACATGACATCTATCCAAGAAACATGAAACCACTTCGTAACTTAAACATTTAAAATCCTGAATAGTTTAAAAATATTGAAACTTAGATAGATTCATATTAAAAATTTGATCCATTACCTCTAGCAACACATTTTTCATAATACTTTCATGTTCTGTGTCAAAAATGCTGGTAATAAATAACACTTGGACTACCTGATTAAATAAATCAAATTATCGTGGAGCTATGTCCGTTCATAAACAATGAGACTCATAAACTTACACGGATTCACGCCGAGGCGTCCCCTTCCCTCGACCAATTGTTCAGAATGGACTGTGTAATCGTATTTCACGTTTTCACAGGATAATTTAGGGACCATATTGACAGACTCAATATGGGGCCACTGTTCCCATACAACTGCCAACAAAAGATCTCAACTGTCCGCTCGGCTTCTATGAGCCAATCCCTTAAAGATAAAATGTGGCCACAACGCAGAAAGGATTTGAAGATGCTTTTCTTATTTAAGAAATATTTGACAATCATGAACATTCATAAAAAAATATCTTAATATTGTGAATATTTAAATTTATTACACACCAAATGACGATGAGTTTTTGATGTCCTAAATTTATTTGCCCTTCTTTCAAAATTAAAATTCGTTTGATACTATCCAATTATAGTATAAAAATTTGCTTAAATGATAGTTTATAAAAGTATTCTAGCATCAACTTTGATGTATGGAAGTGAAACGTTAACGTGCAAAAAACTGCAAGAATAAATGCTGTAGAAATACATATTTGCACTGAGTAGAATATATAGGGTGACAACGCACCATAGAATATGCGATTAAGTATTTATATGGATCAATGTAAACTTATAGCTGATGTATTATTTATTTATTTATTATGACTAATCATTGCAAAATAATCTGGCGGGCTTATTTCCAGGCTGCAATCTCTTCTAACCAATCAGATAAAAGTAAATAAAGCAAGTCACTGAATAAAATAAGATAAAGAAGAGCACTCTTATGTGGATTTGGGCATCTATAACAAATGAATGAATAGATACTAACAAAACAAATTTATAATATAATTATAAGTGGGAGTGGTAGAAGAAGACTAAGGAAAGTATGGTTGGATCAAGTGGATATTTATAATGAAGAAAACGTAAAATGTTGGAAAAATCGTAAAAGTTGTAAATTGCAAGGAAGTGAAAGATGTGTCACGGAATGAAAGTCTATCACTATTTCATCTCTGCCTAAACCGACAGAAATAAGGGGCGATGGTATGTATGTATAAATTCAAAACTACTCTTTGTTAAAATGATATATTAGACGGTCCAATATTTTTTATAACAAGTTCTTTTTCTTTCTTGTCAAATATAACACAAGTGGTTACATAAAAACAGCCATGATGTATGTTATGTTATGTTATGTTCATAAATACATGTCAACATATTACAGTTTAGTAGTAATCCATTGCGTTTCTAATATTAAATGTTTCTCAGATAGATTTGATAATAAACAAGTATTAAAAATACGCGTGTGAAATATGTGATTCATATTGAAAAGATCTCGAAATACCTTATTTAATGAAATGCGTAGTATGTGACAGATTTCAGTGGAAAATCTTTGAAAAATCCCATGTATTGTTAGATTGTTGGTTTTTTATATCACACTTGTTACGAATATTTTTTGCCTATACATGATAGTTAATTTGGAATTTTTATTAAAATTTCGTTCGGAAAAATATGCTTTTTATATAAAAAAAATATATATATAAAAAACCAATTATTTTTCCTTTTCGTAAAAAAGAATATTTAAGAACCTTTCACTCATGTAGCAAAATATTCACATAATGTTATAACAACGCAATTATTTCAAACATCATATTTAGAAAATTACAATCTCGTATAAGTGTTTTCATATTTTTCAAAGTTGAAAATTTCATAAAGAATAGAAAAATCACATTCTTTTTGACAGAAATATTATTTTTTTTAGTTCGTGTAAAATAAAAAATATATATTTCTACAGTGAATAATAAAATAAAAAATATATATTTGTTCCCTAAATTAAAATTATAAAATATATTTGTGGAAATGAATTGTTACATACCTAATAATATTACGTTCTCCGATTTTTTAATTAATATCATGATCTTATTGAAAAGGGATCGATTTATTTTAATATTTATTTTAAGTATTGTATACGATATTTATTTTAAACCTGATTTGATTTTTTTAAATTTATTCTGATTTATTTTTGAATTCAATAAAATTATCATTTGTTACGATGTATCAAACTATTCATAGTTCATTGCACAAAGCTATTACGCTTTGACATATTAACTTTAATTAAATTTCGCCTGAAGTAATCTTGGCATCTTAACATTCAATCGAAGTGAATATTAATTAGTAATGAGAAATGCACGAAATGTTTGATGCATTTGAAGTTGAATGGAAACCGAGATCTTTTCAGATGATTTGATAATTACAAAGTTATCTATGAAATTATATTTGCTGTTGTTAAATTATTTCCTAAAACGAATCTCTAATATTTTATTTGTATACACCCTAAAACTAGGTGGAATTAAATGTTTTCGAGATACTTGTTTTTATTTATCATCATTATCTGGTTTGTATAATAGATTCTTACATAATTTTGATAAAGTACGTTGCGAAATACTATAAATTTTCAAAGCAATGAAATAAAATTTTCTCATCCCTTTTTTAATCATAAAACATTACATGTCATGATTTAACAAAAAACATTTTTCATTTAAACCCATACTTATTTTTCTGATTAACATTTTAAATTTTGCCAATAGTATGTAAAAAATACTGTTTAATATTGATTTGAATTTTTTTATTGGATATCACTCAACTGATTTTTTTCTGCATATATTTACTTTAATTGTTTTTTTTAAATATGTACATAATTTCTTGTAAAAATGTACTTTCAAAAAGTAAACATGTTTTATTAAACACGCATGACGATTTACTCCTTTGTTGCATTAAATCATTCTTCAATCTTTAAAGCTTTTTCTAAGTTGTTCTTTCAATTCTAAGGCTTGAATTTAATATGATTATCAACCATCTCTCTCAATTACAAACCTTATATATCACCTTCTGAAATTAGCACACTGTTTTTTTCACTCGGTCACTCCATGGGGTCTGTTATTTTTACCACTCACATTTTCCTTGAGAATTAACCCCTCAAGACTATCACCATCCTCTTGCGCTACATGTCCAAAGATTTTTACACACATCACAGAAAGACGTATCTCAACCCAAAATTCAACAATAATCGATCGATTGATCTTTCTGGTAGTCCATGAAATGTGAAGAGTCGCCTCCAACAACACATTTTAAATGCATTAATTCTTTATTCGTTTGCATGCATTGAGTATCCATTCCTCCGCATTCTATAAAATCGAGAAAATGAAGTTTTAGAACAAAATTCATCGAGACTTGAATAAATTCAATATCTATTCAGCATGTTTATATTTATTGATGGTTTATATTAAATATAAATATTATTTTGTAAAAAATTAATTTATTATTTTTAGTATATATTATATTTCTTTAAAAATAAAATTTATGCTTCGTAAAACTATAACTAAATTGTTATTATCGCACCAGCGCCATCTTGAAAACTTTAATAAAAATGAAATATGATTTTTCTCCATCATCCATTCGTATCGTATCGAAACCCTGTGTGTGATTTCATAAAATAAAAAACCTATAAAAATATTTAATGTCCTTACATTATTTCATATCGTGGGTGTGGAATTTTTTATTACGTGCCAACGATGAGCTTGACAGTTGTTGACGTACTTTTATATTATGTAGTAAATATTTTTATCTAGACTACGTTTGTATGTTGGCATACCCTTTATATCTCCGTCAGTTTGATATATTCTCTTTTTAAGGGATTAAAAAAGTATCTCGAAAAACCTTTAGTAAAAGAATATATCCAAAGTCTTATCGATTTTTCAAATTTTATTAATTTATCATACGATTTTCTTCATGAATACGAAACAGAGAAATGTTAATATTATTAATGTAGGTAAATGTTTATATTCCAAATATTGTCATTCTTAAGTTCGCTACATAATATAACGTTTAATTTTATATATATATATATATATATATATATATATATATATATATATATATATATATATATATATATATATATATATATATATATATATATATATATATATATATATATATATATATATATATATATATATATATATATATATATATATATATATATATATATATATATATATATATATATATATATATATATATATATATATATATATATATATATATATATATATATATATATATATATATATATATATATATATATATATATATATATATAT